>OX101723.1:25959898-27212057 GCA_944452665.1 Stenoptilia bipunctidactyla
ATCGCGGACTGGCAGATGTAGGTAGGTGACGATGACGATGTCAGCATCGAAATATCGGACGTGCGAAAATAGAATCGAAAATCGTGGTAAGAATCCCGTAAATACATTAAATCATAGTGTATAATATTTAGAATCGAAAATCGTGGTAAGAATCCCGTAAATACATTAAATCATAGTGTATAATATTTATTTTAAAGTTTTTCCATTGTCCAATTCAGCGAATTTAAAATCAACAGTGAGAATGTCAAATCGTGATGTACATCCGGATGGCTGGACCATTTGGCGTATAAAGCTGGCTCTTACATAGATCGATAAACAATCGTAGGTGACTGCAATCTGCCTACATTTTATCGTTTGTGACTGGTTAGTTTATTCAAAAAATCAAAAAATGGTGTCCAGCCAGCCAGAATTTCGTAATTATGAGCATCTCGGATCTCAGCCCCAAGACGGTTTTGAGAACCCAGTTCTTATTAAAAGTATAGTGACTGGATATGTGACTGCAACCAAAGTTGTTTCATTCGATTTGATACGATACTTTTCGAGAAATCACAAAAACAAACTGTCCAGCCAGCCATAATCCGGTCGGCTGGACCATTTTGTTTTTGTCGATATATCAATAATTATAACACTGAAAGCAGCTAATTTAGAAAAAATCCTTAGTGACTGGATATGTGACTAACATTATATAGCTATAAATATGAATGATTCGTGCATTTATGAGTTATTGGCAAAAAGATTTTGTTGACACCTGTCAAACTTCCGGCTGGCTGGACCACCCATTCCAGCACTTCTGAAAGGCCTTCGCAGTCGGAATCTTATAAAACGGTTAGTGACTGGGGCGAAGAACACAAATCTTCGTTTGTGACTACTCTAAATGCAGTCAATCAAAATATATAAGCAATTATTTTTATGCCATACTATGTAACTGAGGGTGACCATAATTTTTGGTTGAAACAGGGATTAAACGTGTTTAATAATGATATTCGAGTACTTAAAAGTTGTAAAATGTATGTAATGCAACAAAATAAAATAAATATTATACACTATGATTTAATGTATTTACGGGATTCTTACCACGATTTTCGATTCTATTTTCGCACGTCTGATATTTCGATGCTGACATCGTCATCGTCACCTACCTACATCTGCCAGTCCGCGATCATGGTGCTTGTAACAGCATCGAAATATCGGACGTGCGAAAATAGAATCGAAAATCGTGGTAAGAATCCCGTAAATACATTAAATCATAGTGAAAATAACCGCGATAGTTTAAAACAATTATTAAATATTATACAGGGTTTTGAAATAATAGTGTAAAATATTTTAAGAAGGTATTAAGAACAGGGTATAGATTCGATATAAGTAAAAAGAAAAAAAATCATTTCAAATTCTGCTAAGTGGGTAGGTACTTACCTTAACAAAATTTAAATTGTAATATACGACTACTAGCAAAAAATAAAACCTAAATAACCCTCTTAGGTGGCACGGTAACTACGCGCCTATGACGTATAACAGCTGTTTCGCCCGCTCGGGCGTGACCGGGAGTGACCTCGCGTCGAGGTACTTAACAGAATTTTTAATTAAAAACAAAATCTTTTTACATACATCGAATGAAATGAAAACTTTTTTTTTTTATTCGTAGTAGGTAATTTTATACACTTTACGAACGTCAAACGAATCTATACACTGTTCTTAATGCCCCTTAAAATATTTTACACTATTATTTCTGGACCCTATATACTATTATAGGTACTTAAAAACACTGTAAGTAGGTACATTTTAGTATTAACAGTTGTAAAAACGTATTTATAATGCAACAAAATAAAATAAATATTATTTACGAATGTACTTAAAAACACTGTATGTACTTTTTTGATAATAGAGTCGATATTAGTTTGTTTTATTTAGAATTTTAGGAAATTATTCATTGACCCACCCGACGCTACCGCTAGCCATTTTTATAACAATTTTAATCAGAATAGACCGAATTCATTGTGGACTTCGCGAAATAAGATAAGGTGTCACTATTTATCTACAAAACGTTGGGTGACTAACACAATAAAAATACAAGTGCTATATTGACTCTCATTTTCAGGAATAAAATAAGTTTTATACTTGCTTATTAGGTAAACAACTTTTGGAGATCAAATCATGTCTTTTCATTTAAATTGTGATGTATAAAATGAAAAATTGGAAATTTGTTTTCTGGTTTTGGTTTTTATTATTTATCGATTTATGTAAAAAAAAAAAACATTTAAAAATTTTACTAAGTAGGTAGTAGGGACCTTAACAAAATTTAAGTTTAATTTGTAATATACGACTACTAGCAAATAATAAAAACGTAAAACAATATTAAATAACAAAGTACCTACCATTTTACGTGGCACGGTAACTACACGCCTATGACGTATAACAGCTGTTTCGCCCGCTCGGTCGTGACCGGGAGTGACCTCGCGTCAAGGTACTTAGCAGAATATTGAAATGAAAAAAAAAAATTTTTTTTGTACGTAAATCGTGTCTATACACATTTCTTAATGACCCCTTAAAATATTTTACACTATTATTTCTGAACCCTATACATACATACATACTTATATATACTAACCAAGCTGTGTTAAGAATAATTTCCCAAACTTCAACAATTAAAATTAAATTAATAAAGGAATTCTAAAAAAAGTATTCTAAAATTTGGTCACCCTAATTCAACAAAACATGTCAAAAAAACAATTGCTTATATATTTTGATTGACTGCATTTAGAGTAGTCACAAACGAAGATTTGTGTTCTTCGTCCCAGTCACTAACCGTTTTATAAGATTCCGACTGCGAAGGCCTTTCAGAAGTGCTGGAATGGGTGGTCCAGCCAGCCGGAAGTTTGACAGGTGTCAACAAAATCTTTTTGCCAATAACTCATAAATGCACGAATCATTCATATTTATAGCTATATAATGTTAGTCACATATCCAGTCACTAAGGATTTTTTCTAAATTAGCTGCTTTCAGTGTTATAATTATTGATATATCGACAAAAACAAAATGGTCCAGCCGACCGGATTATGGCTGGCTGGACAGTTTGTTTTTGTGATTTCTCGAAAAGTATCGTATCAAATCGAATGAAACAACTTTGGTTGCAGTCACATATCCAGTCACTATACTTTTAATAAGAACTGGGTTCTCAAAACCGTCTTGGGGCTGAGATCCGAGATGCTCATAATTACGAAATTCTGGCTGGCTGGACACCATTTTTTTGATTTTTTGAATAAACTAACCAGTCACAAACGATAAAATGTAGGCAGATTGCAGTCACCTACGATTGTTTATCGATCTATGTAAGAGCCAGCTTTATACGCCAAATGGTCCAGCCATCCGGATGTACATAATGCTACCGGCAAGTAATAAGACCTGTAGTTAGATTTTAGGAAAAGTCTAAACAAAGATTGTCGGATATTATGTAAGTAGGTAGTAAAAAGAAGCGATGAAGATAAACTGAGGGATCATAATTACTTAATAACCCAATTTAGTATGTAAATGCTACCGAAGCAATAGTAGCTTAGCCTTATTTAAAAACGTAGCTAAACATTTAACTATTCCTGTTTATTTAACTAAAAGGCAGTGAGAGTTCTTAGCGTTTCATCAGATTTTTTATGAGACGCAAAAATCCACAGAATTAAACATTAAGTAGAGAAAAAGACCAAAGTGTACACAGGGACCGGAAAACCCCTTTATTTGATTAAGCCTATTGATAGGGTAACCCTATCAATATCTTACCATATGGAAGTGTAACCCTATTGATATGGTAAGCCTATCGACTTGGTAACACTTTGAATAAAGTTAACCACTTTCGGATGCGCTTACCCTGTGATAGGGTTGCCTATTTCTATCTCTTTTCCGCGCATGCTGTTGAATTTGGAAGTATAATTCGAAGTGCGAGATTGAATAGATGGTGATATTTTTGATAATTTGATATTCTTAGAGATTAAATTTGCCTGCAGGTTTTAAAACCCTATTGAATCGGTAACTTTCAATAGGGTTTTCGATAGGGTTACTGCTTACATGAAGCTAACTCTATTGATATGGTAAGCCTTAAATTAGGGTAAGTCTTCGATACGGTTACCAAATTGATAGGGTTTTTTAAAACAAGTCTATGAAAAACCCAATCAAAAACCTCTTTAAGGGTAAGCGGTTCCGGTCCCTGAGTGTACATAGTATAAGTTTTTTTTACGGAGATGAAGTTGCCATTTTTTTTGTTTATCAATCGTAAAAATAAATATGTATTCACAAATTCCATCTCAGGGTTGTTTTTTAGTCAGGGGCCAAATTTTTTAACACAATAAGTATCATTCATAGAAAGGATTTCCGCAAAAAAAGGTAAGTATGTATTTTTTAACAAGGAAATCAATATATTCGCTAACATATTAAGCAAAGTTCATCCCTCTAAATTATTTTTGAATACCATTAAAATGGGACGGAGGATTTTTTGGCGATTTTGCGGGCGACAGGCTGACCCCCTGTCACAGCTATAGTCTCTCTCCATCATAATAGTACCTACCTCCAAATTTGTCAAACGTGACATCTGATGGTTTTTATAGCCTCTGGTGCTCTGCCCCATTAGGGATACCTACAGGCGTGAAGTTATGTATGTATGTATTAAAGAGGACTACGCGCTCAAACATCTTGTAGTACTACACCGTAGGTAGTATTATCAATGAAATGCCGCGTTGTAGCAACTGCGTCCATCAACAGCGCCCATATCTTTATTTTTTTTCTACCTTAGTAGTAAGCGTTACTAAAATAAATATGCAGGTATGTTTATATCGTATCGAATAAAATAACATTGTATGTTTAAAAATAACATTTAAATTTGGCCGGTGACTAGTAAACAACCCATACATTTTTTTGATAGTACAAGATCTGACGTTCCTTGAAATTATTATCGTCTTTTATGACGGAAAACCACAATTACACAGGAAGTTCAATAGACTATAAATTGTTTCTTCGGAGTTTACACTAACTCCTCCTGAATACCTACCTAGAGGCCGTGACTAACGAAGAGAAAAGTTGCTCATTCAAGTGAATGTTAGGTTGGTAGTGTGCATTTTCTTCCCAAGAACTATTTTGACTAAAAGAAAATTTAATTTTTCTTGTCCCATTACACAAATAAAATCTATTTTCAACAAACAATAATAAACCATTTTATACGCATTAAATAGTTAAGATTATAAAAATATAACAAAAAAAATGACTTCTCATAATCATACGTAAAAAGACAAGTGAAATAAAGTTATTAATGTTTCTTTTGTTTTTACTACTCAAACTATTAGCACAGTAGAAAAAAATCGAAGAACACCTCTTTATTGAGTTTATTTTCTTTATGTGACTAAATCAGAATTTGACCTCTTATCTTACCTGACTAACTAACAACTAACAGCCGGTCGTAATAACTTACCAAAAAGTTTGCATAAGTTAAGATGGAAAGTCCTATAGGTATAGAAGGCAGCAAATCAAGCGTTACAAACCTGTAAAAATTTCCCCAACCAATTTTTAACTTAACTACATACATAAACTCACGCCTGTCTCCCTTTGGGGTAGGCAGAGACAAGAGAACGCCAATTGCTTCGATCCAGACATGCCTCTTTCGCTTCCTCCACGTTCATTAATCTTTTAATACATGACCACCGGTTACGGGTACTTTTAACTAGGCCCTTTTTAAGAATGTCGCCAATTTGATCGGCATACGTTCGCCTAGGGCGGCCCCTTCCGACAGCACCTTCCATTCTTGCTCTGTACACCTCTTTCGTAAATCTACTTTCATTCATCCTTTCCACATGTCCAAACCTAGCATACCCTTTTCAATCTTAGTCACTACATCTTCTTTCAATCCGCATATCTTTCTTATTTCACTGGTCACCCTATCACTCTTTTTTTTTAACTTAACTTTTAGATTCAATTAAAATTTTATGACAGACTTGTAACGCTTGATCTGCTGTCTGTACTATTTTTAACTCAAGTGACAGATTTGACAAAAGATAGTATAGGAATTTCTGTTTACTTTAACTTTTTGGTAAGTTTATTATCACAGCTAGACAGTACTTGAACAATCTAAAACAGCTCAAAGACAACCGTAAAACAAAAAACGAAAAGCTGAAAATGGGCAAATGGTTCATTATCATCAGTACAGTTCAGTCAGCCAGGAGACGCACACTGCTTGATAAAGGCCTCGCGCAAAAGCTTGCATAAGAGAAACTATGTATTTTCTGAAATAAAAAGCATGAGACAAACATTCATATTTCAACTCGCCTGATAAAAAGTAACAATGGAGTCAAGTGTAATATCCATCCTCTACCTATAAATAGTCCAATGAACTGTCTGCAGACTGGAACACTACAAATGAATTTTAACCAATGGAAATTAAAATTCTACGAGTCTACATATAGTCAGTATACTGTAGTTTGTCTGTATATAAATTGTAATCTGTGCTGTAGTGGTCAGGATAGATCAAAGCCAATAGTATCATCTTCGCAATTCAGTCAAATGCCAGCTCATATTATTAGATTTAAGCTATAGTTAATGGGACTTCTACTTGTATGAATCATTCAAATTATGCATACTGGATCCACTTTTTCAAGTGACACAACTTAACTTTTGTTTCTTCTTTATTCCAATTTGAATTTAGTGTTAAGACTGATGTAGGTACTTTAAAAATATCAGTTTTGGTGATTTTAAAGGAAGATCAAAAAGTATTAAAGTATCAGTAAATTGTATGTTTGTAAATATTTATTATGTCTGTAAGTTACTACACAGTATGTCATATGTTTGTCGTAATACTTTTAATCTTATAATATTCAGTTGTATCTAGATTTTTTTGGAGGAGCCTCCTCATCTGCCTCCAAAACTTTCAATCTCACGCCACAAACTTCTGCTCCATGCAGTGTAGCAATTGCTTGGTCTGCAGAGTCTGCGTTAGCGTATCGGGCATAACCTACTGTCTTACTAGGTAAAGTATACACATTAATCAGATTACCAAACCGACAAAATATATCTCGCAATACTGTTAGTGGAGGAGGTTTTGGTTTGCCAATGAGGAAACATCTTTTAGCAACTGGACTATCAATATCTGCAAGTGGTTGTGGAGGAGGAAGCTGCACACTACAATAGTTTAAGTTGTTATCGGTCGGATAATTTTCCTCACTGGCAACTCCTGTAAGACTCTTGATCAACTTTGAAGCTTCTGCTATTGCTGAAGTTAGCTGTGCTAAATCGGGAGTCCCTGATTGTTCTGAAGATGTGATAGCTTTTCTTAAGTTTTGAACTGCACTAGGCACATGGTCAAAAATATGTTCATGGTCCTCAAAGTAAGAATTGTTTGGTTTAACAAATAATTTCACACCTGGTGGATATTCAAATTTATTTAACTTTTCAACAGCATGTGCAGCTGATATGGGATTAGAGTAAGTAGCTACACCTTTGCCAAAGTTTCGAATTAAATCCACAAAGAACTGGAAATGTGTCAATCCTGGAATGATATCAAATATCATTTCAACATTTCTCTGTGTTAAGTAAGGACAACATATAAAATTGACTTTAGTGTAGCCATTAGGCTGTGAGTTCATCATTGATATAAGAGATGTGGTGACATGTGAAGAATTAGCAAGATTATTTATATTGGATTCAAATATACTCTCATGACGTCTTTTATTTTGACTTTTTGGTATAGCAAAAACAGCTCTGTACTTTCCCTCGCAATTCTCAATAGCATCTGCAGCTTCAGAGAATTTTCTAAATTTCACATATGCATAGCCTTTGGATTCATGATTTCTACCTTTTTGAATAACAATGGACTCTACGTGACCATAAGTTTCAAAGGCTTTTAGCAACACATCTTCAGTAGCAGTACGTGACACATTTATGAAAATTCTTTTAAATTTTTCCTCATCGTAATCATCACATTGAATTTCAGAACGGTTTGCAGCAACCATTATTTTTAATGGTCTAGTATAGCCCGGTAATATTTTGATATTCATTTCTTCGAGGGCCCGAGCACATTCAGATGTTTTGGAAAACTGTATATATACAAAACCTTTGGGTTCCCCTGTGTTATGATCGCAAGGTATTCTTATGTCCTCTATAGTGCCGAATTTTGAAAATGATTCCCGCAGAATCGGCTCTGTTATAGATTTTTCACAAATAATAAACAATCGTGAATATGGGGGAAATTCATAATCATATCTTCCTGACCGGCTTTGGTTTACAGACATGTTAATTTTGGTTATAAACTGAAAAATATAAGCCTTAATATTTATAAATATTCTTTAGAATAACAGGAATAACTGCATTTCAGCTTTTCCTTTTCTTTCTTGAAAAATCCTCAATCAATTCCTTGTTTATTTTCAATATTACATACCACAGACAGATTAGACCATAGAAAAATGTTATGTTACCTGGTTACGACTGATAGATAAACAAACACATGACGCATCCCACCACAGATAGGAAAGTATTATGTACAAGTACTATATGTATGTACTCTGGCCATTGCATGATCTAACTAAATTAAGACTAAATTTTGAAATATTATTTGACAAGTCATGTTCGTCATGTTATTTTCCTTTAATCGCTTTAAGCTTTATTTAATACAAACGGATACACTAAGCATAATTGAAGGTTGGTAGAATTTAAATACACGATTAGACAAACCTTGCCATACCTTAAGCCCGTAAAGCTGAAAAGAGATAAGTTATAAAACTGCTTGCCCGTTGTAAGTGATACCCCCACTGCTGGACTAAGGCTAGGTAGGACCAAGATTCTCTACGTCGTCGCTCGAACCCGAGCCACTCTCACTGGCGACCTTGAACAAATCTTCGGTCCACCTTGTGGAGAGCCTACATACGCTGCGTCTTCTAGTACGTGGCCGCCACGCTAGAATTTTTCTGCCCCTATGCACAACGGCCATCTGTTCTATGAGCTATGCCCAGTGTAACTTCAGCTTTGCAATATTTCTGGCTATGACTTTGTCGGTGACTTTGGTTCGCCTGAGAATCTCGACACTTCTGATTCAACCCTGCAGGGAAACTCCGAGCACAGCCCTTTCCGTTGCACGCTGAGCGACTTAGAGCCGGTTTATAAGGCCCGTAGTTACTGTTAGCGACCACGTCTCAGTGCTATACAGGGTGTTCAAAAAAGTACTTTGGAGAAAAATATCCTAGATAAGGCTAGTCTTCCTCATTCGACTACAAAAACCGTTTTTTATTTGGACTTCTAGTTCTTCCAATAAAAAGAGGTATTTACGTAAAAGATAAACAATAGATAAAATAAATAAAAGTGAAAAATTGGAAACTTTTAACAGTAATTAATTAAATCAACTCAATAGTTCAATGTTCCTCTTATATAAATCTAAAGTTATGTACAAAATGATCATAAATAAGTTCGATTGTCACGTGCGCCCTCAAAATCACAACAATGTAAATATTTGCCAGCTGATCTTAAGGCGCGCGATCATCTAGTAAGGTGTAAGGTCGCGTGCTTTCTTTGCAACGTTTAGATTTTTTTTATGGAAAAACTGTAAGTCCAAATAAAAAACGGTTTTTGTAGTCGAATGGGGAAGACTAGCCCTACCTAGGATATTTTTCTCGTACGCTGCCCAGCCAAGTTGGATTTGACGATTGATCTCTTTCTCAAAGTTGGAACGACTGGATTTTATTCCTATTATGTCCTAGTACCTAGGTGGGTAGGTAAATAATCGTCGATAACCTCATAGATAAGAATAAGTACTAAAGTATAGATGGCCATCTTATGACTTGAAAAGTACGTTAGCGCCATCTAGCGCTCTTACCCCGAACTAAATCGAACATTCGAACGCCCAAAAACGTAGTGCTAGCTACTTTTAAAATCATTTTAAATTTTAATTCTATGCGCCCTTTTATTTCACCGATTTTTGCCATAAATACGACAAAACGGTTTTTGTGATCAAAAAGGGCGCATTACACTATTGAAGGAAATCGTGGTCAAAATAAAACAACACACAAAATTATTTTCCATTTTTTATTATGTCTGTCTTCTCCATCCCAATCTACTGTTTTACCACATTACAAATTATTGACTTCATGGCACCAATCTTTTATACATAATGAAATACTTTTTCATAATAATATTCTTAATCTTCGCATTATGTTCCTCACAAGCACAAGATGAAACACAGAACAATTTTTGAGGCATTTCTAAGTGTCAATATCATGCAAACAAACTTATCAGAGTCACTACACAACAAATAACACCAACACATTACGTAAGTTCTCGTATTCCTTCGCTATAAAGACAGGAGGAGTTACACTCTACTCAATGTTTTTTTCAGGCAAAATCGAGAAAAATATTCTTTAGATTGTGAACAAATCCGGAACAGCAAAAACAGATTTCTTTATCTGAAAAATCAGGTTATCTTGGGTAGTATAAAAATCAAAACTAGTCGAATTAAAATATTAAGATGAACTTACTACCCACACCGAACGCATTTTTTTAAGTTTTGAAATACTTCGAGTTTTGTCAACTAGGTGGCTATAGTATTCTTTAAAAACTTGAAATTATATGAAAGACAAACTAGCATGGATAACCTCCAACTACTACAGGTGCAACATGGATGTTCGACATGATATTCATCTTATCCATGTTCATGTTAAGACCCACTCGCTGCGAGGCTCCACTGAGGTCATCGAACACTTTACTTCCAAGCTGCAGAGTCTCAGCCATGACTTCGATGTCATCCGCAAATCGAAGGTGAGTTATGTATCCCCCGTTGATATTGATGCCGAGCTCCTCCCAGTCCAGAAGCTCGGAGATATCTTTCAACGCCGCGTTGAACAGCTTAGGCAATATAACATCGCATTGCCTGGCGCCCCACTGCAGGTCTATAGGGTTCGAATTTTGATCCTGAAGACGGACTGATATAGTGACTTTTATTTGTACAAACACTTCAACGCTTCGATGAATCGATAGTCAATTTGGCACCGCTGCAAGGACTGGAGTACAGCCCAGGTCTCGATCGAATCGAAGACTTTCTCATAGGCCAGAAACGCCAAGCAAAGTGGCTGGTTAAACTCTTCCGTGTTTTCTATAACCTGCTGCAGCGTATGTATGTGGTCTATTATGGTGCTAAAGTCTTTTCAGAAACCTGCTTTTTCGGGAGGCTGAAAGTAGCCAGACCTTGAAATCGGCTTGTACACAATATGGCTCAACAAAGTAATGGGTCTGGAAAGTTCTTCAAGAGGGTTTTTTCACCTTTTTTGTAGAACAAGACCACTATGCCTTGGTGCCATGCTTTCAGCGTTTTGCTTTCGAGAATGACGGAATTTCATAGCTTCTGAGAGTCTTAAGCACAGCCACCAGCCAATAATTTTGAATATTTATAACTAAAATTTTATAAATAAATTATTTAAATAAAAATTATAAAACTCTACAACGTGTAACATAATGGAGAGTTAACACTTAAGGGGATATTATTTTTGGTGATATAGTTTATAAGTAACAGTAACATAATCTTTACGTGTCTGCCGAAAAACAAGTTCAATGTTTAAATCTCAAAGTTGAACTCTGTCCTATGAATATTTTACAATATTTTATTTTACAAAGTAAGAAATAAAACTTTGATAAACAAACAAGGTATTTTTTAAGCCGGTGCTTTAGTTAATACATTGGTCAGTTATTTGCGTACAATTTTGATTTAGAAGTAGTGGCGAAGGCGAAGTGAAGGTGAAGTCGATTAAGCGTTAAGGTTAGCCAGAAACGATTTCAGCATTCTGAAAACTTTAGCATCAGGTTACCAAAACTCACTGAATAAGCCAAAAATTATTCCGCCTTACCTTAAGCTGCTAAGCTAAGATTATCATCCATTTAAAAAGCATTAAAAAGCACTTTTTAGTTTTATGGTTATTAATTTAATTAAAGAAGAAAGCCTTAATTTTATAGAACTGTTTCAGTTCCTTATTATAGGTACTTACAATATAGTTGATGATATGCATTGCACTATCTTATTTCAATTATTTCAATTCTTATCTTATTTATTTAATTTTTATAACATCGACGAACGCAGTTTTTATAACCGCTTTTTCTTTTTGAATGATCTAATTTTGAAAAATGGCAACACCAACCAACCATAAGAAAATAAAATCGTCTAGCACTGTTTCGATTTATCAATTTGCTTGCTCTAGAAACAATAATTAGGGCTTACAAATAGTTTTGTAGCATCAGTTTTATCATTTACTGTGTCTGTAATCAATAATATTCTAATGTGAAGGAACACATGTGATACAAATTCATGTATGCAGTCTATGTGCAGCGACGAGTGACGATAACAAATCGGGATTGCCAAACAGCACAACCAAAGCAAGACAATCAAATGGTTTACAGCAGTCGAAGAGCTCACAACTATTGCTGAGTTGTTGAGCTGTATCAAGTTGTTGTAATTTGAGCGTGTAATGTCGCGATGCCTCAATAATTACTAGCCTTCTTGGTGTAATACATTCTAGTCCAAATCTTCCAGATTTTGTTGTACCTTCAAGTTTTATTTTTTTGAATAATTTTACGGTGGTGTTGAAGACAGTTACGGTTTAATATAAACAAAATGTTTAGTGAATCATATGGTAAAAGACTTTTGGAACAATGCAGTCCTGTCAGCAAAAAGCAATCTGTGTTAGTCAGACCAGAGCCCATGGACAGATTCATACCTTGCAGATTAGATAAAAACTGGCAGACTAGTTTTCAAGGTAAGCTACTTTATTTTCTATTTTTCTTTCTTATGTAAACACACTTAATATTTTCATAGTGCTCAACTTCCTGGATACTTAATTAAAAAAGATTTCTTAATTCTCCTGGGTCTTATTGTTGCAGTACAAGTTCAAAATGTAAGTTATTACTCTAGCCAACTAGGATCTTCAAATAATCTCATTGCTTGCATTATGCTTTTACATTTCTAGCAAGTATATAAAAACATTCAAATGTTTTCTAAGCATATTAAGAACTTGGACAAGACAAAAACTTATAAATCATCAATTTGGTACCATAATTCACAAATACTTGTTCAACAAATTTAATCTCCTTATTAAGGGCGGGTTGTATCAAACGGTTGGTTATCGTATCATACATACGTAACTTTTTGACGATTACATCAGATGTTTAAGGTACGTCAAATACAAAGCGTTGTTTCATCACAAAAAAAACTGTTCGTCAATGTCTTTTCTCTTCCTTTCCACAATTGAATCATCATCACTATCATTTAAAATATATGAAAATAAAACAGAATCCATAATGTTAAACGCTTTCAACCAAAGATGTCCTGCCTGTCAACTCAGTTTTCACTAGAAAGTTACGTTAACCAGTGGGTGGATGGACGGTCAACGTAATCGTTAATTTTTGACGTCCGTCATAGGTGAAACAACCCGTTTTCTAGCTTGACAGTGGTTAACGCCATTTTTAACGTTGACAAACACGTAAAGTTGTTGTGATACAACCCGCCCTAAATCTCCTTTAATTAACTAAAGTTAATTTTTATAGCAGACTCTTGAATGAGATGTAATAAGGCTTATTATATCTTTTTCTATTGTATTGTAACTCTAATACCCAACAGACTACTAAAACATTAGAATGAGGTAGTAAATTTCTAGGATTATATATAGAGTCAACTCGGCTACCAACCACCTAAATAAAGGTGTAAGATGTCCCCTTAGTGTTTTATGAAAGGCTCTCTCTGTAATAATTAACAGTGGCTATTCATCACAAAATATGGTTATTGATAATAAGGTTTCAAAAATAATAAATTTGCATGAGGTGAATTTGTTAATGGTTTAAAAGAATTCAATTTTGATTTCATTGTCACATTATGATGTACGAAAGTTTATTCAATAAATGAACTATGGAGTAAGAATTATTTTTATAACATTTTTAAAGGAATAGAGCACAATAGCTAGCCTTATCATCGAAAGATGATCTCTTGCAGGCAATCTTGAAGAACCAAAGTTTTATATCTTCAGTTATAAATGAATATTTTAATGAAAAAGCTTTTTAAATTACTAGTCACTCAAGAGTTAAAATCTAAAATATAATTATATGTCATAAATCTTGTCAAAAATTGTTGCAGATTGTGAATTGCGGAAACTTAAGACAAACTTTTTTTTATTGTTCATTAGTTTACTATTAAATTTATTTTTAATATACTTATCAACAATAAAAGTAAGGCAGTCTCAAATAATTTCGTAATGACTTAAATTTATTTTTGTGTAAGCTGTACAAAGTTTTATTCGGTATAAATATTTCAAAGGTGAAAACTCTGTGGAATTAAGCCTGGGCAGTGTAAAAGCTGCCTTTCAGAGAAGCCAAATTGCTGAAACACTTTCAAAGAAATCCCTAACTTTGAGTGTTTAGAAACTTAGCTTCATAATGGTGTGTTCCAAATAAACCTTTTGTCATAGGCAATATGTAGCCAATAGTCAATAAAAGAATAGTAGTAAAAGAACTGACTTAAAAGAAAAGAGTTTCACAAAAGCGTGAAGGGGTCCATGAGAATCCCAAGTATAAAATGTTGTGTATCATCAGCATTATTTAATTTTAAACTCTTTCATGGTATCCGATATATCTGATTTAGGGAAAATAACGAGTAGCAAATATTATCCAGGCAGATGGTGCAAATAAAGAGTTTACTTCAAGTCATGCAACACTTTAATAGTACCCATACTTTTTGTCTTGAACAAAAAATTACAATTTGAGTAACCAATATTCCGCGATTGAATTATGTTGTTGCTTGCTACCTAGTAATGTATTTTAATGACAATGATTGTGTTGAAAATTCCAATTTAAACATAATTATATGATGATCTGTTGTAAAGTTTTTTACTATTACTAAATTGCAAAAGTATTTTTTTAGGTTTTCAATATGGTCAGTGCTTTAATGTTAAAAATAAGTATCTGGGTTTTAAATAATGTATTGCTAGGTATAGCATAGTAGTGATACTATGTTTTTTTTTTAATTCCGCAGGTCATTTTGTATGGTTCCTTTTGCTGTAATTTAGTTAGACAGTTTCATTTGTACATTATTAAAATTTTGAAAGTCTCTTTAGCTTTTATCTATCTACTTGCAGAGCAATCTGTAACTAGCACAAATTAAACTTAATGAACATTGTCCTGGCCACCCTGAATATAAAATTTTATGAAACCTGCAGATCTACATATATCTAGCTGATGGTTTTCCTAAAGCGCTAAATCTAAATCGTTATTTTTCAATGGTTGCGTAGTGGGCATTAAGACAGAATCTGCCGCCAAAAGAATCTGCTGCCGGCGACCGGCTGGTGTAGCGGTAATGTACATTGCCTTCTATGCCAGAGGTCCTGGGTTCGAATCCCGGCGGCGGCGGTTATTTGTTATAGTGATGAACACAGATATTAGTCGTCAAGTCATGGATTTTTATATGTTTATTTAAGTTTATTCTTATAAAAAATATGTATTTATTCAATATGTATGTTTATATATTTCTTAAGTATATCAGTTATCTAGTATCCATAACACAAGTTCTTTAAGAAACTTAATTTGGGCTAGATAATGTTGTGTGAGTGTCAGAAATAAAAAAAAAATAAAAAAAAAATACCATTATTCAACAGTAACACGGCGGTGTTTTATGAAGAGCCTTTCTAAAAAAGCTTACGCTAATTTTACCTCAGTAATGCCGTGAACATTCACTTAATCGCCAAGGAACAATGCATTTTTCTCATTTTATAATCTCAGCTCATTAGCTCTTATGTTTTATTGTACTAATTAAGTAATAGCTCCGGTGAATGCACTATTTTCTAGGCATTTATTAAATGCGAGAGCTTGGTAATGTGCTTTAATAATGTAAATATTAAATCACGGGAGGATGTTAGAAAAAATATGAATTAGCAATTCAATAAGTTTTTACTTCAGTAATCTGATTACCATTTTGTTTCTTTTTTAATAGTTCTTAAGTTATTTGCATTTGTAATGATTTGTGATGCAGCTTTTGACCTTTATGTCGATGGGTAAAATCCGTTTTCGGTCCAATTAAAAATTAGGTTTCTATCATTGCTTTAATGTTTTGTAAAGTTTAAGAAACCATAATGTTTACACCATTAATTTGGGACGTAATATTGAAGGGTACTTATTCATTGGTAAGCGTAAAATATTCAAAATACATAAATATTATTACTACCTATATTATGTTCAAAGCCTTTTGTTCCTTGTTCGGCTGTCTCTGTCGCCCCTAGAAGCCTTCAGAGTCGGTTTGACTGGCAACCACTGCCGACAGCAATAGTTTTAGTCGATATTGGTTTTTGAAAGCTCGTTCCATTTTAAACCTCTCCCATCATGACCCATATTCGTTCTACTCCATGTTTGTTTCCATATTCGTTCTCATCGTTGCTTAGTTACAATTAGATAAGTTTTGGACATTTGCCTAAAAAATAAAGTGATTAACCTTTTCCTGCGAGTATTTTGTACGTTTTCCCAGTGGTACTAAACATTTCAATAAACTTATTAAATAACTAGCTGCTGCCCGCGACGTCGTCTGCGTGAACGCTATGCAGCACCAAACGCACCTACGATTATAACACTGCTAGCGTGATAATATGTAGCCTATATGTTGACCCGACTTCTTAACTATCTTCATGCCAAATTTGAAGTAAATCCATGCAGTACTTTTTGAGTTTATCCCGGAAAGACAAACAGACAAACAGACAAAAATTCTAAAAACTATATTTTTTGTTTCTGTTTCGATTGTAGATCATACCCCAAGTATTCTTTTAAAAAAATATTCAATGTACAGTTTTGACTTTCCTACCATTTTAGTATATGTATAGATATTACGAAACGTATACAACCAGTCAAGCGTTGCGTCTCAAAATCATTGCATTTCTATATATTTTACATTTTTTTGTGAAATATGGGCATTTCCTTCATAATTTAACCCTTTGCTACATGAAGCGTAAAGTTTATCAGCCCTAATTAGGTCCGAGATTGAAGCAGTCGCGTGTCTCCGAGATACCTTGAAGGGCGTTCACTGCTTTATTATCATAAAGTTCATATTGTGTGGACTAGTTAATTGGACAAGGTTGAAAAGATTTCCACAGTGAATTATTACGTAGTTAAGGTTTGTAGGTGTGCTAGTATGTAGGCAGACGGAGATAGGCAAGATTTTATTAGTCTCCCGGTAAGCTATAATTAGATTTTTGCTCTCAGAGCTTAGTTATTTTCTACTTGTTTAGACATTATAGTGTAACTGCGTAAGTGCTTTAGAATTGGATTTCCCGTTTACTAGAAATATTGTTTTGATTTGAGAGCTTTTCAGAGTAGTCTTGAGGTGTAAATTTTCGACTTTCTAAAGGTTATTTAATACCTATTCATTGACATCAGCTCTTTTTATGTCTCGCTGAGCTAGCGATCTAGCGAACCCAGAAAAGTTCCAATTACCAAACAGGGGCTACATTGGGCCGTATTCGACAAACATAGAGCTTCAAAATCAGTTTTTGTTAGCAAGTTTTGACGTCTTTTGACGTCTCCTAATTTGACATTAGAGATACTTAAAATTAGCGAATTGTTACTTATAGTATTACTTAGTGAGTAATGAAACTTTATACAATTCTTGTGTTCAGAGCCAGCTCAAAAGCGCTTAAGAACGAAAGACACCCAACTAGTTTTTTTTTTACAAGTTGCCCTCTACAGTCCTCGACTAGACTTTGCACAGATTTCTGCAACACATAGTAACAGGGCATGATCACTAGACCATGGAATAGTTTTTAGTACCTTAACTCCGTCGAGCGTATACAATGTATATTCTCAGACAAAGATTTTAATTAGATATTCTTTAAAACCCTTAACAGAGAAGACATAAGAACTAAAGTACAGGAAGGTTTTCGTGTCAGAGTACTGTTTAAAATTCGCATTGTTTGATATGATAATGAGCGTTAGTTTTTTATGGCGTTATGGTTTAGGATTTTTAAACCTGGTTATTTTTCTTAAAGGAATCGTATAGCTTCACAAATCCAAGCTTCAAACCTTTTTTATTAAGTTTAATAAAAAATATTCCTTTTTCAAATTTGAATTCAGAATTACCACATATTGGGTTTTGAATTCCGTCGAATAATTTAAAGAACGGATGTGATGGTCCTCTGTTTCCTATTCTAATTATGAATGTTAGCTAATCATAGGATGTTCGGGGTTAACAGCCAATAAGAGGTTAATTAAATGATCAAATCTAACCTCTTTTGTAGTTTTTTTTTATGACATTTTGTTTGACCTTAGAGGTGACTTTTATAAAAAGTGTAAGCTGTATAATAGTGTAGTCGGGTTACTTTGTTACTAAGTACGTTTATTTTATGAATTAGTAAAAAAATAGGTTCCTGTCGTAATTATAATTTTCACACTGCATTATCTAGTCCAAACTTTGTAAATTTTTTATCTAAAATGCACTTAATTAAATAAAAATAAACTTAAAATCACGGCTGATTTACTGTTTATTTATTTATTATCAGTTTATGGCAGTTATCGTCCACAAATATCTTACCTAAGAGGGATTCGAACCCAGGATGAACCCAGGAAATCAGAGGCAAAGTCCCGTCATATAGGTATAATAACTTACGTCAAATTCATCAATTAATTCAGTTTAGATAGGTATTAGATTTTTATTTTATTTTAAATTAGATAATTCATAAATCAAGTTTCTTATAATAAAATTCAAATGCAAGCTGTAAATATTTGTATAATATAAGTTTTATCTATAATCCCATTCAATCGCAATTTAATTACTTCACTCTATTTAAATTCTAATTCGTGGCTCGTGCCGACTCTAAATATAAATATAAAATAAAAAAAATGGCTGAATTCTATTTAACTCACAAATTATCTTATTTCGCGAGCCTTGACCTGTATAAGAGATGTGTTTTGACGATATTTGGTGTTAATATCAGTGTTTTTTATTGCCAAATGCAGTTTTTTGCTAAAGATAACTTCTGCAACCTACGTAGGTACTTAAAGAGATAATTAAAAATATAGATTACGCTTGTAAAAATACTATGCTCCAGTGACACTGTGGACAAATTGCTTGACTTTTGATAACTTGTCTTAACTTATAAAATATCTTTTAAAGTGTAGAATATGAAATTGATTATACTTATTAATATTTCCTAGTTATTTGAATTAGCAATAGCTTTCAGCGTGGCTTCGGCCGCGTATATTCCAAATCTAAATATGAAGATAACAGTACTCTAACTCTGTATGCCATTAATTACATAACAAGCGATTTCAATTAAATCGTTTAGCGTAATAGAGTAACCTACAATCATTATTACAACCATTCACTTAAAAATACTTAATGTAGACTCGATAATAATCGAGTAAATGAACATATTAAAAAAAGCAGATTCTTGGTAAATAAATACACCTGTGTAAACCAAAGAAAATACTCACTACCTAATAAATGATGTGTGGGCGCATGCATATTTGCAGTTGACAAATTAACGTATGCGCAAGTGCAAGTGACAAATACCGTATTGATAAAGATGGAAATAAATCTCCATTATACGTATCAAGTTTTTAAGTTTCGTCTGAAATAAGCTTATAAAACTTAATCTAAATTAAATACAGATAACTTAAAAACTTAATTACTTTCAAGTACCTAACTAATCATTTATACATTAAAACTTACGAAATGTAATTTTCACTTTATAGTCGATTTCGGCATGTCTCATTTTTGGGGCCTTTGCAGGGTACTCCTAAATAAACACTCCACCTACAATAGTATCGTATAGCAATGACCAGCCTTCAACCTGATCAGCTGTTGGTGATGTCATTCTGTCAAGTGTTCAGGTAATACCTAAGATCAATAGGTAGCCTGAATGGAATGCTGTGAACATTAGGCACCATATGGTTTTGTTTGCTTAGCCTAGTCATTCGGATTTTTATTTCCGTTTATGTGAACGGACGCAAAAAATTTAGATCCTTTTAAGTCAGTCAGTGTTTGGATATGTGTATGAGTTTCGTGTACAGATTTTTCAAAAAAGAGATATTCTTTTTAATTTAATATGTTTTTTTTTTATTGGTAGTTATTCCGATATAATTGAGGCTCGAGTACATTCTGTCGCCATATACCGTTGCGCTGCTAGGTTTTAAAAGAGTCGGAACCTATTATTCAATATTAAATTGCAAGAACACAAACGTAAAGCTGAATTTTCTTTGCAGTAATTTGTTTGAAAGGTTTTCGTACAGAATAGAGAATGATTTATGCAAGGAATGACCGCGGTTCTTAACCGACTAGCGTCATACAGCTCGACTGTACTTGTTACTGTCATTCTTAGAAGTGCAATGATCCTACTACAAATTGTATACTGAGTCAACGTGAACGTTTGATTTTCCCCGTTTTAGTACAGAATTTGTGTATTGCTTCTGTTTAAATAACTGTTTTCCCTATTAGAAATTTTCCCTAGTTATAAATGTGCGTTGCGTAAACGTATGGTTTTGGGTCTTAAAGCTTATGTTCCTCATTCCGTGTGTCAACTTTGAATGATTGCCTACATATTTCTGTAATTTGAGTAAAACTTATTATATTTTTACCGCCATCGTTCATGTCATCGGAGATTTGAATATATTATAATAGCTTTTTTTTCTCTATTCGATTGTTATTTGTGAACGTCAAGAGTTGAGTATGTTCTGACCTTAGGTTATACGCGGATTTATTTTTACGCAGGTTTGAGCTTGTCTGCATGACTCAATTGCTTCAACAGCTTTCTCATCCAATTCTGTGTAAGGAAAAACATTAAAGAACACTTTTATGAAAATTTCCAACAAAGTATCAGATGTTGCAAACTGTGTTGTAAATTGATCTTTGTTTCCATGATTTAGTTTCAAACAAGATCGTTTAGAAATTTCACTGAACCGTGAACGTAGCGGTTTAACAGTTATTCCAACCTAACTACAAAGTGTTTCGAGTTATTACAAAGGGATTTTAATATACCTTTTCATATTCAGAACAATATGTCGCCGCTAGCATGAGCGTTCTCTGTGACAATGTCTAAATTAACGGAGTCTTAACACCTGAATGCGTGGTGTTAGAAAAGCAAATAGCGCCCAGTTACCAATATTTGTATATTTGGGTAAACATAGCTGGCCTCATTCTGGTAACTGGTAGCTTCCTTGGCAACTACCGAAGCCCCTTGTTTTACCTTTGGAATATCTTGCTTAATGTCTTAAATTTCTTATGGCATCCATCAAAATAAATAAAATTTATAACTATTGTGACTAGTTATAAATGACCATTGTCGGAATGAAATTTATCATGATCATACAACTTAGAAGTTTGAAAACGTGTTTGGTTGTTAATTAATGTCTATTGACAGTGGAACGCTGACAGCCTTCTTTTGTTTATCTTGCTAATCTAACAGTGTAGGTAGTTAATAGTTTAAAGCATCGACATTAAGACATAATTTTATGTACGGAGACACCAGCTCAGCGGTGACACCTTAAGAGTTGGTACTGAGCTTATTACCTGCGTCGTAAGAGTTAAAATTAAACACATAATGACATGTTAGTGTCGTTGAGAGTACCATGTAGCAGTCATTACGCTTAATCAGCAGATATTGTTTAAGCTGGTTTTGTTACAGTTCTCTAGTCGTGTCAGATGAAGGCGCGCAATGTTCGGTGATCAATTGTTGTCAAGACGAATGACGATTACAGCCTTGACACCTGTCATTGTTGTATACAATTGTCAGGAGAGATCGCGTATCTCGCTCGTCGTGAACTGTGCTAAATGATATGGTGACAATGATGCTATTGTCAGATAGACGTTCGTTTTTTAGGACTAGTTGAAGCTTGTGCCTAAAAATTTGCATAAAAAATAGTCAGTAATGTTAAGTATTATCTTCTTAGACTAGTGAGACTATAACGATGGAAAATCATCAGAGAACCTTACCTGAAACTCGGCTGCTCGACGCTCCTCAGAAGAAGTCGATGGAAATCTATGTAATTCGACTAGGTATAGAATTATGATGATACGCAATTTTTATTACCTCATTATCTGCCTGCAAGGCTATCGAACTTTTCAAATATTCAATCAGAATTTCAGACTAATATAATTACCAGGTTGCGATTAAATTAGATTTGTAATTCCTAATCAGTTTTATTAAAAAGAACGAATAATTTAGCAGTCGCAGGAAACCTATTTGGTTACAAAATGTGACATTTCGTTTGTGCATATTTATTTAGCATAACGTTTCTATAATGTATTATGGTAAATAAATTTGTATGTGATTAGAATTTACATGTCTAAGAACTCAAGCTTTTTTTCCTATGGTACAAAGATTTTTCTGTTATTAAGGAGTTAATAATGAAAATACGTAGCCAAGTATGGTTAGAAAGAAAAAAAAAAACGATTGCTTTATAAAAAGGAACGTAAAAAGTAGTAGATAGCTGCTTGTGCTTGTAATTCACGACCCTCTTAGCGACTAGCCACGGTTTGGTTCATTGCACTCACGAATATAAAGTTATTACGCAGGCGTTGAATTTATTACAATTATTGCTTTTAGAACTTCAAGGTTCTAAATTCAAATGTTTATCCGTGGCTGCGCGTGCGTTGATATCTTTAAATGGGTTGAAATGGCTCAATGTAGAGCTAGCGTGGGTGGATCTTTAATATGGACAACTTTATATTGAAAAATACAAAACGTACAGAATGTGAGAAAATGCGTCTTTTTATCTCTATTGCTCGTAAAAGACATGTTTCGTGCAAAATATTACTTGCGTTTGGCACTTCTTTTCGAAAATCAAAACACTTTTTGTGTTTATTGTAACCCTTTTTATAAGTAGAATTTATACTTGAAGTTTTCTTTAGAACGTAATTTTATTCATTATTTATTTTCCAATTATTTTCAAATCTTTCCCAAACTGTCACATCCGGCAGTTTTCGTTAGTTTTTTGCGCATTTAGGCGGATGTATTTTATCTGTTTGGAATTGCATAAGATAAACAGAACCATCCATGGCTATCGTACGTTGGTGCATGTTAAAGATAAATTTGCAAGTTTAAGGTTGTCCCACGTCCTGGGAACAGAGCACTTTGAATGATAATGTATTCGTGTATTTTACCTTATGCGACATTTTGTTGGCTCGTGGCTGAAACATGCTATACGGTATTAAGGTGTCTTAGGAACACGAAATAGTTAAAGTAAATGAGATGTCCTCATTATTGTCGCATAAGAAAAAATGTGTTCTTGGGAATAAAATTGTATAATAATACCTAAGTTGAATAGCTAACTGTTCCCAAATGTTCACTCATAATTTTTATTGAAGTTAGAAAATATACCAACGTAGAAAAAAAGTAAAGTAAACATATTATTTATCTAAATCGAGACTCAACAACTATGAAGCCCAAATGTAAGCGAGTGTCTTTGTATAAACTAAGGGCCAATGCTGCGTCACGCGTGTCTACGTCCGTGTCATACGCGCTCCGAGCGCGTGTGACGTGGCTAGCTCCCGCGTATAGTACACGCCCGTACATCGTTTTTCGATTTTAATCCAAGTTTAGCCAAATAACAAGAGGTTAAGTATTCCATTGATACGACTGTACAAGCTTAAATTTTAAATGAAGTACGGTACGCGCGTGGACTCGCGTGACGCAGCGTTGGCCCTAAACTAGAGCCAGTATACAAAAGCACGTTTTTGTTAGCAGGCTAGTGCATTGCACCACCGAGACGCAAATTTGTATATCTATATAATCTAGTCCTCTGAAAAAGTGCATTCAACTTGTATTAATTGTTCAGCTATATAAAGTAAGCTCAGATTATCTGCTCCATGCAGCTTAGCCTACGTTAATTTATGTACCCTTTCTTCATTCCCCGTTGGGCCCACAAATATAATAAACTTGTTAGTTTTTAATTAATTTAAACATCCGTATTGACGTATGTTACGCTTTCACGCAATAACTATTATAATTCGGGACAAACAGCCCGTAGCCTAGACTAACACATATGCTTTTTATAGTGTGACGATTTTGAGATTTCAAGGGCGCGAAGCCGCGGGTGGCAACTAGTCTTATAAATAAGCTCTCTGATTAATAATCTTTGACCAAAGCTTTCAAAAATTCCATTTATAAAATTATATTTTAACGAAAATTAACGATCACAATATACTATCTAATAGAGATAAATGATTCTTTGAGTACACGCAATGTAGTTACCATTTGAGAAATACAAAAGTCATGTTCAAAATTCGATTACATTAAAACTGATTTAAATTGAAGCACAAGTACGTTGTGTTTTGATTAAATAATAAGAACCCGGGTCACTTGATAAGGAGAAAAGCGATAAGCGATGCATTCACTCTGCTACTGCGTCTGATAAAAATAATAAGGTTTTATGAGTAGTAACGAGGTTAAGAAACTTATCGATGGTAGAGCTAGCTGGATGAAGTCTTGAAAGTGTAATAGTAAATTAATAGCGCGCATAGTCGAGTACTAAGGGCACGTTTAAGGACATGCGGCGCGTTGTGCTTTTTTGCTACAATGCTGGCTTTACTATGGAGCTATCGCGTGTGTTCTTCTGTGGCTGGACTACAGTTGACCACAAAGATTGTTAATTAAAAAGTTATCTGTTGAGGTACTATAAAAATACATATATTCCGATGAAAGTAGACTTTAGGTAGCTATTATTTCGAACTATAGCATCTGGGTACTAAACTGTGGTCCGGCCACAGAAGAACACACCTAACCGCTAGCTTAGAGTAAAGCCGGCTATGTAACGAAAACGCTCGAAGCCCCGCGCGACGCACCGCCTGTACTTAAACGTGCCCTTACAGTAGGCGCGTCGTAAAGCCTTTCGAAATTTTGATATTAGATATTTATTTATCATTTAATTTTATTGTATACTCGTTAAAGTCTTAACATATACAACGAAAAGGCGGTACAAATATGTTATTTGTGATGAAACATAAACATATTATTTACTTTCGGCGAAGTATTGTATGTTAATTTGTTCCTGTGTAATTTCTAAACTAGTATGTCTTCAAATGGGAAATTGATAGAAGTCTCCTGACCAGCTGTAGGGGCATTGAGCTATTTATTTGGAATGACAAAATGGTAAATATAAGAGCGCGATCTTCTCTTGGTCAGGTTCATTCCACTGTTAGTATACGGTTTTACATTTTTTTTACGTACCGTGCTAAATAAAAGACATTTACGCGTCACGAGTGTCTGAATAGGCACAAAAAGTAGAGTTAAACTATACAATTTAATTTTGCGGGATAAAATCCGGTACCAAAAATTTAGACAACCATGGAAAGTATACCTACCGTGTGGTAAATTTTTACTTTTAACATCTAATTAAAAATTAAAATAGCTTTCTTTTTTGTTAGTCGAATTTAGAAATTTTCACACACGTTAACTTCTCATGCCCTTTTAGTATACAGTTTTACTCTTCAGATGGAAGTCATGACAATGTTTGCGATGCACCGAGTCCCGTTACTGACCCCAATGGGCTTAGAACGCCTGATGCTTTCTAAGCCTAGGTTTATTTATAGAAACCTGTACGTAGACTAGTGCTGAGTGCAGTTGCAGGCGCGCCTGGGTTTTAAATTAGTTGTATTAGCTGTTTGTTTGCCGTTTCGATTAAACTATGTCTTGATTCTAGCTTTCAGCTCCTGAGAACTATTCGTATATATAATTTTGTATTTCGGTATGCACACGTGTAAGTTTTCTAACTATCTGATCGTACGAACGGCTGCCTAACGAGCTCAGAATTTAGATTAAAATAGATACATTAACTATTTTTTTTAATAAAAAACGTAAGTAATGAAAATCTACAGGTCATCGTAATAAGTTAGTCCACTGGTGGATAAATATCTCTTGTAAATGGAGTGGGTTGTTGCACGTGGTATGGTTATTTGCACAGTGGGATGCCGCTTTATCCCTTTTAGCTGACCCTTACGGTTACGACACTAATGGGAATAAATAAAGAAAAATTGTAGTGGTATAATATGTTAGCTCGTTATTTGGTTAAATATACTTTTATTAAGTAATAAATAACTTGTTCAGCGTTTTCATTATTCATAAATTAAAACATGAATTAGAAAAGCAAATTGTATGTTGCCAAAAGTAGGTTAAAAATTCTGTAGGTATCAAAAACATTCAATATGTTTTAATAATAAAGCGTAATTGTAATAACACCTAAATAAAATAATACTGCAAATGTGCACAAATCCTTACACAACTGCACGACACACTTTCACAATCTATTCAATAGTAAAGCTGAGTTATAGCGAAGCAGTTAAAATCCATTTTCGTATAAACATCAATAGTATAGTACAGGTAAAGTAGGTCACGTTATCGGGAATTGTAAAGGAACCTGTTGTGCCTATGCATTCGGATCTGCATATGGGTCTGTGCATGGTCTTTTGTTATGATTCAACGCCGTCCAAGTTTAATATAATTACTACTATATTATAATTTAATATAGTAGATGTAGTAACCGCTTCCGCTCAGGTGCAGTTTAGTTTTAATATGTTGCTGTGAACTTACGTGTTACGCAAACGGCTGAGGCAGAATAAATCGATTATTTACCCACTTCCTTGACACAAGTGGTGCTCAACTTTTAGGTTATGTATCGTGATGGTTAACCGCTTTTAAAGATTTCCGAGAAGTGTAAGAGACACTGCTGCAAAGCAGATCAATATCTGTTTATCAGCTCGAAGCTTATTCCGAACGTACAGATAGGCGTTCTTTGTAAAGACTAAACTATCTTTTTGTTTATGAAATTGGGTGTGGGTGTAAGTTTCAGGGGTCAATGAACATTTGAGTTACTTGATGGAAAGTAATACAGGATACGTTTTCAAAAAAACATATTGAATGATCAATCCCTTTGCTAGTCTATCCTGTCCTTATATCCGGAGCACAAAAAGCAGCGGCACGAATCACATAGCGCGTTACCTACCCTTTTTTTTTTAGTTACGATATGACAACTTTTGGATTATAATTATTTTATTTGACACTTGAATTAAATCACGTTTTCTTGGAAATACATACTATCTTTCTCAAGTGTTATAATATCACATTCTAATCACTATTAACCAAATGCTACTACTTCTGCAGTGCGATCACAGAACTTTATCAAATCGTATATTAACGAATGCTCGTATAGTATGGAGTCGGTTGCAAGTTTTGAGTAACATTGTAATTTTTTATTTTACAGATATTTATGAGTACAACATGTTTACAAACAGTCAAAATTAACAAGGCACAGATTTATTTAAGCTGGCCGGCGGCAATGGATAGATTTCAATTTTTTCTTTAAAACCGTCTCCATACTATACGAACATTCGTTAACAAACGATTCGATAAAGTTCTGTGCTCGCACTGCTGATTCGACTGGAGGTTTTGGAGATTCGGATTCAAACAAACTATTCAGCCAGATATTATAAGCTGCTACCACTTCAGAAAATGGCTATTTGGTTAACAAGAATCATTTTTTCAGAGGAACTTACTCAAAATCAACTAAATTATGTTTCGTATTAAAATATTAATTTAGTAACACTGGAAATCCCATGACGAATTTATTGGGTATTATTTTTTCTATTGTCTTTGACTGTCACTTTATTCCTTAGCTAACCTCCGTTTTCATTTCAATAATTGTACTTTGCACTTATTATTACTTATATGACGAACAAAATAATATTATTTTTTAATGTTACGTCAGTAGAAACGCCCAGTTTGTGTCATGATTTACAATAGTAACAAAAATCACGTAATTCGGAATATTGTTCGAGTACCTATCTACTAAGTTGACATACTTTTGCGAATGTCTGCGATAACGTTGAAAATATTTGGAACTGGCGTTATCTTTTACCTGCAAGTACTTGATATCGACGGTTTCGTGTGTGTCATTTCACCTGTAATGTAAATAGTGTGTCGTTAAGGGTAATACTAATAAAATCAGGAATAGCAGCTAAGTAGTCTAGAAATTCAGTGTATTAGCACACATCTCCTATCGTTCTGTTGATTGCTACCGAGTGTAAAATGAAAACTCATAAAATTACAACATTTTTAAAATTTATATGATTATTTATAAAATACAAGTTATTTTTTTCTTTTCTTGAATATGAATGAATTATTATGCTAGGTTGGTGTCTTTCCTAATAAAATACCTAGAAGTTTATCCCAGTTATCCATTGTGCTAAGTGAGCTACGACACCTAGGACTCAATTGGTTAAACCTATTCCACGAAATTAAGATCACATTTGCTTCCATTCGAAACATTGAATGTGGGCAGCATCAGCGTAGGAGGAGGCCGCTTCAGACAGTTGAGCTGAGACAATTGCCGTTACAAAATATACAGAAATATGACTCTTATCCTGATCACAATTCAGGACAAATTCGCTTGAGAATTCTCTAATGTTTAGAATTAATTACGGAGCCGTGTTTCTGGTGTCACGTAGGTGACCAAATACAGAACTAGCGCTAACGTCTCTCGAATCCATTTATGGATTCACCCAGGAAGGAAAAGGTGTGATTGAACCGAATACGAACAATTGACTCGGTTTTTATTATTAGCGGTGTAATTGAAATTCACATGGGAACAGTTCCGATCCGGCGTCCGGTCTCTGGTTGGGAAGTGCATTGGCCTAGCTTGGTAATTTCACGCCGCAGGTTGTGTAACTTGGTTTGTGGTTTTAACTACGTTTTTTATACAATAGAAGACGTTTCAAATTGGTTTTTTATCGTGTTAGTTGGTACCACGGAGTATGAAAGGCACTTAAAAAACCGTTAAGTTATAGTTGTAAAGGTATTTCTAAACACATATTTAACCTTAATCTCAATTTAGTCTGTAATACTTAGGAAGAAGAGATGGAGTTCGTGAATAGCCCTGGCCTAGCTTAAAACATTACTCTAATAAACATAAGTGATTCTAAACATTAAAGAATTCTCAAGCGAATTTGTCCTGAATTGTGATCAGGATAAGAGTCATATTTCTGTATAAGTATATCGAAACGAATTTGTATAGAGCAGCGGCGGGCTTATATGAATAGTTGTCATCGGGGCAGGACCCCAAAGAAGGCTTCACCAAGTGTGGGTTACTTACTATACAAGCGTTCTACCTATACAGTTTTGGTTAATTTAAAGTACTTTTGAAAGTTTAGAAATTACTTGAAATTCCAGTATTAGCGATTACAAATTTTACGATTACCTTTTGCAAACACTAACTATAGACAGAACTCTTTCATTTCAAAATCTTGCGGCCGCGTTAACGATGCAATCCTGAGATTGGACAATCTGGATGTGTTCTGCTGTAGTGTCCCAGCTATTAGAGCGGCCTTATCATCCTATTTTTTTTTAAATTAAATTTATAATTTAGCAATTGTTTGTGTTGTTTTTTTTTTACCAGATTTTATGTTTATGTTTTTATATTACATTACCTAATATTTTTAACTTTGTTCTCATTGAGCTGTTACAATTTCATAACCTATTATACTTGTATAATGTTGTTTTTGTGCCGTCTAAGTATTCGCTATTTTTTTTTTCTTCTCATATTTTCGCGCTTATCTGTGAAAACTGATTAATGGCCTTTTTTAACTTATTGTTTTAACTATATGAAAAACCTAGCTGTAAGTTTTCCTGTAATATGTATATAAATAAATAAATCTTATTGCCCGAACATTAAGCTTGCAATTGATAACAATAGAACCTCAATCTTCACTTAACTATTCTCTATGACTATTATGCATTATCTGCCTACAGTATTCTGTAAACGATAACCGCAAAGTGAATCACTAAATGCATGTCCTTGTAATGATTCACTTGGTAGTCCTGAATTGGCTCCTTGCGTTGTTCGCTAGCTGGAAGTCTGCAAATCTTACCGAACTTGGGTATTTTTGGCAATCTCTCCCGGGTGGGGGCCTGAACTGTCGCTTTAGACATTTCCGTCTGTCAACTGTCCAAAATAGGAATAGGTTTTGATGACTAATGATGATTAACCTCATCAGTGAATTTTTGTATGTCTGGATACTGTCGGAGTTAAATGACCTTTTTTCTGTTTTGTTATCTGGTCTATTCTGTGAGAAGTTTTGTTGTGTAACGGACAATAGATAAGCTTATGCTTGAGTTGATTTGACGTTGTGTCTATTAAGTTAATTTGTTGAGACATGAGAAGGGAATTTTGGCCGTTGTTAAAGATAGTCAACTGAGCAAACGGAGGTAGTAAATGATAAATCTGTTTTTGAAAAGTTTAATGCATTGAGTTGAAACGTCCTTATAGATATTGCCAAAATGACCATTAATAAGAAAAAGATTTTATTATTTATAATCATGAACAGCTCAATCTTTAAAACTAGTCACTCTAATTTGAATATGCACCATTCGAAGTGTAACCCCAGCTAAATATATATATCTGTCCGCATACAATAAATCTTTTCGACGCCAAAACCAGTCACAACAATGTGTTCATCAAACTGCGATATTTTTTTCCTAACAATAAATTAGAAAATCGTTGTCACGTTTTTTTTCTTCCGAAATGACTCACGTAGGTCGGCACGCGTCGCAGGCGCACATGTTCGTATGACTTGCGCATGCGCTCGATATGTCCATCTACGTTGCTATTTTCGGCCAGGCATTAAAGGACTGCATTGATAATGCCTAAATTTATTAACTAAGGAAATGCGTTGTTAAATCAGTTTTATTAGTCCAGACTGGATTCTAATTAGGCTTTTGATAAGACTATCCTGTTTGCGAATTTTAATATATTATGTTTATGTGTACCTATTAGCTGCTTCTCGCGTCTTTATTCGTGTGGCATAAGTTTAAGTAGTGATTTTTTACAGAGATACTCTCATTCCCCATTTGAGTCAGTTGATATTAAAAAAAAACTGTTTTGATTTCTCTAAAAAACTCATCCCTTATTTCAACTTTATTAAAATAGTAGCCCATGTTTAACCCTAACTGCGGTTTCGCACTACATCCATTCCAAATCCGAGAAATTACGGTCCGACGACGACGACGTAATCGTTGAACTAATCCGTCATTTCATACAAGATTTCCAGACCCGTATTTTCTTGGATTCAATTTGGACGCAATTTATAAAGAGTACAGATTTGAAATATAAGCTTTCTTTTCAGCTATACGCCGCGGCTCAGAGAACCAGCCCGCTAAGAAAGCCAGAGGGGACGGTGGGGGCAGTGAGGGCTCAGGAGGAGGAAGAGATCACCTCGCCTACGGCTGTTTACTCCGCAACGAGCTCCTGGGAGCTCAAATCGAGGAACTTAGAGGTCCTCCCGCTAATTGTGCTGAGGGGAATCGAGCGGCGCTTGGAGGGGTACAACTAGCGTCCGCTGCCAGAGCTGCTCTAGCGTATTCACCGCCTGTGTTCAGATTTAGAGCTCCTATTCAAAATGCTGAGGTAAGAAATGCTACACAGATTTTATTTTACATATGCTTAAGCGACTAATACAGTAATATTTTTGTATAAAAGCTTCCGATTGTAGTTATTGTAGTAACAGAATATATTTATTAGTACTAGATGTGGTTTTAACCATTTAATAAGCACCGGACCAGCTTGGTGGATTACCGCCTAAACCTCCTCATCACCCAGACGAGAGACTCATAGCCCTGCAGTGGGCTCATTACACGGAGTTGTGATGATGATTATAATGAGATGTGGTTTGCTTGCGTAAAATTTGATGTTTGGTATCTTCAGATCGAAATTCTTGGCTAGTTGTGACGTAATTCTTCGTTTTTTTTGTGGATTATTTTAGATACTTACTTTGTTAACTATGAAAGGTGAAATGCATCTTTTATTAAATGAAGATTGCTTTCAAAATTGTTTTTTTTTTTATGAAGTGCTAATTGAATTTGCATATCTGCCTTTCACCGGACGGAGCAATCGACAGGTAAATTTTAAGAAAAAAAAATACAACATTTTATTTGTGTTTAGAATAAATGATGATACATTCAATAACGTACTTAAAATCCATCGTCAAGACATTTGCAACACTTTGGTATACAAGGACTGAAACTTAACATATACCTTTTGCCTTATTAGAAGTAATCGAAGCGTAATAATAGAGAGTGTCTATTTTGGAACATGCTTACTCAAGTTTCTCTTTATAAGCATTGCTAAGGTTTCCTATATCTATATCCAATAATGGTACACAAAGCGTTTTCGTTATCCGTAATGTTCAAAGAATTGATTATTTTTATAGATATACGGTGTATCTGTATGTGTACATATGTTTTACCTCAAAATATCTGCGGTGCACAGGTGATAACGGGTTTTTATAGTAGATCAAATATTGTGTTGTGATTTTCAATATATGTTTTATTGTATCACCGTAGCTCTATTATTCTGTAATGCCTAACTTTTGACACTAGTGTGTCATTTCATTTTTATAAGTCCTCGTCGTTTTTTTTAAACACTGCATTTTTTTCAGCTTTAATTATATCTTTTTTGATTTATGAGATGATAGATGTAACCTTTTACCTAATGAGACTGATATGTTTAGATATTTAAATATAAACATAGTTGTAGGAGTCGTCATACTGGTTAGGTGACGGTATAAAAACTAAAATGTAACCCAAACCCGACTCCAAAAGGGCGGAGATATTTTAGACGTTCGACAGTTGTTATTTTTTTATGGCTTCGATTGCAATACTCTTTCGAATTTATTTGTTTTTATGTTATTTGTGTTTCACAAGTGCTGAAAACAGAGATTCCCATAAAAAACGAAATTACCAAAACCCCGCTAAATGCGGTAAAATTTCGGTCGAGCCTAATTGCACAAAGGATTTTATTCCGCGGCCGTAAAACGAAACAAAAAAAGGTGTAATTAGTAATTCGCACGTTATGTTTGCTTATTTTTATTTCATCCAGTGATTTATAATTATATGCAGATTATTATAAAAGTGTGCGATAAATTCGCTGTCTCGAAAGAATACCCAAAACATTCGAGTGACTTTGATGTCACGACAATATTTATGGACACATCACTATCGGTGATGTATTTTCTTTAAGATTTTATGAGTTATTTAGCAGATCCGTCTTTGCTAATGCAGTTTTTATACGAGTTTCGATAATGAAAAGTCCACGAACTCTCATAATAAAATTTTGATTTGCCTGCATAAAGATTCGTTCCTTTCACATAATTGCCGATTGCCAATTAAAAACTGCGTCGTTTTTTTCATTCCGAGCTAATTTGAACGCATTTGTGCATCGGGAAGCGTGGTTGTTCTCTGATGTTGTGACATTTCGGGTAATATCGTTAAATCGAATTTGTTAGAGCTTAGGTGGTTTCACGTAAAGTGCAATATCAGATGAGCATCCTACCGCGTTTTGACAGGGTAATGTCTGAGGGGACCATTTTAGAATAAAAATTAACGATAACTGTACCATTTTACTGCTTATCGAATTTTATCGATGTATCAAATGCTCTTTTGATATTGTGCACTCGGATAATATAATGTGGAAGGCACTCAGCTTTAAATTTCACCTTTGCCCTTATGTTATGTGACGTGGGGGCGATGACTCCATGATGATTTCAAGAAATATTGTTTTATCTGTCTTCTGTTATGAACTACCTCGATATCGCTGCCTCAATACTTTTGTTATAAGTGCATCTACTTATAATCGCTTTGATGCACGGATGTGACATTTAACATTGAGTTTTGTATAATCATATTTCTGTTAACTCGTCTTTTAAATGGTCGGTATTGTTTGATGTGCAAGCGCATACAATACCTCGGTTATTGTTTGGAAAACGCTGAATCGTCGACACAGCGGTGACTTTTGTAAATTAAGAATTGATATTTGGTTTCATTACCTTGGTTTGAATGTTGAAAAATAATTATATCTTGTTAATTTAGGTATGTTGATATTACATTTTCAAATATTATCGTTCAAAAACCTACAGTTGGACAACCTGGGCTTATTTTAAGACATGTTGTAAAGCTAAGTAAACTTATGGCAATAAAAATTGAAGAGCTAACAAATGGACGCAGAATCCTGTATTTGTAAAGTATTTTCAAAGATCTTTTTGTTTGTGTGTCAATTACCGCAAACTTTAGTATTTAGCGTGTGAGTGACAATGAGGATGTGCTAATCAACGGGATCTATAGAACTTGTGCACTGTCTGCAAAAGCTTTTTTTTTAATAAAAATTATTTGCAAAACAGGCTGTTGTTTCGTCTTATTAACCCCTTTAATATTTGGTTTAAAAGAATATTACACTATTGTTACGGTTATGATTATAGTCATAGTAATTTTTCGTTCTTTGTCGTCACTTCATTACCTTGCATGGGCTTACCGTTGTGCAGTTATTTGAACCTGTTACAACATATTTCATTACACGTGGCAAGAGAGCAAAAATACTATAGAACTTAGAAACAATAGATTTCCAAATAATCTTAAAGATATTAAATTAAACATAGCTATCATAAGAAATAACTAAAATATTGTGTTTTTTTTAAGCAAATTATAGTTTAAAAGCTTGTCCTATTCGCTATTAGCAATACAATGCTATTGTAGTGTTTTTCTGAACGTTATTTTTTTTCTATTCTTCTGACATCACCCAGAGAAGTGACAACGACCCGAAATTATAATTTATTGTAATTTTTCAATGCTAAATAAACGTTTTGTATTTTAACGCGAGAAGTAAAGTTGCTTGTTTTTTCGCATATAATGGCTTTTTATATTTCGCCAAGACCTATCGTTGCTTTTTCCTTCATTATAATATAGGAGTTTAAACAATAATCTCATTATGTTGACCTGCGTATTCACAATATAGTTGTTGAAACTTGTCATAAAAGTTGATAAAAGGAACAATTTGTTGTCTGTCCCGTACATTAGTAGTACCTTATGTAGGGATGATCCGGCAGATGGCCGGAACGACCCATTATCGTCATTGGCATTACCCGCGAGGCCCGGCGGATTGCTCTTAGCCTCAGCCCCTCTCCCCCCACTTAGGAAATTATCCAGTACCTACACAAGATCATTTCCCCACACATTACCCGCTACGGTTGGAAATCGAAAGTTCTACTTTTCTTTGTGATCGTATCTCTTTCTCTCGAGGGGTGACCCTCCGCGACATTAGCCTAGTCTAATAGTCTAACCTAAGTACGAGGGTAGTCCCAAAAGTAGCCGACCTAACCAAGAAAAAACAAAAAATATGGGATGAATTATATTTATTTCTCTACATAGCTTCCTTGTAGTTCTTTACACTTTTCCCAGCGGTGCTCTATAGCTTCAATGCCGCGTCTGTAGTAGGAACCGTCGAGCTCTTCAAAATAGGCATTAACCGTAGACTCAACATCTTCATTGCTTGCAAATCTTTTCCCACCGAGCCATTTTTTTAAGTTTGGGAACAGAAAATAATCAGATGGGGCCAAATCTGGTGAATAAGGTGCATGAGGTAGCAATTCAAACTTTAATTCTTCGACTTTAGCCATCGCAATGCCGGAGGTGTGGACTGGCGCGTTGTCCTGATGAAACAAAACTTTTTTCTTTGATAGATGAGGCCGTTTTATCTTTATTTCTTCACTTAGACGCTGCAACAAGTTTGCGTAATACTCGCCGTTGATGGTTTTTCCTCTTGGTAGATAATCTATGAAGATTATCCCACGAGCGTCCCAGAAAACCGATGCCATGACTTTTCCTGCCGATGGAACCGTTTTTGCCTTCTTTGGGGCCGATTCTCCCCTTGCGGTCCATTGCTTTGACTGTTCTTTCGTCTCCGGTGTGAAATAATGAACCCACGTTTCATCCATGGTAATAAATCGACGCAAAAACTCTGCTCTATTGCTTCGAAATTTTGCCAAACACTCGACTGAAACATGCTCACGACGCTGTTTTTGCTCTAGTGTGAGTAATCGCGGCACCCACCTTGCGCACAGCTTCCTCATGTCCAAGTTTTCAGTTAAGATACGATGTACTGCACTTTTTGAAATGCCTACCATATCTGCTAGCTCGCGCACCTTTAGTCGACGATCATCCAATACAATTTTGTGGATTTTTTTTGCCATTTCTGGCGAAGTCACCTCATTTGGTCGCCCACTGCGAGGTTCATCTTGGCAGTTCGTACGGCCACGTTTGAACTCGGCCACCCAATATTTTACCGTTGTAAACGAAGGAGAAGACTCCCCCAATGTAGAATCTAGCTCTTCTTTTATGTTAGTTGGGCTGAGGCCTTTCAAATGAAAGTATTGAATGACGTATCGTAGACCAATTTTTTCCATATTAGAAAATTCTCTGACAGCGTTCACTTTCAAGGACTACAAAACAAATGACAAATGACCTAGCGTGTTCGAATTCCAAATTTAAAATCCGCATTGATCAGACTTTTTAAAAAGAGTATTTAATCGAATAAAACTGCCAGTACGTAAGTCAGGTCGGGTAATTTTGGGACCGCCCTCGTAGCCTGAGCAGATTTTGATATGGTTTGCAAGTAAAAGAATTGCACCCGAGCGGAGCCGGTTACTTCAGCTAGTCTATGTACAATTATTAAACTGTCTCAAGTCCCCTGAGAATTTACGCCGCCGAAGACAAGACATATTGGCGAAAGATAGTTCGAGAAAACATTGTTCTGCGAAGTCATACACTACCAACTATACCTACTCATGATCTCAGTATTGAGATACAATGATCAATCAATGATGATCCCCTAAGAAGCAGCTATTATTATGCTCATCGATGAAAGATTATCATGAGTGTATATTTGCAATGAATTTCGAATTTAATGTCGATCTATGCTAATGGTAAGTGTTGATGATTTTGAAGGTCTTCAATTGTTTTTAGGGAAAGTAGTAGAATTCCATGAGACAAAATCGGTACATAATATGAAGGATAGTACAACTTGCCATGCGGCCCTTGATGATTCGAATAAGACAAATACGCTTATGACTCCATAGGGATTTTGTTTAGTCTACCAAAACTGAGAATGATATAGGTTAATATTCACAAAAAGACGGGAACAGAGTCATGTCATCTGTGCTATCTTTAATCCAGACCCCGACCAAATAGTTGTAGCTTATAAATTTTACATTTTATCTCGACGTTTCTGTGTCTTAACGGAGCCCGAGGTTAAGAATTGTTGGCTCTTTTATTTAATATAATCGTGAAGACTTACAACAATATAAGTTGTTGATGGTTCGTTCATTTTAAACTATAACTATTTTTATAATACTCTCTAAATTATCTCATCATAACACGCTCATAACAAACTACAGTTTATTAAAATAGAAAAAAACACTGCTTTTAATTTTTAAAACCCATTTAATCCATTAGCTCACCTGTCAGTACTCCGTGATTTGACTGCCGGTTGCCCAGGCGCATGCCTGTCAAACTTTACAACCTAAACTATTATCGACTCTATGGTGACAGTGTTAAGGTTGAATTTTTAAGAAATGTTTCGTTTGACGGAGTGATTTCTAGAGAAGTTAATTTTGACTAACATATTACAGACGACCAGGGTTTAGAGGTCACCTAATGGTTTCGACGTGTATTGATTGAATTGTTTAAAAAAAACAACCGAAAATTTGAGTCGAAAGTTTGATTAGATGTTCTAAAGTGTGATGAACATTATTTTAATGAAATTCCGTCACGGTGCAAAAGTACCACCCACAAGATTACGTTTGCAATATGCATTGAATACAAATTTCGATATTGCCGAAAATAATTGTGCATCAGCCGTATCGCGTTTTATTCGCGATGCGTCTGCGCGTAAATTCGAGCTGCTTACTAAACATGTCGTGTTAATGTGCGAAAACTTGGAAGCTGAAACTAAAACACTTTTATAATCTGACCTTTTAAATGAATAAGCTCATTACCATAAATTTTAATGACGCTTTTTCTTTGTACGAGTTAAAAGTTTTTATTTTATTTCTTCACATTCAGGCTTTCTGAATAAACGTGACTTCGATACTTTTACAAAAGTAGTCAAATTTGTAGGTAGCAATCGTGCGCAAGACATGAACATGATGATTTCTATCTTAGATTTTTTTCCATGTAACAATAATTATGCCCAATTGAATCAGCGATCATTTCAACAATAGTAAATTCAGAATCTATAATTAGAGCGGATAATCTTCGTATATCAGAAATAATGATACACGTGCAATTATAATAATAAAAAGCAACGAATGCGCAAGCGCGTCGAATCGCGGAAGCTCACGGATTTGGCAAAAGCTTTTTTTTTTATTTCGGAGTCCTTGAACGTAGGAGTCTAGACGATCTGCAATTTAGAAAATATTGCCATTGCGCATTTCAATTATTCGTGAGATCCTAGGTTCAACGTTCGTTTACACGGATAACATTCTAGTTTTTCTTTTAGGATTTTAGGTTTGACTATAAAAATTTGCAACGCACGATATGGCCGGACACCGTGACTTATTCTTGCAATGTTGCAAAAAGTACTTCTGGAGAATTGATTTTCGATGCTAACTTTTTTACATGTGCATGATCATAAATAGATATCTTTTGTTGTTCGAATAACATCACGGTAAAATTTTAATTAATTGGTTCGCCTTAAAATTTTATAGGAAAATGGTTATGATTATTCACGCATCACTATCCAGTGGGAACTAATATAACACTTAAAATAATGCTTGATGATTTTTATCGTGAAACTAATGGCTTCCATTCCGTTTGTTCGTTTCTATCTCTGAACTACTTAATCCGAACGCCTAAAAGATAATTACGGAGCAAGATTAGTACGTGCAGAACTAGAAAAAGTAAATGTAATATCAATTAGTTGCTACTAAATAAAGATAGGAGCTGCAAGCCAGCAATTATCTTCAAAACTTTAGGCAATTACATTCCGACTGTATGATTGTATCTGCAAAGTGATTTTTAATTTAACAAAGCAAAAAACCAAAAACAAACTCTATATTTTTGTGTGTAGGCGTCTCCGTAATTTTAGTCTTGATTTTTATGTGGAAGTAATTATTGCAAAATTTTGATTGTAGTATAAAATATAGCCGATTGCAATCAAAATAATTGTTTATTTCCAAATATTGTCAGAACACCAAATGGTAGGTACAAAAAAAAGTTATACCACCAGTGAATGGTGTGGACTTTTTATTCAACTGTTTGATGTTAGGTACCTGACCAAGTCGCTCGTGACCACGGGGTCTGCAAAGACACCGAAACGTCCGGACACGAATCCGGTTAAAAAGTAGTTTTATTTAAATTATGAATCGTGAAAACTTAAGACAATATTAAGTTACCTTCTCTTCCTAAATAATGTTCCATCATGGGCACCTTTATCTACATATTTTTATTATAATCCGAGTTGTGTTATCACAATTTGCAAAATATTAGCCTTTTTGACTATTTTCAATCTTGCCAGTCCATTATTTCTGCAAACTTTCAAAAATTTTGTACTGCAATCTCACTTCTATCTAAATGACCTTAATAAATATTTTTTAAAACATATTTTGATTTTATATTAAATATCAAAACAAAATTCAAGATTAAAGAGATGCGTAGGCAACGTCTAGACTTATCCTTGGGTCATTGGCAGGGGATGATTCGGTGAATTTTTTGAACACGGCCACGACGAATCAAATGCACACTTTTTTATCACTATTTAGTTCTTAGAAATCACAGGCGTCTCACAATGCTAAATCTAGATTGTTGTTTGAAAGTGTAAAGTCATTTTATTCGATTCCTAATGTCAAAGGAACAAGCGAGTTTGATTTTGTGATTTTGAACACGAAACAAGCGCATACTTTAGTTTTCTATTCAAATTATTTTCATTGTTATATGATGATAAAATAATAAGTAACATTTACATGGCATGGAATAAGTTTCTTAAGGAATTTGTGTAACGGAAAGAAAACACATCTATGAAATAAATAAATATGAGAAATAAACATAAAAACATCCTTGTCATGACGGCTTATAGATATCTGGGTTCATCACCCTAATATACGCAGCCACCGGGATTCGAAACTAGAACCTCTATTACAGAAGCCAATTTTTTACACCAACGGCCTATTTCAACTAAATCACGTTGTTTTAATAGTCTAGATGTTGCCTGAAATTGATAAGTCATTTTTGTTCTCCTCCCAATACCGAAGATATATAAATACAATAAGGACTGATATCGCTGTCAGTAATAAAACTAATCAGAGTTAAATTACATTTTATTCGCAAGTCACTCATTGTCGGATAGTTATTATGGCTACTATAAACATTGGCTACCAAAGAATTCTAGTTCGAGATCATGATAAGCTGTTATTGTGTCAGCATGTTTTAAAGAGCTGTTACAATAATATAATTTATCGTGTTGGAGAGTTTGAGGTACACATGTTACAAATTGTTATCTGATATTCTGCGGTTCTGGCAGGATTTCATGATTGATACAATACATACTAGTTGTCAGGTTTATACGTACATACATATATCGATTGCCTTGTAGAAAAGGAAGAAAAAATAGGCTTACAACTATAATAAAGTACACATGTAAGAGTAGATGCTTGTTTTCTTGGTAGAATCCATTTAAGACCTTTTTGATCATGAAGTTCAGTGAGAATGAGATTTAGAGAAAATATGCAACATAAGAAAACGTATAAAACAGGAGTGTGACGTCTACTCATAAAATGAAGTTTGTTATAGGTAGATAGTTAGGCGTTGTGTCTAGACCTTATGCACGCCTTCCTTATTGCCTAAACGGTATATGATCGATTTAGCATATGACATGACGTTAGCTGCGTCTGACCTGTGCGAGTAATATAACGCTTATTCTGTTAGCTAGTAGACCAGTAAATTAAAACAATAAAATTTTATTTTGTTCCCAAATTAATGGGAACTCTTTTGTATATATCCAAGTAGACATCTGTCCTTTATGCATATTAGAATAAAAATTGCGTTTCTCCAAGGGTTTCCCTATCTGTTTGCGAAACTTAAAATCAACCCGCGCAGATGTTTCAGCCCCAAACAATCTTACATCACAACATAGCAACAGCCGCGCTATTTTGATCGCTTTTGATACTGTTGGATACAATAGAGCCTACAACATTACCGAAAAGCAGGGCTCCGTATGCCAAACTGTATTTTTTTTAAATTTCAGGTAGTTTCAAGCAAAGAAACCTTTATTATTATCATAGAAGTATTATTAGCCGCTTCTTACATAGACTATTCTAGTTTCTAGTATTCGGTTGCAATTAATACTCCCGGATTATTCAGAAGTTGCCAAAAAAAAAACAATTAGCTCATTTTGCCGCTGTTGTTCAGACGCATGCTTCTGTCCCAACAACCTAACCGGTAATTCAAAGTGCTCATCCGTGTTCGCTTACTGGTCTATTGACAGAGCCAACAATAACTACCGATCGACGATGGCAATTCGCATGGGGCCTCCCACTTAGCCTCAATTTTTTCTCCATTATTTACCTAAGAGCTTTGTTTGCAAAGTATTTTTGCGGACGAGGCCCGGTAGGGTTAACCGTTGACACTCGACTGGTAGACAGATCTATTGAAGGCCTATTATTATTAGTATAAACTCACTTAGTACTTTCCGTATTTCTAAACCTCGCTCTCGCTATGATAATCCTCTATAGAAGCGATTTCTCTCGGAAATTTCAAACGCCGTTATATCCAGACTTATTAATTGGCTTAACGAGGATGTGATGACAAAAATGCATCGAATATTCCTTATTTTATATTGAAAAGCGATAAATACGTAGCGAAATGCAAATATGTTTAATAGATGCCACTTATCATCATGTTTGATACCAGACTGAATAATCGCCAAGTGCTAATTTCTATAGATGCGGCGGAAGTAAAAGTATTTTGTGTTGAGGAAGGCTAACGTTGTGCTGTGCCATTATATCGAGATTTGACATTGTTTAATTGATTGACGTTTGCCTGTAATTATGCAAAAATGCTTATATTACTTATTTTTTGGGACAAATCAAAAACCTTATTTTAATTATATGACATTTTTACATTTTACGACAAAATACCAACGTAGCAAGCAATGCATCTTAGGTAATCTAAAATAGTTCAAGAAGTCGACAAACGGAATTGAATTTTACCACTGATATATCGTTGCTTGCGTGTGAACCCTAATGGAAAGACAATAAAAATAATAATTTACTGATTCACATTTTCCATTGCAATTAGTATTCTTCACTGAAAACTGACTTCATGTCTGAAGATCACGTTTTTATGGTTTCGTCCACTACGTGATTAGGCTGCTAAAACTTAGGTCAAAAATACGCCATACGTTGCTATAGTAGTATGAACCAATCAATATTTTATCTTTGATCTAGCCAGTGCAAGGTAGAATTCTAGCTTTTTATGCGTCTATCGGCTGAGGTGAACAAACTGCGAATTGTGATTGCTCATTCAGTTCTTACATCATTTGTGGTTGCTGTTCAATAGGAAAACATTTAATTTCGCCGGACCTGTTCATTAGCGATCTTTATGATTCTCGGCAATTTTTTAACTGTCGTAAATTGAGGTTGTATGCCTCAGTTAAATGTCAAAGATAAAGCTCGCGTTACTGGTTCCATTGGTTACAATTTGTCGTTACATTGTTAAAGCTTTTTGTCTATTAGGACTGAATAGGGCTATTGTAACTTGGAGGAAGGAGCCAATTTAGGTATTTTCTTCTACAAGTGAACATGATTTCTACGATGATGCAATCGACACGCCGCCGTCGTCGTTCACGTTCGAACACTTAGTTTTTGTAAAGATACAGGACTTGCTCGTTTATTTTGGCGACTTTTTATAGCTCTTCAAAATAATGCTATTACTTACGAAGCTAAGCACATAGAGCGTGACGGACATTTAATTCTGGGCCATTAATTATTTTTTTATCAGCTCACGGAATATTGTAATCAAATCAGCATTAGAGATGGTTAGGTACGGTCGTACATGTAACGCTGATAAATATTGTTCTCTAGCACAAATGATTCGGCCAATTTAATCTAAACTGCCCTTCTAGTGCTGTTTGTTATGGTCAAATCGCGTGCTTCTATCAAATATAATGGTATTTTAATGAAGATATTGGAATCGAATATCAACCTGGCAACAAAAAAGTACTCTTTGAATTGCTTACGTATCTAAAAATAAACGGATTTTGGAGTGTATGCTTCCTCATGTAATTGATTAATAATGCTAAGTAGAATTGACATCTGATAAACATTCTCAAAACCAGTTGCAATCCGCTGCAGGCTATTGTGGGCATTATGTAAGTTTGTATAAAGCTTCTTGGTCAAGGCCACCTGTTCCGCATGTCGATGACCAAAGGGGGCGGAGCTAAGTCAATAATTCCTTAAGTGGAACTTGTGAATTATTAAGCTTGCAATATGGATAAATGCACTTTCAATCTCACTTACGGCAACGGTAATTTGTTTTCTTATTTCATTGTTTATACTTATTTTGTTTTTCACGAAGATTACCCGAATCTCCTTCGTGTTTACTTTATGACAATTTATAAAAATGCTCGAGTAGATTTATTGTTATATTCCCTTTTTTGATTCAAATTAGGCCATTATAACGGAAACAATTGCATTATCACGTATTTTTGCTTGTAAATTTCGTCTTTATCACATATATTTATTGAGAATGCGCTTTTACCACCATGTTTATGTGTCTGTAAGGCTCTCATGTTTTGATGTAGGCGTCACAACCCAATTTCGTATTGTGAATTGTATTACATTGTACGTGGTCGTGTAGTTTCTTGGGTTTCGGTAAACACCGGCGCGACCTCTTAAACTACCAATATTTTGTCGCCCACGCGCCCAAATTCTATTCAGTAATAAAGGGTGTTTGGGCATACATGGTGATGGCTGCCCACGGACTGTCTTGCGATTTTTGGCAGGCTTTACAACCATTACTCATTTACTTAGGTATACTAGAGCCATAAACGGGGTCCTTGAACGCATTACGCCGGGTCTTTTCATTTTTAAAAAATGCCTGCACTTTTTGCACCGACATTAAAGATTTCTCGAAACTTTGTGTGATATTCGCGCATGCGAGTTGTCAAGCTAGTGTCACTTTTGATGGCCATAAACAAAATAAATGCACGGTTTAAGTATGTATAAATAATTGTCGGCGAAATAGTCAGGTTTTGGGTAAACGTTTCGCCGTAAAAAAGGTTAAGTACCTTAGAAGCCATATTAATGGCGCTGTTATTATTCTTGGCTCAAGTTTTAACCGCTTGCTTAATTTTTTTTGTGATAAAGCTTTTTATAGAGTTATCAGCTATTGTTCAACATTAAATTGGCTGGCCCAGCGGTAGCCGTATAATTCATCGTCAGGTGTTTTTAGTTCCGCCTTTTGATACGACTAATAGAATAGGGTTGATTGAAGTTTGATTGAAAGCTTCGTCTTAAAAAAAACTGCTGACAAATGGCCAGTGATGAACGTCTCACGTTTAATTGCCGCTATGTACGGTAACAACCTCGGATTGTGCGCAGGAGCAATAAACTTGTAAAACTTATGTTGCTGTATGTCTAGTTTCCAGGGCTGGTGATGTTTCAAAGAGTTTTTACCCGACTGCTGAGGATTGCTTTTTATTAGCTTTTTATCGATGCATGTTTAATGTAGTTTTTACCAGGCTTTCCCAAATGGGTACATAATGCTTTTTGAGTCTGTGTTTATAGTACCCATATGAATTGTGTTTTCCTTTAACGGCCTGTAGTTTCAAGGACTGGATGGATTTGATACACCTATGGGGTGGTTGTTGTTATACTTATCCGACCGTTGGCGTCAAGAGTGACGACATGCTTTTAATGCAAGGGCATAAGGGAACTGAATGGTTAATAAATTAGTAGAATTCGTTTAGTATCCAAAACTACCTACCTGTCCTGTCAAATTATATAATATATCGCTTTGTGAATATTTTGTTTCCTAGTAATATTTCTCGTAAGCTTTTCATCGTCACTTATCAGGTCAAAGTAATACAAAAACGCGAGTTATATAAGTAAAATATAGGCAAGAAACTATTTTCGCAAGTTACACACAAAAGGTTTTTGGACGCCTCAAGTCGTGTCACGGTTCAGCAGACTCGGATTAAGTTGCCTAAATAAGTCAGCCATGAATTAATGTTCTACTCGCAAGCTTTTTCATCGTCACTTATCAGGTCAAAGTAATATAAAAACGCGAGTTATGTAAGTAAAATATAGGCAAGAAACTATTTTCGCAAGTTACACACAAAAGGTTTTTGGACGCCTCGAGTCGTGCCACGGTTCAGCAGACTCGGAATAAGTTGCCTAAATAAGTCAGCCATGAATTAATGTTCTACTCGCAAGCTTTTTCATCTTCACTTATCAGGTCAAAGTAATACAAAAACGCGAGTTATGTAAGTAAAATATAGGCAAGAAACTATTTTCGCAAGTTACACACAAAAGGTTTTTGGACGCCTCGAGTCGTGCCACGGTTCAGCAGACTCGGAATAAGTTGCCTAAATAAGTCAGCCATGAATTAATGTTCTACTCGCAAGCTTTTTCATCGTCACTTATCAGGTCAAAGTAATATAAAAACGCGAGTTATGTAAGTAAAATATAGGCAAGAAACTATTTTCGCAAGTTACACACAAAAGGTTTTTGGACGCCTCGAGTCGTGCCACGGTTCAGCAGACTCGGAATAAGTTGCCTAAATAAGTCAGCCATGAATTAATGTTCTACTCGCAAGCTTTTTCATCGTCACTTATCAGGTCAAAGTAATATAAAAACGCGAGTTATGTAAGTAAAATATAGGCAAGAAACTATTTTCGCAAGTTACACACAAAAGGTTTTTGGACGCCTCGAGTCGTGCCACGGTTCAGCAGACTCGGATTAAGTTGCCTAAATAAGTCAGCCATGAATTAATGTTCTATACACACCTACACATCCGCGTGTAATGATGAATTATAAAATAAAATCAATAATTAAGTTTCTAACATTGATTAGTTTACTACGCCGGTCACGGTTGCCAATCAACTCTAAACGATTAAAAATCATCGTATCGTACATCAATACTCGGTGGGTATGTCAGTCAATTTCATTGGATACACTGAACACTTAGGCCATTGTATTATTGAATGTTTCATCTGTCTGGATACTAAAAAGCGGTTTTGCATAATCTAATTTGAATATTTTTATCTAGCGTTTATCGATTCGTCACGTCTGATTTATCGATATTCAAAATGGCGTGTGTTTTGACCGGTCGAATTTCTTGTTGCTGCATCTGAAATTATTAAGTTGTGGTTGTACAGTCGCTTTTCATTCAATCGCGTTGCAGTTGAGTTCTTTGTATTTTACATGCTTAGGGAGGGAACAGAGCCTATTGAAAGTTCGAGAATAAAACAAAATAATATTTACATTTCATAGTTTAATGAAAAACGAGCGAATTGGGTGAATTCATGTTTTAATATGCATTGCCTCGCCTCATTTACGGGGTTTTCTTTACGTATAGTGGAGACAATATAGACGCATTTCGACCACAAGGCGAGCAATGGGCTAGTAACAGATACTGGGACTGTCGATGCTGAGTCGGATTTTATCAACGGACCCACGTTCGAAAATTTTGAATTCGTATTATATGTAGGTAAAGAGACCTTAGTAGCACTATTAGAACTATTAATTATGAAAACATTTCGTCCGAGTTTTGGGCTACAATTATTGACATATAATAAAATTCTCGTGTCACAGTTTTCGTTGCCATACTCCTCCGAAACGGCTTGACCGATTTTGATGAAATTTTTTGTGCTTATCCGGTATCTATGAGAATCGACCAACATCTATTTTTTTTTTATTTATATGGCAAAACAACGTTTGCCGGGTCAGCTAGTTGACATATAAGTGGAACGTAAATAAACCATCTTTCCAAAAGTCTGTTAAAAAAGATCGCAAGTCGGCGACTGTACGAGAATTAGTGAAACCAATTCGTCAAAAGTTTTTGCAATATTATTTTTTATGTTTCAGTGCTTTAATTAATGCGAAGTAATTTGTTACCTTAGCAGTTTTAGTGTCGGATGTAATATTTCTCTTCTAGGCAAATGAAGCGACTTGTTAGTTTTTTTTTTCTTATATAATAACTTATTAATCTTTGAAATTTTGATGATTGTAATAACTCACGTTGACACACCATTGATGAAGAATGAGTGTGATAGAAGGCTATTGTGTTAGGGAGTATAATAGTCGGTTCATATCTTTATTAACTTGGCTAAAGCGATATATGTAGGGATTTCGGCAGCTTCATCTTCGTTGACATGTACCGTGGATAGATGTCACTTTATCTGCAATCTATACATATAATAAAATGGTAGGAAAGTCAAAACTGTACATTGAATATTTTTTTAAAGGAATACTTGGGGTATGATCTACAATCGAAACAGAAACAAAAAATATAGTTTTTAGAATTTTTGTCTGTTTGTCTGTTTGTCTTTCCGGGATAAACTCAAAAAGTACTGCATGGATTTACTTCAAATTTGGCATGAAGATAGTTAAGAAGTCGGGTCAACATATAGGCTACATATTATCACGCTAGCAGTGTTATAATCGTAGGTGCGTTTGGTGCTGCATAGCGTTCACGCAGACGACGTCACGGGCAGCAGCTAGTATTATATAAGTACTATTTTGCTATCTCAAAGGAAAAGTTCTTAAATTCCTATTGTTTTGTTAAATCAAGAACAAATCCTAAGTTAAAAAGTAAATGTTATCTTCTGTTGCTGCTTCTAAATCTTAATGAGTTTCTTAAATGAGATTGTCAAGATATTAATCTCGGGTGACTAGACTGTTATACAAAACAGATCTCTTTATTTCAGCCATCAACAGTTTGCTACGATACAAACTTGTGTTTTTTTTTGTTAGTGATGTTGATCTAGATTCTTTATTCATAATTATTTGGTTGGTTGGTACCTTAAGGTTTTAAGAACTGGTAAATGAAGAGTTGTTATGTCATAGTGGTTGGTTAAGGGGTTGTACTCTTTTCTTGTCTGTTGGTAGGCGTTGAGATGGGACACTGAAGAACATTTCACTGCATGACAAAATAAATTACAGGAAAAAATATATTTTCCTTCCGGCAAATCCCAACTTACGTTTTGGACATATTTATTATTAACTGCCTACTTTTTTAACACGAATGTTGTGAAATTATAAACTTATTCCGGTCAGATACAGAATTAGATTTCCTCAACCATTTAATTTAATGTATATCTTGCACAATAATGCAAGCGGACCGGCAAGAAATCTTGTACATATTTGAAATGCATTCATAAGTACCGTACGGTAAAGACAATTATAATTATTTTAACAGCGGGCTTGGAATTAAATGGTTATGATAACCACAACGTTAAAGACTAAAAAGGAATTTCTTGTCACCTTACACTTGACAAGGCTGAGATTTTATACGGTATATTTAATTTAGCGCCTTGGCGTAGCTGACCAATAGTTGTCTGTACCTCGAACGGCGTGGGTTTGAAGTCCATCCTATGGCAAAGATTTTCAGTAGATAAAATATTGAAATGATTAACATCCTTCTTGTGGGGAATTGGTCTGGTATTCGCTTGCGATTTGAATGGATCAGCCGAGTCTATTTTGGGAAACGAACTTTTAAGCTAGCTCGGTTCATGTTGTTTCTCTTTTAGTTTCGCTATGATGTTTTTATCACACTAGCTTATTACTCGTAAAACTATAAATTCATAACCTAACATTAATGTACAATATCCAAACGTGGGTAAAAGCTATGACGATATGGGCAATACTTTTCGTGGACATTCCCTGATATGGCCAAATCTACGATCCGGTGACGTCATATGCCACATTAGTACTAAACTCCGTAACTGGTTCACATAGTACGGTTGAATAAAAGCTTAGATTACACCATGAAATTGACAAGCATATGATAACATGGAATAATAAACATAACTCATTCCTTCTTTTGTTCCAGGAAAACATAGATCCCTCACCATACAGCCTGTCCCCGATCTCGGCCAAGTCGCAGAAGCTTCTGCGCTCGCCCCGCAAGGCAACCAGGAAGATCTCGCGGATCCCGTTCAAGGTTCTGGACGCGCCGGAGTTGCAGGACGACTTCTACCTGAACCTGGTGGACTGGTCTGCGCAGAACGTGCTGAGTGTGGGCCTGGGTAGCTGTGTTTATCTGTGGAACGCTTGCTCCAGTCAGGTTAGTGTGGGATTCATACTAGATAGCGTCGCTTTGCAGGTATATTGTAATACACTTAAAGAAATTAAAATATGATGAAAATAAAAATAAATTAAACAAAAATTAAAACAATCACATTGAAGTAAGATAAGGAAAAAGTAAATAAGTAGGTATATCGTACGGAAATGTTAATAAATAAATATACAATTTTTGCTTATAAGACCATAGCTTAATGCTTGTGCGAGATATTTGTATTATATTATGGGACTACTAGATAATAAAAAAAGCTGTATAGAGAGTTGTACATGAAATTATGAATATAATATAGCATAATTTAAGGAGTCATAATGCTTGCTCCGATATATCGAAAATAATTATCCAAAATCATGGCACGCACCCATTACTTCCGAACCGAAAGTAAGTTACCAAGTCACCGAAAGTCGCCAAGTCGCCGAAAGTTACCAAGTGCTGCAAAGAACTGCCTCCGTCTGTTTTTCCTATTTACTAACACTTCAGCAGGGCTAGCATGCAACCTTCGATAAATAGTCGAATCGACAAGATAAATATTATTTTGTTATTTTATCCTATTATGTAAGCTAATATGCGCACCATAATAGAATTACTCGATTTGATACCGTGATTAACACCACAGAACCAAATATGTCATAATCTTATAAAATTACATACACTAAATACCATATTCTAAGAAAATATCGATAAAAGGCCCGATTTATCGTTGTCGACGGTAGCATGCTAGCCCCGCTGGTGTATGGAAGTGTAGCACCTAGTCTTCAAGTTCGTGATCCACAAGCTGACATAGAAGACAAATGTCTACCACTTATTATGTATCAACAAAATGTATTTAATATTTGTATACTTGTTCCAGGTGACCCGACTCTGTGACTTATCATCAGAAGGCAATGCCGTCACATCGGTGGCTTGGAGTGAAAGAGGCAACCTTGTTGCTGTGGGCACGCAGAAGGGTCATATTAGTGTATGGGATGTCGCCAGTAATAAAGAGGTAAGGATTGGGAGGTAAAAGATGTGATTGTTTAGTTGTATTGGATAATAGTTATATTATATTAGTTGTATTGGGTTGAAATTTTAGAAAAATATACCCTGGGTTATCAAATACAAATAAATCGTGAAAAGTTAAGACAATATTTCAAAGTCACGATTATTACAGCAAAATTTAGTTCACGGTGTCAATGAAAGGATGCAAAACCTCAGACACCCTTTATTATTTATCATATAAATAGATATTTGCTATTTTATATTTTACCTCTATTCACACGTGACCATGGCGTCTATGACGACACCGAAAACGTTGATTGAAATGTAGGAATCATTAAACGATAAAAAAGCCGTATCAGTCGCGTCTGTATAACATAAAAGCTGACACTTACCGTAATACCTTTGATAACCTAATAGTTTCACAAACATTGGTCGTTGCCGGGATCTCACGCCAAAATTTGCGCAAAGAGAGCTTTTCACAGATATGCAAAGTACTAGAGAGATTTCCTATCCACTCAAATGCTCAACAAAATTCAGCATTCGAAATTGAACTTTGAAATTTGCGCCAAAATTCATTAGGAAAATTGTTTTCTATTTCTCATTCAAAGTTTGATCCTCTATTTCAGCTGGACTTTAATTATGTATCTACGTTTGTTTAGTTATACTACACACGGTATGAAAAAAAAACATTTAAGTTAATAGTAAAAATATCAACCTGTGTAAGCAAAGTTTTTTTAATGATTTATTATGTAGACTTCTATAAATATGCGTGTAACCTACTCCTAATAACTATTACGAGAAATAGAGTCAAAAGCTTTATTAGGTACTTTTTAAAAATAATTAAAAAAAATATACGAAATAATTTAATTAGGTTTTAAAACATAGAGTCTCACTTTAACTCACAATATTCCGAATTCCGATACACACTAGATCCAAAATTATAAGAAAGCTATTTTATGTATAATCCAATTTGTGTACAAACACATCCTTTACAATATCCTTTTTTCAACCGACTTCCAAAAAGGAGGAGGTTCTCAATTCGTCTGTATCTTTTTTTCTTTTTTTTGTCTTTGTTACACTTTGTTGCTTTGATCATGAATCGATTTTAAAAATTGTTGTTTCATATGATAGAGGATACGTCATAGTTGTGGTCCCATATAAATTTTATCGAAATCGGTGGAATACTTCATCTAAAATTTCAAATGATTGAAACAATATGTATGATTTCGTAGAATGTTTACGTGGATGACATTATAAGCAGGGACCGGAACCGCTTACCCTTAAAGAGGTTTTTGATTGGGTTTTTCATAGACTTGTTTTAAAAAACCCTATCAATTTGGTAACCGTATCGAAGACTTACTCTAATTTAAGGCTTACCATATCAATAGAGTTAGCTTCATGTAAGCAGTAAGCCTATCGAAAACCCTATTGAAGGTTACCGATTCAATAGGGTTTTAAAACCTGCAGGCAAATTTAATCTCTAAGAATATCAAATTATCAAAAATATCACCATCTATTCAATCTCGCACTTCGAATTATACTTCCGAATTCAACAGCATGCGCGGAAAAGAGATAGAAATAGGCAACCCTATCACAGGGTAAGCGCATCCGAAAGTAGTTAACTTTATTCAAAGTGTTACCACATCGATAGGCTTACCATATCAATAGGGTTACACTTCCATATGGTAAGATTTTGATAGGGTTACTTATCAATAGGCTTAATCAAATAAAGGGGTTTTCCGGTCCCTGATTATAAGTCGGCCAAAGTTTTGACGTGAAGTCGGTTTTTTTAATGCTCTGCATTCGTTGATTATTAACACTTAATATTTTTGCTATAGTTATCTACATATTAACTTACTTTATTATTTAACCAGGTAACAAAACTGCAAGGTCACATCGCTCGCGTGGGAGCTCTCGCTTGGAACGGAGACGTGCTGAGTTCGGGCTCGCGGGACAGACACATTCGACAGAGAGACACTAGGACACCACGTAAGTATATACTACACTACATACATTGGGTATTAGGAGACTGAGTAGCCAAAGAAGAATCGTCACTCCCCGTACTTAAAATACTAAAATTTGTATAGTGTTTCTTTTTAGTTTATTAGATACATTTAATTATAGATATTCACAGAAAAATCATACATTATTATATTTCCTGTTTTATAATAAGTTATTTCACAGTGAAATTATTAAAATATGGTATCACCAACAACTTTAACAAAGAAGATTGAACTTGTTTAAAAATGTACACTTGACAGGTGACTGACAGATAGATGGTCGCCATGTTGTTGATATATGATATTATCATTCGCGTTTCCTCTGTGTTCGTGAATGTGCTCTTTTCGGTTATCTCTCAAGTTTTTTTCATTACGACCCTTGGTTACAATATCAGCTTTCCGATACAATCAGTATTCTATTTGCCTAAAAGAATATAGGTAATTAAGTTTTTCATATTTTTCACAAAACAAACAGAATCAATCAACATCGATGTCAAGACAGATAGACAGGTGATTATTTTAATGACAGTGACGGACAGACGGGTGCCATATTGCTTTATTACCAGATTCACGTATATTTCTATCAAAATTACATAAAAATAAAAAATAAAAATATAAGCGACGCTAAAATATAAAATATATAATATCAGAAATAGATATGCATTGTTCCATAGTTGATTTTAAAAATAGTCTCATGTTCATACATTCAATAGTATGAAATGACGATTCTCATTTATATTGCTGATGTGGAGCCACCCCATTGACTATTTATTGCGTCTCATTAGTTTGATTTCAATTTCAATTGAGTATGAATAATTTATAAAACAAGTCATTTTTTACATCAAACATTTCAATGCAAACACCATGTATATTCAAACTATTTTTTTAGGTTAAATAAAATCTTAAACCTTTTGCCTTAGGTTAGACGGATTGATGGATGTCGTAATAGAAGGTCATTACTTGGATTAACACATAAATAAATCTAATTAAATAAAATTCTAAACTGATAATCCCACAGGCAGGGTACATACGCGGGAAAAACCGCAAGTAACAGTACTAATATCAGTACTGTATATGACGACAAATTACAAAGTATGCCCCGAAGACGATAAATTAGCCGAGTCTTAACTTTTTACATTTTATGACAAATACATTTCAACTTTATATGCAACATTAAATCCAAGTGTTTGCGTGTCAACTTGTAATATTTATAGAGCAATAAAACGATATATTGTAATATTGTTGCTGAAATCGATAATAATAAATCTTATTTTAGTACTAGTTTGCTAGTGAGAAGTAAGAAACATAAATAATTACTATACTAAACTTACACTAAAATGTCGGTACATACCGTATGGTGTGTCTGTTATTAAGACCACACAGCGATGATAACAGTTTGTCATATCATAGGCACTTACGTTAGAATTATTATTTTCCATTTGGAGTGAAACTGTCCATTTGATTCCTCAGACAGCTCAGTCACGAGGTCTGGGTTAAAATGTAAAATATGATTTATATGCGATTACATTATATAAAGGGTTGATTTGTAGTCATCAGCCAAATATTTTATTACACAATAAGTATCATTTATAGAAACTATTTTTGCAAGAAAAGTGTTTATTTTTTTGTCAAAGCAATAAATATATCCGCTAATATATTAAGCAAACCATGGTCATTCTAAATTACGATTAAAATAAAGGCAACTATGCGCTACTACAAAACGTCTTGTAGTACAAGGTCGTAGTATTATCAACGAAATGCCGCTTCGTAGTAGGTATGTTCATCAACAGCGACTATTTTTTTAAAAGTTTGTGGTTCCATATTTCTACTTTTTTGTACTGAGCGACGCTAAAATAGATATGCAGATATGTGAATATCGTATCAAAGAAACTAACATTTAAACTTGGCTGGTGACTACAAATCAACCCTGTATTATATTATGTATTATATGTTATATTACGGCCTATACCTCCTCGTCACCCAGAGGAGAGACTCATGCTTTGCAGTGGGCTCATTACAAAAAGTTGTGTTGATGATGATGATAACATTATACATATTATAACATATTTCAATTGAGTTGCCGGTCCTTAGCTACATAAATTTTTGCTTAATTATTTGGTTTTAGAATCACAGATTAAGGATTCCTTATTTTATATTTATTATATGAAGAAGATTTACACATAAGTAATTATTTTAAATTTTTATCTCTATTTTATCTAACAGGGATACCATAGTTCAGGCACTTAGATATGATTGTGTTATTTATTTGATATTGTTAGGTTAAGATTGTAAAAATATGCTGCTAAATTCAAATTCTTAATGATGCTAAATTTTAATTTTATATGACGGGTGGTCGCTATAGCCAGTAAGACAATAAACGAGGGCCACTGGGATACGTCGCCTTTTACGACACGCTCATGCAGGGGCTATCCTAAGCCGGCTCTACGCAGTCTAAAGCAAATTTTCTATGTTCAACCGACTTCCAAAAGAAGGAGGTTCGCAATTTGTGTGTATGCTTTTCTTATCTTTGTTACGCGATTTTTTTGGAAAATTATGAATCGATTTTTAATATTCTTTTTTCATATGATAGAGGATTCTTCAGTTGTCCCATATAAACTTCGTCGAAATCGATTGAGTATTCCATGAAATATTTCATTTTTGAAAAAATATGTATGAATGCGGAGAATATGTAAACCAAGCGTTACAAATCTGTTAATTTTTTTTTACTTGAATCTGAACTTTATGTTCTCGATATTAAGTTAAAATTGGTTGGAGAAATTGGACAGGTTATGTTACGCTTGATCTGCTGCCTTCTGTACCTTGAAGACCATAGTTTTGACTAGGATTTAAAAATGTTAGTGAAGTCGGTTTTTTAATGCTCTGCATTCGTTGATTATTTAACCTTGTATTAATTTTTTTTTTTTTGTCCATAGCGGTACAATCATCGAGGGTACTACAAGGGCACAGGCAGGAGGTGTGCGGATTGAAGTGGTCACCCGACGGTCAGTCGCTGGCGTCTGGTGGCAATGATAATAAACTGTTTGTCTGGTCTATGGTAAGTTGTAATTTTACATTGATGAAAGGGGAGATTTTAGAATTTATTGCTTCTATCTGTAAGATTAGTTTAGGTTATTTTTATTCGAACTATAGATAAAGGGCTAAAAGAAAAATTGAAGTTTAAAGAATCTTTAGTTTGGCAGGCCATAATATCTTTTAGAATCTTTTTTATTAATATTTTTTTTATCGAACTTTTGATAAAAATTAAAGCCTTGATATTAAAACAGTATATAGAGCAAATAAAAAGATAATATTTCTAATTCGACTGGCACTTTCATTTTCCATGTTATATGAAAAATATTGTATAGATCCGTTTGTTTCCCAAATAAAGTTATATGAATAAATTAAATACATAAACTCATTGGCTTTAATTTCGTTCTTACATTGGCAAGATAACTCACAATTATTCGTAGTTTTGTTGTAATTTAAAATTCCTGCCGTATATTGTCCAGATATGTTTTTGGTATGACCAAATTAACTCAATATTACGGTACAAAGCGATATAACTTTCAGTTCACGTTTAAATACCTCACAAAGATAGCCGTGTGGTTTAGCGGTTTGCACATTTCATGATATCGTAATGTACAGACAGACGAACTGACAGTATTGCGGCTGACGAATTCACACGGCAGTACGGATTGCGATATTGTGGTAGATATGAAATAGGTTATCGTGTTAATGTGGGCGTACTGATTTTATATTAGAACTGACGTGATATTCGTAAAATTTAAAGTTATACTTAGTTTGACCATTATTTGTCTGCATCAATTACCTATTAATTTGCTAATTCAGATTTTTTTTTTCAAAATTACTGTACAGTTAAAAAAAACAAAAGAATATGAAAAATAAAATCGGATATAAAAAAATTAACTAAGCGCCCGCGTAACGCAGTTTTGGCTTTTACATTCCCCACGGCTAATCTTCTTTTCTTCACGTTCTTAAGAAGAAAACATGAAACAATTCATATTTCAAGTGATAAATTATATTAGACAAAAAAGATGTGTATTTTTGTAATTTCAACATTTTTTTAGCACCGTATGTAAAAATAGCTTCACTCGCGTGATCCCTATTCCGCCAATTTAGTAATGTGATGCCATGTCCGAGACTTTGTCATTTCTGAGAGAAATAAGTTTTTTTATTTAATGAAAAGTTTCCTCCATGACCGATGGTGGTCATGAAGACTGTTGACGGTTTCGCACTACATTCGGTCCGAATCCGAGAAGTCACGGTCCGAAATAGCCTTAGAACTATTTCTATGATAACTTCACTCGGCCTGGCTTCCATTATCCGTCATTTCATACAAGATTTCTAGATCTGTATTTTCTCAGATTCAGATCGGCTGCCTTATAACGTAACTTGCAAAAGCAAAGCGATGGCATGAATTGCGCAAGTTTTGCTAAAAAATAACTAATTCGTATTACGTTACAGCAAAAACAAAGCCGTAGCAATCCGACGACTGTGCTGCCTCTATCGTACAATCGATATTCTAAAAGTGCATATATAATCCCTTTGACTTTCATACTTTTCGTGTGTACTTTTCTGCGAAATTTTAAAAGCAAACATCTGTTTCACATTTTATCAGTTTCTTTTTTACTTGTTTTTGTCGCTAGTATCGTAGCAATAAATGCATTCTGCGATCAACGAACGATTGAACAGCTATCGCTTACATAATACGATGTAAAGCAATGGATCGCGCGTCCATGGCGTGATGACTGCGCCATTATAGCTGATCGCTAATATTTACGTGATAAGGCAGCGGGTTTAGTGCGTAATCGCTTTAAGATGATACACGGGTATCCACGAAAAACTTATTTATTGGAGACGCTTGAAAGTACAAGAACTACCTATCAGGAAACCGGATTTTTACCCTAAAAATTGCGTTTTTTAACACGTTTTTGTATAGTTTATTATGCAACTTTTACTTACGTTTATCCGACTAATTTCGGGCTTTTATGGAGAAAATACCGTGTCAAAATCCGCATAATGAACTTACGTTATGACTCACAAAGCATTTTAAAATTTACTTTTGACGACCGGCTGCTGTAGCGGTAACATACATTACCTTCTATGCCAGAGGTCCTGGGTTCGAATCCCGGCGGCGGCGGACATTTGTGTGATGACCACAGATATTAGTCGTCAAGTCATGGATGTTTATATGTTTATTTAAGTTTATTCTAATAAAAAATATGTATTTATTCAATATGAATGTGTATATATTTCTTAAGTATATCAGTTATCTAGTATCCATAACACAAGTTCTTTAGGAAACTTAATTTGAGCTAGATAATGTTGTGTGAGTGTCAGAAAAAAATATATTTATTTATTTACTTTTTTTTGTATATTCAGAGTCTTAACTATACCGTTGGTTTTATTCACAGCTCAGCTTACCATATAATTAAGGTTTAACCTAAAAATCGAGCTTGTCTTCCCTTTTATTCTTTTCTGTAGTTATATTTCTGTTTGACCGGCAGCACTCAACGTCCCCGGTACAAACGTACGGCGCACACGTGGCCGCGGTTAAAGCCATCGCGTGGTCGCCGCATCAACATGGGCTGCTGGCGTCGGGCGGTGGCACCGCGGACCGCTGCATCCGCTTCTGGAACACCCTCACCTCGCAGCCCATGCATTGTGTGGACACAGGTGCGTGTTTGTGTGTGTGTGTGTAGGCGGTGGTGGAAACAAACACAGGAGAAAGAAGAGAGACTCGCACCTTCAGAAAAATACGTGTTTTGGCAAATCAAGAATGAAGTTTTAAAGCTTTGAAAAAAAAAACAACTTTGAACTGATTTAATTTATTAATAACTAGCTGTTGCGCGCGGTTTTACCCGCGCAATTTCGATTCCCACGGGATATTCGGGATAAAAAGTAGCCTATACGGATTCGGAAGAATCCCTCTAAGTAATGGTAAAAGAAATTTTGAAATCGGTCCAGTAGTTTTTGAGCCTATTAAATACAAAAATACAAAGGTTTTCTCTTTATAATATTAGTTAATAATGTATGAAACATGTTAGTTATTTGATTTCTATATAAAGTTAAGTTTATCTTTCGTGAAATAACAGCAAACAAAATTACTTCTATGATGGTAACTCGATTTCTTGGATTTTTTGATTGAGTCTATACAATTCTGAAGGTGCGACATATTCGGTGTCAAAAAAATTACTGGACAAACGCATTAACCACTGCCCCCAAACCAAGCAAAGCTAGTGATGTGGGATACCATGTACCATAAATAACATTATTTTTTGTTGATGAGAAACCTAACACACGGGTCAAATATTTTCGTTCAAAGAATCTGTATACAAAAAAATATAAAATTATCTTAAACACTAACCAAGTTTCAAGCCTCTTAATATGGCATAGTTTGTCGCGCGAGTGAGAATACCTAGCGCGCTTGAGATCGCAGACGATGCGCGTGATTCTGTAAATATTATTGATATAAAATATTACTCGGTATAATCACGGCAATACACGGCACGCTTGCTCACCTCCCAGCCGATGTATTGTGTGGACACAGGTGCGTGTGTCGTGTGTATAGGTGGAAGCTGAATAAGAACGTAGAAGAAACAAAGAAAACTTCATGGCAAACCAAGCAAAGCTTTGTGATATGGGATTCTATGTAGCGGACTTGGAGGGAACTTAGTATACAGGGTGACCGGTGACAAATTTTAGATACTGAAGGAGAGCACTTTGAACTCGTTTCTGATCATAATTATGTAATTAAAGTAGGTAGTTAATTTTTCACCAGAATTCCCCAGAACTAAATAAAGAAACCTTACTACACTTTTTCCGCCACACGTACACCACCACCCGCTAAGTATCTATTGCATTACGCTTATGAAACCATGCGTTGCGTTATGAATTCTTTAACTTTCACTTAAGTTTACTTAGTAAATAATTAATATTTATTTTATTTTTTTCTCTTCGTGTATGATCTCAAAACTATCACGTCCTGGAATTTCGAAAATGACCCACCAGTCACCCAGTATAAATACGTATGTAGATATAATACGGCCTCCGCGACGCAGTGGTCGATTGTTCCTCGGCGCGGCGGCTACGGCTTGAGAGGTCCTTACATCAAGCCGGCTACTTAGAAAAATTTTTGAACTGTTTTGAGTCTGGGAGTATACTAGGATACACTCTACTTCCGATAGTGGTCTGCATAGAACAAACTTTTATAAAACTTCCTTTAGGGCTAAACGTGTTTCGGCCAGTTTGAATAAATTATTTGTTTATTATAGTCTTACTTACATCTTATTTTTTTAACAGGTTCACAGGTTTGCAACCTTGCGTGGTCGAAACATTCAAGTGAATTAGTGTCCACACACGGGTACTCGCAGAATCAAATACTCGTATGGAAATATCCGTCTTTGACGCAGGTTGGTAGATGGTCCAAATTCTTAGAAATTTAAATTTAAATTCTTAGCTCTATTAAATTAAATATTTATTTGACCGGTTATTATCGCGGAATATATTTAACTTTTAACTCCACGTCAAAGATGTGTCTGTAAAGATGTCGAAATTTCGAGTTATTCGTGGTAATGAGAAAACTTGAGACAATATTTAATGAAATATTTAAAATTAAGTCGTTTTTGCTGCAGTCACAAGTTTCAACTTTCAATATCAGGAAAACCAGCCATGTTTGGGTTCAAAAGTGACAATGAGTGACCCCTTATATTATTTATAACATATAAATAAGTCGCATCTTTCTCGTTTCAGGTTGCAAAATTAACAGGTCACTCCTACCGAGTGCTGTATTTAGCGCTATCACCGGACGGCGAGGCAATAGTCACAGGCGCGGGAGATGAAACTCTACGATTTTGGAACGTCTTCTCAAAGACACCATCCCACAAAGAAAACAAATCCGTTCTAAACCTGTACACCGCACTAAGATAAACTTTACGAAAGATACAGTGCTGCCAACTGTGAAACAGTGTTGCTAGAAAGAAGATATAATGTTTTTGTGTTGCCAGAGCTAAAAAGTGAAACATGTGAAATTGAAGTGCTTTGAACTTTTCTGTTTTTAGTTTGATATTAACCAAAGTGTGCGAGTGTAGATTGCTATTGTTAAAAAAGCATGTAACCGTTTAATTGATTTAGATTTTGCTCTTTTGCTCTTGGTAACATTATTAACTGTAATTTTGTACAATGTACATTAATTTGTCGTATCTAGTATACTAAAGTTATATATAAAGCTTATGTTGTAAATATTTATTTGGTATATAATTTAACGATAGTAAGGATTTTATTATGGTCGTTGTTTTGATGTAATTTTCCTTCAGATAATTTTGTTTTCAAATGATGTTTCGAAAACTTTGGATTTGATGTATATTTTCGATATATTGTAAGTTTTTGGAAGTTGTGTTCGATTAGTAGAAGAACTTTATTTTAATTTCGAAATGGTAATGGTTTACTAATAAGATAATTTCCCCCTTTCTGTTTCAGGTTATTTTTTTGGAGAAATAAGTAGATTTTGCAAATGATATGAATTTATTATTAATCCTTGATTAAATGATAATCCGTTTGTAAATTAAATTAGCGATGTTTAATTGTATGAATGGTAATTTGTGTTATTTGTCAAAAACTACTTAGGGTTAGGAGTAATTTGTACTGAGAAGATAAAAAATTCAAGTAAAGATAGCTTCGTCCAGACTTCAATTTTAACATTTATTTCTTGATATTTTGTAAAATAAAAGAATTATTAGAACAATACCGACAAGGTATATTTTCTTTATTTTATTTTTCGTAACATAAAATGATTATGGGGTTATACAAAGGCTATGTTTAACGTTTGGTTCATGTAATCTAGTTTGTAAGTTTTTTTTTTGTAAACAAATCAGGCATATTTAATGAAGTCCAAAACTAATTGTTTAATTTTAGATTAAGTACCTTTTCAAGTGGCGCCTCTTATGATCTCATCGGTAACATCTATTCTAAATTTCTAATATTTATTGTTCTTTAGTTCTTATTTATTTCTTTGCATATTTTTAGGTATTAGTTATCATGGGCCTGTAGTAAGATTGATTTCATTATAATTAAAATAAAAAGCCAAATTAACAAAATGAAATCCTCTACTATACGCCTATAAGACAGGGGCCCACAATTATGTATCATTACTTATATTTCTTTTAGATTAAAAATCAGAATAATAATTCGGTGTGATTTTGTAAATTTCCTACTAGACTAAACATATTTAAATGAATTTCGGAAGCGTGCAATTTATGTAATTGAATGTTAAGTTGGTTTAAATAAAGATAACTTTGAACTTCAACAGTTTCATGTTAAATGGGAACTGTTGAAGTTTGACGCTTGACCATACTTAACGAAATCTATTTAGCATGTAAGTTTGCATTTTTTTCACTTAAAAACTAGCATAAGCAGCTTATTAGCAAATTTTCATTCATTCTTCCTCCAAAAATTTTTGCCTGTTCATTCTATTTTGCATATTTTTCAAGAATTTTGTTTGAATTTTAACTCAAGTTATTGGTATCTTTATTATCCATTATATAAAGTTTGTAAGGTCTGTTATAAAAATAGACCCAATAGGCAGCTTCTCAATGTACTAAATTATTTGTAAATTTCATTGACAAATACATATCAACATCCTACATGAATATCATTATAACTTATTTAAGTTACAAAGTTATTCATATTGGTTCTTGATATAATCAATTCAAAATGGAATATCACTTATATCTTTCCATACAACAGTATGTATTTACCTGATTATACATTATATTCAATTTTGATTATAACGTAGATTTGTTTCTGTGTTATGCTATATAAAAATGTAATCTTCAAGTGTAGAGAATCAGGAAGAAGAAATATTTTTGAAACCAAATAATAAAATTATGCGTATGCTTTGTATTTGGTGTTAAAAACACTAGGTATAAGTTTGTGTCTTAGTGTCCGATTTGGTTTGATCAATCATAATGAAGAAAAACAACTGAATATCACTGCTATTAAAGTTCAAATTAAAAGAAAAACTTATGAAATATATTGTTCGGGGTTTTTTCAATTTTTATATTGGAAAACAATAGAATTAATGCTACAGTAGAAGTAGTTTAGGTTTGATTCTTATTAATTATCTTGCTTATTCGCAAATTAAAATTATTTGGTAAAATGTAACACTGGTGTTTTTTATTTTAGAAAAGGCTCAATGATTTTTGCCTTATCCGATTGTTCAAATCAAATAGCACACATAAATATTTTTTGTGTATATTAAGAAAAAAATCTCACACTAGGGCAGTCATTAAGTTTCTATAGCATTATTTCAAATTGTAATATAATTTATATTGTAACTTTTATACATATTTTCTCTAATTTAGATACTAATTTCATTCCACCCCTTTTCTTAGCTTATCTTAACTTTTGTGAGTTTTTTTTTATGTCTTAACTTGGCTTCAAGTCCTTAGTTGTAAAGATTATGAAAGATTTATTTATGAAAGAGAAATATATAATATATTGCACCTTTGTAAAAATAGACTGAAGTTTATATGCTAAGGTTTTAAGTAGTAATTTGTATTTTAGAAATAAACTATTGTGTGATCTGTGTACAATGTGGTTTCATTTTAGTATAAGTTTGATTATATTGCCGTATTGCTGAAACTACGTTGAAGGCTCAACGTAATGGAGGCCAGTATTATTCTTGAGTGAGTTGCGACCATGTGGAGGTCCGAGATGGAATGTACAGTATGATCCTTTGTGATGGCCTTCCATGGGCAGAAGACGTCTTCTGAAATTATAAATACCTCTTGCGATGCGATGGAATAATAATTTCGGGACGTTTCATAGCCTATAACGAGCCCCGAGACCTACCCTAAGCCTACTGCAAACCAGATCAAAATCTGTTAAGTAGTTCCGTAGATTTCCTTGAACATACGCACGGAAAGATGTTCCCTTTTTAAAATGTAGAGAAAATACGAACATAGCTTACGTTCCTATTTGATACTAGCAGCTACGCAAGTTGTGCCTTCATCACTTACACCATAGGAATTTTCCGTTTAGTAACCGTGGTACCACCAGTGGTACTACGGTTAGTTTTTAATAACCGTGATACCCCCGGGGCTACTACGGGTAATTGTTAAGTGTATTTGCGCAAAAGGGATTGAAGGCACATCTGCGGTACAACAAAGCCACCGTAATCCCTATGATGGCTAATTTCTTCTATTATTCCCTCCCTGTTATTGTTTTGAACTATTCAAGTGCATCCATAAAACTGGTAAAATGAAACCCTTGCGGCTTCTTCAAAGGATTTTTAATGAATTTGATTAATTGGTACTATTTTAGTATTTAGACTTCAATATTACGTGTTTATTATACAGAGTTACTGGTCAAGTTGACCTAGATTCGTAACGGACGTGTAGACCCCGATTTTTCTGATTTCACTACCCCAAACGTACCCACACCCTACCCCAAACCTTACCGTTTTCGGGTAATCGACATTTAATTTTTTTGATAAAAATTGCTGAGTTATTGCCATTAAATGTCATATTCTTAAATTGGTTCGTTTTTTATTATTATTATTTATTTATTACATGCAGGTTAAGATGCTCTATGATCTTAGTAATCAAAGTTCTACGAAAGATTACTGAATACATAGTTCTGAGCGATTGAAAGTTCAAATAATGTAATACATATTTTATTACAGGTTGCTTTTTTTTTAAATATCTAAAAAAGTTATTTTTGCACACGTTCGGCATATGTTCTTAAAAATATCTTTTTTAATTTACATTCATAGGAAAAATCTTAGTTTAATAAGCGATAGTGGATGTTACCTATATTAAATTATTTCATTTAATTAAAACTATAACAAATACTATTTATTTATTTATTATTCATTTAGGGGTACCACGGTTACTAAACGGAATCTTCACCTATGGCATAACAAATAAAAAAAACTTTTAAATCCAACTGATTGTCTCATACAAACAAACTTTTCAGCTTAATTTGGTCTACTAAACATTTATAATCAACACTTTGAAATTGGTAAAAATGGTATGAAAACTTAAAGCGTTATTAACCAATCTTACCTACTAGGTAGCAGTTATAAATTAAGTGTGTCTGAAATAAATTAATATAAAACTGTGCAGTCAAAGGGCAACACGCCTTCTTAGGCGGAGGGACACGACGATTAGACCAGTCGATCAGAAATCGGGGCAGAAGAGACAAGAGGTCAACGCAGCGCAGACAATGCACATAGGCTTTACGTTACGGTTCACGTGTCGCTGGTGTAGAGGTTTTGTAATAGCTTTTTCTCTACCTCTTTCTCTTTTCCAAACGGTCGCAAGATGAAATGTTTGGACGGGGATCAGGGTAGGAGAGACAAAACTCGGCAAATGATTCCTGCAGTTTCGAGCACAACCGCTTTTTGAAGGCGAACCGCCGACGAATCCCTTTCAAGAAGTCTAGCCAGTGTGGCTGAGGTTGTTTGCTAATATTTCTATCGGAATTATTTCAGTTGACATAACTGCACAGTATGTACAGAAGGCAGCACATCAAGCGTTACAAATCTGTCAAATTTCTCCAACCAATTTTTTACTTAATATCAAGAGCATACAGTTCAAATTCAATTACATTTTTTTGACCTACTTCTGTACCTACTTGCGTTGCTTGCTGCGGTCTCGGCCTTCACGGGGATTTGGCGATACAATGGTAATAAGTTACCAGTATAATGCAGTGATAACTCGTTTAATATTTTTTTTACTTTGCCTCATGGTCACCCTATTGATACGTTTAATTTAACTGTCATACACCCATATCGCATTTGTCTAAAATTAATCATTCTACCAGGGTGACCATAAGTTTGTATTTTTATTTATTGATAAATTTTCATTATTTTCTTCTAGAGTTAATGCCTTAAAATACTCTTTTAAATAGGTAAGTATCTACTATTTACGACTTGTATTTCTCCCAGTGTACGTACTTACATACTAAGACTACAAGGTACGATCCGCCAGTTCGATCAACAGCGAAACTAAGCTACTTAGGTACAATAGATTCGAAGAGCTTTGAAGCTACAAATGGAAAGCTGTAACAACAACAAACGAAGTTTCTAGGAATCCTTGCACAATACCTAGATTTAGTTCAACAGCTCATTTTCATGTAAAGGTATTTATTCTGTTTTGTAATATTGTCTGTAGGTAATTGAATAACATTTATTATCCGCTTGTTATATTGTTTTAAGGCTGCAAACTGGACGGCAGCGACTCGCCGTTCTCGACCAGCGAGCAGCGGAGCGGTTTGTCGCGGTTTCATACAAACTCAAGCTGCCGTCCAGTTTGCAGCCTAAATGTTTGCGATTGATACTATTGAATAAAAGGCGAGTTCGCCCAGGAAGGGTTCTGTAGCAACAAGTAGCATAATATAAAAGTTTTCGTTGTAATTTTGATCGATGTTTTAATAATAGTGTACTTTTGACGTAAGTTCTAATTTTCAATGGAAGTATACATGATGTAGCTACATCATATATTTTTTTGTTTTGTCATTCTCTTATTTTATAAGTTACAGGGGGTACACACTTTGGTACACACTTTTAAAATGTCTCTCGCGCAAACATAATATTGTAAACCATAATATCATTTTTAAAAACCTTTCCATATTTTGTGTTTCAATTCTAAGTGTGGGGAACCCCCAAAACTTATCGTTTATTTTCTATTTTTGTGTAAAATCCTAATTTTACACAGCGGTTTACAGAATACATCTACTTATCAAGTTTTAACAGTATAGTTCTTAAAACTTTGGAGAAAAGTTGCTGTGACATACGGACGGAAAAACATGACGAATCTATAAAGATTAAAGGAAAGATAAAGGAACTCTAAAAACCAAAGGGGTCGGTGAAGACACCGAAACGTCGAATTAAAATTTTAAAATGTAATTGTACGCGATAAATCCGGTGCAAAAGTGTTTTATTAAATAGCCGCTTGTGGTTGTCTTAGAATAACTCCTGGATAAGCCCGGCGAAAACCGACACCGACTTAGGACCCACATCACGCTCGAGCCAAACTTGTCGGTGAAGTTATGGTTCTATCTAGCTATTCCACTGGTCGCCGAAAATTGCCGAACGGGAAAACAATAAGCTCAGTCATGAACAGTTGGGCGAAAGCGAAAGAATACGAACACACTACCGTACTTTGAAAATGAAAACTTTTTATTCGTAGTAGGTAATTTTATACACTTTACGAATGTCAAACGCTGGATGAGGGCGGCGCGGGTCCGGACGACATGACGAATCCTGGGGGAGGCCCCCGTAGAGAAGTGTGCATCTCTCGGCTCATGAAGATAATGATCGCCCATTATCCACCAATGTCTTGGTGTTGTCTACTACTACTTCTTCTTCGGCTTTAAAAAACGAAATGAAAGTAGAACCCTAGGTGGACCGAGAGGAAAAAAGCTGGCGGAAAAAAAGCTCTCGGCCCTCTTTTGTAAAAAATGCTTATTATAGGTGCTTATCTTACACATTTCAGATAACGTACAGTGTACACCGACAAGGTTTGACATCGAAGGAGAGTTCTTAATGGTAAGACCACTTGGGTTCGCCTGCCTAGCGACCACCCTGCATACAATCTGACGCCAAATATAACCGCTTCTGCTGTGATGTGTTTTGGAAATGTTTTAAGAGCCAATTACTTCCTAAATTCACAGTGCTCTCTCTTCCCATAGGTACAGTTAGCTACAAAAGTTGATTAACACATTGAAATCAAAGTCGTTTGTCACCTTATTGTGCCTAAATAACGACTTACATATATTGATTAACTTCTATGTATAGTTGTAATAATAAATAAGTAGTTATTTAGGGACAATATGGTGAAAAAAGACTGAAAATTTTAATGTGTTAATCAACTTTTGTAACTGACTGTACCATTAGATGAGATTAAGTTAAAACGAGGGATTAGTCACCGTAGTGTCCTCTGAAGGTAGTTAGTATTACTTAAATTAAGACAAAAAAGCTCATTTGATATACCTAACTGAAAAAAACCTCCGGTAATTTCTATATTACTTTGATATTTTTCAATGATTAACGCTGATTATTTAGCTTCGCCAAAATATGAGTTGGGATCGAAATGTGAATTTTTCTTACTTCACTATTTATTAGTACCTAAGCTATAAACCTAAATATTTTTAAATAAATGAAAAAATGTGTTAAATAAAAATCACCCGACCAGGAGTCGAACCTGGGACCTCTCGTTTGCCAGACGAGTGCTCTCCCACTGAGCTACCGGGGCCTGGCGGTACGCCTCGAAATTACTTGACACATTTTTGATTTTACGTTATATTGCTAACGTAGCTCCATCTAATGGTATAGCTTTGCAGCTAAGACCACCCGAGACCAATTTCTGTACAGAAATTGTGAATCTCAGTTAAAGTGAAGCATTGCAATGTTTAATAATATTTTAATTATAATATGTTTTAATTTTATAAATTAATTAATTAATATTCTAATTGTAATGGGGAGTTTTCTGACAGCTCATTAAAAAAACAAAACAGTACAAAATTGGTACAAAAGGCTTCGATAGATGGCGCTTTATAAAAGGCGAAGGCGAAGAATTTATTCCACACTGCGTTTTTAAAAGTAAAATAAATTAATTGATGTCTGTATCATAAATTGAACGTATAAATAACCATAGATGGTAGATACCACTTACCTGCATTATAGTTTACAGACTTAACGCCTTCGGCTTTTTAAAAGTGCCATCTATAGAGGTGTTTTGAACTAATTTTTATGAGCTGTCAGAAAACTCCCCATTAAGAATTTTTAATGCAAAAATCTTAAAATAATATGAAACCTAAATATTGTCATCCTTATTATTTTATATTTTTAACCTATAGTCAAGCTTTCAGGCACCTAAGTTTATATGGAGAATTGAACGGAACGGACAACATTAAATGTAAGTTTACCGGTCGACGGTTAATTTAAATACTCGTATTACTCGTAGTTATGAGCTTGTTTAGGTAATCCTGATTCCGCCTAACGATGAAACTTTACCTCGCTAATATACGTTGTTATTCCTATAGGGTTCCCAGATGAGTTAAACAATGATTTAACAACGACCTTGCTCTGTAATAGGATTTACGTGAAAATTCAGGTAGTTTTGAGATGTAAATAGCTAAACCTCATGGGTATGCTTACATACGCTTTCAGAATAATAATGCTAAACATAATTTTCAGCGGGTGCCAATCTGCCCTGAACACAAATTTATGACATTGGAATCAGAATCTGGATGAATGTATGTCATCGCTGGAACGTAGATTTGGCCATATCATTAAATGTCTGTCAGTTTATTTGGCTTATATCGTTATTTATATATTGGCAATTCTTTAAGGTTAGGTTACATACTATCTGTCGAATTCATAGAGAATTTGTCCACGTTAAAACAGCGTTACAGAGGGTTTACAAAGCACAACTAAAAAAAGGTGATTCATAGACGATAAATGACATTATAAACATACTATAACGGCTTTCTAAACATGTCAAATTTACAATCAGGATGAGGCTTCTTTAAGCCCATTTTACCGGCCGAGTCTACCCGAAGGTTAACGAATATTAACGAGTTATTGAAATTGATAATTTGAGTTTCACAGTTTCACTCTTCGTCTTCCTTCCTAGTTCCCTGTGATTATTTTGTTAGTCGCGTCAATTTGTGGTCAGTGATGGATGGCAGTCGTCGAGGCGCCGTGGTTACTGTGTGTATCATACGATATCACAGGTTAAGCAACGTTCGGCGCGGTCGGTACTTTGATGGGTGACAGCCGACCATTCATATCTCACGACAACTTCCGTGCTTCGGAGGGCACGTTAAACAGTCGGTACCGGGTGCTGTAAACTTGTATACAGTAGTCGTTAGGGTTTGTCAGAAGCCATCTAGGCGCCCTAAAAAATTCTGGCATCCACCACCCAGCACTGGGCCAGCTTGGTGGATTATGGCCTATACCTCCTCTGCACCCAGGGGAGAGACTCATGCCCTGCAGTGGGCTCATTACAAAGAGTTGTGATGATGATGATGATGATGGATGTGATGAACAATTTGATTAAAATACAGCTGATAGCTCGTACTGTGCAAATAGAGTGCGACTTAGGAGAAAGGTGTACCGGCGAAGAAAAGACCCTTTTACTCTGGACGATATTGAATTTAAAAAGAGATATCGCTTTAATAAAGATAATGAACGGCGTATTACCGATTTAGTTCCTAATGAAATTACGCGAGGTCCAAGAGGGTTTGCAGTGTCCCCTGAGCTACAGGTGCTGACAATGAAATGAGGTTAGTACAGAGAGTGTGTTTCCATCTGAGTGCGGTGAGAGGTTGTGAAGATGAGTCTGATATAATTATAATGACCATTTCTGGCTCTTTATTTTCCTTGCCTCTCAAAAGAAAATCTATACTAATATTATAAAGAGGAAACCTTTGTATTTTTGTATGTTTGTATTGAATAGGCTCAAAAACTACTGGACCGATTTCAAAATTTCTTTCACCATTACTTAGAAGGATTCTTCCGAATCCGTATAGGCTACTTTTTATCCCGAAAATCACGCGGAATCGAAATTGCGCGGGTAAAACCGCGCGCAACAGCTAGTCTCACTATAAGGCGATAGGTAGGTATTATATAGAGGACATCTCTTGTGAAGTAAAGCCACGTACACCCCGTACAGAGTTCATATTTTAATGTAATACTTGTACGTATTGTAATACAATTGTAACTGCAGGTAAATGAAATATCCATAGCCTTAGGGTGAATCACAGTAAGAAACGGCTTTTCAATCATACAATAATACACAAAAAAACACGATTTTGTCTCTGGTGCAATGAAATGTGACGTTGTCACTCATTCGTATTGTAATCCGTATAATAACGGTGTATTAGTTAAAACATAATTTTCAGATGTCTATGAATCACCTTCACTTACAACACACTATAAACCTTAAAGAGTGTTGTAGCAAAAATGCATATTAAATGCTTTTTAACTATTTTATATGAATTTAACTGTATATGTATAATAGGACACCCAACTTCAGAATCGTTGTGATGATAGAAATTTAAAAGTTACTTAACGATATAATTTGTATGATATGGCCAATTTTACGACTTTTCCACTAAATAAATAGAAAGTCTAGTCGGTGTGGTGTAGTAGTAATAACCAGGGGGATCCCGGTGAGGGTAGATATTTACGTTAAGAATACAGATTCTCGGGATAAAAGTAGCTTATGTGCTATTCCAGATTGTACACTATCACTTTGCCAAATTCCATCCAAATCTATTAAGCCGATCTGCCGTTATTAAGGAACAAATATCCATAAATCCATCCATCCATCCGAAATTTCACATTTATAATATAAGTAAGAATTATAATAAGACATTAATAATAAAGGTAACAATAATAATATGTTTATTTTCAGAATTAAATACATACATTTGTGTTAGTAAAAGCTTAAACTATGTTAGTAATTAATAACCAGATATGATTCTATTTTTGGTTGGGCAATATTGACAATCCTACCCAGTGCTTAATGAAAGGGTTGTTAACTCTGTCCACCACCGTGCTCAGGATGCTGCCGGGACAGCGACGCACGCGGTGCAGCATGGTGGCTGCTCGCTGACGCATGACGGCGAAGTAGTCGCGGACTCGTGCCTCAGCGAACATCCCCGAGGCGCTGCACCGCCATCGCAGTCCCAGCATCACCCTGAACGCGTTGCTATATTGGACGCGTACACACCATCGATATGACATCCATATGGTTGACTCCTGACTTCCCCAATCAACTCATCAACGTAAAAACTAAAAAGCGTTGGAGAGGACAATCCACCCTGCCTGACGCCGCATTCCATAACATAGGTATCAGAGTAGGGATCCTATTTATTACCCCATCTCACTTGATTACTCTGATTGCTGTACCAACTACGAAGAACAGATATGAGAGCTGGAGGAAAGTCATATAATGAAAATTGCCCTATAATTATCAAGGCTCGAAAGATCTCCCATCCCATCCTTCGCTATCGGCACCACAATCGTCTTTATCATATCGTCAGGCAGGTGTGAATGGACAAGGCAGCAGGAGAAGAACATCGCCAGAACACGAGGCAAGTGAACACCAGCATTCGCTAGATGTTCTATGCTAAGGCCATCGTGTCCGGGCGACCTCCCCCCCTCTCATATTATTAATAGCCTTCCTCACCTTATCATCTGTGGGACGAAATCCATCCCGACTACTACGAACACTCCCTTCCTTGTCTGACTTAAGTAACATTGGGTTGACATTAAAGTGTTCCTTAAAGATATTACCAATAGCAGCGTGACAGCTTTCACCATCGACACTCAGCTTGAGGCTCGGCATTAGTAAGACGTAAGATTAAAGTTTATTTCTAGTATTTAAGAAAGTATATCTTAAATTTTTACATATTTTTAGAGTTTATTGATCTGCTTTCTGAGTAGTATCCAAACAAAATTTGAAGTACACTTAAACTGTCCTTTGTTAAATCCAAGCGCTCAACTCATGTTGATATCCTTCAGTTAAATAAATATACTTTGGTAATGAAATTTTCGTCTCGAAGCCCAGTTCTTTTATGCATTTAGGCCTAATTTTATTCATGGCCTTTACTGCAATCATAAAGTTTACGTTTATTGATTATTTCCAAGGATAGATGGCATTAACAGATACCGGACAAAGAATCTCTTTGTTTCCCGAAAATTAAGGGACATTAAACTTTGCTTTTGCGCCCAATAATAGTGTTATTTTAAGAGTACATAGGTATGTGTACTATGTTTGTGGTGCTGTATTTAAACCTGAAGTGACCACGCAACGGATAACACGCAGCCGTTAGTTAGAAGATATAAATGTACTAAGTATTTGGGTTAATCTCTTGGGAAATGTGTTTACTACTAATGGACCACCTTAAGTTGTTCTACTGCTATAGATATGATTTAATCTTATTCTAATCGTTTCGATGAATAGGCCTATTGAAATTATATTTTGCCGGCCCAAAACTTTGCTACCTTTATTTTCTTGTCAGTGGCCAGTGCAAGGTTTTCAATAGTGAAGATTATAGGGCAGGATAATAGTGCAGCATAGCTTGTGGATTCGCTAAGCTTTTTATACAACAAACATATATCTTAACCGTAGGAAATCTTTTATTGTTATCATATGCATGTTTGGTGCTATGTAAATCGATAGACTCATTATAGACCTGTCACGCTAAGAACTAGGAAATAATAACTTCACGCCTGTATTTTCTGTATGGGGTAGGCAGAACGCCAGAGGTAATAAACACCAGAGGTAAACACCAGAGGTAATAAAACCATCTGGGGACTGAAAACTGCTTTTGGGGACTGAAAACTGCTCGCGTCCGCAAGGTTTAGCCGTACGTGGTCCCTGGGTGGTGCTAAACGAGCAGTAAAATCTGGTGGTAGGCTTCGGCCGTGGCTTGTCACCACCCACTAGACAAAACCATGCCGCCAAGTAACCTAGTTGCGTTCCGGCATGATGTCTAGTGTAGCCATTGAGGAGGATAGGTCTGAGTAATCGTACTGCATCGGAGAACTGTTTTCAACTCGTAGGATAATGACTCACCGGGTGACTCGTTTTGGAGGGTAGCGGGATCCGAAGCACGGTGCACCGCTGGCTGACCGCAGGTAGTAGGGGGCCCAAGTAGCATGCCAGCCACATGCAAAAGGCTGCCCCGCCACCTCGCGAAAAATCCCGGGAGGCTCCATCGTGCCGGCTGGCGACCGGTTTGAGAGGACCCGATGGCGAACTCGGGGGGTTTCGGGCGTCCCCGCAGTCTCCAAGCGAGTTTGACACCCAACCAAGTGGTTCTAGGCGAGTATGGCGTTACAAGTCGGCAGATTGGGATGAAATGCGACATTTCTTCGCATCTTATCCGTGGCGGCAAGCTTGTTTTACATCAACCGATCCATCGTGCTGCGCTGATGCAGTCTCAAGTGTGATAGGTCAAGCAATGGAGTTCTTCATTCCCTACGCTGATCTATCCCTTGAAACCCAAGCTCGCCCATGGTTTAGTGCTGAATGCTTTTCCGCTGAAAAGCGTAAGCGAGAAGCGTACAAAGCCTGGGCAACCGCTCGCAGAAGCAAAGCCGTGGATTCGCATGAACACAAGAAGAGGTACAATGCTGCCGCCAAGTCCTGCAAGAAGGTGATCAAAAGAGCTCGTTTCGCCCACATAGGCTGTATTGGAGACAGAATAGCGTCAACCCTCGGGAAGTAAAGCTTTCTGGTCCCTCGCCAAGTCGGTCGAAACGAACTTTTGTCGCCCATCGCTGCCGCCACTGCGGGAACCTGACGGTTCTCTGGCCCACACCACTAAGGAAAAGGCGGATTTATTTGCCAGTATCTTTGCGGAAAATTCTCGTCTAGATAGCCAAGGAAAAATCCCACCCCAATTACCTCAGTTCGGTCCTACAATGGGTACCGTTCATATTCGCCAAAAGGAGGTTCTTAAATGCTTGCTGCACCTAGACGAGAATAAGGCTAGCGGTCCAGATGGTATTCCTGCAATGGTGTTGAAACGCTGCGCAGCTGAGTTGTCTCCCGTTTTGACGCTTCTCTATAGACTTTCTTTGGAATATGGTAAAGTCCCAAAATCCTAGAAGCTGGCTAACGTACAACCAGTACCGAAGAAGGGAAGCTTCGCTGATCCTGTCAACTATCGACCAATCTCAATCACTTCCATACTTTGCAAAGTCATGGAACGTGTACTGAACAATCGACTCCTGGCATACCTCGAGACCAACGAGCTCCTAAGCGATAGGTTTCCGCAGTGGACGCTCGACCGGCGATCTTCTCGTGTATGCCACACACTTATGGAGTGAGGCCTTGGAGGGTCATGGTGAAGCAATAGCTGTTTCCTTAGACATATCCAAGGCCTTTGACAGGGTCTGGCATGATGGTCTCTTAAGCAAGCTTCCAGCATATGGCATACCGACCGAGCTCTGCGACTGGATATCTGATTTTCTGAGGGAACAGTCGATTCGAGTAGTCTTAGACGGCTACTCCTCTGACCTAATGGCGATTAATGCCGGGGTACCTCAGGGATCTGTTCTCTCTGCAACTTTATTCTTGCTGCACATTAATGACCTTCTAACACCAGGCATTATTGGATATGCTGATGACAGCACTGTTGTTGAGAGATAAATATCCAATGCGCGAACGAGCGCCCATGAAATCCAGGTTTTGAGAAAGTCTATGATTGAGCGCGTTGTTTCGACCTTGCGGAATGTGTCCGATTGGGGCGAATCTAACCTGGTCAAATTCAACGCCTCCAAAACACAAGCGTGTCTATTCTCCGCAAAAAAGAGCACCTTTACTTTTACGCCTACTTTCCAGAATGTATCTGTTCCCATCACCGACCAACTAGGGCTTTTGGGCGTCACTATAACGTCCAAATTAAACTTCGGACAACAAATTGAGTCTATGGCAAAAACGGCTTCAAAAAAATTGGGTATCATCTCGAAGGTCCGGCGGTACTTCAGCCCTGAACGGCTGCTCAACTTATACACAGCCCAAGTGAGGTCGTGCATGGAGTACTGTAGTCACCTTTGGGATGGTTCTGCCAAATACCAGCTCGAAGCGCTAGACTCTGTTGACCGAAGAGCCCGTAAAATCATAAACAACAACAACCTTACAAATAAAAAATTGCAGACGCTGGAGCATCGTCGTAAGGTTGCTTGTTTGACAGTATTTTATCGGCTACATTTTGGTGAGTGTGCGAGTGCTCTTTTTGACCAAATTGAACCCACCCCTTTTTACCACCGGACTACCAGACGCAGACCGAACTTCCATCCCTATATAGTGGATTTACCAAGAAGTCGAACAAAACGCTTCGATAGTTCCTTTTTGGTACGGATTGCCAAGGAGTGGAACAATCTGCCTGCGTCTGTTTTTCCTGACCACTACAGTCCTGGAACTTTTAAGTGTCGAGTGAATAGGTTTCTCGTGGATGGACGTGTAACACCATAGTCTTCATGCGCACTTTCCATCAGGTGGCATGGAAGACAAACGTCCTATCCTTACAATATAAAAAAAAAAAAAACTGATGTCACGTTTGACAAATTTGGAGGCATTATAATAGTGGAGGGAGACTATTGCAGTGACAGGGGGTCAGCCTATCGCCCACAAGAAAGCCTCCCATAACACCTCGGTCCCTTAACTGACTTTTACAGTATGCCCGGGAAGAGAAGCAGCTGGCACATTCTATGTTTTTCTTTCGCTCCCAGTCCAGCATAGGAGCTATATTATTTCTGTAATTGCGTCTTTCTTAATAGAGACGAATAAGATTCTTTTATTTTTCTTGTATTTGATTAAAAAGAGAATACGTAAAACATTTTTCCTTTATTGTTGAACACAACAATTTCACATGGCTGTGTACGGACCAAGCCTCTTGAGGAGGGAAAAACGTGTCCTATTGTTTTCTGAAAGTTGTCTCCAACAAGTCTCAAGAGATAGGGAAAGTCGGCGTTTTGGCTTCTTTGTTTTCTTTACGTTGGTACTTCTAAAGTCTGGAGATTTCTAAGCATTTGTTTTTAGTTTCTGTTATTTTAAATCTGACTTAATATACAGCCAACTAGAAACATGATGTTGAGAATATAGTTATTCGCGTCTCATACTTAGTTATTATTTAAAGCATACCTTATATCCTATAGGTATATTATTGACGTGGTCTGTTTAATTAGCACCCAAAATGTTTTTAAGTCGCTGTTTCATTGATTCTTCGTCACTCGCAGTCAGTCGCTCACTTAGTTAAAACAGTTCATTATTTTTGTCACCTAAATTTTAATTTACGGTTACTCGATTAAATACTACCCAATCAATGTTGACCTAATTAATTACTAGCCAATCTATATTTTATCAAAAAATATGGAATCAAAACTACCGCGTCCAAAATCTTGCGTGGCTGCTTGTCTTTGATATAACAAAGTTTAATTTGGTTTGGTTGCCTGATAGAGATCACTCGCTAGCGATAAGGCCGTCTATTCTTACAACGTGTTTTTTGTACTTTTTTAATGTTATTTTTTCTCTTTTTTTACCTAAAGGGTTAATAAAATAAATATATAAATTAAATTTGAACGTTATTTGGAAGAAGCTTTGTTTAAACTAGCTAATTTCAGGAACTGCAAGTCGGATTCGAAGCATTATTTTTAAATATATATAAATAATGATAGATAGACTAATTTCTGACTAATTTAGATAAATCATTGGAATCATAACCACACAATAACTGTTATCAACCATCACGGGTTAAGTTCCCCGTAATACAATTTCTCTAAGGCTATTATCATAATAAAAAAAAACAGATTCAGAACAACTGAATCCAGAATATCCTATTTACGGGATAAGTTTTGTGGTCGTAAAAGTAACTTATAACAACTGAAAGTATCACCTAAAGTTAGGGGACTCCATAAACTAGAAGTTATCGCGCTCGTATCCAAAGCGATAAGGATTCATTCTGGTTTCCGGGAGTAAGTAAAGTTCAGCAAAATTAATTTTAAGGGCGGTACAGGCCCTTAAGTTGTATGGCTTTCAGAAAGTTTTATTTTATTGTTGTTAAGGTTTGATGATCTTACGGAAATGGCTAATTAAATTTTGAATGGAAAAAAATACTACCATATTTTTCTGAACTTGATATTTTTCGGTAATTCGGCATATTTATAAAGGTGCCATGATAACGTTGATAAAAATTATTTGAAAAGTTTACTCAACAGTACCTACACAGGATGAGACAGTCAACTTCAGAGAAGCCGATCCATCCGCAAAATAAGAAGGTTTTTCAAAAAGCTCTTAAAACTAAATTAAATACTTTTTATACCGGATTTTATCGCGTGTTTTCAGCGTCCGTAGTGATGATGATGATGAAAAGTTAACACTCAATATTAAGCTCATAATACATAATTTTGAAATTAGGAATAAACATAGCTTTAATCCTGCAATGAATGCCATGAAGTATGTGACTTTAAATGTGGTTACACTGACTCAACGTCTAATTGTTGAAAATTCAACTTTCAACTTTACATGAGAAAGTTTATTTTACCTCATCAACTCTGCACTTTCCAACTCGCCTGGCACATACTTGTGCTCATGGTAATCGCCTGCATTTTTTTTTCAATAAATTAACTACATCCTATAAAAATTTTAGCCTTACAGAAACAAGTTTTTTTTTCTGAATTTATTTTACAGTTTTAGCAATAAAGGGGCTGATGATGTGCAGGGCTGACGCCAGCCAGGTCACGACTATTGCCATAAGCATGCTATAAATCATAAGCATACAAATTTGTGACCTTACACTAATAGGACCTTTTAGTCTAATAGGAGGGATTAAGCAATGTCTATTTTAAAGGTTAGCTTGGCGGTAGTAGCCCGTAAGACCTGGCAACCTTCATATAAAATCCGCCGCTTAATATTACCGTAACGACGGTGATGTGTTCCGACAATATTTTATGTAGAGCCAGTCCTTTCCTTAGCTTGTGTGCTTTCATCAACGACCTCATCTTCACTTACCAGCAGGTGAGTTTGAGGTCAACCGCGGGCTTAGTCTTTCATGGTTATAGATAATTGCTTTTCAGTCACTCGTGACCATGGCATCTGTTTAGATATCTACCAAAACTTCTAAATAGATTGTTTACAACTAGCGCATTGCTGAGCAGAGACCTTTTTGTTACAAACCCCGCGTCATTCTTCAAATGAACTACTTTTTATTGTATGTGGTAATGGTAGGTAATTATTTCTACTATATTTTTTTTTGTAATATTGTTGTGGGTCTTTAACAAATACACTTTTTTCTTTCTTTCTTAATAGATCTTAATAGATGATATATTATTACACCTATTTATATACTTTTATTAGTATCTGCTATTTATAAAATAATAATGCCATGCTTACGTTTCTTTTTAATTCATTTTAAGATAAGGTTGCCTGGAAGAGATCACTATGAAGTGATAAGGCCGCCCAAATTGTACATTTAATGTTAATACTGTATTTTTATAACTATATGTACAAGGATGGGTGACCGCCGATTATTCATTTCTCACGGCGACTTCCGTGCTTCGGAGGGCACGTTAAGCAGTCGGTCCTAGGCGCTGTATACTTATATACAGTAGTCGTTAGGGTTTATTAGAAGCCATTTCGGCGCTCTGAAAAGTGTGACATCTAACCATCACAGGGCCAATTTAGTGGTTTATGGAACTCTTATTCTTCCTCAACTATGGAAGAGACTCATAGCCGCAGTAGCTCATTAAAAGAGTTGTGATGATGATAAGATGATTTTATAATAGCAGTTCACCGTGGATTTACCCGCTTTTATCTTCTTTCCGTGGGTACATCAAAAGTATCTTACTTATCTCTATTATTGCAAGTTATTGGTATGCTACCTCTGCGCGCAATTTCAACTCAATCCGTCAAGCCGTCAGAGGGAAATAAAACCACCATCGCCATTTTTCATTCACGTTTATAATATCTGTAGAATAGCTTTTACTTCAATTTTTAAATTAACTTTACGCCCATTACACAATTAAAATAGCACAGGCATAGTAAATATCAAAAGCAAAAACAAACTTCAAGAACTCGTCTAGACAATTAAAAAAATAGATAAAAGTATCTATTTACTTTTTAGTTCAAAATAACTCTTATCATCTAGATAGGTAGGTACCCAATTAGACCATTTTAATATGAGTATAAAGGGTGGAGTATGAAAAGGTCATAGTTCGATAACCTTTCAAGTGCAGTCGGTCTGCGAATCCAATTTCTGTAATATCATCTCGTAGAGTCGTAGGTTTGAAGCCGCGGAGTGACCGTAAAATTGGACTGCGATCGTATTCGATTGTATGACGAAACTCTATCATTACGTTATGGAATATTCGAATTGTATTCCATGAAAATTGCTTTTTGGGAATACTTTAAAGACTGGAAAATTTAATTTTGGGAATAAGGTGTTTTTAATATGCGTGGGTTGGTATTTATCGAGGAATAAGGTAGAGGCACTTTTTAGTGAGATTAAGATTCGGCAAAGGATATTTACGATTAAAATAATTGCTTAACTACCCGCTCATTTCTACATAAGTTGAGAATTTGGGCAATGAACCGGAAAATCTGTATGTTGTATTCTCTGTGGAAATCGGCGATAAGAAACTGGCAACACTTGCTAATGGATGTCAGCAACGAGACTGTGTGAGTATGTAAAACAATCAAGATAAAATAAATTATATGTGAAGTGACGTATGTGAATAAATATTAAATATATTAACGCCGTATTTTGCATAAACAAATAACAAAACCAGCCGCCCACTGCGTATCTTTCGAAATACTTTTTTGTTAAATGCATGCCTTTGGAAACGTTATTTTATGCAATGTTGCCAGAAACAAATATTTGTGTTCGTGCAGTATGGTTTCCTAGTATTCAGTATCGGATTCTAGAACTAACCTACAATACAACCAACATAATTTATTCAAACAAATGTTACATTGGAGCGATCAAAATAGACGATACATACACCTCGCCATCGAGTGAAGATCGATTTAATAATTACTCGTGACATATTTAAACTTTCGTAGTTTAAATTTAGATTGAGAATTTATGGGACTGTGTATATATTTATTTATACAGGGTTGATTTTTATCGGATACGTATACAGCTGTTCTATAGTAAAGAATTCTTTGTACATATTTATCTAATTTTCATATTATATCTAAGCTGTACCGATTTTTTGGTTAGATGTCTGTCGTAAAGATTTTGAGTGTCCGGAGTGCTCAAAATTCATCAATTCTTTGGTTTCAATTAATGAGAAAACTGTTGTAGTAAGTAATTATTACATTGTGGGCGGGACGCGCACTAGCGTCTGGCTTTAATCACTATTGCACACAACATATCTTTAATGTAAAAAAGTCAACCTCTTTTATTTTTTAAGCAGCTAATGATTCCTAAAACCTTAATACACGAAATTAAGCCTTATTTGCGTTCTTAAGAATTTCCTCAACGCCCACGATTAATAGCATGTTTCGTAAAGTAAATCAAAAAGACCTAACAATAATTATTCAATAAAAATGTACGTCAGCCGCTATATAACGGACGGGGAAGGGGCCACCCACGACTGTAATTGTGTGTGTCATTAGACATAGTTTCAAATAACCATTGTCATTAGTTGCCGACGACATTTCTGTTATAATGCTCAGAATTATGAAAAGATAAAGCTGTGGAATAGATACTATGATAATTTCCTTGAATGAAAATTTACAGGGTCGTTATACTTTCTTTATAATTACACTATGAAGAACATTTTGATTCTTTTAGCAAAGTTTAACCGTGGGTCGGCTAATATCCTATCGAACTTGTATAAGCGTGTCTTAAGAAGCGATTAATTTGGGTAACCCTACTTGGTAGTCACACCTCACGTCACAATTACATTAATTATTGATTAGTAAAAACTACAATTACATTAATATTTACAAACTCATATTAAATAACTAAAGAATGCAGCGTGTTATAAAAACTAACTCCATTAATTATAAGCAGCTTTGGATTGAAATCAATGTCTTTCATAACATTCCATATATCTTACATATTTCCTGTGTCGTCGTACGGCGTAAGCCCCGATTTCATTTGAATAAAAGGATAAAATAATGAATTTTGTATTAAATAATCCTCCTTATTATGAAGTAAACAGGTTTAGAATCATTAGAAATATTCAGGATTCGAATTCAGGACTTTTCACATCTTATAATAGGCGAAAAACCGACCAACCCTCCAAAAAAAGCCGTCAATATTATCCTTTCAAAAGTATTTAAAGGAGATCATTTTGGCTCCACACATTTTTGGGCCTTTTTCGAAAGTGTCGGCTAACAAAATTAAATATTACTTCTAATTGTTCTGAGCAATAGTTATTATAGTAGAAGAGTTGTATGATTACTCTAAGTGAAGTTATACAAGTTTTATTAGCCATTTTCATACAAACATTGATTTAGAAAAGTGTAGAAAAAGCAGGATCTAAGGCATTGTTATGATAGTGCTAAGGCTGTTGGGTTATTTGTAATAATAACACAGATCTGACTCACAAAACAATATAAACGGGGTGTTCAAAAAAGTGCTTTGGAGAAAAATGTCCCATACGAGCTTTTTCCCGCAACTTTGTGCGCGCATAAACAGATTTTTTTTTTCGACCCCAAACTTCGGGAATTTCTTCCATAATGCAACCAGACATACATTGAAGAAACATTTTACCAAGTTTCACATCTCGGAGCATTCAAGAAATAAGATTTTTCATACAAAATAAAAAGTCCCGTGAGAATTCCGGAGAATTTCTTCCATAATGCAACCAGACACTCATTGAAGAACCTTTATACCAAGTTTCACATCCATGCACTCTAGGAATACGATTTTTCATACAAACTAAAAAGTCCTGTATTTCCCGTTCCCGGCGAAGTTTCGAGAATTCCTTCTTTAGTGCTCCTCCACAACCTCTAAGGATTGTATGTTCCAAATTTCAACTCTCTACAGCCAGTAGTTTTGGCTGTACGTTGTCTGTCTGTCAGTCACTCAGTCAGTAACGGGAGAGTTTTATATATTAAGATAGGGCTAATTTTCTCCATTCGACTACACAAAAGCTTTTTTTTATGTAGACTTTTCCTATGAAAATCTGGATATTTAGAGAAAAGACCTTTAAATATCATCGAATAATCGGAAGCTCGAAATAAAAGCCTTAAAGAATAACTTCATTCAACTGTATCACAGCAATTGTTCACAGCGGAGTTTATTGCAAGGAATCGAGGTAAAATAAAATCACACACTAATGAAATTATTTATGTACAAGCTCTAGAAAGAGATGCCGCAATACATTGACGACACCTGCACATCTTTTTACAACTTTACTCAAGTAATTACTATTAACACATAAGTTCGCTCGGGAGCTATGACGTAGTTTTGAGGATAGGTGAAAGCATTCAAATGTTTGGATTTTCTAATGGTAAAAGTATAAGCCCAAAAATGTTTTTTTTTTTGTAGTCGAATGGGAAAGACTAGGCCTATTTGGGAAATTTTTCTCCAAAGTACTTTTTTGAACACCCTATATATAACATTTTAGGTGAAAAGAAATAAAAAAGCAGACTATTAATTAAAATGATGTTTATTAGTAAGTCGTTGTCTCTTTGTTCGGAGACGACTGGGTAAGTTAGCAGGTAAGTATTCCCTCCTCCCTATTTTAACCGCCATAATAACCGCGATCATGCGTAGTTGTGTTACAGATAAAGGGAAAGAACAGCCAGCATAATTACTGGAACAAAAGGCTCAACCATCCTTAGCCAGGCCTTGGGTCAGTAACGAATTGTTAATCATTGCACTTCCAGATATCAATGTCTATGGGTTTGGATACCGCATAACATCAGATGGCTCCAGTGTTCTTTGGCTGGCCTTTAATGTCATATAAAAACAAATTATCTTATTTTTCATGTAATGTAACAATGCTATCATCCAAACCTTGTGCTGGTAGCTGTAGGTGTAGAATCCTCATAAGGTGCGAACGTGACCAATGTTCATTGTGTGTGAACAACACAATGACCATTGGAGTATGTCCGTCGTCCTATTGGACATGAACATATACATTTTTTTGTTTTTATTTTTTATTAATTATGGATGGGACGTTTGTCTTCCATGCCACCTGATGTTAAGTGAACATGAAGACTAAGGTGGTACACGTCCATCCACGAGAAACCTATTCACTCGACGCTTAAAAGTACTAGGACTATACTGGTTAGGGAAAATAGACGCAGACAGTTCATTCCAAACCTTGGCGACCCGTATCAAAAAGGAATTGTCAAAGCGCTTAGTTCGACTTTTCGGAATATCTACCACATACGGATGGAAGTTCTGTCTGCGTCTAGTAGTCCGATGGTAAAAGGGTGAGGGTTCAATTTGTTCAAACAGAGCACTGGAGCACTCACCAAAATGTATTCTGTAGTACACGGTTAAACACGCAGCCTTACGACGATACTCTAAGGTCTGCAGTTTTTTAGTTGTAAGGTCGACGTCATTAATTAGTTTACGGGCTCTTCGGTCAACGGAGTCCAGTGCTTCTAGTTGATATTTGGCTGAACCATCCCAAAGATGACTGCAGTACTCCATGCATGATCGCACTTGAGCTGTGTATAAGTTAAGAAGCTGTGCAGGGCCGAAGTACCGCCGTAACTTCGAGATGATTCACAACTTTTTCGAAGCTACTTGAGCCATGGACACAATTTGTTGACCGAAGTTTAAACTGGATGTTACAGTTACGTCTAAAAGCCCTAGATGGTCAGTGATAGGGACAGATACATTTTGGAAAGTGGGCGTTAATGTGAAGGTGCTCTTTTTTGCGGAGAATAGACACGCCTGGGTTTTGGACGCGTTGAATTTGACCAAATTCGACTCACCCCAATCGGATACTTTTCGTAAGGTCAAATCAACGCGCTCAATCATTGACTTTCTTAAACTCTGGATTTCACGGGGGCTCGCTCGCGCATTGGATACGTATCTCTCTACAACAGTGCTGTCATCAGCATAACCAATAATGCCCGGTGTTAAAAGGTCATTAATGTGCAGCAAGAATAATGTTGCAGAGAGAACAGATCCCTGAGGTACCCCGGCATTAATTGCCATTAGGTCAGACGAGTAGCCGTCTAAGACTACTCGAATCGACCGTCCCCTCAGAAAATCAGATATCCAGTCGCAGAGCCCGGTCGGTATGCCATATGCTGGAAGCTTGCTTAAGAGACCATCATGCCAGACCCTGTCAAAGGCCTTGGAGATGTCTAAGGATACAGCTATTGCTTCACCATGACCCTCCAAGGCCTCACTCCATAAGTGAGTGGCATACACGAGAAGATTGCCGGTCGAGCGTCCGTAGCGGAAACCATATTGGCTGTCGCTTAGGAGCTCGTTGGTCTCGAGGTATGCCAGGAGTCGATTATTCAATACACGTTCCATGACTTTGCAAAGTATGGAGGTGATTGAAATTGGTCGATAGTTGACAGGATCGGCACGGCTTCCCTTCTTCGGTATTGGCTGTACGTCAGCAAGCTTCCAGGACTTTTCTTAAGTTCATGCGAATCCAAGGCTTTGCTTCTGCGAGCATTTGCCCAGGCTTTGTATGCTTCCCGCTTTCGCTTTTCAGCGGCAAGGCAAGCAGTATTAAACCATGGGCGAGCTTTGGTTTCAAGGGATAGATCAGCGTGGGGAATGAAGTACTTCATTGCTTGAACTATCACACTTGAGACAGCATCAGCGCAGCACGATGGATCGGTTGAAGTAAAACAGGTTTGCCGCCACGGATAAGATGCGAAGAAATGTCGCATTTCATCCCAATCTGCTGACTTGTAACGCCATACTCGCCTGGAGCCTTTAGGGCGGGTGTCAGGTGGCGAGTACAGAGATACAGATTTCACCATACAGTGATCGGATGTCCCTAAAGGTGCAGTGACGGACACCGAGTATCTGTCAGGATCGGTTGTCAGCAGAAGGTCCAAGCAATACGCAGTGTGGCCAGCAACGTCGGGGATGCGCGTAGGCTCGTTTACAAGCTGTGAGAGACCATAAGTCAGCGAAAACTTAAAGGCTTCTCTTCCAGCATGGTCAGTGTCCTGATACGGGTATAACCACTGCCCGTGGTGAGCATTGAAATCCCCCAGGAACACCAACTGCGCTGTAGGAAAACGTTTCTGAATCTTATCTGCTGTATTGCCAAGGTATTCCATGAGCCTCGTTGTCTCCCGATCTGCGCTATGTGAACGATAGATACCGGCGTAAACCACTTGGTCTAGGCCGGTATCTATGTGAACCCACATGACTGCACTTCCAAGTATCGGAGACGCTGACAACAGATCGCGTCACTGGCATACATGCACACCCCGGCGTGCGGGCGGAAAAGTGACTCCAAGATATAGCCAAGGTATGCCGAGTCTGATGGATCGCAGATCTGCATCTCCGTTAGAAAGAGTAGGTGGGGTCTCTCCGTCTCAAGATGGTGGTGGACATCGTTCAGATTGGAGTGCACTCCTCGGATGTTACAGAAGTGCACTTTGAGGGAGAGGAAGTGCAACCGCTGTTGAACCGTACTCTTTTTGGAACCTTTCATTGTAAATTGTGGATTGAATAGAGAGGAGAATAGAAGTTAAGTGAAGCGCTGCAAATGGAACCAAGCAACTCGTAGGGAACAACGCACCATTGGGGAACTCGCCTGGAGACTGCGGGGACGCCCGAACCCCCCCGAGGTCGCCATCGGGTCCTCACCAACCGGTCGCCAACCGGCACGATGGAGCCTCCCGGGATTTTTCGCGAGGTGGCGGGGCAGCCTTTCGCATGTGGCTGGCATGCTACTTGGGCCCCCTACTACCTGCGGTCGGCCAGCGGTGCACCGTGCTTCGGATCCCGCTACCCTCCAAAACGAGTTACCCGGTGAGTCATTATCCTACGAGTTGAAAACTGTTCTCCGATGCAGCACGATTACTCAGAGCTATCCTCCTCAATGGCTACACTAAACATCATGCCGGAACGCAACTAAGTCATTTGGCGGCATGGTTTTGTCTAATGGGTGGTGACAAGCCGCGGCCGAAGCCTACCACCAGATGATACCGCTCGTTTAGCGCCACCCAGGGACCACGTACAAGGCATCGAGGGCTAAACCTTGCGGACGCGAGCAGTTTTTAGTCCCCAAACTGAAAATTGCTCGCGTCCGCAAGGTTAACATCTTTATTTTTACACATACTTTTTGGTACTGGAAACTGTGAAAACGTAAAATACAGTGTGCCTCGACTTCTATCAAGTAAGAACAACGTTGAAAAAATATCTAAGTACTGTATTTCAAGATATTAGACATTAAACGTTTGTCGAGTATATCTATGATAATATGTTTGTCTTTTTAACCGACTTCAAAAAGGAAGATCTTAGTTTGATCCGTATGTATGAATGTTTGTCGGTGATATTAGTGCCTCAGGTTTGAAAATGGTTTATAATTTTGAAAATCCATCACGATTTTATGTCTAATAAATGTATAAAAGAAATCATTCATTCATTTACCGCAAATCAACCACTACATAAATAATTCAGATTTTATGTCTACTTACATTTATTAAGAACCTATAGAGAGAAAAAAAACGTTTGAATTGTTATCCTCAATAAAACTGTTGGAAAATCTGAACTATTGAAAGTAGGTAAAAATAAAACTAACAGTTTTGAATAAGCGATCATTTTTCATTCTTGAATGGTTTTGTTTATGGGTTAATTTAATGCAGTACCATCCCCGATATATATTTCGAATCCGTTGGAGTGTGATATTAAAATGTTTTTAAAAACATAAAAACCAATTAAGAACCTAATTTTTTTAGTTGGTTTAAATACCAGAACCTTCTGCGAACCGTGACAATTGTGAAAAATAATCTTCTGAAAACCGTATCAAAATCGGTAAAGCCAAACACTAGATAGTTGCAGACACACAAACATACATGCATAATACATACAAGTCAAACTGACCCCTCCTTTTTAGTAGTTGGTTAAAAGTAAAGTTACTTGCATTATATACTACTCAAAACAAAATAGGGATCACCTCGTTTTTCTTCACAAAAAAACGATTGTATGACACTTTAAACTTAATTTGAAGCTAGCTCAAGTATCTTTTTCATTAAATTGATATGTTTATGTATTCTGAACATTATTCTGAATAAAGTTTATGAATCTTTACCCTCAAGTGGAAAGACATAAACAAATCGAGTTAAAATTACCATATTCACAATTTCTTGTTCACTTGTGTTTAGACTATCGTTACGAACGTTTATCGATTTGTTTCACTACTTTTTTGAGTTTCGTATGAGCATAGAAACAGCTTCTAGAGCACTAGTATTGCTGCAAGAGGGAGAATCTCAACGACCAGTAGCTCTACGTGTACCGCAGCGAGCTATCCGAAATATTTGGGCTTGCTACCAGGACGTTGGTAGAGTAGTTAGAAGACGCGGATCAGGAAGAACCCGGGCAACAACGACTAAAGACGTCCAATACATTCGTTTACTAAATTCGTTTAACATATAATTTTTTTTGTCGGCCGGCACTTTGAGAAAATGCCCAAAAAATGAGCTTATTTATAAAATGGAATGAAATAAATTTATTCATTTAATTTATAAAAAAAAAATAGGGAACATAAAGTAAAAATAATCAAAAGTAAGATGCCGAAATAGTTACAGCTCAGCATAAATAGTTAGTGTTACATTGTACGTCTTGCCCCAACATAAAAACTTTATTTATTCAGAAATATCATTTATTATATTGAGCTCTTCAAGTCCGAAGTACAGAAAATATCTGTGAGATAAGTGGAAGCCATTTTAAGTTTTTTTGTCGGATCTTGAACAGCAATTTTCAGCACGATTTCAAGGCTTTGTAGAGGTAAGGACATAATTTTTTGAGGCATCATCCGGAAAATAATACAGAAATAAATAAAATGAAAAACTCTAACCCAGCGAAAATTGTGGTAGATATGTTTAAGGCAAATCTTTTCATAATGCAAACTTGGTTTTCGTCCATTCACCTAAAACCATACATGTTAGCATTTGTCGACAAAGCAATAAAACAAAGTTAAAACTCGAAATAATGCAACGATAAAATTAAATAATTAGGGTTGCGATCGTTGACTTTTTATACAGTCTTGCATAGAAATGGCAGTTTATAAAAATTAAGGAAAGTAAATTCAAAAATATATAACAGAACACGATCCAATCTATCTTAATTTACACAATTTTGACAATCTTTTGTCGTAACTGTGTATTTGTTTTCGAATGCCACTTATCGTTCAAAGCTTCATTTTAAGATTTTAGCTAAGGAAGGTTACGTACAAGATTATTTTGTTATGAGTAGAAGTTAAAAATGAAATGAAAATAAACTTTATTTCAAATTAAATCCTATATCTATGCACAGTTAAACAGTTTAACACAGTTAAACATAAAATTCTCTGCACCAAGTGTAAAACAAGTTGAGTCTGATCTGCGGCTTAATGGGAACAGGTTGAATCTAGTAGATAACTCTGTTTTTCTTGGAATTACCTTAGATTCTAAATTGCAATGGGGAACCCATGTCTCATAACTAGTACAATTTTCATAGTACAATGTCCTACAACTCCTACGGCTTCCTACTTTGGGGAAATGCCGCATATATTGACACGATATTTACACTGCAGAAAAGGGCTATTCGTGGAATGTATAAACTTGCATATAGAGAATCTTTTCGAGAAAAGTTTAAAGAGATTGGTATCTTGACCTTTGCCTCATAATATATATATGTAAACATTATGTATATTTATAAGAATAGTAATAAATTTAAAACTAGGAAAGATATTCATGATAAAAATTACTCTGTAAGGACTAGGAACGACCATAAGTTAGCGTTTCCCAAATTAAGGCTGGCTAAAAGCAGCAAATCATTTATTGGAATTTAAATACGTATATATAACAAAATTCCGAAGTCAATTCAATCCCTGCCATTCAATAAATTTAAATCAATCATTAAAAACACTCTATCTCGAAAAACTTATTATAAAACTAAAGATTACTTAGACGAAGAAAAGGTATGGGATTAAGCACAACAGGATATTTCTAAAAGTTTCTAATTACTTAATAATTATGTTTACGGCTTGGCTGTGCAGTATACATATGGCATACTTGTGACTGTTCCACTCACTTATTTTCTTGTCAAGACAACAGCAAGAACGTCACGCTCCCTCAGGCGGCATGGCTAGTGGCAGCGTCGGGTATCGGGTCACCCACTTCCCTAAAATATGGTTGAGGAGGGTGATGGCTGGTGCTTGCGTTATACTCGTAAATGGGTGCTACTAGCTGTGCCAGGTTGTTGCTAATGATACTATGACTATTTTATTCCGTTCTTGTTCAAATACTCTGGTTCAATTATATCATGTTCGTATTGTGCATCCATAGCTCATTGCACCTACTATGTAAGCAATTTGGTTGTGGCATGACATTGGCATTCACAGTTAGCTGTCTTGTGTTTGTTGTTTTTTCATGTCACGGTCAATTTGTACTGTACCCATTTGTATTAATTTGATAATTCTGACTGAAAAAGAGTGCCAAGAGTTTTTTCCGCCGGCTTTTTTTGTCTCTTGGTCTACTGTAATATCTTATTCAACAACTAACAACAACTAGTTAAAGCCGAAGTATGTGATGACTGACTTCATCAAGTGTTTTGTGAAATTCCTAAGATGAATAAAACTTTTTGATTTTGATTTTGAAGTGAAAAAAATCCATGACTGAATGAGAAAAGTTTTGCACGGTAGACATCCCAGTGAACTAGAGCAGGATACAGTTGGGGTGGGCAGCATTTCGGAAGTTACGTCACGTCTTCTCGTCGCTTATTCCGCAAAACCTGAAGACCCAAGTCTTCAATCAGTGCGTCCTGCCTGTGCTCACGTATGGAACCGAGACGTGGACCCTAACAGTAGGGCTAGTTCACCGACTTAAAGTCACACAGCGCGCTATGGAAAGAGCTATGTTAGGTGTTTCTCTGAGAAACCCAATCAGAAACGAGGTTATCCGACGGAGAACTAAAATAACCGACATAGCTCACCGGATTAGCACGCTAAAGTGGCAGTGGGCTGGCCATATATGTCGAAGAACTGACAATCGTTGGGGTCCAAAGGTTCTCGAATGGAGGCCACATCAAGGCAAGCGTAGTGTGGGACACCCCCCGGCACGTTGGGAAGACGATTTGCGGAAGACGGCTGGCAGGGACTGGATGCGCAGTGCTAGAGACCGGATTCGGTGGCGTGCGTTGGGTGAGGCCTACGTTCAGCAGTGGACTAGCGCGGGCTGAGATGATGATGATGAGAGCAGCCCCATATCAGCCTCAAAATGGCTCAGAACTGGCGGTCTGTTCCCCGAGACGGAAGGATTCCTAATCGCCATACATGATCAAGTCATTAACACAAAAAACTATAGAAAATTCATAATACAAGATACTACAGCAGTAAACGATAAATGTCGCAAATGCTATATTCAAGCTGAAACCATTCAACACATAACGGGATCATGCGTAAACTTTACTCAAACAGACTATACTCATAGGCATAACCAACTTGCCAATATCATTCACCAAAACCTAGCACATACACACAAGCTGATCTTAGATAGTAAAATATCTTATTATAAATACTCACCGCAAACTATCTTAGACATCTTAGACAATAGCTGAGAAGATAAACAAATCCTCTGACCTTACAGATGAAGTAATCCGAATCTGAAAACAGGATAAAGTTTACGTTGTCCCTGTGTTGTTGTTCACCAATATATTAGATGAGTAAGCCTAGAACCAAATATATTAAACAACTTACAAAAAGCCGCCATCCTCAACACTTGTCGAATAGTACGAAAGTTCCTGCAGATTGAAGAGTAGGACACCCACCACATTTTGTAGTTACTTGGCAAAGACCCGTAACTTAAGGTAGTCGTAAGGGTTTTTTAGAAGCCATTTTGGCACCCTGAAAATTCTGACTGACAAGCACTAGGCCAGCTTGGTGGATTATGGCCAAAACCTCCTCGTCACCCAGGGGAGAGACTCATAGCCCTGCAGTGGGCTCATTACAAAGAGTTGTGATGATGATGATAGGTGAATAAAAATATTCTAAAAAGAGAACGAACATTTTGACGATTGATTTATATGCTTTAATTTCGTTGATTTTAGTTTCCTATAATTCGGGCAGGCACCACCACTAAGCAAGTAATCACTACGTTTTAGCACCGGCTTCCAAGAATACTTAGTTGGTATAACAAAGTGAGTTTATTTAAGACAGAAGTTGTCGTTTTTATTTTGTACTTTTTAGTTCAATTTTGAAGTCGGTTTTATTTTTTTTAGAATATTTTTCTTTCTTATTTTTTTAACATAAGTTGTAGAGTTTAACTGGGTAAGTACATAAAGGTACCTATTGTATTGTATTTCTTTCTGCAGTTGTAAATGTATTTTTAGTTAGGTTGTATTCTTTCTATTCTTAAGCCAGTAAGATACAATTTAGTCGGTTTCTTTTATGGTAGGTTAAGGCTACGTTAACCTATAATAAAAAAATACTTAAACCAATACTTTTTTTTTTTTTTTAATCTTTATTTAGAAAGCTATACACCTATAAGGTTAAGACAGCTCTTAAACCAATACTTAAAATACAATAAAACAATACTTAAAGGTTCCTCACATTGTCAGTGTAGGTAGATACCTACATATGGGTCGAATTGACAACCTCATTTTTTTGAAGTCGGTAAAAAGGCAACCGATTTCGATAATGACTTAATACTTACATAGCAAGTTTGTCTACACCAAAAAGTTGCCCTTGACGATGTAATTTTTTCTTGACATCTACCTAACATCTTTTCTATTTCAACTCCAGGCTACCGATATCACTGCGATTTTTTATTGAACGTTTTGTCCGTCGAGATGTCTTGTTACTTTGTTCGTTGAAAATCTAGTTATGGTCGGCAAGATATTACTTATTTATGTACTAGCTGTTGCGCGCGGTTTTACCCGCGCAATTTCTAATCTGGCGGGAATTTCGGGATAAAAATAGCCTATGTGCTATTCCAGAATGTACACTATCACTATGCCTAATTTCATGCAAATCAGTTCTGCCGTTCTCCCGTGAGTTGAGTAACAAACATCCAAACATCCAAACTTTCACATTTATAATATTAACGTAAGATAAGATTAGTAAGATTTACTCTTTATTGTAAAATAACATAAATGGGAAACGACATGGAGCAAACGGTATAAAAGGCGTTCTTACCGCTCTAAAGCCAGACAACCATAACAAAATAATACAAAAGTATATAACAACGAAATTAAAAAAAAAAGAGAAACATGATAGCATTGATCAGTATGTGAAGCTATTCAGCCATTACTGGATCTCAACCGACATTGCGGTCAAATAATTTGAAATTTTTGCTACTTTCAGAAGAACTTTCTGTACCTACTACTTATTATTACCTACTGCGGCAGGGGATTACTTTTTTAAGTTTTGATTTTAACTGACAACTTTTAAGCGCAGTTACGATACGAATAGATGTGAAATATCCTTTATGAGATAAATAAACGGATTCAAAGGTCTTTAAAAACATAGAGATATTCATTTCAATAACTTTAGGGCTTCCATTTCTTCTTAATTCGCTTACCATCACGTCAGATGGAGGTCAAACAGGGTCCACGATAACAAGAAAACTTTGGTTGCTGATGCCCTGGGCATGAATTCCTATATTATTGTTACTTGTACCAGAGACTAGTAAATACCTACTTATTATTTACTTTTTAGGATTTCTCGTTGATAAAATTGAGCTTTGATATGACTTCAAGGTGTGACAGATATACAGACACACAGTCAGAAAGATAAGACACTAAGGCTGCGTTTCCACTGACGCGGAGCTAAGCGGAGCCGAGCTTAGCTGCGCCTGCATAAACCAATCACTATGCTCTTTCGGAAGCGGAGATTTCAACCAAAGTGATTTGTCTATTCATGCGCCGCTAAGCTCCGCTCCGCGTCAGTGGAAACGCAGGCCTGTATTGATAAAATACTCTCACCTCTGAGATCGCTCGTGTCGCTAAATGTATGAAATCTACTCCCTTAAGTTCGGTTTTGGAATTCAAAGCGGTTTATAAATACCTACGGACCTCTAATAAGGGTTCCTTTCCTTTTTTCCCACCTGAAGCCTGTAGCAAATACTAATAAATTCTTGATTCACACAGTGATCTCCATCTATACACACCCATCGGTATTTCTAAAAGTCAGTTATTAAAATAAAACAAAAAGAGCCTGTTATAATAATAATTTATTGTAGTACAGTTTATAATGCATCATTCGGCTTTTCAGATTGCCTCGAAATGTCTAAACAAATACATTCAGAAACTATACAGTACAGCTCAACGTTGTGTTGTGAAATAATAAATTAAATATGACACTTAAAGTTGCCAATTTGCAAAACAAAAAACTACGAACTTTTGTTAATAACTTTAGAATAGACATGCTTTGTGTCGCAACAGTGAAATGTTCTCCGAAGTTACTTTCTGTACTCAATCCGATCAGTAGTGTCGTCACTTATACTGACGAACACGTGAGTGATTTAAATAAATATGTCATGTTTTATTTCTTGTAGAGAAAGTTACCTCGTTAGGACTCCTCACTGCGCGAATCAAGCATCACATACCCATCACAACTTACACTCAGACAATTGTACCATTTATTTACCACATTATCATACCATAACTACTTCAATAAGTCCCTCAATAACGAGTGATAAAAAATGTTCGATAAAATCACAAAATACAATGATAAGCACTTTGAAAACTCTAATTTTACTAAAGTTATTTTACAGTGTGTCAGTCAGCGACGCTACGTACATTTAGAAAATCTACATAATTACAAATTTCCACTAAGATCTAGACTTTTTGAGGTGTTTCGGGATCGTACGTTCAGCGAGGGGGGTTTAATTCTTTTAGTTTTGATGACGGGGGGTGCGGGGAGGCGCGGCGGTGTGAGCGCAGGCGAGGGCGCGGGTGGCGTCACCGAGCTCTTGCTGCTGGGCGCGCTGGCGCTTCCCGGCGACACGCCGCTATCCGTGCTCACGGACGCCGGGCTCGGGCTATCGCTCGTGCTGTTGCACACCGTCAGCTCCTGCCCCGGCATTGACACTATCTGACCTATCGGCTTCTGCCTGACTAGATTTATACTTTGGCACACATTCTTTGCTTCGACATCACTCGACTCCTTTTTGTACCTCGTCAAGGTACCGGCCGATCCGGCTGAATTTGAACGATACATGGGAATAAACTGAGATTGAGGGTAATATTGCATCTCAGGGGGAACTTGGCCGGACCATGGCCCCATTGTAGATACTACGGGCGGCATATGCGGCCACATCGGCATCGGTACCATGTGTGTACCGTCAGGCATCGGATTGAACCCAGGAACTACAGGCATCGGTCGAACGACTCCTACTGGAGTCGGAGCGCTGTGAGGCCTCATGGCAGGATGAACATATTGGTATTCATCACCCTCATGCACTCTGCCTGGAGTTTGAGTAAAATCAACACTTGGAAAAACACTGTGAGGGCTCCTTTGAAAGTATGTGTACATTTGTTGTTGCGCCTGCTTCATCGCTACATACTGCTGCAAGTGTATCGCTGTTTGCTGCCTCTGCTGCGTCAGATCGTGCGTTACTGTAGCTGTGTTTCCATGCATGTAAAAAATTTGAGGTTGTGTATTGGGCTTATTAGGTTCTATCTGCTTTTTAGAGCAATTATCGGTGACATTATTGTCTGGGTCCTGATACTCCTCGGGAGGCGCTATGACCTTAGGAGGTGATGGTGGAGGCACTTGCTGTGTTAAAGGGTATGATATAATTTGCGCTATGTAGGGTTGTTGCGGTTTTGCTGAATGTGCTGGACTATCTGATTGGAATGTAGGATTAAATGTAACTTGGGATACGTCTTGATTAGACGAACCGTCTGCTTCATTTTGTGCTTTATGATTATCATGAATTTCATTCTTCTTCGGTTTCTGATTATATGGAGCAACTTTAGGGTTGCTTTTCCAGTTAGCACCTGCACTTTGTGGGCGTTTCACTGGGGATTTGGTGGAGTCATTCCAGTTGTCTCCATTGATCTGTCGCGAGTCTGTGTGGTGGTGTGACTGAGCACTGTGAGATCTTCGTGGGGGTGGGGACATGCCGTCGGGGACGTGTTGCTGTCGGTAGCAGCGACGTCCAGAGGCGGGGCTGCTTTGCCTCTCCGTAGACTGTGGCATCGGTCGGTTGACTCTCCTCCTGGCTGGTGTAGGAGGACTGGAGTGAGACTGCGAAGAATGTGATTGTGATGACAAAGATGCTGCTCTCCATTGCTGAATAAGAGATTTTCTTCTTTCGTGTTCTATCCGCATTTCAGTTTCACTGGAGGAATCGTAATCTTTGCCCTGAAAATTATGATGTGATAAGAATCTGATCAAAAGAGGATGAAGTAGGATTTGGTCGAATGATGATTAGTTTTATTGTTTATTTAGCCAAATCTGCTGAGCGAAAAAAGAACCCATATTACAGGGTTTTTGTGATATCTTAAAAATCAATATTAAAAAAAGAGTTTGAGTAGTTACGTCCTATTATATTACCTTTTCAATTTTATCGTCGAGCATCTTGAAAAAGTCTTGCTGGCTGGCTGACACCTGACTGTAACAAATTAAAAATAATTTAACAAACTTTTATTGTGTGACGTCAGAAATATATATTTATTTTAATTTTAGGTGTTATGAATTCAACAAAAACTGTGGTTTTAAATTTTTCCACTACTAGATGTTACAGGATTTTTGTGGCACAAATAGAAGTTTATAAACTAATTTAGTCGTTACACTATTTGTACCTAGTAAATGGGGATTTGGTTGAAAAATTCTCATTTGTCTGGTAGGTAATTGAAGTATAGTTTTTGACGATTTATTTAACGAGCCGATGCTTGAAATTTTTTTCCGCCAAAGAAAGATTTGGCACCCAGTAGATAGAATAGGCTCTATTGGGAGGAGGATGAATGCTAAAAAGAGCATATCTGAAGGACTATTAACCGGATTTTCTTAATCGGATTGGTCTAGTAAAAACTATCGATCGACATCGACTAATCCATTGTACCATCGATCAACGTACTCGATCAACGATCGATCCATTTGTGTCGTAATACCTATAGACTTCCCTGCAAGTGTGAAAAGATTTTCTTGGCTGAGCTGAGCATACTTAATATCCACTAAATATCCCCTTTTGCTGATCGTGCCTTTTACGGGCCAAAGATCGTCATCGGAGCGACAGCCAATCGGTGATAGAGGTGAAACCAGTGACTCATATAATAAATGCCTATAATATACTCATATAGGGTCCGTCTATAATAGTCAATAATATTTTAAAAGCAGATTTAGAATGATGATTGGGTTCAAATTACGAAAGAAAAATAAAAAAATTTTTTTCGTTGATTCTAATTAAGCAAAAATTAAGTTTAATCAGTGGTTTATGACTACACAGCAAGTAATAAAAACGTTCCATCTAATTGTATGTTGTCCTAAAATGTAGATAAAACTTAAATTTTACTCAAAAAGAAGAATTTTGAAATTTTTATTTATAAAAATGACTTAAAACGAATTTTTTTTTTCGATATCCAGATCCACTCATCGTTCTTAATCTGCTATTAAAATATAATTGACTATTATAGACGGACCCTGTATAAAAATGGCCTAAATTAAGATATACTGGTACATATATTTGCAATGAGCTTAGCATATGCTTCTTACTAGCTATTTAGATAAAGATCTCTTATTCTTATATTTTTTGTCATCTATATTCTGTAAATTACATTAATTAAAAATACGTACCATGTAGAGGGATGAACAGATAATGGTAGTAGACTTCTGCCATGGTCTGAATGTTCTTCCTGCTGTTCCTCCGGTGGGATGGTGCACTCAGTGGACTCATCATCATCAGTCTCTTTGTCCGCAGCACCTGGGATAGAATATTATATCATCAGTTTAATTTTGCTTCCACTGAAGGTATATTTTGTATTTTCCTATAGATTAAATGCGAGTGAGGACTTAAGGCTATAGTGAGCTTAAATTTGAAAGAGTTAGATGAGTCATATTTATTTTATATTATTTATTTTTAATTTTAACTAATTTATATTCTGTTTATAAAGTGCATTTCTCGTTGTTTATAAATTGGCTTTTACTAATCGTGTTAGTAAAAACCAGTTTATAAACAACGAGCTTTTGGTTGCGTCTTGGTGCTTGCATTAATTGTTTAATTTACTAACTAAAAAGTAATTTTCGTTCCTGTGAGAGATTCCTTCCATAATGCAACAAAACTGCCATTGAAGAACCTTTTCACCAAGTTCCACATCGGTCCATTCAAGGAATAAGATTTTTCATACAAACTAATAAGTCATAGATTTCACGTTCTTTTGGGAATTTCGGGAATTCCTTCCTTAGTGCACCCCCTACAAAATATATGTTCCAAATTTTAGCTCTCTACGCCCAGTAGTTATGGCTGTACGTTGTGACTACTGTATTTAAGTCACTCAAGCACTCAGTCACTCGGTCCGTAACGGAACAGTTAAAATGATATCGTTATGCTGTTGCTCATTAAAGTTACACGCCATCGTGAACTTATAAATAAAGATTGACTTTCAATATTGCAATTATTGGAACAAGTTTCAAACTAAGATTCAAGTCAAGAACTTATTTAAGAGCCAACTCTGGAAGCAATTTCGCCGATGTCAACCGAACGTTTAACAATGGACATTTCATAGTTTTAGTTGAAAACTTACAGCGGCCGTCTGCAACGAGTGTCTGGTCAACTTCTAGACTGGAAATTGAATATTTTCCAATATTCCGGCTACTACTTACGGAAATGAGATACATATTGTTTCGTATGGAGTGGATTGTTGAAATATGTATGTTCTTACATTGTTGGGTAAGTTTAATTTAAAAAGGGTAGTATTTAATCGAGTAACTGTAAATAAAAATTTTAGGTGACAAAAATAATGAATTTGGCTTACTGTTTTAATTAAGTGAGCGACTGAGAGCGAGTGACGAAGAATCAATGAAACAGCGACTTAAAAACACTTTTGACCATGTCGGGATTGTCCAGGGTTGACTATAATAGCTGACCAGGTTTATGGCGCTTCGCCGGCCGCTGCCGCGGCACCGCTCGCTTCGCTCGCTCGGCTCGCGCACGTGTATAACTATATGCAACCTAACATGCTCCTCCTCGCTGCGCTCGTCGTCGCACCTAACCGTACTGATTCCGCCTTCCGGTGCGGGAGCCCTTCTCGTAACTTATCTCTTTCATCGCAATGTATATGTGTTTTAGTCGCTCACTTAGTAATTCAGTCGCAATATTAATATTTAAAACCGTTCATTTTCATATATTTTTCAAGACAGTCCAAATTTGTTTTTTAGTCGCTCGTTTTATTATTTCCAGTCCAAATTTGTTTTTTAGTCGCTCGTTTTATTATTTCCCATTTAAAAAGTAACATTTAGAATGCTTGGAGGATCAGAGAAGAATAGACCTACCTCTGCATAAGAGTTACCGTGCCCCTACGGGGAATTTGCTGTTTCATACTGTAGCCGAATAGCGTTTTTGAATGGGTCGATTCATCCATTATGTTCGCAAACTTAAACTAAACGCCGTAATATTACATTTCTGAACTTCGGATGGCAGAGTTCTCATACTGAAACCAGACACATCTGTACGGTGTACCGACTATTAAACGAAGAAAATTTTGGGATTCATAAAAACCACAATTATTCGTAAAACTAAATCCTCTGATCACTAAATCATTGAATAAATAAGTAAATTCATATTTGTAACACCTTTGTGCATGACTCTTAAATGGTAATTTATTGACAGCGGTATGAATCGACCATTTCACCCATTTGACCCATTCAAAAGCGCTATTCGGCGATTCATACCACTGGTATGAAACCCCACCGGTATCAAACAGCGAACTCCCCCTCCTACGACTGGTGGTAGGACCGCTTCCGTCAGGCCAGTGAGCATTCTTCAAATACAGTCCGCCGCCATATATTTCTTTTCCTGGGGACCTTTCACCGTCATTTACCATAAGGTAAGATGGAGGTCTAACGCGGGTTCCATTAATATAGATATAAATATAGCACTGTTGACCGAACAACTGCGTGGACCTTATTAACGCGTTCATTTATTTCATCATCATTATCGTCATCCACAGCCTGTAGACGTCCACTGCTGGACATAAGCCTCCCCCAAGGTCTTCCACGTCGCTCGGTCCCGCGCCGCCCTCATTCGCCGGTTATTTATTTATTTGTTACAATATCCACAGTTCCTTGGTAATTCCAGAGTTTATTTTGTTAATACGTTTTAAAACAATTATTTATTAAATATAATAAGTGTTATAATATTTTAAATGAAGCTTAATTAATTAGGTGCCACAATAATCATCACTAGCATCAATAGCCTATGATCATGGAATCACAATAATTTCATTTAATGAGGTGTCGATTTAACTTCCTGGTCCTAAGTTTTTTTAAGTGCTGACATGAAAAGTTCTTATAATACTATAGTTCCAATATTATTTATTGATTGCTTAATTTTAAGGAAAATTAACGTCCACTTATAAGAAAAATTTACTACTTTCTCTATAAAATAAAGAAGTACGAGGGCTATAAGTTTAAGAGACAATACTAATTAAGCAGGAATCCAATTAGCCGTTACCTATATAATATATGTATATACATATACATGGCAGAGTTTACATTAGCATTTGTCTATTTGCATGCAAATTAACTGAACTGTTGCTAGTGCAGTCACCGTTCTAATGGGGGAAAGTACTCAATTAATTAGACGTACAATAACTTCAATCTAATCTATAATCACTTTAATTAATACGAGTATATATTAATTTGTTAATATAGATTAGTTATCATCATATTTACGTAAAAACATTCATACATACATTAATTACTTCACGCCTGTATAAATAAAACACACAAAATCCTTATAAAAAGTGTTTTGTTTAAATTATGAATAGTAAAAACTTGAGACAATATTTCGTGCCTGTATACCTAAAAGCTATGAAAACCATCTGATGTCACGTTTGACACGTTTGGAGGAATTATAATGATGGAGAGACAGGGAGTCAGCTTATCGCCCACGAAAACCCCAATAAGTATCTAACTGACTTTTACAGTATGCCCGGGAAGAGAAGCAGCTGGTACATTCTATGTTTTTCTTTCGCTCCCAGTCCAGCATGGAAGAAACATACATCTTGAAATGCAACACTTAAAGTAAGGAAACTACATAAGCTTATTTTATAGGTACCACACAATAGAACAATGGTTATTCTAGTATACTTCCAATGTATAGTATATACCTGCCTATGGAATTGTTCAGTTTGTTACAATGGCTTAATTGGAGGAAAATAAATAAAGTTTTGGTTCTGCTCTATACTAAAAGTTTAATTCAATTGGGTAGGTACTAAATATTAATAAAAGTCCTTTTAATTTAAGTGCGTTTGCATGTGAGTGTGTGTGAGTTTGCATGAGAATGTGTGCATGTTACGTATTTTAGTCAGCTCTATGTAGAGTTTAATAATTATGGTCCAAAGAACCTCTGTCTTTGGATAATTTTCTGTGTAATCGATAATCGATAAGTATTAGCTTGGCGCCGAGCCACCAAGCCCGATGAAATCTAAAGGCCTATCATAAATCTTAGATCATATCAGTAAAAAACGCCCCTTGTGTGTTTGCCTATTAGATACACAGAGAATTAATAATAATAATAATAATAATACCCTTTCATCCACTACATTTACTTGGTGTAACCCGTAAATGTAGTCATAACCAGCCTCGAGCTGAGAAGACAAAACGTCCCCAAGAATAATAATAATAATTTTTATTCATAACCCACACAAACAATTTTGTCGGACATACAGAGTAAAAATTAAGCTACACAATAAATAGAAATTAAATTAAATAATAAAATATTATACTGTATAAATATTCAATTTAAATGCACAATAACAGATTATACTGTTATTGTGCATTTAAATTGAAAGAAATATCACATAAAGAAAAAAATATAACGATAAGTATTTAGTGCACGTCACCGAGCATGGAAATCTGCGTGGGAATCAGAGTAATATGACAAAAGCGACAAAACATTCTGAGCGAAATTTTAATAAAACATAATTCTAAAATTACATCTTAGCTTTTTTGTTTAAGTATAAATAAGCCTCAAACAACAAGTAACATAATAGCTACTTATTTTTCCAACTTTCTTTCACTTTTAATATTCTTACATTGAATCAGTCTGTCTGACATTGACGTTGATAAAACAAAAGACAACTGACGTCAAAGTCACGTGGTCGCCAACAATGTGCGCCCACACGAGACGTTGGCCAGACGCCTATCAATCAAGGAGAGTTCCATCGTAAAATGTTCATTCTAGGTAAATAAGTATTCGTGGATGTAAGCGACTGTGGTTTTGTTATAATAAAGGCTCACAGCTAGATTATTGCATTCGAAAAACTATCAAAAAGATTATGTGGTATACGATACGAGCGACAAAAAGTTTATACTTGGTATTAATCAATCGTATTAAATTCTTTCAGCAGAAAGTAAATTACTACCCAAGCCACCTTTTCCTCCTTGTATTATTTAACGGTATATGAAAAATAATTCGATATTTGAATTTTTAAATTTTATTATTTTACAGTGTTGTTGTTACTTGGTGCAGAGTTGTACTTTAATTTAATCTCTGGCTGTAACTGAAAACACTGAAAACCTTTGGGATTGCAGAATGAAGGCCATTTTTTGATAGAATCAAAACTTTACAACTTCGTTATTTCAAACTTTTTTGATAATATAATATCTTATCAACCGAATTCCAAAAAAGTCTGTATGTTTTTTTTGTGTCTTTGTTACACGATATTTCGGACAATAATCACAATAATAAATGCCTAACACTAAAAGGTATGAAATAAAACAAAAGACATTAAACCAAAATGAAAGCAAACTCGTTAATTATTTCTTTTTCAGAAAAAGTGACCCGCCTTTGGCACCGACTTCAAAAACTATGTAAATCTACCCAGATAAATTATTAATGTTCTTATTACATTATTCAAAAAAAGAAGATTCTCGACAGATTCTCTGTATAAAATGTCAGAACTGATGACGGTGAGAAAACTCTATCTTTTGCATGTAGTACTTAAACAGCATAAAAGTCTACGATCTGATCAAAATGTCACCCTCAAAAGGAGATGGGACATTGTTACTAAAGTACCAGCAACCAACACCACCTTTGCACAGAGGCAATATAAAAGACGTGCAATCCACTTATATTTATTTATTTAATTTATTAACTTAAACGGTAAAAACCACTTACATAAGTTAAGAATACAAATTGTCATTAAGTATATAATATTAAATAGGTACAAGAATTAAATTCGAATTAAATTCGCTTATGCCTAAAACAAGAAACAAGGTTAAAAAAAATTAATAAAAACCCTAAACAAGGTTTTTATTAATTAGGTTATATGTATAACCTAATTAATAAAAACCTTCGGATATTTATGAAAAAGACTAGTGACATAAAAAGACTCATTGCCGTATGGCTTGAGTCGCAATCTTTCCAGCAAATTGAGGATCTTTTAGAAATTAAACAATAATAAAAATATACAACACATACATACACACAGTCACACAGAAACACACTCACACAAAAACAAACAAACATTCATGAACACTTCTTCTTAAATTTTATTTTTTTTTTATTTTCACCCATCTTGTACGCCAATGTGTGAAAACAGAAATGTCAAATCAGAAATATAATGTACCTACCTAGTATATTAAGAAATACGCACATTGTATTATTTAAATAAGTCCACTTAAGGAAGAGCGGTGCCTCCTAACACAGGCTTTTGCAAGCCTAAAAGGAGTCACTAACCCATGTATAAAAAAATTTTTCGTAATATTGAAATAAACGTTTTTTTTTATTAGTATTAATTCATTTTTGGCAGAAATTTACTGTACGGGGTAGTAATATGGATGGAATAGAAACAGGAATAGGATGGCGATTATAAAAATTATTTAAACATTTTTAGTGGGTCGGTTTTTTGAAGGCGGTTCACTTTTTCTGAAAAAGAAATAAGTAATGAGGTTACTTTCATTTTAGTTTAATGTTTTTTTTACGGATTTGTTTTGCGATCCCATTTCATTAAAGTTTTCGTCGTATTTTACCAGCATCGATGCATTGTTTACCATAAACAACGTACCTACAACGTACGAAAACCATATTTTTTTTATCTTATTGCGACGACACGACGCGGCTTCCGGAAAGTAAACATTTGATACCGTACCTCCTTGTAGTTTGCTGTGTTACATAATACATATATACCCTTGTAGCGTATTTTCGATGCACTTCTGTGCAATATTTACCTTTACTTCTAATGTGTACCTGCAACATTCTAGTATGATATTTCTGTTTATTCTATCAGCAGCCAGTATTATCCAAAGATTAACCTGCGTAACCCTTGATCTCGTAGAAACATCTCGATAAAAAGCGATCTTCGAATTTTACCAATAATTGCCGTGGCAGAATAGCTAAACAAACCCAATTGCAATTGTTTATTTAATTTTTTAAATCATACTTTTTCACGTGTTCAAAGTGCATTTTTTTTTATTATACTCGCATGCATTATCTTCCACTACCTGTCCATTACACACATAATGCATTTGCAAGCTAAAACATCCATTCTGCGATCGTTAAAACAACACATAATGGACATAATCTGTGATTTACACATCAACAGATGGCAATTTACCGATAGATACAGTACCCGGCAATAAATATTGCACATCGACCTTTGGAAAGAGACAATCGGCTAATTTCGGCTTCGTAGAGCGCTATCTCTCTCGCACGAAATACAAACAGTCCGGTATCTATTAGGAGCTGTCATATAGGTAGTGTGCGACAGAGATAACGCTCTACGAAGCCGAAATTAGCCGATTGTCTCTTTCCAAAGGTCGATGTGCAATATTTATTGCCGGGTACTGTACCAATTATGCGATGTTCTGTGTTTTTATCTTTAATATTGGCGTTTGGATTAGACGGATTACATGGATTACTGAAACCCGATAACTGACTTCAGTGGGATATATGAATTAAGCTATTTAAGCGAGCAATATAGTCGCGGGAGTAATGGAGAACTAAGGTATGGGCCTTTCTATAGGCTCTATACTGCATTACAGGTGAAGTTTCCGTTTCTTTATTTCACCTTACTGTTAGTAATACTATAAATTTGAAAGTTTGAATGTTTGTTCCTTAATCACGGTAGAACGGCTCAACGGATTGGAATAAAATTTGGCATGTAATACCGCGCGAGACAGGTATTTCTCTCTAAATATCAGTTTTGCCAAATAAGGTAGTAAGAACGTACAGTTATTTTGATTCTGTACTTTCTGTCATGTAATTTGGACTTTACAAACAAAAATAGTAGCTTTACTTGATATGAATAGGCACTTTGAGTTACACAATTTCTTTAGTCCCCATGTTTAAATGACATATCCAATTAGGCGGGTAATGTTTCGAGAATAGATTCCTTACGCAATCTACCTCATATACCAGCGGATTACATAAAGCTTCCCTTGGCTCTACGTAAGCAGCATTGCGATTTCATATTTCAGGCAAAATAAGGATAGGATTCAACTAGGATAAGCCTGATTAAAAATTAAAATTGGGAAGCTGTAAGGAATTTTGATTTTACTCAATTTGTTGTGAAGGATTTTTCAGTTCTTTTTATCTTTCTTTTTATTCAGGTTCAATACACACCCTTTACCGTCGGGCTAGTAGAAGCATACAGAAATACCCTTTTTTCTGGTGTATGAAAATCTCATTTGGGTACTTGTAATCAAAATACATGAAATTTCCTAAAAGACGAAATAAAATAGATTTTTCTGTATTAAATTGTCTATAGTTTCCATGCTGGACTGGGTGCGAAAGAAAAACATAGAATGTACCAGCTGCTTCTCTTCCCAGGCATACTGTAAAGGGACAGAGTTAAGTCAGTTAAGGGACAGAGGTTTTATTGGCATTTTTGTGGACGATAGGCTGACCGACTGTCACTGCAATAGCCTCTCTCCATCATTATAATACCTCATTTGTCAAACGTGACATCAGGCGGTCTTATAACCACTGGTGTTCTGCCTACCCCATAAGGGATACAGGCGTGAAGTTATGTATGTATGTAAATTGTCTATCTTTATATATATGTGGTTAAGTTTTAATGATTAATTAATACAGTAACACGTAATATAATCACATCACATCATGGCATCAGAAAAAGCTTATGGACACACGCGGGGGACATAACAAAAAGCTTCGATAGTACAAGTCGCCACGGTGTGGAAATAACTGCCTGCCTATAATAATAATAATATATTTATTCAGACTACTAGGTCCATTGAAGTTAGTTACATTTTGGCTTAAAGACTATGTTAGAAATAAATTTAACAAACAAATATAATATTGACCTACTTATCTACATTACTTTACAAAATATCCTTAGCCTATGTTAGTAATTTATAACTAAAAGAGATTTAGTCCGATAGATTAGAGTCCTCAGGAGTGGACTGTCGTATCCATCGGCGAACGCCCTAAGGATAGTGTTGGGGCTCCCGCGTACCCTGCGCAGTAATGACGCCGATTTTTTTACGCCAAATAGCGTTGAACCCATCGGTTCGCGCCTCCGCGAACATGGACGACGCGCTGCAGAAGCGTGGAAGCCGCAACAAAGCCCTGAAGGCGTTGTTAAATTGGATCCGCAAAGCATTGTATGACCTTTGAGCATACGTAAACCATAAGGCCCCCGAGTACAGCGATGTGCAGTATGCTTTAAACAACGTGATCTTAACCGAGGCCGTACAGCAGGAAAACCTGCGGGCCAGCATGTTTGCCCGGACTGACAACGCTCTGCGTTCCCTCTCCATGTCTACATCGTCCCTAAGGTCGTCTGTTACCAAGTGTCCCAGGTACTTAAATTGGTAAACTCTCTTAAGAGCAAGACCGTTCAGTAGTACAGGTGGAACAGTAGAGGGACACTTAGTACCAGCCCTAAAGACCATGTACTGCGACTTATTCGCGTTGTATACAAGCCCGTGCGAAGCTGCGTACGACTCGCAAACTGCAAGCAGCTCGCGGAGGGCGCCGACCGAGGGGGCCAGCAGCACCATGTCGTCTGCGTAGCTCAGATTGTTCACACAGATTCGGTCAATGAAACAGCCGACACGCATACTGCTGAGCCACTCGATCAACGCGTTGACATACAAGCTAAAGAGCAAGGGTGAACTTAAACCGCCCTGTCGCACCCCGCACTCCAGCCTGGACGACTCGGAAAACTCACCAGCCCAACGAACACGATTTTCCTGGTGCAGGAAATCTATGTTTTACCTAACCATTTCTGTCTGATACAATGATCAACAATGATGACATAATGAATAAACGAATTCCCTATACATTTGCATGCAAGAGGCATTGCATTACCTTTTGCAATGACAGTTTCAATGATCACCTATGACTTAAAAACGTCAATTGAAAAAGGTGAGATCGCACCCACCTCTATGATGTTTGTTTCTTGATTTCATTTCTGTTTTCCCATTTCGTTTGCTTTCATAAATAAATAATTGATTATTTTATATTGGGGTTATTGTATTCAGTCTACATGGTATACCAAATAATGAGCGCATGATATGTTTTAAGGCCGCTCCACATTCTCGCGAGAATCTCGCGAGTCGTTAATATTATTATCTGTATACATAGAATATAAAGCCTTGAGATCAATATGTTTTCATCACAATTTATCTTTATTTGTTAGTAAATAAATCATATGAGATATTAATTTTTATCTTCCTGGACCATTTTCAATACTAACAATGTATTTGTTACACAGGTCTGGTATTTTCAAGAGTCGAGTGAATAGGTTTCTCGTGGACGTGGAACAACTTGGTCCTCTTGATAGTCTTGTGTAAAAGGGTCGTTTGTTTTCGATAGAACTTTCTATTGGCTTTTGAGTGGCGTTTTTAAAATGGTTTACCTTTTTACCCGACGTAGTACGATGCAAAAAGGAGGGTTATGATTATATTATTGAAATCCCGCTTTTATATCAGTGACTAAATAATTATTAATCCTCAAGTGAGGGTCAATCGGATAAGTGGTCGTTTATAATACGATTTTTCAAGCTATTCTAAGTGAACAATTCAAAACAAGACAAATAACATAAGTATGGTGTAATTTAGTATTTCCTGATTACAATTATTATACTTTTTTCCTGTTCATTAGGAACTCGTACATTCCAGAACAAAAGAATAACGAAACGAGTCTTCAGGGCCGCGGACTCGACAAGGGTCAGAAAACATAATTTAAAGTTATTTAGAGAAAAAAATTTTTTGTTTTGTTCTCAAATAAGGTTGCCACAAGGGACGAAAATAAATAAATAATTTGGGGTTCTCAAAGGTTAAGGAACACCTACAAACAATAACTAAAGTAGGAAACTGTATTGAAGGATATGAAATGAAATGAAATGAAATAAAGTTAAATATCACAAAATCAACATGGAAAATAATAATAAAAAAAAACTAAATTACAATTAAAAGAGACGAAAATATTTTGTGACAAAAGGTTTAGACTCAGCATGATACTGCTGTGGAATTTCTCCTACAACAGCGCTGGTTTTCAGCCTAAGCCTTGTTCATACACCATATAAAATATAAGAGTAGCCGTGGCCAAGTTGAAATATTATAACATTTAAATTAGAACATAACCTTATAATTATTAACTTAAAACGTATATGTTTATCAAAAGTGGTCAACATTGGTGCGGAAAAGATACATTAAAAGAAACCGGTATTATATATATAAATATAGAACTTATAAAGAATAGTTTGTCAATAAAATACATACTTATATTTTTCTTTTTTTTAACATAATACACATTTAGATGATCTAATAACAATATTATAAAATAAAAAATAAATAAAAAAATACCCAACCAAAATAATACATACCTATAGACTAAAAACATGTTTAAAATCTCTCTCTCGTAATTTTAGTTTGAAAGTAGCTTTCCCCTTGGTGTTTCTGATGGGGGGTGGTAAATCATTCCATATATTTTGGGTGATCATCATCTTCGTGAGCCGAGAGACGCAGGCCTCAGACACAGAGGCCTCCCCTAAGATTCTCCACATCGCGCAGCCCTCATCTACCGTTTTACTTTCATTAAGCGTATTTTGTTTTTATATTATATTTTATATATTTACCTAAAGTGAATAAAAGTTATAGATTTTTTTTTATTTGAATTTTTGAATTTCAACGTTAGCTTTTTACTGAGCAGTAAAAAATGCCTCTAGCGGATATCAACATCCGATGTCAATTTTCATAAACGTTGCATCGTTAATAAGTTTAGAGACTGAGAAGTCATCCTGAGGTAGTGGCTCCTGTGAATATTATTATTATATATATGGTCAGCGTGGTCGGTACAACGATGGATTCATTCATTCCAACCATTCATTCATTCGACGAACACTTTGGCGATAGGGTAAACCTATCTGCCTCAGACGCAAGTGGTTGCGGGTTCGATTCCCGCCCGGAACAACTTAACAAAAATTTCAGTTCTGGGTGTTTATCTACATATGTATATTCATATTCTAGGTTCCTTCTAGTTCGCTACATGGTATCTCATACATAACACAAGCTTCGCTTACTTTGAGGCCATGTAGTTGGTGTGATTTTCTTGGGATTTTATTTTTTATTTATTCATTAGGACGGCCTCTGTATGCAGCCCGTATATGTGTCGTCGGCAAGTGGTTGAATTAGCCACTCAATTGGACGCCTAGGCCGAATCAACGGCCTAGGCCGATAGTTGATTGAACACGAAACACTCAACGTTTAACAACTTGGCGTGTTGAAAGTTAGCCCTTTGAAGATGGCTGACCAAAATTCAGCCAGGTGATTTAAATTTGGTACAGTTTTGGATAAAGTAATAAAACAAGTAGGTCATGGTAAAATTATCTGTCATGACGGAAAAACAAGTCAGGCAACATTTTTTTTATTAGATTTTTTTTTATTTATTTCAATTACAAGGAAATAAAATCCATTGTGGCGCATCGCCGGGTGCTGCCGCACCACGCTCGCTCCGCTCACTCGGCTTGCGCGTAAATATAAATATCATAAATATAATATAATAAGTTCCGTTTTAATGTTTTAATATTTAAAAAAATATATATCGGTTTTTATATAAAAACATTAAGTATCTTCTTTTATGGACGACTATTCAATACAATCACAACACCCTAACCAAACATCATAAATTTAACAATATCCAATTTAACTAAATGGCTAAACAATGTTTAGCCAACTGGTTAAACGTTGCGATCAACGACTTGACTAATTGTCCTTAAGCTAGTTGAAACGGCTTAGGCGTCCAATTGAGTGGCTAATTTAACCAGTTGGCTACGACATATGCACCACCATACCTGGAAGCCATATCAGCGCTCAGAAGATTCTGGCCTCCTCCAGTTAGGACTTGGCCGGCTTTATGGTTTATGACACATACTTACGTCTTCATAGATTACGTAAGTGTTATGAATTGTATTGTGAAACCAAGCGTGCCGACTTTGAATGTGACGTCACAGCTGATATTTTGTGATATAAAATACAAACTGACTCAAAGACACTGATGCCACCGATGAAATCGATTATTAAGAACGATAATATATTGTGATATCGATTTTCTAACATACGGTGACTAACTATCGGCACATGAGTAGATAAACGGAACAGAGACAAAGCTTCATACATCCGCACGAATCGATTGTAATACTACAAGCACGCGGGGCATGTGTGCGTGACCACTGGCCGCTTGTCGCGTACGCGGCGACACTGGTAAAAACCGGTTTACGCTGTCACAGCTAGTGTACAATCTCAGGGTCAGCGCGACGCACGTTGTTTTTTTTTGTTAGTTGGAAGTTTGAATATTTTAATGTAAAAACGTGGTATTTGGAAATGTACAATTGGGTTTTTTAATTATACCTCCTGATAACTTTATCGCATTTGTTGAATTGCTCGAGCAAAAGTTTCGCGAATATTTCGATCTTGAAATACATATTGTCAATATTGGCAATGAAATACTTAAACGTATTAAAGATTGTAAAATTTGATATGCCATGTGAGTGTTTCCCGTTAGAGTACTTGAAGAAACTATATGTTAGATTCAGAATTTACCACACCTTCAAAAGAAACAATAAATTATTAAAAAACAAAAATTATAAAAAGAAAATTATTAGAGTAAGTCATTTGTAAAGTATTCTATATACTGAATAATAAAACTATTTAACAAATGTTTTGTTTAGTTTGTCTTTACCTATTGTGACAACCCTACCAAAATAGGTAACAATTTTGCACGTTCTTAAGAAGCTTTGTCTCTGTTTCGTTTATCTACTCATGTGCTATCGGTGACCAACCTTGACGCTTGGTCGGGGTTCGGACACGCAAAGTACTTGCATTTGCTTCACGTCAATCAGAGAAGAGAATCATCACCCTGCTTTAAACTTAGTAGTATCTAAGTATGATCTTAGCCCAAAATTCCAATTACATGTTAACCATATTAACAAGTGTGTTAAGTTTAATGCATACGAGGGATTTGCATTAGTATTATTTGCTAAGGCGATAGGATAATAACGGTTGATTAGCATGTTGTGAGCGCGCCAAGACTGCAGCTCGCGTCTCGCGCTAAGGATCTTTGAGCTTTGGATTTGTAAGCTACTGCCGTAACAGCGTGTGTTTGGGAACATTGTATTATAGCTAAGGAACTAAATATATTTCAATAAGGATCCGAGGATCAGATGCAGACTTACATTAAGGACGGGAAGTAATATAAATAAATAATATATACCTTGAAAAATTATCGCATTGTGGGGGGGAACCCACGACCGCTAGCGTCTGAGGCAGTTATTGTTATCCTACCACCACTGCAACCGTTGGCAATTTTTCAACCGACTTCCAAAAAAGGAGGAGGTTCGCAATTCGTCTGTATGTTTTTTTTGTGTCTTTGTTACACGATATTTCAGACAAATATGAATCGATTTTGAAAATTCTTGTTTATACTTAATAGTTGGTCCCAAATAAATTTCATTGAAATCGGTTGAGTACTTCATTGAAAATTTCAAATTTTTGAAAGAATATGTATGATTTCGGAGAATGTTTACGTGGATGACACTCTAACTCGGCCAAAGTTTTGACTTGAAGTCGGTTTTTTTAATGCTCTGCATTCGTTGATTATCTTAAAATTTTAAGTTCATTATTGGCTAAGTATATCGACAGTAAAAAGCGAACCGGCTGTAACCCACATACATATATCATATACATACATACATAACGTCACGCCTGTATCCCTTATAGGGTAGGCAGAACACCAGAAGTCATAAAACCGTCTGATGTCACATTTGTCAAATTTGGAGGTATTATAATAATGGAAAGAGACTTGCAGTGATAGGGGGTCAGCCTATCACCCACAAAAACTCCAATAAATCCTCCGTCCCTTAATTGACTTTTACAGTATGCCCGGGAAGAGAAGCAGCTGGCACATTCTATGATTTTCTTTTTCTTTTGCTCCATATTTTTATTTATTTCATATTTAGAATCAGAAAAATTCCCGCGTCGAATGGTCTTACTCCCGTGGCTCTACGGTAGTTTAAGAGTTTCTCTAGTTAAAGAGATTCTATATGATTATTTTCGAAAATTAAAAAGTTTTTGAGCTCTTCTTAGAATTTTGCATTTTGTGGGTTACAGCAGGTTCGCTTTTTACCGTCGATATCAAGAAGTTATCATCTTTCCAATAATTTGACAATTCTAGGACGAAAAAATTTACATTTTCTTAACAAATAAGGGCAAAGACTGTGGGCTGTAATTAATTAATCTTCTGTTATTAAAATATCGCGCAAAAAAAACATTAGCATGTTGACCTAAATGTCCGTTAAGATATTTAACGAGTCATAAACTGTTCTTTCGGTTTGATGCGCGGTGCGGTCGTTTCCTGAGCTCGAATTATGGCAACATTATTCAGAGCTTTCGGAGAGCTTAATAAGCTCGTTTAACTTTGATAATGGATGCGATAGTATTTATGTTGTTTCCTATTAACTGTTTTATGAACCTTATATTTTTTTAATCTACTTAGAGAAGGTTGTACGGAATATTTAGCTCATAATATTTCTATCCAAGGTGTTCCTTTGGATTTCCCATAACTCTAGGGTATTATTGGGGGGGGGGGGGGGATCAGGGGACGGCCTCTAACGGAGACCCTCCAGCCAGAGTTCCTGGGGGTCGTCGTGGGAGAGCTGTTCCCCGATAGCTCTGACCACTCCTTGCCTCCCCCAGCGGGTGTGGCATGGGAGATAGACGTACCGCCCATCTCGGACTCTGAAATGGAGAGTGCTATCTCCCGCTTGGGGAGGAAGAGGACCGCACCCGGACCGGACGGTGTACCCGGACGGATTCTGGAGATAGCGGTAGAGTCTCTAGGGCCCGAGCTTCGGGAACTGTTCGATCTCTCTTTGCGAACTGGACGGTTTCCGAAGCTCTGGAAGGACGGGAGGCTCTGCCTCCTCGAGAAGGCGGGCCGGTCGCCTGACAATCCATCGGCGTTCCGGCCCGTCGTGTTGCTGGATGAGATGGCGAAGATGCTGGAATTCATCCTGGCATCTCGCCTTGTCCAGCACCTCGAGGAGGTAGGGCCCAACCTATCCGAGGCACAGTTCGGGTTCCGACGGGGGCGGTCGACGTTGGACGCCATCTCTGCCCTGAAGTCCCTCACCGCGGAGGGTGCCGCGAGGAGGTTGAGGTCGTTGGCGGTGTCTTTGGACATTGCTAACGCCTTCAACAGCCTGCCGTTTGGTGCGATTCTCGAGGCGCTCCGATTTCACGGGGTGCCTCTGTACCTGCGGCGGCTGTTGGAGGACTACCTTCGGGACAGGGACGTCCTCTACGTCGACGGGAGAGGGTCGCTGACGCGGCGAACGATGCGGTGTGGGGTTCCACAAGGGTCGGTGCTTGGTCCGCTCTTGTGGAACTTGGGCTACGATGGGGTGTTGAGGGGCGTTCTGCCGCCCCAAGTCAGCGTATTCTGCTACGCTGATGACACCCTCATAGTGGCCCAGGGGAGGACGTTCGCCGAGTCAGCAACTCGGATGGAGGAGGGTGCGGCCCTAGTGGTAGGCCGCATAAGGGGGTTGGGCCTCAGGGTCGCGCTGGAGAAGACAGAGGCCCTCTTTTTTCACGGGCCTCGGCAGGGCCCCCCTCGAGGCGCGTCGCTGATGGTGGATGGGACCCGGATACCCCTGAAGAGGGAAATGAAGTATCTGGGTCTCATATTAGATGGGCGCTGGGCCTTCGGTCAGCATTTTAAGGTGCTGGCCGAACGGCTCATCAAGGCAGTGGCTGCATTGGGGCGGCTGCTGCCGAACGTGGGGGGGCCTGGTTCCCCATGCCGTAGGCTCTACCTCGGTATTGTGGGAAGCATGGCCCTCTACGGAGCGCCCATCTGGGAGGATGCCCTCAACCGCCAAAATAGGGCCCTGCTGCGGAAGCCGCAGAGGGTCATGGCGGTGAGGGCATCGCGGGGGTATCGCTCGATTTCCCATGGGGCTGCCTGCGTTTTGGCAAGCGCCCCTCCGTGGGAACTCGAGGCGGTAGTGCTCAGTGCCGTGTACCAGTATCGAGCCGAGAGGAGGGATGCGGGCGAGCGCCCCTGTCCCGAGGAGGTGGCGCGCGTCCGCAGGAGTGCCAGGAGGGCACTCCTTAGGGGGTGGGAAGAGTTCCTCGTCGCTCCCGCTCACGGGGCCTGGACGATCGATGCGATTCGTCCGGTCCTCGTTGAGTGGGTGCAGCGAAGGTGGGGGACTCTGACCTTCCGCCTTGTGCAGGTATTGACCGGACATGGTTGTTTCGGTCATTACCTGCACAGGGTCGCCCGGAGGGAGGTGACGACAGAGTGTCACCATTGTGGGGCGGCCGACGACACGGCGGAGCACACCTTGGCGGTGTGTCCAGCGTGGGGTCGGCAGCGGCACGATTTGACGTCTGTCGTCGGAGGGGACCTCTCGCTTCCCAGCCTGGTAAAGGCCATGTTGGGGAGCCGAGAGGCTTGGGCGGCCATGACCTCCTTCTGCGAGGACGTAATGTCGCAGAAGGAGGCAGCGGAGCGATGCCGGGAGGATGACGCCTCCTCGGCACCGATCCGCCGTAGGCGGAGGGGGGGACGGAGAAGGAGATACGCTCACCTTCTCCCTCCCGATAGCCAGCCGTAGCAGGTGAGGGGACCTGATGCGGCTACTAGGGCTATGGTGGGGAAATGGTCTTGTGTACTGGACCATTTCCGTCGTCGGAGGGCGCTCGGCTGAGGCTGAGCGCAACCCGCCGGGGCTCACGGGTAATGCCAATGGCGGTACCGTGAGCCCCACTTATGGCGGATGAGGTACACCTGGAGGTTTTTAGTGGGTGGGTCCGGCCATCTGCCGGATCATCCCCACATACCCCGCCGCTCCCCCTTGGGTGGTCGGGGACGTGATTGCACGTTTTCCTCCAGTAAAAAAAAAAAAAAAAAAAAAAAAAGGGTATTATTGGGACCATGTAATAGAATCAAATAACATGTGAATAATTTTTCAATTTAATTTTTTTTTTGTTTTTCATACAAAATAAGCTCCCATGTTGGACTGGGAGCGAAAGAAAAACATAGAATGTGCCAGCTGCTTCTTTTCCCGGGCATACTGTGAAAGTCAGTTAAGGAACAGCGGTTTTTTTAGGTTTTAAAGGCGTTTTTGTGGGCGATAGACTGACCGCCTGTCACTACAATAGTCTTCCTCCATCTTTATCATACCTCTAAATTTGTCAAACGTGACATCAGATGGTCTTGTAACCTCTGGTGTTCTGTCTACCCCATAAGGGATACAGGCGTGACGTTATGTATGTATGTTTGTACAAAATAATTCGATAAAGTCAAAATATATTATGTAAGACACCTTTATGCGAAGTATGACAACGTGGCATTTTCGATTCCTTTTTTATCGCTTTGCGCAGGTACAGTTCGCAAAGTTTTGCGTTGAACATTGCATGCCACGTTCCTCAATGTTTAAAATGTTTTTGTTGTTCATAGTATAGCTTCAGTGACACGCGTCTATTGAATTAATAGTTTTACAAGGATGATAATTTATGAACTCATTATATAAAGATTGATAATATCTTGTAAAGTATGCACTTTTGAACCGCATATTCTTTGGAAAAAAGTAAATTTTTTTTTAGTAAGGAACAAGACCTTAAAGTTATGGGATATCACAACGAACACTTTGTATAGTTCAAACCGTTGAAAACTTTTGAAAATGTAATTAACAAAGTGTGATAACAGGTTTGACTCTTTGATATTTTGATCCCTTCTTTACATATAGAAATGAGATTTGAGTATCTTATCAACACATGGAATGACGTTGCTTTCACATTGTGTCATTTTACAGAACCTTCAGGTGAACAAACTCTTTTTACTCAAAAGATTCAACTGAGCTTCTTTTGCTGAGCTTTCACTGAGCAAAAGGTTTTTAGAAAATTAATAATTTGAAAGCTAAAAGCCCTTTCAAAGTAAAAAAAAACTGGACTATCCTTAGCATTATGCATGTGACTGTCTTAATTATCCTACAAGCAAAACTTTATATGTACTCGTAAGTTTCAAAAAATATCCTGAGTACTTATTTGACGGATAGAAAAGGTTCTAGACTAGCCGTGTACTTTACTTTAATCCTATGACAATTTTTGGGTAAAATAAGTCCGTAAAGACTGAGGTTATCAGATGCAGAAATATACTTCTACATCAGACCGGTTTCAGAGATTAGCGTGTTTAACCAAACAAACAAACTCTACAGTTTCACTATAGAATTATACTGAAATAAATGACTTGTTAGTTGAAACTACGTCATCATCATCATCACAACTCTTTGTGAGGATTCCACTGCAGGGTATGAGTCTCTCCCCTGGGCGATGAGGAGGTTTTAGGCCATAATCCACCAAGCTGGCCCAGTGGTGGGTCGTGGATGTCAGAATTTTCAGGTTGCCGATACGGCTTTTACGGCATACCTAACGGCTACTGTATACAAGTATACAGAACCCGGGACCGATTGCTTAACGTGCCCTCCGAAGCACGGAAGTCGCCGTGAGAAATAAATGGTCGGCGGTCACACATCCAAGTACCGACCGCGACCCGAAACGTGGCTTACTTGCGATATCGTATGATACACACAGTAACCGCGGCGCCACGACGACTTCTTCTGTATGAAACTACGTATTCATACAAAACTGCTACGCGCGTACCGTATGCGCGTACGCGCTAACTCCCACGTGTATTACACGCTCTTATACCGTTTTTCTATTGACACGACTTAAAAGCGAATTAATGAAATTTTACTAGGAAAATGGCGTCACGTGTGCTGTACGCGCGTACCGTACGTCAGTACTGTACGCGCGTACGGTATGCGTGGCGCAGCGTAGATGGAGTTGTTTACAAAATACGTTTTCGCGCTAAAACTGATTGAAATTCCGCATCCACGCAGTAACACAACATGATAATCCTACAGGATATTTTTTCTTCGTTGGCATTGAAATTTTGGAAACCATCGGAGTTGCCAGCTTGCAAAAACTGTTTGAGTTCAAAGATTAAGTGAGTAGATACTTTTTGCAAGCTCTCCAATTTGTTTAAGAGCTTTACCGAGGCATCCAAATAACAGGTATCTGCATAATCCAGGATAGGCTGAGCCTTTAAATAATGAGCGATGAAATATTGCTTAAATTTAAAAACATTTTACTTATTTACGAAGCAAAACAGAATGGCTACCACACAGAAATAAGTACAGAATAATATCTTTATTAAAACAATCACGAATACAACGCAAGCTTATACTTCAGCGTCTAGTTATAATCCTGTTTCTTACAAAGGCTTTTCATATTTGAACACACTGTATTATAGTTATTTATAATAATGTATACAGGGTGTCCGGTAATTGATTAATAACCTTGAAATGTCTTGTAGTAGAACTTATGGCGAATACTCATAGATTATTATCGGATATGGGCAATCACTTTCGAGATTTTATGAAGGTCTTCTTCAGGGGTGAGTGAAGTTACGACTACGCCACACCTTGTACATGAGGCGCCGGCAAAATAGCATATGAACCCGAAAGAAGCCGGACATATCCAATATTAATTACATACATAAATACATAACTTCACGCCTGTATCCCTTATGGGGTAGGCAGAACACCAGAGGTTATAAGACTATCTGATGTCACGTTTGACTTTTGAGGTGTTATAATGATGGATAGAGACTATTGCAGTGATAAGGGGTCAGCCTATCACCCACAAAAACGTCAATAAAACCTCTGTCCCTTAACTGACTTTTACAGTATGCCCGGGAAGAGAAGCAGCTGGTACATTCTAGGTTTTTCTTTCGCTCCCAATCCAGCGTGGAAGCATGTCAGAAGCATGCCAGACCGACATTAATTGTGTTAGTAAAAGTCGCTTAATAAACAACAGCTATGAATCACCGAACATTTTTGAATTTATGGCAATTATTTTACTTACTGAACGGCCATAAGTTCTACCATAACACATTTCAAGGTTGATATTAATTACCGGACACCCTGTATATTATCTTACTTCTGATGATCAAACGGCTGCAGATGCAGTATCGTATTAGAACATAAAACCAGCAAATGTTTTATTTAAGTGTCTCAGTATATGTGCTCTAAAAGATAGTGTAGCCATTTTCTAGTAATATCTCTCATTAATTTGCAAAATGTTCGTTTTATGAGAAAAGCAATATTATCTTTATTATCAATATCCGTAATACGTGACGTATATGAATTTCATAGGTTGGAAATGACATATAAATGATGGAATTGCTTGTGTGTGTGTGATATTTTAATTAGTGATCCAGATATTTTAATTATGTTGTTGACATACAAAGAGATTATACAAGTCAGAAAACTATGAGACCTCTCTCATTTTTATCTTCTCTTTTTTATTTATTATACAACAAAAGTCGAAAAAAAAATTTATTTTCAAAGATATTTGTTATCGGTCTATTTATTACACAATTAGCAAAGGTGTGTTCTGAATGTGATTTATAAAAGATCGGTAATTTTTTTAATACAGTTTACACAAGTTTTTGATAGCCAATTTTTGAGAAATATTACAGGCTGTCATTTATCAAAACCATTAATATACCTTGATTTCAAAGTTGTTAGTTGCGGCAATTAGAAACTAACTTAGTCATTGAAAACTGTTGAGGATCAATCGAGCCAATCTTCTACATACATACCACCGCAAACTATGGTTATTTTTTGGTGGACGGACAACTTAGGCTGCAAACTGGACGGCAGCGACAGTGACAGCGAGAGCGACAGCGGCGCGGGCAGCGATTTCCACGACACGATAGAAAGTATTGAGTTTGTATGAAGCCGCGACAAAACGCTCTCACGCCCGCTGGCCAGCGGGGCTAGCATACTACCGTCGTCGACAACGATAAATCGGGCCTTTTATCGATATTTTCTTAGAATATGGTATTAAGTGTATGAAATTGATTAAGATTATGACATATTTGGTTCTGTGGTCTTAATCATGGTATCAAATCGAGTAATTCTATCTATTATCGTGCGCATATTAACTAACATAATAGGATAAAATAACAAAATAATATTTATCTTGTCAATTCGACTATTTATCGATGTGAGTATGCAAGCCCTGCAGAACGGCCCAGATTCCCCGCGTCGCTGCCCGCGCCGATGTCGCTCTCGCTCTAGCTGCCGTCCAGTTTGCAGCCTTAAGCTGAGTTTAGTCTGTTGAGTTTAGTTTTCACTTAATTTAGTTGGCAGTGGACGACCGGCTTTATTGTCCGTTCATCGTAAGATGTCCCCTGCCGTTATGTTGGCACTATTGCTTGTCAAGCTGGTTTCGTTATCTGGGATAGTGAATTAATCCTTTTTATTGATTACTTGCCATAAGGGCAAACGATAACTGGATCCTATTATGCAAACTTAATCCCGAAATTACGTGAAGCGATTAAAGAAAAACGTCATTGGGCGTGTTGTTTCTCCAGGATAACGCTCCACCTCATCGTTCGGAAGTTGCGCTCGCCGCAATCCGCAGTGCTGGCTTCGAAGTCCTTGACCACGCACCATATTCTCCTGACTTAGCCCCGAGTGATTTTTACTTATTTCCAAAATTAAAGGAGCATATCCGTGGAACTAAATTTGACGATGATGACGCGGTTATGACTGCCGCAGAGGAGTTTTTTAATAGTCGAGAAATTGATTTTTTTGCGGAAGGAATAAGAAAGTTGGAGATGCGGTATTCTCAATGTATTAGATTAGAAGGAGATTACGTAGAAAAATAAAATATTCTTGTTTAAATTTTTTTTTTGTATTCTTTCTAAGAATTTTTTGATTCGCCTTCGTATAATATAAATTGTGTCGTCATTCAAATCCTTTCTAGTCTTATAGTTTCTTATTATTTACAAATCAGAAAATTAAACATATATTTATTTGTGGTAGTTATAAACAAAGTTAGATTACGGGGTTAAAATGGACACATATTATTGGTAACACTGCTGCCACAATGCTGCCAACATCAGCAGGCAGGGGACATCTTATAGTGAACTGTACCTCGATATGCTATGTGTGCGCCGTCAAAGTAAAATATTTGTGAAGTAGTTGCCAGTTGCTGCGACAGTTGCTCCATGGGCAAAGCGCCTTCAATCAAGCAATGTTTACATATAAATTTAAAAAATAACCCAAGTTTTAAAGAACTTTAAGCCTAAGCGAAATTTCGTTGTCTTTTTGTCATAACTTTTAGTAGGAATCTTAATACTCTCATTCGAAGTCAAAAAAGGCTTATTTGATTGAAAACTTTGATAACAGCGGAAAATACAAAAATCTTTTTTATTTCTCATCATCATCATCATCACAACTCTTTGTAATGAGCCTACTGCAGGGCATGAGTCTCTCCCCTGGGTGAAGAGGAGGTATAGGCCATAATCCACCAAGCTGGCCCAGTGCTGGGTGGTGGATGCCAGAATTTTTAGGGCGCCTAGATGGCTTCTGACAAACCCTAAAGACTTCTGTATACAAGTATACAGCACCCGGGACCGACTGCTTAACGTGCCCTCCGAAGCACGGAAGTCGTCGTGAAATATGAATGGTCGGCGGTCACCCATCCAAGTACCGACCGCGCCGAACGTTGCTTAACCTGTGATATCGTATGATTCACACAGTAACCACGGCGCCACGACGACTTCATTTTTATTTCTATTCTCAGTTATTTAGAAACAGCGCAACGCAATTCTCAGTATCTTTATTACAAAGCAATATATATTATATTTAATTGAATCGGGCGTTATTTTGCGAGGGGAATTCTTCTGACATACAGGGTTGTTTTTAGACACCAGCCAAATTTAAATGCTATTTTCTTTGATACGATATAAACGTACCTTTATATTTATTTTTGTATCGCTCAGTACAAAAAATTAAGATATGGCATCAAAAACTTTTCTATAATAGTCTGTGTTGATGAACATAGTTACTACGACACGGAATCGCAGCACTACAAGATTTTTGGTAGTAGCGCGTAGTCGTCCTTATTTAAATGATATTCATTCGTTATTTAAAGCGACCATGCTTTGCTTAATGTGTAAGCAAATATATTAATTTCTTTGTAAAAAATACATACCTTTTTTTGCAAAAATTGTTTCTATAAATGATATGTATTGTTACAAAAAAAATTGACTAAAAAAGAACCCTGTACACTTAATTATACTCGATAAAAATCAGTTAAAATATTCTTTTGAGTATATGCTTCTACCAAATTTCTGCTTCGCGAAATTCAAGTTTAATTTAAAAAAAAATTGGGACCACACGGTCGGTTTGGGTACTTAATTCAGAAAAAGTAATTTAGTGAGCCAATCTAGCTGTAGAAACCTTTGAAACATTTGTTGTATTGAATTGTATAACTTTATTTTTAATTGTCCATGCTGGACTGGGAGCGAAAAAAAAACATAGAATGTGCCAGCTGCTTCTCTTTCCAGGCATACTGTAAAAGTCAGTTAAGGGAAAGAGGTTTTATTGGAGGTTTTTTGTGGGTGATAGGCTGACCCCCTATCACTGCAATAATCTCTCTACATCATTATAATGCCTCCAAATTTGTCAAACATGACATCAGGTGGTTTTATAACCTGTGATGTTCTGCCTACACCAAAAGGGATACAGGCGTGAAGTTTCGTTTCGCCTGATGTACGTATGTATGTATATTAATGCTTATTTCATTGTTGCTTGACCTCAAAAAGAATCTTTTATGTATGAAACATGTGGAATCAAGAATGCGACCGGCATATTCCTCGAATAAATACACTTTATAAAGTAAATAAATTAAATTAAAAGTAGGGGAATACTTAGAAACTGACCTCGCCCTAGTATTATTATAACAATATTCCATATTTTCCAGGAACCAGTCTGTGTTTCAGCTTCAGCTACTCATACAGAAAGAGCTTTTGACTAATGTAATTTACCGCGAGAAAGCTTTGTCTATTGATATAAGGCATATAGTATATAGCTATATAGTTATAGCTTTTAGATCCTTGTCGGGATAGAGAATAGTGCCTTTGGAGTGGTGAGATACTAATTGAGTATCATTTGTCAAAAGCAAATAGCTGTTGTATCAAAGTCAGAATAGTTATTAATATTTGTAATTATGTCCCATAGAAGCCAAGATTATTATAAAGTGAAATTTTGTAATGAAGCAAGCAAAATAAGCAAAATAATTGGGCTGTAGTGTTGATGTTGCAGAAGGTTATTAAAACTATTTTATTATTAGTAATGGGACGTCCTAGAATGTTGCAAATGATACGACGACTAGCGATATCTAAATGCGAAAAAAGTCCAAAATGCGTTGAGTCCGTTTATTGTACCATTTTTTTACTTTATATGTTAAATAATAAAAAAAATAAGATCGATTAATGCAATTCAATGCCTCCACTTCTTTCATTATCTTTTACTTTTCAACATAAAGTGTTCTGGTGTTAAGCACCAGCCCTACTTTGAAATAACTAAAAACAGTCGTAAAGACAAAGTATGGCGCTAACATTTTTAAAAGAGATGTTAGGGCTGTCAAAAGCAAAACCAACGTTCATCTAGATAAAATATTGTTGTGCACTTGACAAAACTCCACTTATATTTTTAACTCAAAAGGAAATAATCTTTGTATGAATCAACGCGGTTTATTTCTTTAGAAGAGAATAAATGGGTAAACGAAATGTGTAATGGGTAAACGAAATGTGGTAATGGGTAAACGAAATGTCTCAAAGAAAATTTATTTCCGCTAAAGTATAAATGGTGTTTTGTTATAAATATCTGATGTTTGTATGGAAATTGACAACTTCGTGAATACAGCAAACAGTTGTACTACAGCTAACAATTTCATATTTATTCTCAATTCAGTTAATCCATTTATAATGTTCAGTCATAATCAATCTTTGATGACCACTTTCGCGATGGGGTAAACCTGTCTGTCTCAGACGCCAGTAGTTACGTTCGATTCCTGCACGGAAAAGAAAAAAAAATGTTTCGTATCTGGGTGTTTATCTATTTATGTTCTAGGTTCCCTAATTCGCTACATGGTATCCCATAACACAAGCTATGCTTACTTTGGAGCCATATAGTTAGTGTGATTGTCTGGGGATTTTTTAATCAATCTACAAAGTAAACGCAAGCATGCCGGTTGAACGTGAGAGAATGATACATTTTACAGAGAAACAAGTGGTCACCCGTTTACAAATGTCGGTCCATCTTGTAATATACAGGGTGACTGGTGGGTCACTTTTGAAATTCTAGGATACATGGAGAGAAATAATGTAATAAAAAATAAATATTAATTATTTACTGAGTAAACTTAACCGGAAGTTTAAGAATTGATTACGCAACGCATGGTTACGCCAGCGTTGGCAGAGATCCGCGTGCCAGGTCACGTGCCGCGATTGACTTATTTATATGTAAAGTAAATAGTAATATAGTAGTATTTATTTATAGGGAATTCTAGTGAAAAAAATAAGTACCTACTTTTATCACATAGTTATGATCAGAATCGAGTACAGAGTGCTCTCCTTTAGTATCTAAAATTTGTCACCAGTCACCCTGTATATTGTGATTCATTAAGATAGTTAAGTAAAGCTAGATGTGAGTTTATTTTTAGCCACTAAGGGTCAGCGTAGAATATAGAATGTCCTTAATACCCCGAAGCGTGTAAAGATAAGCGTGTAAATGTCGCAGCCAACTGGTTAAATTAGCCACTCAATTGGACGCCTAGGCCGTTTCAACTGGCTTAAGGACAGTTAGTCAAGTCGTTGATCGCAACGTTTAACCAGTTGGCTAAACGTTGTTTAGCCATTTAGTTAAATTGGATATTGTTAAACTTATGATGTTTGGTTAGGTTGTTGTGATTGTATTGAATAGTCGTCCATAAAAGAAGACACTTAATAGTTTTTATATAAAAACCGATATATATTTTTTTAAATATTAAAACATTAAAACGGAACTTATTTTATTATATTTATGTTATTTATATTTACGCGCGAGCCGAGCAAACGAAGCGAGCGTGGTGCGGCAGCACCCGGCGATGCGCCACAATGGATTTTATTTCCTTGTAATTGAAAATAATAAAAAAAAATCTAAAATAAAAAAAAATTTGCTTGACTGGTTTTTCCGTCATGACAGATAATTTTACCATGACCTACTTGTTTTATTACTTTATCCAAAACTGTACCAAATTTGAATCACTTGGCTGAATCTTGGTCAGCCATCTTCAAAGGGCTAAGTTTCAACACGCCAAGTTGTTAAACGTTGAATGTTTCGAGTTCAATCAACTATCGGCCTAGGCCGTTGATTCGGCCTAGGCGTCCAATTGAGTGGCTAATTCAACCACTTGGCGACGACATAAACATCGGCAGTTTCGGCAATGTTTCTTGAAGAGTGAGTTTCTTCCAAACCACTCAGAATGAGGTCAAAGAAGGATTAGTTTCCGTAAAATAAAACTATCGCACATCTGTCCCCTTCTAAGCACATAGACCAGATGGTTGGGAATTTTAGTGGAATTCTGCTTTTATCATCGTCCTCCAGATAGAAGAGCAGAATGGGCTGCATAATTACTGACATCGGGAGCTTAATGAGCCCGTGCGCGTTGATGATTTCATAAGACCGGTTAACAAGCATGTGTGTTTGAAACATGTGAAACACAGCCGGAGAACTGCAATAATATGTTACAAAAAAAAGGATTTTTGACCTCGTTGGTAAACTCGAGGGTTCGATCTCCGCAGGGAGCATGAAAAACTATTGTTACCGGTCTACTTGTTTATTTATAAACTCGTACGTACTTATATTTGATTGTTTAGTTTGTTAGTGTTGATTATTTTGGGGTCATAATAAGGGTCCTCTCCGCCGAATGGCGTGTAGTTATAAGTTTATAATTATTCATTTATTACAGGTTGCATAAACCCATATAAATAATTTAAACATTAACAACATCATGAAACGGATTGAATAAATAAAATAACAATAACTAAAGTAAATTAAATCAGAAATCATGTAGTGATTATCTGGGGATTTTATTCTTATTTATCACCCTTACCGGTATACGGAATTTGTCACAAAAAATATTTTCTCATTTCTTACTCTCATGTTTGTGCGTTTTTTTTTACAAATAAGTGACAACCCTATTTAGTAAGTAAAATGACACTAAACAATATGGCCGCAGTACAGATGGCGGAGACCATTGAAAGTTCTTTATAAATAATTAACGAAAGTTACTTCAAGCCGTTTTATTTCACAGCCGGACTGCCTGAATGGACCCTTTGAATATTCGGGTCGGGTTTTTTCTAATGGACTCGCATAATTAGTAAAATACGCGATTAAATATTTATTTCATTTTATATTATGACTCGTAAAATACTGTCTAGTTAGGTAAAGGCCTAAATATAGGGTCTTTTATCTTTAGGGGGTTAAAAAGGGGTTTGATAAGTTTGATATGTAACTGTTTTTCTGTAGCATCATAGTTGTCAAAATGATGAACCGAGGTGAGTGTTTTTTCTCCATTCAAAGCAATATCTATCTTTATAAAACTTGTAAACGTTGTCGTCTATTAATCTCTCATGGAAACTACTGACCATTCATTCATGAACTGAAATAGAAACCAGTTAAACCAAAACTCAACCAAAAACACAAAAAACTTGCTGCCTCACAATAAATTTTCCAAAATCTAATTCCTAGCATAACCTAGCCGGGAGCTCTACAAAAAGTGCATGATACCTTTCAAAGCTTTTCCAGCGTTTTCAGTTACGATATAAGATCCTCGAGGCCGTTCGATAAAAATAGATTAATCCTTCAAAAAACAATTTGAGGCTGTCCGTTGCGAAGTGATTGATTCAGCTGTGGGATTTTCTGCTTAGATATTCGACACTCGATAGGCTTCATGGCAATAAGGCTTTGCAAAAAAAGTCTTCGCTAAAGCGATGCTAAATTATAGCGATTGTATAAATTTGAGAAACTTTTTTGAATAAAGTTCTAAGAAAAATTGTAAAGCCTAAAAAAGGGAGGCTTATCTGTTATCTTTGAATTGTGATTAGATATTGTTTTTTTTTTATATTGTAAGGATAGGACGTTTGTCTTCCATGCCACCTGATGGAAAGTGCGCATGAAGACTATGGTGTTACACGTCCATCCACGAGAAACCTATTCACTCGACACTTAAAAGTTCCAGGACTGTAGTGGACAGGAAAAACAGACGCAGGCAGATTGTTCCACTCCTTGGCAATCCGTACCAAAAAGGAACCATCGAAGCGTTTTGTTCGACTTCTTGGTAAATCCACTATATAGGGATGGAAGTTCTGTCTGCGTCTGGTAGTCCGGTGGTAAAAAGGGGTGGGTTCAATTTGGTCAAAAAGAGCACTCGCACACTCACCAAAATGTAGCCGATAAAATACTGTCAAACAAGCAACCTTACGACGATGCTCCAGCGTCTGCAATTTTTTATTTGTAAGGTTGTTGTTGTTTATGATTTTACGGGCTCTTCGGTCAACAGTTTAAAGTAAAAACACAAGTGATAACCGCGATATTAAGTATTCTTTGAGGACTAGGAACGACCTTAAGTTAGAGTTTTCCAATTAAGGCTGGTTAAACGCATCAAATCAGGGAGAGGTATGATTTAATAAGCTTTAAATCCAACTGTTTAAAACGAAATAAAGCAAAATTATATTATTAGTTTAAATGAAAATAGAGATATGAAACTAACAATCGAGTTTAAAAAAGTATTTTTGTATTTGCAAACTTAATTCAAGGTCAATTCTAATAATACATTCCTAATGCATTAAATTTACGCGTGTAAAACCATGCCACAAAAGTCATTTAAAAATATATATTAACTGTACAAGGACATCCTACGTAAAACAGCCTTTATTACAGTAGAAATTTCCATCATAATTGGTGTAACGCGGGGATGCTAAAATTAGACCTTCATTTTAAAGGTTCCGTACAACCTCGGAATCCCTTTGAAGGGAGCTCCGAAGGGCTTCCAACTTTACTTTTACTTGTAGTTGTTAATATACCGTGCTATACGACTGTTGGTGAGGGCTTAAAGTTTTTTGGTTAGTTCCGTTGGTAAACAATTAGTATAATTTAAACCTTTGAGGGTTGTTTCAAATTTCACTAGCATTTATTTGAGACTTTATAGTTTAATTTTGGCGTGTGTTATAATTATAATAATTATTGTTATTTGGTTAAGGCTATAAAGAGCCAGTCTGATAATTATTAACAATTATAATAGTTTTAATAAAGTTTTTAAGTTTTTTGCATTTAAAATGCTCACTTATTCTTAACTAAATGTGATAAATAAAAATTACCCGACCAGGATTTTTTATTTATCACATTTTTCATTTATTTAATTATAATAGTTATTAACTTTATTAAGTTTAAAAGATTTTTTGCATTTCACAAACCATAACCTTAAAACTTATACCATAAAAATTATAACTAGATTTATCTCCCCCATTGACGATCACGCTGTCTGTTAGATAACAAAAATACAATTGCATGAGATTCTGTTAAAAAGGTGTTTTATTTAATGTCATACTCATATTGTATTGAAAATTTAATAATAGCTTGATTCAGAAGCTAAGCTAAGTAACATAAAATACTTATTTTATGACGCCTATAAATAAATATAATGATATAATAATTTGCTACGGAAAGCAGATGGTCCTAATTGCTGAAATAAATTATCGCCAATGAGTGCTTTATAATACACCTGAAAATTCCGCAATTAGCGGGCAGAAGAAAGTGATTGATAAGTTGTCATCTGATTTTAGAAAGTTGCGTATTACTCAATCCCGGCGCTAAATTGCTTTTTGACTTAAGAATCTATGAAAATTGTAAAAATATGTTTGGAATATGCATCGGTCTGACTATCTGCGGTATCATAGCTCTCAAGCAGATGACATTGAGTGCGGTTTCTTTTGTTAGATGGTTCACAGATTTATTTAGTGGAAAGCAAATTTGGTTCTTTTGGAACCAACTAATCATACTTAGTTGTTGGATCCTACTCAATATTAAATCTATTGACGACCACTTTGGCGATGGGGTAAATATATCTGCCTCAGATGCCAGTGGTTGCGGGTTCGATTCCTGCACGGAACAAGAAAAAAAATGTTCCGTGTCTGGGTGTTTATCTATATATGTATTTATATTCTAGGTTCCCCCCTTGTTCCGTACATGGTATCCCATAACGCAAGCTATGGTTACTTTGGGGCCTTGTAATTGGTGTGATTGTCTGGGGATTTTTTTTAATGAATAATATTTTGTTTGTTTAGAGCTTTTACCTAGTAGAGATTTTAATTCAACTCACTAAATCCGGTGATTACTTGATTTAGTATTCATTTACTATAAAAAACTTCAAAAGAACATATAGTTTCAATGAGTTGAATATAAAGAACAGAAACATAATTTGTTTAAAGTAAATGTTTGTAGACCGTAGTACGAATTTTCTAAGTCTTTTTCAATTTTAAGTGAAATATCTATAAATCATAAAAATAGTAAACTTATCGGATTAGTATGATACATACATACATAACATACATAACTTCACGCCTGCATCCCTTATGGGGTAGGCAGAACACCAAAGGCTGTAAAACCATCTGATTTCACATTTGATAAATTTGGAGGTATTATAATGATGGTGAGAGACTATTGCAGTGACAGGGAGTCAGCCTATCGCTCGCAAAACACCCAATAAAACCTCTGTCCCTTTTACAGTATGCCCGGGAAGAGAAGCAGCTGGCACATTCTATGTTTGTCTTTCGCTCCCAGTCCAGCATAGACGGTGTATGATATTAAACTATAAATTATAAATCTCTGACTCGGAAGGTTATATAGAAAATGCTAATAAACACACAATACTTCATCATCCACAGCCTGTAGACGTCCACTGCTGGACATCTACAGGCTGGACATAGACCAAGTTCTTCCACGTCGCTCGGTCCCGCGCCGCCCTAATCCAGCGTTTACCGGCGACTTTGGAGTACGCAATACTTGCTTAGCTGAAATACTATCGTTTCTACAAACACCAAAAAATGTCAGACAAGAATTAATTAAATAAATCCCGTATGCTATGAAGCCATAGACAGGCATACAGGTTTTGATTATTTTGACTACCCTCATTTGAGTCGAGAATTGAAAACAAACTATACATACATACATAACTTCACGCCTGTATCCCTTATGGGGTAGGCAGAATATCAAAGGTTATAAAAGTATCTGATGTCACGTTTGACAAATTTGGAGGCATTATAATGATGGAGAGAGACTACTGCAGTGAAAGGGGCAAAATCCTCCAATAAAACCTTTGTCCCTTAACTGAATTTTTACAGTTTGCCCGGGAAGAGAAGCAGCTGGCACATTCTATGTTTTTCCTTTGCTCTCAGTCCAGCATGTAAACAAACTTTAATACACTAAATATTAATAGGAAACTCTATGAATCAAGTTTATTTTGGGACTATTTAGTTACTGTCAGTTTGATACGCTATCTAAACAAAAAGGTTAAAACGTAATTATTCTTCCCCGGCCCGAAACTTCGGGATTAGTATTAATTATGTATGAACGGTTAATAAAGTTAATTAAGTGGTTCTTAATTAAATAAATAAAGGTTTTGATATTTATGCTGTACTAAAATCAGAATTATTTTTCAATACTCTTTAAAATCCTTATATTGAAAAATCTCAATAAAAATGTGAAGGTTCCATAATCTTAAAAGTGAAATAATGGCGATGGATAGTTTAACTAGTATCGAAGTACGAGTATTATGTTATGAGGATAAGAAAATAAACCCTACTAAGGCCTTCGGCTGAATACAAATGTCGAATGTACGAAATACGAATGTTCGGCCGAACATTCGGCTCATCTCTGATACAAAAATAAACAGATAATTTGAGAACCTTATTTTTGTAAGTCGGTTATACTAAAAGCTTCTCCTAAGCATGACAAATCTTTTTCTGAAAACCGCATCCAAATCGGTTCAGCCAAACGCAAAAAAATCACAGACAAACATACATACATACTTACAGATCAAACTGAGAACTTTTTTTGAATTCGGTTAAGAAAACACCTCTAAATAGTCCTAGAAATTCTAAGTCCTCTACCATAAACACATAATAAACAAGCTAGCAACAGCTACCCATATATAAGGCCACACCCAGACTGTGCTGTATCTGTGTTATGTTGAAGTCGACCGCGCCTCATGAATATTTTTCTGCACGAAACCTTTGTTGCCTTATTCTGGGGGGAGAGATGCCTAAAAATAATTTCTAAAGGACGTCTTAGGTACGGTGTTGAGTCAAATTATAAAGTACTACTTAGTTAGATAAATTCTGGTTTGAAATGTGTTTTATTAGATTTTATAAGTAGATGAAAATTTTATTTTATAGTGGCAAAAACATTTTTTTACCGGAAAAAATTGCGGATGAATATTTAAAATTTTTGCTCGATGTTTCAGTGTAAAGTCATACAATGAAGCGTGACAATTTAGGATCTGAACTAACACGTTCTAAAGTAGTATGCTATGCTTAAAAGGCTTGCTTAATAAGTTAGGAATATGATAAATAATATTCACCAAAACTTCAATGAAATGAAATCAATGAAATGAAAAAAAAAATCATTTCATTTCATTTCAGTATCTTATTGAGTAATCTATTGAACAGTGTTTTAGTTTTGATCGGTTTATTATAGAACCTATGTTATTAATCCATCTGGAAAAATAGACAAATAATAAAGTTGGAGCTCAACTTGATAATCTAAATACTGCAAGCAACGTGCGACGTCTCTGTGTCACTTATTATGTAGGGATAACAAAAAAAAATATGAAATTTAATTCGATCTTTGATTTTTTTTTCGAATAAACAATTTTACATTTAAAAAATCATACATAATTTTCTTAGTCTGGTTTGTAAAAAGTGCCAACATCCAGTTCCCGCTTAACGGTAGCAGCTCGATAAAGTCGACGCAATTTAGAAATGGGATAATTGCACAATTATCGTTGATGTTCCATGGTCTTGCAGCGTCTGAACCTTTGATCCCTGCAACCTAAATTAAATCACCTACTATTTTAGACCCTTGTTCTACATAATGTATAGCTCTAGACACCGTCAAGCGAATGTTGAGTAAAAAAGGTTTTGATAAAATGTCTGAATTATATCCACTCACCAAATTGACCGTATTCTCATTTATGTTCATAAACAGTGCGACTTATTTACATGAGTACCAATATTTATGATGACGCTATCTAAATCCAACTAATATTAACCTACTAGTGAAAGTGAGGATGAGGCCTTATATGAGTCTACTAAATAAATATAGCCAAGTCATTTATAACTCTTCTATATTATAAATGTGAAAGTTTGGATGGATGGATGTATGCATGTCTGGATGCTTGTTCCTCTATCGCGGCAAAACGGCTTGATGGATTTGGATGAAATTTGGCATAGTGATAGTTTACAGTCTGGAATAGCGAATAGGACTTTTTATCTCGATATTCCTGCGGGATTTGAAATGGCGTGGGTAAAACCGCGCGAAACAGATAGTACCTAATAACTTAACTTCATAGTTTCACAAAAAGTTTCAAAATATTTAGCTTTATTAAAGTTAAAACCCGGTTAACAGTATTCGCAAAGGTTTAAAATAATGAAATTCTCCAAACAACTTAAGCAGCTTGATGTTTTACCACGGCCTGCTTCTCCACGACACCCAGGAGACAAAACTCAAGGCATCTGATGAGAATCTACCAAAATATAAGTGTTTTATAACATTTTGTTAAATCTTTCAAATCTTTGTCAAAATTGCTTAAACGGCACGAGGCATTCACTCGGTCCAGAATACTTCACCAATGTTGATGCATTTAAATTTCCCAGCGCATGCAGCATGCGGCATCGAAATTCCACTTCTAAGAATTTATGGTTTAGAAATGCGCGTATTAATCGGATTCCTGATCCTTTTTAAATACGACGGTTCGGTAGGTATTCTACCCTCTCCGTGACAAAGGTGTGTAATATCCGCATGTACTTAGCTTCACGCCTGTATCCCTTATGGGGTAGGCAGAACACCAGAGGCTATACAACTATCTGATGTCACTTTTGACAAATTTAGAGTTATTAACATTATGGAGAGAGACTATTGCAGCAACAGATGGAGCAAAAACGCCCATAAAACCTCTGTATCGTAACTGACTTTTACAGTATACCCGGGAAGAGGAGCAGCTGGCACATTCTATGTTTTTTTTCCGCTCCCAGTCCAGCGTGGAAGCAATTATTATATTCACAAAAAAAGGATTTATGTATTCTATCCTCTTTTCTACGCTCGTCATTGATTGGTGCAAGATGGGGGCTGTTTATAAGATCTTATAATACAGAATGTACCCAACTCTTACACGCGTTTGACTTCAATCTTTTTTTTTAAATCTCATCTAGGGTTGCCATCCATACTGTTTTTCTCTACATTATACTGTTTACTTACTGTTGAACAAAAATAAGGTATACAAAATAATGTTTTCAGCATAAAACGCTTAACACTTGATAATTATGCTAGACTTTAATTAATAATCTGTGCAAGAAGCTTTTCTAGAAAAAAAATTGGCAACTCTAATCTCATCTTATGGTAAGTGAACATGATGTCTAAGATCGGGTTATTTCGGGTTATTCGGTTTACTCGGGTTTATTGAGGATCTCCTTAATAGCACATCCTTACAGTATATACAGTATATTTATTTTAACATTATTAAAATTTAAAAACGATTAATTTTTGAACTATTTAAAAAAGTCCGTCGCCATCTTTGATTGAAGTTTCGCAGACAATTTTATGCAGTTAATATTTTAAAACTATAATCATATTTTGTGGAGGTTTATTTTAATTTAAATTCAGTTAGGCCCGCTTGCACAGATCTGGGTAAGCATTAAAACGCAAGGGCTAAGAGAATACCCGGGTTGATTTGATAAGTTTTCTTGCACCATACAGGGTAAGTAGTTTAGCCTGAGTTAAACTGCTAAATACTTAACCCTTCGAGATGACAAGGTTAAGTCGCTAACCCGAGTATTGTCAAAATTTTTAAGCTACTATGAAGGAATAACAGATGTCCAGTTGTAAACATAGTTTGGTTCGAGTATTGTTAAAGTTGAATAACCCAGAGTAATTTTTGGTTGGTGCAAGACGTTTCCCGAGTAAAAAAAAAATAAGCATTTAACTCGAGTTAGTGGACGTCAAAGTTATAATTTTAACCCTGTCTTTCGTGCAAGTGGGCCTTAAGGTGATAGTTTCTATCAATTTCTTATTTCGCTATTAAGTTTTGAATTCAACTAGCACACTATGTAGGTGTATGTTGTAAATAATAAATTTGTATTTTAGATAGGTATATTTATTTCTTGAGTTGTATACCGAAGAATTATAGAAAATAAATTACGTCAACAGCTAACAATATACATAAAGGGAATATAATACCAATTTAAAACAGTCTCTTTCATAAAACTTACCAGATTTCTTGGAACTGCTTCCTTTCCCGCCATTTTTATTCCTTCTAGGGTAAAGGTTAATTTTGCTCTGGCCACACCCCATCACAAATGATTACACTACACCATCTTTACACACGAATTTCATGCGATATTTCAAATTAAATTTATCTGGGTCACTAATCACTTGCTTTAGTCTAAAATGTTTGTGTATGAACGCATCCATTTGAGTTTGATCCGTTTTAGCGCGTCTTTAACATCGGCGCCGCTTGACTCGGGAGCTTGGGCAGCCATGATGGTTTTTCTGTAAAGATAAGACAAATTTTTGAATCACAGCTTCTCTATTATTCCTGGCAGATGCGTCAGCATTAAAAATTTGTTTCTTGTTAACACAAACTTTCTAAACAGCTATCAAATGCAAAAAGAATATTTCAAACCGGATTAGTTGTTTCACTGATCATTGTGATCCAACTTTATCTAATATACTAAACTCAAATAATATTATAAATAATATAGTTTAGTTTCATTATTTGGTAGCGCAAGATATTAATCACACAAAAGCCCCAAAATGGATTCCATCTTGCCCCTGAAGGCACGTGAGAAGACTCAACGTCGATAAGTTTGAGATATATTAGTAGTATACAGGGTTTTTTTATGAAGATCAAAATATTTTAGGAGAAGGTTAAGAATGATGTGTGGTTTCTATTTATGACAAAAAAACATTCTTTTATTAAATTGAAATTTTACAATTCTTTTAAGTGACCAAAGTTTTGTGACTTGAAAAATCGGGGCTAAGCGTATTTATTAATAGAAATACTTGGAAACACGCTTTTATTTCTTGCTATTTAGTCGTAAATAACAGATTAAACTAAAATGTTGTTAAGTTATGAGAATTATAAAATATCAATTTCATCATCATCATCACAACTCTTTGTAATGAGCCCACTACAGGGCATGAGTCTCTCCCCTGGGTGAAGAGGAGGTATAGGCCATAATTCACCAAGCTGGCCCAGTGCTGGGTGGTGGATGCCAGAATTTTTAGGGCGCCTAGATGGCTTCTGACAAACCCTAACGACTACTGTATACAAGTATACAGCACCGGGACCGACTGCTTAACGTGCCCTCCGAAGCACATTAAATATCAATTTACATACCAAAAAATTTTATTTTTCATAAATTGAATCCTCACACCATTCTTAACCTTCTCTAAATATATTTTGATCTTCATAAAAAAGACCCTATATAAGATAAAATAAATTTCTCATACAAGTAAAGTACCAAATTCTGTGTGTTAAAAAATAAAAATTATCGCAGTGCAATTAAGAATAATAAGAGCAATATTAAAATGCATCTTATTAACGTCACCAATTATTGCATTGATATTATGCAAATATGCATTAATATTAGGGTTTAACTGTTTTTAACCTCTAGGTACCTATATCTCATATACCTTAACTTTCATGTGTAGCAAGACGCACTAGATTTGACTTACATAGTGAAAAGTTTTGTCTTGTCATCGGAGTTGTTTGTTTGATTGGACTACCTACCTAGCATTATTACCTTCCTTCCTTATGTCTCGGAAGATTAATTTTGGTAAGATTAGTGTAATCCTACATGCGGTTGATATTCAAAGGTATGATCAAAAATGTATTTGTTACAGATTAGCTTCAATTTCAAATCCCGTGGGAATATCGGGATGATAAGTAGTCTACGTGCTATTCCAGTCTGTTGAGCCGTTCTGCCGTGATTGAGGAACAAACATCCATACATCCAAACATTCACATTTATAGTATAAGTAAGATTTGAAGTCTCAGCATAAAAATATGTAACGTCTTGGTGCGTCAAGAGAAAACCGTCTGAAAAATAACATATGGTACGCTTTTGTCATAAGTGCTCACTAGACAAATTAGATCGTATAAAACTCGACTAGATTAGTCGTAATCCTCAGTGACAAGGAGGTCTGTTCTCTCTGCTGGCCAAGTGTTGGTTGTGAAAAAATTCAGGACATCTTGCGACCCCCTTTTTTTTGTCTGGAGGAAAATGTGCAATAGCCCAAGGGGGAGCGGCGGGGTATGTGGGGATGACCCGGCAGAGGGCCGGACCGACCCACTTAAACCCTCCAGGTGTACCTCATCCGCCAGAAGTGGAGCTCACGGTACCGCCAATGGCATTACCCGCGGGCTCCGGCGGGTTGCGCCCAGCCTAAGCCGAGCGCCCTCCAACGTCGGAAATGGTCCAGTACACAAGACCATTTCCCCACCATAGCCCTAGTAGCCGCATTAGGTATCTTGCGACCCCTAGCGACCACTGTTCACAAGTGTACAGCCCCGCGATCGACAATTTAACGTAGGCTTTAAAGTACGGAAACGTGTTGGTCAATAAATTATCCGAGGTCATCGATTTTCGCACCTACTTTGCCGAATTTGCTTGCCCTACTACCGTATCAGTTGTACGATTTTGAGCTACTCTCGTGAGTTTATAGCGTAAATTTTAATTCCATAAGAATGTCTTGATATTACGACCATTTAACCATCTTGAAGAGTACCTAAGGCTTTTTTAAAGCAAAAAAAAAATTCAAAAAGTTTTATTCATCTTAGGAATTTCACAAAACACTTGATGAAGTCAGTCATCACATACTTCGGCTTTAACTAGTTGTTGATAGTTGTTAAATAAGATATTACAGTAGACCAAGAGACAAAAAAAGCCGGCGGAAAAAAACTCTTGGCACTCTTTTTCAGTCAGAATTATCAAATTAATACAAATAGGTACAGTACAAATTGACCGTGACATGAAAAAAAAACAAACACAAGACAGCTGATTGTGAGAGCCAATGTCATGCCACAACCAAATTGCTTACATAGCAGATGCAATGAGCTATGGATGCACAATACGAACATGACAAACTGAGACCAGAGTATTTGAACAAAAATGAAATAAAATAGTCATAGTATCATTAGCAAAACGACCTGGCACCGCTAGTAGCACCCGTTCACGAGTTAACGCAAGCACCAGCCATCACCCTCCTCAACCATATTTTAGGGAAGAGGGTGACCCGATACCCGACGCTACCACTAGCCATGCCGCCTGAGGGAGCCTGACGTTCTTGCTGTTGTCTCGACAAGAAAATAAGTGAGTGGGACAGTCTTTTTTTTTTTTTTTTTCTTTCCTGCCAAAGAAGAATGACACCCTTCTATGGCGCCCCAAAGGGCGACCACAGATAGGGAGAGGGTGAATACTCCTAGTACGCACTGGGCCCTGCACGGGGATAAATCCCCGCCGACAGTAGCAACCGCTCGCCGACGGAATGCCACCGTATACCCAGCCAGTGTGAGACTTCTACTCACTAAACACCCCCTTCTCCGATCCCTAACTCAAGAGCTATTCATAGATCGTGTAATGAGCTACCACCCCGTGGGATCCAGGGCGGCGCATCAGGCATTCTGACGGATAACCCGTAGTAAGAGTGGGACAGTCACCAGTATGTCATATATATACTGCACAGCCAAGCCGTAAACAAAATTATTAAGTAATTAGAAACTTTTAGAAATATCCTGTTGTGCTTAATCCCATGCCCTTTTATCATCTTTAATCTTAATCTTTAGTTTTATGATAAGCTTTTCGAGATAGAGTATTTTTAACGATTGATTTAAATTTATTGAATGGCAGGGATTGAATTGACTTCGGAATTTTGTTATATATACGTATTGACATTCCAATAAATGATTTGCTGCTTTTAGCCAGCCTTAATTTAGGAAACGCTAACTTATGGTCGTTCCTAGTCCTTACAGAGTAATTTGTATCATGATTATCTTTCCTAGTTTTAAATTTATTACTATTCTTATAAATATACATAATGTTTTCATAAATATATTGTGATGCAAGGGTCAAGATACCAATCTCTTTAAACTTTTCTTGAAGAGATTCTCTGTTTCCAAGTTTATACATTCCACGAATAGCCTTTTTCTGCAGTGTAAATATCGTGTCAATATCTGCGGCATTGCCCCAAAGTAGGATGCCATAGGACATTATACTATGAAAATAACTAAAATATACCAGCTTCGCTGTATTAACATCAGTCAATGAGCGAATTTTCTTTACCGCGAACGCTGCAGAACTAAGTCTACTCGCTAGTTGTGAGATATGGGCGCCCCATTGCAATTTAGAATCTAAGGTAATTCCAAGAAAAACAGAGTTATCTACTAGATTCAATCTGTTCCCATTAAGCCGCAGATCAGACTCAACTTGTTTTACATTTGGTGCAGAGAATTTTATACATTTAGTTTTTTTATCATTGAACGCTAGATTATTTATATTGAACCACTGAACAACATTTGCGAGAGCATTGTTTACATCGTCGTAGTTTATTTTCTGTCTTATCATTTTAAAAATTAATGATGTGTCGTCAGCAAACAATACAATCTCATGATTATTGCCTACCATATAGACTAGAAACAAAAATGGGCCCAGAATTGATCCTTGAGGCACTCCCATTCTCACAACCGACCCAGCCGACCTTTTCCGGTTAACCTCAACCTTCTGAATTCTATCACTTAGATATGAATTCAAAAGTTTGAGGTCAGTGCCTTTGATGCCGTAGTGGTGGAGTTTCCTGGTGAGAGTGTCATGCTGAACACAGTCAAATGTCTTAGATAGGTCACAAAATACACCTAGGGCATCCTCCGACCTCTCCCAGGCACCAGTGATTATTTCAAATAGTTCAACACCAGCATCAGTTGTTGAACGGCCCTTTGTAAATCCAAATTGTTTATTATGAGGTAAATTGTTATAGGTGAAATGCAATTGAGGTTGTTATAGGTGAAAAGCAATGGCAATATACAAAAAAATTAAAAAAAGAAATTGAACAAGGAAACTCTTCAGCGTTATTATACAGGATGTCCCAGAACTCAGTACGTAGATAACGACTTCACTGCCTAGTTACCTTAGAACGAGAAAAGAGACGGAAGGACATAACAACTCTAGTAGGTATAACAAATAATATTTTCTTAGATTTCTTATACTGCGATCTTTCATGTAGGGGCCCAATTTCGTTCACATATCTTTATATCAATACTAGTCTTTTTACTCGCGATAGAAACCAACAGATGGCGCTAGTTCACTATGAAAAAAGAAATCAAATCTCTGCAACATGTTAATCGAGAATCTGAGCACTCAAACAACACGTTACTTCACTGTTTACAGTACAATACGTTTAATTATAGTCTAAAAGGGGTTACGCATTACATCCGATTCTTATCCGATCCGAATCCGAGAAATGAAGGTCCGACGCGACGTAGCTGTAGACCTATTTATGGTAGCTTAGAGCGGTTATGCACTACATCCGATTCTTCTGTTTTGAGGTTATGTGAAGTAGTTTCTGTTCTTAACCTTATATTTTTAAAGGCTTTTATCTGTACACTTCACTTATTGGTTTTTAACACTTTTCCTTTATGACTTTTAAGCATTTTTGGACGGAAATTTTAAATATTATGCTTGTTTCCCGTACCGGTAGCTAATATATTTTTTGTATTTATGTTCTGAATTCGCTCGTTTTAGTTGTTGACTACAATTACACTTCTTTATTTCACTTTTATTCATGAGAATCCAAGTAGATATTTTAAGATTTTACACTTTAATCGTTTTTATATTTTTTTTTATATCGGAGCTAATGTTTACACCGCGCAGTGTTGCCCTCTCTGAATCGTATCCGATTCGAATTCGAGAAATGAAGGTAGGGCGCGGCGCGGCGTGGCCGTAGAGCTATTGAGAAATGACGGTCGTGAGTAGTCGTCGAACTATTTCAATGGTAGCTAAAGCACTGCATCCGTCATCCGACATTTCATACAAGATTTCTATATTCTTATATTCTCGGATTCGGATCGGATGTATTGCACAACCGCTCCAACACAGCAATCTGTTCCCGGTTACAATAATATCACGGCGCGTGCGTTGAATGGGATGTAGTCCTTTGTGCTTCATTCATGTTATTTGTACCGCGTGTTCCTGAAGGAAAACAATTCTTGTGAATAGACTGTAAACTTATTAATAGATAACTGAGTTTAATTGTGTAGTTAGGACGGGTAGCTGTATTGTTTATTGGTTTAATAAGAGAGTTTGGATTAGTAGTGCAGGAATATTTCATAGTTGTCTTATTCCGGTTCAGATGTATTAAGTTATATAATTGCTTGGATCGGTGTTTCGTTTAAAACAACACCTTTGTTGGACCTAGTACCTACACTTAAAATATTTGTGTTTTAGATTTAGAGTTAACAGCTTTATTGACTTCGGTCATTCGGAACAGGGAAAATAATGTTTCTGAACTTTGTTAACTCATTTAAATTATTTTACTTTTATTTTGAGCTACCCCAACACCCGCACGAATTAGGTTAAACATTGATTTTAAGCCGAATAACTGTCAAAGTCCATTTTAGGTTAGGTTAAGTTACTAAGTTACGAAGTTAGGTTAAGATTAATAGAACTACTCATCTCTTCATAAGTTTGGCTAGGGTATGTGCTAATTATTTTATTCCCTGTATTTTTACAACTCATAATAAAATGTTAAAAGTAATTGCATTTTACTCCGGTTATCGTCCCTAGCAATAGAAAACAACAACAAAGACAAAATATCCATTACCTAGATTTTCAAACTTTTAATAAGACTTCAGTAACTTTATTTCAAGTTGAGTTAAGCTTTAACTTCTAAAGAACGTTTGTCTTGAGACGCTTACAAAACACAAAGGAAATGTATAAAGTTTCTTTTTTTCTATTTATCGTAGTTCCGAGATCAAAGAGGTCGTATGCAACAGGTGTTCCATAAAGGTTTTAACTTTTAGAAACTATACTTCGCTCGCAATTAATTCGTTTATGAAAGAATTTAATGTGATATTTAGTAAAGAATGAAGCATTATAAATTAGTTGTAGATCATTTATTTATCAATTATTGAAGGTTTATTTATTGAAATTTTACATTGTTGATAACGAAACCTTAAATCCTTCCATTATTATAAGTTGATCTACAATATAAGGACCCTAAGTCTGAGTATACTAAAACTATATTTAAATGGCAAACGCGGCACAATAGACAAATATCCGACAATTTTGTGATTAGTTGTCCAATGTGTTATAAGAAGTAAGTAATATTTTTTTTAAAGGAGTGTTAGTATTCTATCCGTTATTTAGTTCCTCTATTACAGGCTCTGAGCTATGATTACTTTATGGTTAGTCGTGTGAAAAATAAGGCATTTGAAAATGTTCCCAAATTGACGCAGCAAATATAAGCTTGTCTTGTGACCGCTACTTGGAGACAAGTAGCGGAACTAGGGGTACTCTTGAATCACATAAGACAAGTTAGTTGCCTAAACTGGCCCGGCTCTCTAAGAATCGAAGCCAGTACCAATCATACTGAACGAGAGCGCTCTGAACTCGATAATTATGTAATAAAAGTAGGTTTTTAATTTTTCACCAGAATTCTCTATAAATAAATAAAGAGACATGACTACACTTTTCCCGACGCGCGCGCCGCCTCAGTCAACACGCGCACCAGTGTTTTTTCACTTAGTATTATTTCCCTTTCCTTAGAATTCGCTCTTGTGGTAAAAGTATTGATGCTTTCCGATAGATGGCATTACTCTCAACACGGTAAAGATTATGTTCCATTTGATTGAGTGATTGAGAGACTGACATGAGTGAAGAATGGATTTTTTCATTCCGTTTCCTCTCGTGACTCGTGAATGTGCTCCGGATTGTGTTTTATAAATTTTCTACAACTTGGGCAAGCTCCCGTTAATAATAGTATAATGTTCCTTGCTCTGAATTCTTCGTGTTAACGTTGGACTTACGCACGTTACAAGGACACCGATTATTACAATTATGTATACTAGTGAAAGAGGTTGTTGTGTGCCTAAATCAGAATTAGATTTAAATTAGATTAAACTAGATTAGATTTTGACCAAACGGACAAGATGAAAATGTGTGCATTTAAATATTTAAAAAAAAGAAAACCTAATAAATCACGTAACTGCTAAATTGTTTTTTATTTACATCAATACATAGACTTTGATTGAACTGCTGGATTCATCATACCCAAACCTGATTAACCCGTAATTTTATGAATCTAGCTATTCCAAAGTCTAAGTTATTGTTTAAAATTACCCTTCTTGAGAATACAAGCTAGAGCGGCGCAGCTGGGTTTTGGTTGTCAAGGTACGGTTGTTTTCCGCTAGATCGCGCTAGTACCAAATTTGTTAGTGACGACTCTATACCAGTATATAAGTTACTCTATGACGCGCACTGTAGTGTTCCCGCCACACGCACACCACCACCCCCTAAGTATCTATTGCATTACGCTTATGTAACCATGCGTTGCGTAGTGAATTCTTTAACTTTCGAAAATGACCTACCAGCCACCCTGTAAATGGAAAAGTCATTGAGTGTGAATAAAATCTTTTAAATATGAAGGGTAGTGAGTGTTCTCTCGAAAGGTCGAGTTTCAAAGTGATCATTGGCATTCTGTTCAATTTGTCCAACAAACTTTCAGTAGTATTTTTGTATTCATTATGCAATGCAATGTTTTCTCGTTTGTGTCTCAGATGGGATTTTTTAATAGTAATTCACCTGTCAAATATAGAAGCTATAGAAGAACAAGTATGTATACAATATTATCAAGCATGAATCAGTTGTTCTAATAAATGTTTACTTTTGGACTTCTTGTTTCCCCAGTCCTTATTTTTTGACCTTCCAAAGTATGTAATGATTGAGTAATTCACGTAATACAGAATTTGACGCATCCAAAACAGCTTTTTTATAATCTATACATATAATAAAATGGTAGGAAAGTCAAAACTGTACATTGAATATTTTTTTAAAAGAATACTTGGGGTATGATCTACAATCGAAACAGAAACAAAATATATAGTTTTTAGAATTTTTGTCTGTTTGTCTTTCCGGGATAAACTCAAAAAGTACTGCATGGATTTACTTCAAATTTGGCATGAAGATAGTTAAGAAGTCGGGTCAAGATATAGGCTACATATTATCACGCTAGCAGTGTTATAATCGTAGGTGCGTTTGGTGCTGCATAGCGTTCACGCAGACGACGTCGCGGGCAGCAGCTAGTTTTCTATACAATTTTACATACACAGTCTAAAACACAAAACAAAATTTCTACAAGACCAAGCATTTTATAATTACAAGAAATTTTTAACCATGCAAATGTGCACCTTAACCCTATTTTAATAGGACAAAAGGCGGGCAAGTTTTTAAGATAGTGACAGAATAATGGTAGGGCAGTACTTGATATAAGGGTTTGGTTCGGTGAAAGCTAGCTGAGAGTCTTAAGGGCCCTTCTGTCACTTAGACGATCGAGAGGGTCCCTAGGGCTGTGTGTCTGGCTAGGGTGAGATTTTATAGGCCGATAATAGAGTATTGATTGGGTTGAACCTATATTCAATGACGGCGTAGCGACCAGAAGAAAGAGTATATTGGCTATTCATTTCTTGTATGAACGTTGGAACTTTGTTGTATGGTCAATTTGCTTGTTAGAAATAAAACGATTGTTTTTAAATCTACATAGTATGAAAATGTGTAATTTAAATTATAACATACATCCATACATAACGTCACGCCTGTATCCCTTGTGGAGTAGGCAGAACATCAGAAGCCATAAACCAACTGATGTCAAATTTGACAAACTTTATAATGACGGAGAGGGACTTGCGGTGATAGGGGGTCAGCCTATCGCCCACAAAAACGTCAATAAAACCTCCGTTCCTTAACTGACTTTTACAGTGTTACCGGGATGAGAAGAAGCTGGCACATTCTATGTTTTTCTTTTGTTCCTAGTCCAGCGTGGAAGAAAATTTGAATCATAAAATGATTTTAAAAACAATTTTAAATGAATTATACGTTATATTATATTATATTTGCCTACTTTTTAACTTTTTTAGAGTAACAAGTAGATAGTAGTTATAACATAACGAAACAGATATTATGTAATCTCTCACATTACAAATATGTTTTATTTAATTAAAAAATGAATGGTTATTCTTTATACGTTCCTTAGCTTTCTGCCCTTCCATAGTGGGTTTTTCTTTTTTTTTACGTGTCATTGAAACATGCAGATAAAAGTCGAGTTCATATGCATAATCCAATTAAATGATATAAAACCAGTTAAAAAGGTCTTACATTTAATCGGTCGACCGTTGTATTGAATATTTTAACCGCCCGTGAGTCAAAGGTATGCAAAACACCCCGTAATGGGAGGTTTCAATTTTCAATCCATTTTTACCAGCTTGATCTGAAAACAACCACTCACACATCCTCTGGAGAGCAGAGGCTTTATTTAAATATTTAAACAAAATAATTTGTTAATTTGTCAAATACGGAGTGATACTTAAAGGGATGATACATTATTTGATTTGCAACCCACAATCTGTCGGATACAGTGATAACATTAGATTAGATACAATGTTTCCATGTTAAATTCACAACAAATCATTTTGATTTACGTGACAATTAGAGAAACCGGTAAAATCATTATTAGTAGTAGTTTTTTTTTGGAAAATTTTAATGAAGCTTTTTATAGTTTGTAACTGTCTCTATGATCTGCTCATCAGATTTTTTTTTCCGAAATAATGCATAGATCACAGGGTCTGCTAAGACATCGCGAAGAATATATCACATTTTAACTCGACGAGTTTTGTAAAAAAAGTCACTTAATCAATGTAACGCAAAGAGTTTAGTTTTTTAATTCTAAAAAGCAAGTCTATAATTAAACTTTAGTTTATGCTAAGGTATACATAAACCGGCCGACCAAGTGCTTACAGATTAACTGATTAAGGTCACGGTCAGCTCCGTTCCATGGGGCCATGGAATTAAAAATAAACTATCAACATGTATACACTACCTATCTTCCCGACTGCACGGTTCATTGGGTATTTTGCAGGTCATACAGTTTTAAGGGACGGGTCGAACGAAAGTCCTTTCATGAATGAAAACGTCAGTCGTCACCCGTCAAGATTTACGCAACTTTATGCTAAACATTCCGCTTTTAATCGAATTTGAAATTATTTTCTTTTAATTCTTAGATATTTCTGTTGTCGTCCATTAATATACGACGTTCATTAAATATATGTCATATACAGAATTTTCTATAATGTTTTTAAGTTTTTGCATTTATCGAGTTGGGTTCGAGTCCTGGTCAGGTAATTTTTATTTATCACATTTTTCAGTTATTTAAGAATAATTGAGTATTTTAAATTCAAAAACTTAAAAACATTATAAAACATTGCAATGGTTCCCTTTAACTGGAATTCACAATTTCTGAAAAGAAATTGGTCTCGGGTGGTCTTAGCTGCAAAGCTATACCAATAGATGGAGCTACGTTAGCAATATAATGTGAAAACAAAAATGTGGTAAGTAATTTCGAGGCGCACCGCCAGGCCCTGGTAGCACAGTGGAAGAGCACTCGTCCGGCAAACGAGAGGTCCCGGGTTCGAGTCCTGGTCGGGTAATTTTTATTTATCACATTTTACAGTTATTTTTAAGTTCAATTCAATATTCTATTCTACCTCGACTTTAAAAAAAAAGAAGTAGACCGGAGGTGAAAAGCTGGCGGAAAAAACTCTCGGTCTATTTCTAACTCTTATTTATCTAGAGGTAGATAACAAATTCATCTCTATCCAATCAAGAATAAGGTTAAAAGATATTTTTAACGGTTCATAATATTGAATGAAAGACTTACCTAGAAACTTACTTTTTAGCTGGACGTTTCGGTGCCTTTATAGGCACAATAGTGACCGTGGAGTCTGTCGGTTAAAATTCGTTATCTGAATGTCATAAACATGAAAACTTAAAGCTATAGTAGCTAGACTTTGTAAATCTCACGGTAGATTTCAAATTCATCTCTATCTGATAAAGAACTAAGTTGAAAGTTATTTGTTTTTTAGTTGTCATGGTAACGGTCGTAAAAAACAGATGTTTTTACGTCGATTGACTGTTGGATCGAATATTGTAACCGTGCGAGTCAAAGGTATGAAAATGGAAGTTTAATTTAATTTAATAAAAAATTGGATTCAAAATCAATTCAATGTAATTCCTTCCATGCTGGACTGGGAGCGAAAGAAAACTTAGAATGTGCCAGCTGCTTCTCTTCCCGAGCAAACTGTAAAAGGCAGTTAAGGGACAGAGGTTTACTTGGCCTTTTTGTGGGCGATAGGTTGACACCCTGTCACTACCATAGCCTCTCTCTATCTTTATAATACCTCCAAATTTGTCAAACGCGGCAACAGATGGTCTTATAACCTCTGGTGTTCTGCCTACCCCATAAGGGATACAGGCGTGACGTTATGTATGTATGTATGTAATAGGGTTATGTGGGGAAATTAAATAAAATACATTAAAGTCATCTTAAAATTAAATTAACATAAGATCACTGATACATAAAAAATCTTGGTTACCTACATCTGCAAATATTTGATATATGTGCTTTAAGATTGTTTTACAAATAAAAAAGTACTTACAGATTATATATTATTATTTTACATCTCATTCCCATGTTTATTTTTACAGGGCTATTGATGCCGTGTAAAAATAACGTTATTAATTATTCAATATTAGCAGCCGTAGGCGGTTTTACCTTAATTATTAACTCCGTAGGAAGTTCTTTATAAAACAGACTTAATAAAAAATGAGATTAACAGCTTAAAACAAATAAACCCTGCATATTTCCATGTTTTTTCGATACTTTTATACAGGGACTGCATATCGGTATAAAATTTTTAAATAGTACTAGTAAAATTTCAGTACCCTTATTAGTGTACTGCTTCATCAAACATAATAACTGTACAAGTTATTAACATCTAAATTAATTATATCCGTACCCAAATAATGTATACCGGATTAATTTCTGTAGATGTTTTAAGTACAGAAATATTTTAAATTATTTAATTTCTGTACCGAAATGTATAGGTCAGCATATGTACCTACGCTCCATAGGCTTCAACTTAACTATCAAACATTCTACAGTTATTTAAAAATAAAATTTTAATACCGGAACATTTCAGTTAACTGAAAAAAAAACAGTTTTGCTACAATATTAAAAGAGGTACAAGAATTATTTCAGTATGAAATCCTGTACTGTTATTTTTAAATACACCTAATTTAACGGTATGACGTCATACAGAAAAAAATTGTACAGAAATTCATACCGGTATACCGTCCTTGCTTTTATACAGGGTTAATTTAAAACAGCGCATCACCTCTTGCAGGTGGCCTCTCCACATCAATCCCATCATATTACAACTCGTGATATAACTCTGTGGAATAAGCTTCCTTATGAAATAAAATCTGCCTCTTCGCTGAACTCATTTAAATTGAAACTGAAAAAACATTATTTAACTTTAGCGCAAGATTAATAGACGTATTCGTTATTAATGTATTATGTTTATTATATATGTTATATTGTACATTATGTAGGTATTAAGAATATCGAGTTATCGTATTTTATTTTATATATTTTTTTTTTATTGAGCCCACATACTGACTCGTGATAAAATGTCCCTACTTTCTTTTGTTTGTAATTATTATAAGTTTTTGTTATGTATTGTTTAGGTTGTCTGGTAGAGATCGCTCTAGAGCGATAAGACCGCCTTTTGTACAGTGTTATCCTTTTATGTTTATCTGTATTTTTTTTAATAAACAATAAAGAGTAAATAAATAAATAAACTCTATTTACTCTGAGCGTATCTAGGTTTGACACATACCTTGCGCAGGCTAAATATCGCCACAGGCAGCGGCAAGGAACATAATACTCTAGAGAGGGCAGCGGGCGAACAATATTTTTTTTATTTTTTTTCAAAGGAGCAAAAATTTTGTGTTATTTATCAAGATTTTTAAAAACTCGTAGAGCATATTTATCGGGATTGATGTAGAGAGGCTGTCTGCAAGAGGTGACGCGCTAATTAAAATTAACCGAATAACAAGAAAACCTTTCAAATAATTATATGAAAATTATTTGTACAAAGCACCAACTAACTCCTAACAATGCAAAGCTTGTGTTTCCAATGACATCTAAACCACAGTTACCAATTACATTGCTCTATTGTTATTGGTCGAGTTTGAATATAGAAACCCAGTATATGACGTATTTATTGACCAACAGGACCGTACGCCGTGTAACAGTTACTAATAGAATTCGAATAGGAACCGATCAATACATTCCTGCATAATAGGACTCGGCAAAACCTTTGTTGTCAAATCAACTGTATAATGTTACAGATGTGAGCTATTATTAAACAAGGACAACTATTGCAGCTTTCTTCAGAACTATTTTGTTAGGTCTTTTTTACCCCCCCATGTAAATGAGGGGTTATTAACATTGGCTATATTTAACTTTGAGTATTTTGAGTGTTGTTTTTAAATCGATTTTTAGTGACAGTATTAAAGCTATCATATAATTTTCTAATACTTAATCAATATGAATATAGAACATATAAAACTGTTACGTTACTGACCGAGTTACTGAGTGACTGAGTGACTGACAGACAACGTACATCCGTAACTACTGGGCGTAGAGAGCTGAAATTTGGAACATATATTCTTTAGATGATGTAGGGGTGCACTAAGGAAGGAATTCCCGAAATTCCCACGGGAACGGGAATTATTGGACTTTTTAGTTTGTATGAAAAATCTCATTCCTTGAGTGTACGGATGTGATACTTGGTATAATAGTTCCTCAATAAGTGTCTGTTTGTATAATGGGAAGAATTCCTGGACTTCCCACGGGAACGGAAAATAGGACTTTTGAGTTTATGCGTGTACGAAGTCGCGGGCAAACCCTCGTCACTTTATAAGTATAATTCTTTACGTCTTAAATTGCTATATTAATGTGTATCTTATGAAGACTTACTACTTGTTTAAGTATTAGGTAATGTTTTATTATAACCATTACAATAAAGAGTATTTACAATTATTTTAACATAAATAGGGTTGAAGTAAAACAGCAAGTAGGAGCTCTACAATTACAATTTAAGTAGTACTTTAAGATGAACTATCTGTCAAGATTAAATAGTATTACTAGAATAATTATTATATTAACATGTAATAAATAATAATAATAATGAAATCATTTATTCGACGCAAAATAGACAAACAAATAAAGTTATTATTGTTACATTTAGAAAAACAAACTAAATTAGACAAGAACATAAAAAAGACAAAAGGAGATCAAAAGCACTAATTTGACGCTACAATTTGTAAGTTACAAATTTCAACGCTGATTTTCAGTTCAAGCCTGTGGAGTTGACGGACGCTTTGTGCATGCAATAAATAAACGTTAAATATAAGAATTTTAATAGCTATAATGTGTTAATATGTAATTGATAGACAAGAATATATAATTGACAAATATTTATTATGTATGTACCTAACTCATATTAGCGCAAGTATAAACCTAAGTGGATTTTTGTCGCTAATTAATTAAGAATTTTATAAATTCTTAAACTGATAAATAAATTTAAAAAAAAACTGAATTTCTAAGCTCGATCAATAAAAATGGAAGTTCACAATTCTCATGCTCTTGACAATGTCAACAGACAGTTTCCCTTTGATCGCAGCCTTCGATACGGGATTACGGCGGCAGCAGTTCACCCTTTCAGTTTCAAATTGACAACCTGCCATAGCCACTTAGTTGCATCGTATAAAAATAATAGAATTAAGTAGAGTAGATAAAGGCTATTTTCAATGGTATCAATTTTTTTGTGAAGCTTGAGTTTTATTATTTACTATAGGTTACTATAGAATCTGAATTATGGTTAATCTTGAATTACATAGAACCAAGCCATCTTAAAAAAATGGCTTTATCGATAAAGATATGTTGGTAAACTGATAATCACAAGAATTTGCTATAATATATACAGTTACCTATGTTCCGTTATATTGTACAGAAGACCTCTTCTTTCATTACCTGTCAAATTTCCAAAATCAATTTTAACTTAATGTCGAGGGCATAGAGTTCATATTTAAGTAAATTTTTGACAGATTTCTAACGCTTGATGTGCCGCCTTCTGTACATTAAAAAAGGATAATCTTATAGTCTATTTTTTCAGTAACACTTTATGTATTAACTTAGGTTCGGAAAAATATTCCTTAGAAGCGGTCAGGTATTAGTATCTGATAAAGTTACCTAACTTTACTTGAACTTCAAATGAAAAAGACGAGTTCAAAAAGTTTTTTCTAAAGCTCTATCCCCACCTGTAACTACGAACCTAGGTTTTCATATCATAAGAAACTTCCAGGCATTCTATTAACGGCAGAATTAAATTACATCTTAAACCTTATTACGCAGGGTTCAATTTAATCTGCATCAGAAATTATCTTCAGAACTTCCCTGTGCACTAAAGTTTCAAAGTTAAGCGAGTTGTAAATAACAGTGAAAGAGAAAGTTGAGATTTTATTAGTTATGATCGGTTCTAGATGATCCTTGCAAAGAGCTTATAATGAGAGGGCTTCTATTTCCTGAAAGTTTATGAAAGTTGTTATAGTAAACGGTGAACAAAATTATTTAAAGCTTAACCTTAATACACATATACAACTTCACGCCTGTATCCCTTATGGGGTAGGCAGAACACCAGAGCTTATAAAACCATCTGATGTCACGTTTGACAAATTTGGAGGCATTATAAGGTGGAGAGAGACTATTGCAGTGACAGGGGGTCAGCCTGTCGCCCACAAAAAAAAACGTCTAATAAAACCTCTGTGCCTTAACTGAATTTTATAGTACGCCCGGGAAGAGAAGTAGCTGATACATTCTATGTTTTTCTTTCGCTCGAAGTCCAGCATGGACTTGACCTTAACCTGATAGTAAGTGACGATGAGGAGGTTAAAGGAGAAACAGGCTTTTAACTTTTACCTTAACATTATCGGAACACATCACCACCAGAGCAGTAATATTTTGATATCCCCAGCCAGACGAATTCTGAAGGAGTCTTGCCAACTAGCACAGGGGCCTTACTCCCGACGCGATCGAGAATCAAATCAACTCGATCTCAAGCTTTTTCACATTCCCGAAACCGATACTAGCGCCGGATCGAGCGGTGGCTCAAACTCAAACTCAAAAATTCTTCATTTCGTAAGTATTTAAATACATTTGAAATAAGTCAAACAATTTACAAATTGAACTGAATCTACCACCACTTCGGAAAGTCGATCTGTTGAGAAGAAGTGGCTCAAATTGTAACTAATCAGGATCGAAAATAACTAGCTTGTAACAAATGACGAAATGTATGCTAATTCATACTTATCTATGACAATTTTACTCTGCGGACGAGACTTCATCAACCGGATCCAGCTAACGGCGCTGATAACACTCGATCGTGATCTCGATTCGATTTGGTTCGGTAGTACCGACCAGTATCGAACGTGAATCAGAAACGTAATCAAATCGTAATCAATCAATCGAGGGTCGACATCGAATTAAAAAATCGACCACTATGGCGTTGGGGTAAACCTATCTGCCTCAGACGCCAGTGGTTGCGGGTTCGATCCCCGCACGGAACCAGAAAAATAGTATATTATGCAACAAGTGAAAGAAGTTCGTCTCGGCTCATTATTAAGCCCTCGCCTGCGGCTCGGGCTCAAATCACAGCCTCGACTGTAATTAGCAACGCTCACGAGTTATATACGACGTTTTTCAACACACTTGTGAGTAAAAGACAGACATACGTGGTCATAAAATAACAAACACACTTGATAACAAAGCTGTGAATTGTGATTGAAAAATGGCGCCGAACTTCGCGCATGCGCGTAGGTTTTTTTTTCCACCAAATGTGTCAATGGCTGTATAGCATAAACAGCCTATTTTACATGAAAATATTTAATTTGGAGTGGTAAATCGAAATATTTTAATATTTTGTAACAAATTATTGTAAATTGTGAATAATTTGTTTGATATACAATTTTGTTTAACTAATATAAGGCGTAAACATTTAAAAATGTATATGGATTTGAAGTGGTATAAAACCTCTTTGTTGTTTCTGAAAAAATGTAATGTATAACCCGGATCAATAAAATATGCTCTGTTTACTCGCATTTAATTTGCACAAAGGTACAATTCAACTTTGTAGGATTCATTATAAATTATGCACTAGGGTATAATATATTATGCACGCGTGACTTATAGCCCAGTTTATAGTTCTAAATTCAATAGAATAACGTTCACTTTACGAGCAAGTGTGTTGAAAAAAATGTTCCGTGTCTGGGTGTTTATCTATTAATGTATTTATATTCTAGGTTCCCCCCTAGTTCGCTATATGGTATCCCATAACACAAGCTATGCTTACTTTGGGGCCATGTAGTTGGTGTGATTGTCTGGGGATTTTATTATTATTATTTAACTTCGGGAGTAAGCCCACAGATCTCTCGTATCAGTCGCTTTTTACGACATGCGACACGTAACAAGTTTGGTAGGGTGACTCTAAGCTGACCCCAGTCAGGTCTCCTGTTTGTCATGGGTCTAAGTGAAATTTTACTATGTTACTGATACAGGTACTGGCAAACCCACAACGCAGAGTAGAGTCACGTGTAATCACACACTTCACAACTTATTCAGTTGTGATATGGTTCAAATTCCAATGAAAATGTATATACATCTTACTAAACGTGACTGAACATTAATTACTACGTGTAGATTCCGCTAACACGTGGTTTAGGGTTTCTCCTGACTTGTGTTACCCTTTATATCCGTCGCTATATTTGGTGGGCTTCCACAAGGTTTAAATTCCTTTCGTATTGCTTTGCTTTTACCCTGAAAGCATTCGTCGGCTGAGGAAACGCTGAGACACCTTTGACTGTAATGGGTGGGCTCTATTGGGAGAGCCCTTCCACCCTACTCGACAACTAGCCCGACAACCCATCTTCTTATAGTTCATGACTGATTGCAAGATTAACCAGGAAAAAATTGCTTTGCTTTTCAGCTACTAAATCATCTTTATATCGGATGAGATCGAGAGTAAAACGGCCTATGCCTCCTATAAAAACGAACTATTTCGGCCAGCTGACATAGTATTCATAAACCCATTTATTGGCAATAACACTATCAGCCGTATTCCCAGTAGTGTCGTTTACATTAACGACTCTAACCAGCCTATTTCGGTGTTAATTGTACTGTATACACAGTACAGTTCAGAAATATACAGTGTGTCTGGTCACCGATGTCCGACCCGTTAAGGCGAAGTAATATGATAAATTTTATCGACAAAACCACAGTAAAAAGGCATTTTGCCCCTAAGGTTTAGAAACGGCGGCCATTTTAATTTTTTCTTTAATGAGTTCGGATGAGCTTATTTATTTAGCAATAGACCAATCTGAAGAAAACTTACATTAAAACCTTTAAAAAATACTTGAAACGTAAAAATGTAAAAAAAATTTGGTTGTTTTTTTACTGTTTAAATGTTGCCAGAGGTGCTAAAATATACTACCTACTTATTGTAAATACTGAGCCAAATCAGGCTTTACGGAAAGACGTGTACAATTGCTTCCATTTGTCTAACAATGTATTTCTATATTAAATCACAATATAAAAATCCATTATCCTTGATTGTAATCATTCAAATGTATGAGCGTTGCCATGACAAGCATAATCCAGATTAGATTTTTATGAAAAAAAAATTGCGTTGAAATTAAGATTCGATATAGAAATAATATATTTGCTTTTACTAATTCAATCAAACTGACGTATTGACTGGGTTTTGATCAGTTAGGTAATGTTAATATACAAGTAGAAAATAAATAAATTAGTGTCTACGAGCATACTACTACATGTACTTGTTCACTATCGTGGCCTCTAAACATGATTGCTACAGAAGAACAGCGCTAGTTTGCGGCATTTGGTTGTTTTTAAATCTCTGAAACATTTCTTTCTTGAATACATCACAAATACTTTTAATTCGTTTTTCACGTCCGCTTCAATCCTACTAATTTAATAAACTACTAAACTAATAAACTATTTAAACAAAATTACTAAACCAAAAAACAACGATAGTGGTGTTCGGTCAAAAACCCAGTGATACGGTGAGCGTGTTTTGCAAAAGTGACATTAATTTAAGCTCCAGTAGTAGCAGATCAAAACTAACAGGACAGGGGTTAGACCGTTTTATCTGCCTCTGTCATTGCCATCTACCTACATCTGCCAGTCCGCGAGCATGATAACGGACGCGCGAAATTAAATTCATTAAATTTCGCCCGTAAATTCATTGAATTATAATATGATAAATGCTAAGGTTTGTGAGTATAAACGGATGGATGTCTGTTCCTCTTCCATGTAAAGACGTGTAAAGGGATCTGGATAAAATGTGGTAAAAATATTGATTACCTATAGTCTAAAATAACACATGAAATACTTTTTATCCCGAAATATCGCGTGAAACAGCAAGTTTTTAATATTTTGCACACAGTAATCCTTTATTATTATTATTATTATTATTAATTCTAAAATTCTTGTTTATACAATTTTAGAATCACAGATTGAATATAAAAAAGTCGTCAGCCGGTCTTTTATTTCCAAACTCAGATCAACATAACTTCCGACATCAACACAGCAGAACATTCCTAACACATTAAATAGTTAGTCTGCTCAGTTAAGATGTTTCTCCTGAGGCAGGTATCCCCTTAAGCCAAGTATTTGTGTACAGGGGTGGCATTAGAACTTAGTTCTCACCCTTGGGGTGCGTCGGGGTGGATCGATATGAGTGTTGCGAGTTTCAAGTAAACGACTTTGTTTTTTTTGTTTATTTACAAGTTTAGTCCATTTAACTTTTGAACTCTTTACGCGTTACGAAATGAAACGTCTTTTCTTGTTTTTAACCTGCTATTAAAAAAAAAAAAAATCTTTGAAGTTAAAATTGTGTAACTACCGAGTAAAATAAATAACCTCTAAGTACATATTATAAAACAGAGCTGATTTGTATACAATTTTTACCAATGGATGCAGTTATTCGTGGTGAAATTTGTGGGAATAATTTATTAAGGTTTTCTGTATATTGACTGAAATATCGGACTATATCCGCAAAAAATATTCTTATCTGTCTTAAGGTAATCTTAGGGTGGGCGTTATTGTTTTATTTTCTACAGATTATTTTTACCATCACTTTTTTACATATATTCATCATATTTATTAAATCATATCATATCTTAGCTCTAATGCTAATAAAATACCATTATAACCAATGTAGACAGATAAATGCCCAAAAAACCTCCTATACTAAAATACACCTTTAAATGTCACCGCAAATTAATTCAAATTCCTCCGTGCAATCGAGCGGAATAATAAAGGAAGTTTGAATATTATGGCAACCCGGTCGCGTCTGGTAGGCGCAGCTAGGGTAAACTCCAGACAGGAACGGTTTTAGGGGAACAGGAGCGTTTTTAGGGGAAAACGAGAAAAATGGCTTCGTATATCTACCGTTCCGTGTAGTTTACCTACTCATAATATGAAAGTTCCCCTTTTCTACTTGCTTTTTGTTTGTGGTACTAAAGTTTTATTCAAGCTAGATAGCAATGTTTCATGTGGAGTGTTGGTATGAATTTTTATTACGGTTATTAGTTGAATTATTACGACAGCGTAATTTGTTTCCTTGTAGGAAACAAGGGTTTTAAATACTGCAGTAGTGTGATGTGCGTTATGCTATTATTTTCTCTATACTTATCTTTTAAAAAGTAATGTCTGTATGTACGTTTGGTTTTATCATCGGAATTACTCAAAAGATTTTGGTCTGGATTGCATTAGTCTATGAATAGTTTTCGGGGCTATTAAAACCATGATACCTACGAGCCGAAGTATCACGCTTTTTTTTCATAAATTCCGTGAAAATATTGATTTCAAAAGGCCCTAACTTTAAAGTCACATTACATCCGCAGTCAGTAATGTCGCAGGGTACTTTAACTAGTCATTGGCCTGTCGCTTAGTATCGACGGCTGGTTGCCACTCAACCCTAAAATTGAATTGAACTAGTCATTGATAAATCTTTGTAAAACAATTAAAAGTTCGACAATACTTATTTATAATTAAGGCTTTGTTTTACATCATTTATTTATTATTTGTCCTACTTGATTGGTATAGTATTGTGTGATCAATGCTTTTTTACACTTATTAAATGAATTGGTGAGAAATTGTGTTAACGGCGCCTTTTACTGGATTATGGCAAGCAAAATTATACCGAAAAAGGCTCGTCTTACCGTACCTGAGGGAGTTCTGGCGCACGCCAACACTTATGTACGGTAGTGAATCTTGGGTGTGGCAGACAGAAGAGACATGAAAGCAGGATTAATGGTGTGGAGATGAGAGCTTTGAGGAGTATGTGTGGAGTGAAATTGAGTGATAGGGTGCGCAACAGTGAAATAAGAAAGAGATGCGGATTGAAAGAAGATGTAGTGACTAAGATTGAAAAGGGTATGCTTCGGTGGTTTGGACATTTAGAAAGGATGAGTGATAGTAGATTTACGAAAGAGGTGTACAGAGCAAGAACGGATGGTGTTGTCGGAAGTCACCGCCCTAGGCGAACGTATGCTGATTAAATTGGCGACACTCTTAAAAAGGGCCAAGTGAAAAGTACCTGTAACCGGCGGTCATATGTAAAAAGATTACTTAATGAACGAAGAAGAAGCGAAAGATATGTGTCTGGATCGTAGCAGTTGGTGTTCCCTTGTCTCTGTCTACCCCAAAGGGAAAAGAGCCTGAGGTTATGTACGTATGTAAACGAATGGGTTGTTTGTTTTCCATTTCGTCTTATGGAAAATAACCATTCATTGGTATATACAGGAAAGTATTCACTCGACGAAGCTTGCAAATAACAGAACTATAGTGTACAGGAAAAATCCGTATCAAAACGGAACTATCGAAGCGCTTTGTTCGACTTTTTGGAATATACTAGTTTAAAATATTAGACGGAAGGTTTAAGGGTTAAAAATGTTTTCTATTTTCATTTAAAACTGTTTTTGAAGTAATCTCATGTTGAAAAGATGTGCCATTAATAAATCCAGTTCCATAAGATACCCATTTCCATCGTATATTTCCGGGTCTCATTTACATTTTACGTCGACGTTTCTGTGCCCTTTCAGTCGCTGCAGTCTCGAGTGATTGAGTTGACAGCCGTGTGACGTGCGCCTCACTCAAACCTATAAATCATCTTCATCTGTTTCCGTCAACGAGAAAAGTGGGTGCGTTTAGACCCGGTTTAGCAAAATTGTTGTGAAGGTGTCAGTTAACGTCTTGCAGTTTTTATTCCATTCCAAGAAAATAACGGTATGATTGTAAGTTCTGTTCTCGCCGGATCTGTGATATTTTACTTTGTATCTTGATATTCCCAAACAAAGTAACCTATGTTTTATTCCAGACTTGTAGATATGCGAAATTTCAACTCTCAACCTGTGAAGTTATTTCAGCATGAAAGAGTTAGGTACAAACATCCATCTATCATCAAAAACTTTCGTGTTTTATGCTATGAAATTTGGCATATCACATTGTTGTCACAAGTAGTGAAATAATATGTTTTTATTGTTTATTAACTAAAATAAATTCCGCAGATAATCACACCAACTACATGGCCCCAAAGTAAGCATAGCTTGTGTTATGGGATACCATGTAGCGAACTGGGGGGAATCTAGAATATAAATACATAAATTGAGAAACACCCAGACACGGAACATTTTTTTTTTCTTGTTCCGTGCGGGAATCGAACCCGCAACCACTGGCGTCTGAGGCAGACAGGTTTACCGTATCGCCAAAGTGGTCGAATTATTCCTTATAAGCCATAAGGTGAGATTGAAGTCAAAGTCAGGGATGCTAGCCGATGATTGTTAAAAAAATTAGCATACCTAATAAGTTTTATATTCAATAAAAATAGACAAATGTATACAGAACCTAAAAGAATTTACTTGTATGTTTTTTAGGGTCCTTAAAATCAAAAGAAGAAAACAAAACCTTTAAAGAATCAAATCTTTATGGCACTCGCAACGAAATTAAAAGCTATTGGCTATGGCTATAAGCTATACTTTCCGATGACCCAGAATCATAAAATTTCAGCACAAATCAACTGGATATAACGCAAGTTGCTAATTTAGAAGTGTTTACTGTGCGCGAATCCAACTTGCACTTCAGAGTTTTTCATCTAGCCTAAATTAAATTCCTTAACAAAACCTCGCAAATTTATTTAATTAATTTCCTTACTTCCTCATTAATTAGAAACGCAGAAAAGATCTTTATAAAAAATCCTTTGTTCTAAAAAGAAAACTAAACGGTAAGAGGCATTTCCGAGGGTATTTTTAATATAAATATTTTCATGTTAACTCGCCGTGGAATTTCTACACATTTCTGTGAGTTTTGCTATTTTTCTACCCTCTTGCTAACTTGATCACGTTTCATGTGAAATAATAAATTATTTCAGTGGCTTCCATTTTGCAAATATTATGCATGTATGTATGTATAATAAATATCATATATAGAAACGATTTTTGCAAAAAAAAGTTTGTATTTTTTACAACGTAATTAATATATTCAGAAAAGCATGGTCACTCTAAATTGTGAATAAACATTATTAAAATAAAGTCGACTACATACTCCATAACATCTTGTAGTACTACTTCGTAGTTTTAATAAATGCCGCGTCGTAGTAGCTGTGTTGATCAAGCGCGACTATTTGTAAAAAAGTTTCTTGGTGCCATACCTTTTTCTCTACTGAGCTTTACTAAAATAAATATTACAGGTACGTTTTATATCATATCAAAGAAAATAACATAAAATAACACGTTTCTTTTTAGTATGGACGTCTGGCCAGCACCTGTGCCAAATAAAATATTCGTGGAATACCATTATGAAAACACTTGAAACAACTGTTAATTAGATTTTTAGTTACTTTTCTTGTACATTTAGAAAAACTACTTGAATCGCCAATGACCACAGGTTACTGACAACGCCATATTTAAGTCATATTTTCACTGACATTCTTATATTTCTGCGTGGAAGAAAATTCGTTGATTTCAAGAAAAAGCAAACTGAATTCATAAATATTGTGTATTTTTGATAGATATTAGTAGTAGTGAAATGTCACTTCCGTACATTACGTTGACCTTTCAGGATCATCTCTCATTAACTGCTTATAACTTTTTGTTTTAGAACTCGTACGCTTCGAAGAAATAATATATTTTTTAAGTTTTTGTTATTTTTTTATACATTCTAAGAACAAAAGACAAATCTCTATAAGTTTGGAATACATTTTATTGATAGATTGAGTACGTGCATACAGTTAGTACTTCCGGCCATTTTGTATAACTGTGGAGATTTATAGCAATACCGTCATTTTGATTTTTCATTTGCACACCTAAATTACAGATTCAACTTTAAATGTTGTATTTTTGTTTGATTTGTAAATAATTTCCACGATCCTAAAATTTGGCACAGGTTGTGGCCAGGAATGTAACGGAACCGTTTGGCTGGTTACTAAAAAACATCCTTGTATACTAATTTGAAAACATGTCACTTTTTTGTGTTGCTTGTTTTTTTGTTATACCAACCTGTTGTACGTGTCTACATTGATTTAAACCCGGATTTTATCGCCTAAGTATAACGTATAACTCATTATATTATAGAATGACTGAATTCGACCCGATTTGCATGCTAGCGAACACCCTTTCTAGTATAACCGCACACTATTCTGGCATTCGCATTGGATTGAGGACCACTTTGGCGATGGGGTAAACCTGTCTGCCTCAGACGACAGTGGTTGCGGGTTCGATTCCCGCACGGAACAAGAAAAAACAATGTTCCGTGTCTAGTTGTTTATCTATTTATGTATTTATATTCTAAGTTTCCGCCTTGCTCGCTACATAGTATCCCATAACACAAGCTATGCGTACTTTTGTTATCTTTTTTCTTTTTGATTTTATTTGTTACCTATTGTTATTAAATTTTAGTGATCTTGAACAGTAACACTAAAGCTGATCCCTCGGCTGCGACATAATGCTGAGGCGGATTGCCGTTTTCACATTCAAAGTTTTATTATTAAAACTTTTTTACTTTAATTTATTATTTATACTTTCAATATTTTGTTTTAATTTAAGTTTTTTTCCTATTTCCACTTTATAAACAGTTTCTGTGTTTGTGAAATAAATACGTTTTCTTTCTTTCTTTCCATGTAGTCGGTGTGATTGTCTGGGGATTTTATTTAATTTAATTTTTAATTCTATTGCTTTACATATGAAGAGCCAGTTTCGTTCTACACCCTGTATGCTGACATCATCGATTTCATCGTCACTTATCGCTTGACATTGAGGTCATACATCGGTTATGTCAACTAAAATAAAAAGATTTACAAGGGATTTTTTTTTTAAATATAGCGACTTCTCCAAGCAACCTTTCATATTTTTTTTCTGAAGCCTTTATAAATCCACAGAAGGTAAGGTACAGTCCGACAAGGCTTTTTTGTAGCTTGGATGACGACGTCAGAGGAGCGTGAGGGTGAAATAAGGGTTACCATTACAATATCATTTCCCTCGTCTCAGGGAAAAATATGAATGCATAAACTTTAAGCTTTTTCATGTTTAAAAACAGAAATCGTTTCATTTTGTGTACTAAAAGAGGCTAGTAGCATTAATTTTGAGAAAAACGTAAGTGGTACAAAAACACAGTATTGAAGATATAAATAGAAGATAAAGCAAAGAAATATTAGTATTAAAAATAGAGTAACATGAAAATAATATCATGTTTTAATGATAAATTATTTTCCTCGTCATCCTCGTCACCACTACTTTCTTTATTAGGTACCTACTCGTATCTAGAAATGCTCGTATTTTGAAAGGTTTGTAAAAAATCTGCTTATTTTTCTTCACTTTTCATACAGTCTTTCTAAAGAGACAATTCTCCTGGAATCTTTTTTTTATTGAGATTTCAAAAATTAAATAAATTATGTTCTAAAGTGTGTTTTTCAAAGTATGGCAATATGTAAACATTGCAGAGGCAACTTGCTTCCTTACCCCGCGGCATTGACAATCAAAGCATTTTATTCAATTTCAAGAGTTTTGCCATAGCACCATTTTAACGTTTGGTGGCGCCACTTATTATTGGCAATAACAACTTAATATGAGTGAATTGAGTGAGTGATACACACTCATTCACCATTTGATCGCAAAACGCTGCCGGCTTGTGAAAGTCCTATGCATATCTGTTGTATACTGCACATATCTGCTTTGTTTTCCTGCAAACTCAGAAGTAGCGTCAAGTGAACAGTTTATCATTTATGTAACTGAATTATTGTGATGCTTGATAGACTTCATGATTCACATATTTCGACGAATAATTTTATAGCTATCAAACATGCTACCAAGTGATGGTTTTTGATTATTTTATGTTATGTTAGTGGTTTGTTAATTCGTTGCCATTTTACTGTAAAATTAGCACCCTTCCTTTCACATATGAAAAACAATATTTATCAACAATAATAATAAAAAACCACTATAGTGCTTAGTCAACCCAAAAAACCTCAAGCACATAAGCGCCGCCAAGCGGCAAAAATGCTTGCATTCCAAACGCCCTATAATATTGATGTGTCCTATCTGTACTTGTACATAATCTGTGCCTTACCCTTAAAATGGGACTTATTGAGACGTTAAAGTGACATTTCCAAAGACGGTGGTTAGTTCCAATTTTCGCCAAAAGATCGTTGTCGGTCTATAAAGCCCATGCAGCCTTTAAAAGTTTCAATTAAATTTTTTTTTTAAATAAGACCTATTTTATTCACAGATAACTACGAACGTAACAACATGTTCCAAACACTCTTTAAAGGTGCCAAAACAAGATTACCAAACGAGACTACACCCAACCTGCTCATACCATTTGTTGCTTTCCATTTATCGTACAACCACACTTATAGTAGCTCATATACTTTTTATATTCAGTGGTTTTTCAATTTTCCGCGGTGATTACAAGGTGTAGCTCCATTCCTGATAGAATTAACGTCTTCCGTCACGCGGCGACACTCCCTGCTGTGATTACTCCACTTACATGCTAAGGCCGCATACATCGCGATAGCTTAGCTGTAGGGCGGAGGCGAAGCTTCGTGATATAGGCATTCGACAGCGGATTTAAGTTTTTTCGTGTTCCTTTTATTTAAACAACGTTATTTGTTATTTATACGAAACCTGAAGTTTGTTCAGAATCGGCACAGTATAGATATCAACAGTAATTCAACTTCATTCAAACAGACGAGACGCGAGCTATACCTACGCGGCTCGATCTCAGCATGCGCTCAACATGCGACCAGTCGCGATTGTATGCATGCTGAAACAATTGATGAATGAGCTTTACGTTGATATGCAGATTGTTTATACTTTAAAATTTAATAATACATCTTTTCGTGCGTCTCAGTCGAGGTGCAAGTATTTTTCGGTTAATAATTTATAAGACCGATTTGTTATTCAAACGTAATCATGGTAGTTTGACGCAAAATGTATTTTTGTTGAACACTTCCTATTCAATTTACAAAGTATTTTATTTATTTATATAAAAAAAAGTATATTTGCAGTCACAAAACTAAATGGAAGTAAACACAAAGTAGGCAAATGTAATTTAAACGCTGAAGGCGGGCAGCCCTATCACATGTGAATGGATCGCGGCGCTGCGCTGTAGGCATTTATTTCAAAGAAGCGGCCGAGTTGAATTACTGAAGAATCGGTAAAGTGGAATCGGTACCATAATCGATTGTGATAGTTTTTATACAAAGTAGTATCTTTCCAATTAAGACATAATCTTAATAATCATTATCTAAGTAATACTTTAAGTAGGTATATTATTCTATTAAGTACCTACTTATCTAATAAATTTTGTAAGGTACCCTATTATTTAACTATTTAATTGTATATTTTTTTTTTGCATTTATATTTTGTTGCTTTTTTTAATGTTTCTTTTTTTTTTTATATGTGAGAAAAGCGACCACTCTCTCTTATGCTTAGAGCTTGTACATTTTTATGATTGTGTAATTTCTAATGGAACTTTAGGTTTATTAGTATTCTTAGTTTTAAAATTATTTGTAAAAAACTGTTTGACTTCCTAAATAAATAAATAAAATAAAAAATAAAACTCAATAATCTCTACAGAACCTTCAATAATGTACACATTCACTCACACAATCCAAGTATGTTAAACATTTGTTTCACTTATTGATATATCCACTACTAGTAGTTCGGTGGTAAAAAGGGAGTGTTTACAATTTGTTCAAAAACAGCTCTCACACACTCACCAAAATCAGGGTAGGGCGAAATATTGACGAATGTCTAACATCGCGATAACTTAGATAGAACTTCGCGGAAACACGATGAGTGTGGCCTAGGGTTTACTTTACACGCCTTCATACTCGCAGCTGCAGATAAGCAACGTGCTAATAGTTTCAAATGGAACTTGAAAATGTGTTTCGTGTAATAAAATTTTATATTTCTACAACGTTATATACAGGTGGAGAATTTGTTCGTTTGTTTGAATGAGTTATTTTGTGGAAATTGTTTATATGTATAAAGAATATTTTCGATATCGGTATCTTGTTTTTTAGAAGTTCATATTTCCAGTTTCCTAAACAAATAACATATAATATTGTTAAAAATTATAATGTATATATTTATTTTTCTAATTCAATAAGTTTTTTTTATATTACAGTCGTGTATTGTGTATTCATTTAGGAAAATGGGTAACAAGTACTTCGAGCTTACACTTTTTGTTTAAAATGTTAATTAGACTACTCTCTGTGGATTTATGTAAATAAATGAACAAAGAATAAATTAATTGAAATCTCAGTGAGTTTGCTCTAGGAAACCTTTAATTATTAAATTGCCAAATATGCGAATTTCCACGAAAATTGTTACGAATTACCTTGAGCCTCAGGGTAGGACTGAAGATATTTTTAACTGTTGAAACATTATGTTATTTTTTACATTAGTATGGTGGATTTTTACATTCTTTGACATTGTTATCCTCAGGAGAATTGTGCTTTTTTATCATTTTTAATCTATACGAATATATAAAGCTGAAGAGTTTGTTTCTTTGAACGCGCTTATCTCAGAAACCACAAGTGGGATTTGAAAAATTATTTTTGCATTTGATAGCCCAACTCTTGAGGAAGGTTATATTTTATCCCGGAATGCCCACGGGATCAAAAGTTACGCGGGTAAAACCGCGCGCGGTGGCTAGTGTCTTGATCGATGATCGAGTTTTAAAAATTGAAGTGAACACTAAAAGTTGTAATATTCAATTCTTGTTCGTTTTCGCTTAGAAAAATAAAATTTCGAGTTTTTTCCAATTTAGTCGATTTTAAAACTCTCAATATACAAACTACAGATGATTATAATTAACAAAAAAAACACCGTAGCCTAATTAGCCTAATAACATTGTTTTGAAGATTCTCATTTTCCAAGAAATGGATTCACTCAAAAAGAACAACGCTTTTAAAACTAGGTATACCTACTTAAGTATTTCAAAAACAAATCAGTTAGCAGGTAAGATATACCTATTGTTAACAAAGTACAGTCAGCTACAAAAGCTGATAGAGACATTCACATTCAAATTTATTCACCATTTTGCCTTAATTACGATCTGTATCGATTAACTTCTATGTACAGTTGTAATAAAGGAACATAGAAATTAATCAATATTAGTAGTTACTAGCTGTGACCCGCTACTTCGTCCGCGTGGATACCGTTTATTAGAGTTGGATAAATACTATTATTATATTCACCTTGAAGTTAAAACTTACCTTATTCTAAATTTCGTCAAAATCGACTCAGTAGTTTAGCTGTGAAAGCGTTACTGATAGATAAACAGACAGAATTACTTCAAAAACTGTTACAACAAAGCAGTGATCCGCAGTTTCACCTAGGTTTTGTGAAAAAGTATAGGTAGGTAGGTATATTACATAGATGATGCCCGCGACTTCGTCTGTATTGAATTAGTATTTCGAGTAGGTTATTTTCTTCTCCAAGGTCCTAACTATCTTTAAAAACAAAAATAAAAATGAAGAATCTTCGCCCATATAATATGTATAACTCCTAACCACAAACATAGGTAGGTAACTATCTATTAGGTACATTACAAAGGCACATAGCGTTATAAACAAATCGGGTGCCAAAGTGCCTTAAATTTTAATATTGTCTTAAGTTTTCGCGATATTATGTATGACTATTAAATAAAACACTTTTTAACCGGATTTATCGCGTATATTTACATTTTAAATTTTAACAGTCGCTCGTGACCACGGGGTCTGCAAAGACACCGAAACGTCGAGTTAAAATGTAAAACATAAATTATACGCCATTAATCCGGTTAAAAAGTGTTTTATTTAATGCCTTCAATTTTACTTAATTCATGCAATATCTTCATTAATTATACTTAGCTTATTGTTATTCTAGGTAAAGGTAAGTAGTTTTTGCGTGAAATAATAGCAAAAATCCATCCATCCAGCCATTATCAGTGTACATACAATACTACCTATAGTTATGTATGGCTGCTTTTCACTGCCAAACGGCTAAGCCAATATTAATGTAATTTGGTATAGTAGTTAACATATACGTTACTTTTTATTCCGAAGAAATCTACGGTTTCTGACTTCCAAGAGGCAGAAACGATCATGAAATAAACAAAACCTTGATTTCCATTTTATCTCTGTATGTACAGAAGGCAGTACATCAAGCGTTACAAATCTGTCAAAATTTTTTACTTGAATTTGAACTCTATGCCCTCGATAATAAGTTGAAATTGGTTGGGGAAATTTGACAGATAATGTAACGCTTGTTCCTTCTTTACCTACCTATATTAAATCTAGCAAAAGCTGCGCTCGCCTCCCGCCTTTTTATACCCTACCGCCGCGAGAAAAATAATCCATATATCATTCAGTATTAACGCGCGATGGGTTATTAGCGTATTTCATGTATAAGTTTGGTGTTTCTATACCGATTTCTATGATTCCATTGAATTTTTATTGAATAGGTAATAATATTAATTTTTTAAAATTAGGGATGAGTGAGAGTATTATAAACGTAAGAGTAAACAAATATAATCAGAAAGCTCCGAACTGCTAAGCCATCGGGATTTACTCGTGTTATTGTGAGTCAACCATAAAATATAGACATATACTGTTGTGGGATATTTTTATATAATTTTATGAAGAATATTCCTGTCATAGATGATTTCTATGTAGCTTTAACCATTAAGGCTGCACACGCGACGGGAGCTTAAAAAATGAAGTAGCTTCTATTGATTTTAGCGTGATAATAAGTATACTATAACCTGCCCAGGAGTATGAAGAATAATTTTACCGAGTTTCGTTAAAATCCGTCGAGTAGTTTTTGTTTCTATAAGGAACATACAGACAGACAGACAAAAATTTTACTGATTGCATTTTTGGCATCAGTATCGATCACTAATCACCCCCTGATAGTTATTTTGAAAAAATATTTCATGTACAGAATTGACCTCTCTACAGATTTATTATAAGTATAGATTTAGGCACAATATGGTGAAAAACGACTTTGAAAATTTCGATGTGTTAATCACATTTGTAGCTGACTGTACCTACCAGTTTCCGCTTACAAAGTCGTCCTGATAATTCTACCGGGATAAGACGTCTGCATCCGCAGGCATGCCGCTAAATTGCTTTTACTAAATTCATTATGGCGGCCCCTGGAGTATTTTAATAAAGAATATAATTAAATCCGGGCGCTGTGGACGACGGCCTGTTTGTCAGATATGGCGGTAACCACTCATTCCTTTAAGATGGATGAATGTAGATAGGTATTATTGTAAGCTTTTTATTGTTTGGTCTTGAAGCTTCCAAACGCAATGACATCGTAGGTGTGTATTGAACTCTTTGTGTAATGATAACTGAGTTGAGTATAAATGCTGACTAAAAATTACTATTATTGATGTCATATTTTCTTGAGTATATTCTTGTTTCATTTCATATTCAAATTCAAACAACATAAAAAAGATTTCATTAAAAAACCGTAATAATTAAATAGCAAAGGCTGTTGCAGTGTAGTACTTATTTTAAGAAATAATCATCCATCATCAACGTCATCCACAGCCAGTAGACGTCCACTGCTGGACATTGGCCTCCCCCAAGGTTTTCCACGTCGCTCGGTCCCGCGCCGCCCTCAACCAGCGTTTACTCGTTACTTTGACCAGATCCATCTTGCGGGGGGCCTGCCAACGCTGCGTCTTCCAGTACTTGGCTACCACTCGAGAACTTTTCCGCCCCAACGGCCATCTATTCAGCGAGCTATGTGTCCTACCCATTGCCACTTCAGCACTGCAATCCTTCTGGCTATGTCGGTGACTTTGGTTCGCCTGCGAATTTCCTCATTCCTTATTCGTATGATGGCACCACACACTGGTTGGCATCAGACACTGCGGTATTTGGGACGAGAAGATTTTACGGAGCTTCCCGAACGCTGCCCAGCCGAGTTGGATTCGACGATTGAGCTCTTTCTTAAAGTTGAACCTACCTAACTGGATTTATGTCCTAGGTATAGATAATCGTCGACAACTTCGAGCGTGGTGCCTCCAACTACCACAGGAGTAGGTGCAACATGGACTTTCGACATAATCTTCGTCTTATCCGTGTTCATTTTAAGATCCACTCGCTGCGCAGCTCCACTGGATTTTTCCATCTGAGTCTACCTTTGATAATTTTTAAGCCCAATTTTCACCATCATTAAATATGCAAATATCAAAACCAAAGGGAAACAGTTTCTTGATTTTGAGAACGTACCGTGCACCTACAGATTTTTTTTCAAACTAAACTAAGAAATGGCAAGTATTTATCGAATACCTACTGCTTAGTACATTACCGACTGTATCCTCATTTCATAAAAGTATTATGTCCACAAGACCACTCGACGAAACGGGTATCCTTATCCTAGGTATATCCTAGTAAAACCTAACGAACCTATCTTAGGAAACACCTGAACCGAACTCAATTTTAGCAGGATTTCTTAGTGGATTCAGTTCACAAATAGGCCACCATCTTGCGTTAGCTAGGTGGCCACATCTTCTTTATACAGGGTGACTAGCGGGTCACTTTCGAAATTCGAGGACGTGAAAATTTGAGATCATACATGAAGAGAAAATAAAAAATAAATATTAATTATTTACTGAGTAAACTGAACCGAAAGTCGAAGAATTCATTACGCAACGCATGGTTACACTGGTACGGACGTACCTACGCACGCTATCAACACAATATAGGTAGGTAGATTAAAGACGGCTTCACAAACGGTCGTCGACCTAGTAAAACCTTTTATTTATTTATAGGAAATTCTGCTGAAAAATTAAGTACTACTTTTATTATATAATTTTGATCAGGATCGAGTACAGGGTGCTCTCCTCCACCTTCACCGTCACCCTGTAAATTTACTACAACTAGAATAGAAGCTTCATTTTGCTACTTTATTTCTTTTTTCTAAAGTTATTTTACACCACCCAATCAAATCAGCAAAGTTTCAACGTCATAACGACCTCAGCTGTTTCTGTCCAAGTCTCAATCAGGTTTGTAAACAGCTGGCCCACGTCGGCCATTACCACCAATTTTATGAGCAGCAAATATCGTGGTTTATGAACGACGCTCGCTTCGTCAATACACGATGAGCTATACTCCATTTCATTGCGATATGGCGGCAAACAGAGCTGGTGACCCTACAGTTACGCTCCGCGTTTGTCTTTAGGATTGCTCCGTTGTTCTTTTTTATTTTTTAATCCATATCTAAGGAGATTAAATATGTAAGATTTTGGTCAAACTAACTAAGACTGATTTGATTTATTATCAAGACTTTTGTAAATAATGTAACTTTTTGCAACAGTAATTTGATTGAACTAGCCTTAAGATCTTTAAAAATTACCAATTTGACGGTCTCCGTTGTTCAGTGGTCTAAGTGTTTTTTAAGTCTTACCTAGACGTGATCCCATTGGGATTGTATGTGTTCCGGACAAACCCGATTTCAGGACTGTAATATGCAATTAAATGGATCTACATCGGGGAGTGGTGGCAACACCGGAGGGGCAAGCGGGGTCTGGTATTCCGCTCGTCACTCCATACGGGACTGCTAACGCTACCGCTCGTGGACATAAAAGTCAAAATAATATTGTTTTATTTAATAATAATAATAATAATAAAAAGCTTTATTTCACATTTACACAAAACATACACAATATACACAATTTAAAACATTTATAAAATACAAACACAAATTATACAATATTACAAACATAAATTAAAATACCTAAATAGTAGTGTGTGTGTAGGTGTGAGTATGTATTTGGTGATGATTTGGTGCGAGTGTGTATATATGTATGTTCCGTGCGTGTGAAAATGGCGCTGGCTCAGCATGTGCCACAGTTGACTGAGGCGCTGTTATTCTGCCAGGAACCAAAATGAAAAACTTACTTATGAATTAAATCAATGTGTGTGCCGAGTATTAATAAAGCTTGGCTTTAAGTTTAAAAATCCGAAAAGTGAATGGAAAAATTGTGTAAAAATGTATAAAAAAAGGAATTTAATAATTGAAGTGGAAAAAAGATAATATAAATAATAATAGTACTAACAACATGAAATAAAAAACCAACCATCACTAACTTATAAATTTCTAAAAAAAAAAAAAAAAACTGTAATCTTTAAAAATTGCAGTTTCAGGTACCCAGCGAAACCTGACGCGAAAATAAATAATTTCGATATGCCAATTTGAAACTATGCACCGATTTAAAAAGTTTTACTGGCGGCGGAATATCATTCCAGCATTTCGTCGCTGCATACCTGAAACTGCCCCTAAAAAGAGCAGTTCGATGGCTTGGGACGGTCAACTGCTTTGAACCCTCTCTTGTACCATATCGATGATCAATATGACGCCAAGAAAGTTTAGAATATAGATATTCTGGTTGTTCTTTATTGATTACTCCAAACAATAAACAGGCAAGATGTAGTTTAACGCGGTTTTCAACTTTAAGTATTTTTGCCTGATTAATGAAGGGAGTAACGTGGGTTCTCGGTGGGATGTTGAAGCAAAATCTGGCACATGCATTCTGTACCCTCTGTGCAAGGGCCAGAGATTTCTTCAAAAGACAAGGTCCATACACAGTTAGACAGTGATTTAGTTTTGATAGTACCAGAGACTCGCAAAGCAACACACGAAGTTCTGGCGATATGTATGGACGAACCCCATATAAAACCCTCAGCCTATACAAACAATTTCTGACCAATTCTACAACATGCTCATGAAACTTCAAACCACTGTCCATAAGAAGTCCTAAATTTCGGGCTTTGTCCACACGAGCTATCGGGCAGCCGTTAATGGCAACTAGTGGATTAAATTCCTTAATTTTTTGGACTTGTGAATTGGTTCCAAGAACCATGAATTTTGATTTAAGAGGGTTTAGCACAAGTGAATTATCGTGGGACCAATTAGCTATTCTGTCAAGGTCAGCGTTAATTCGGGCGACACCGGACAAAGTCTCCTGAGGATCAAACGAGAGATACAGCTGGACATCATCTGCATAAAGATGAAATTGACAGTTGCGGATGTTGTTGATGATGTCAGCACAATAGATTAAAAAAAGGAGAGGTCCCAAAATTGATCCCTGCGGGACTCCTCGGGTAACCCGTGCTGTTGCTGATTCTACTCTGGATCCATCTGATTTAGTTATAATGACCTTTTGCGCGCGATGCGAAAAGTAACTCTCAAACCAAGAGACCGTGGACCTTGAGAATCCATAATAAGACAGTTTTGACAAGAGTAGCGAGATGTTAATTGAGTCGAAGGCACGGCTGTAGTCCAAGAAAACTAAAATGGTACCCTCACCAGAATCAGCTGCAAAAAATATGTTATCAACTACATCTTGAAGGGCTGTCGCCGTTCCTCGGGATTTCCTAAATCCTGACTGTAAATCGGGTATTATATTCTGATCTTCACAGTACTGTGAGACCTGAAGGTATACGACCCTCTCCAGTATCTTTGATAAGAACGGGAGTACACTTATTGGTCGAATATCGTTGATACTATCCAGATGATTGTGCTTAGGTAGTGGTCGCACATTCGCAGTTTGCCACGTCTTGGGAAATTCAGAGCTAGACAGAGACCTGTTTACAATAGCTGTGATCATACCTAGAACTCTCGGCAAAGTCAGTAATACCATATCTCGACTTAAACCATCAGCACCCATAGCGTTAGATTTTATCGAGAGTATTATCTTACCAATTGTATTCTCGTTTACCGGTTTAAAGTTAAACGTGGCTTGATTGTGCCGGTGAAACTCGTGGTACGTCAGTTGCGAGATGGAGACTTCAGATCCACCAGGGACACCAAGAAAGTGGCCATTGATTTTATTTGGATCATCGAAAGTATCTGGTAGGTCTTGACATCCTTTAAAATCCGGCAAGACGGATTTTTTAAGGTTTTTCCAGAGTTTCTTTGAATTTTTAATATTCAAATTAATATTCTGTTTAAAAAAGGCAGTTTTCTCAAAATGAAGACTTTTCCTAACCAGACTCTTGAGATCTTTGTAAATAGTCTCGTTAGTTAGCGTACTGGATAATTTATAGTCACTGTGAGCTTTATCTCGCAGTCGCATCATGAATTGGAGATTGTCAGTGATCCAAGGCGGCTTCTGTTTTTTTATAATGCAAGACTTTTGAGGAGCGTACTTATTGAACAGGTATAGTACTCTTTCATTGAATGCTGTGATCATAGTTTCTACATTTTGCATATCGAGTAAAGATTCCCAGTCAATTGAATTAAGTTCGTCATTGAATTTATTTAAATCAATATCCTTTATTGGGCGGTAGTTAATCTTCTTAGGAATAATTGAGGGCTTCTTTATCCTAAAATCAGCTACAACTATCGCATGGTGACCAAGCTCCTCTATGTGTATTATACTCGTACTACATACGTTTGCATCAGTGCAGATGATGTCAATTAATGTGGCACTATGTGATGTAAAGTGTGTGGGCCTGTCAACATAGTTGTGCAGATCAGTTGAAATAAAGAAATCCTTTAATTTACGAGTTTTAGGCGAGTGGGTATCAAGAAGATCAATATTAAAATCACCTAATAATGCAATATTATCGTAATTACTAAAAGAAGTAATAGAATCCGTTAATGCATCCAAAAATAAGTCTACATCTACCCATTCAGGTCGATAAGCAGTACCCACGATGATGCGTTGTGAGTTTATGTTAATGATAAGCCACATTTGTTCGACTGAACTATTGTTTGATGGAAAAGAACACTTTTTCACAAAAATACTATTTCTGATGAAAAACCCTACACCGCCGCCACGATTACGCAAACCATGTTTTCGAGGAGTATGTATAAATTTATAGCCAGGAATAACAGGTGCCTTAGAATCCTGACCATCCACCATCCAAGTTTCATTTATAGCAAGAAGGTCGAAAGATTCTCTTAAAACCATTGCTATAAATTCATCGTGTTGGGTACCTAAAGATCCCTTGTTGAAAAGACCAAATCTCAAAAGTTTACGATTGCCCATAAAAATAATAAAATATATCCAAATAAATAATAGTTACCATGCAATAACGTACAGAATGTGCAAGCGCGGTGAACAGCTTTAACAATAAGTTGACGCCATCCCTGTTCCACCTACGGCGGAAGGGTGAGCTACGTCTCTGTCCAGGTGACTTCGACAGCCAGTGTGCCGCGGCGCAGGCTCCAGGGTACACGGGCGAACCTAGCCGTCTAATTGCAAATCCAATAATATAAAATAACATTAATGAAGCATAAAATATAACGATAGATTTTGTTCTATTGAGATAGTAAGTTATTTTAATTATGCGAAGAATGTATCTCAAGTATAGTGTGATTAAGCAATGTAGTGTAGTGAAAGAATTTTGTAGTTTCATTATTGTGACAAATAAGAGTTTGCATGTGAAAAGTAGCGAGCAACTATTTAACAAGTGCATGTGAAATTGAAACGCATACGAAACAAAGCACAACGAAGCAAGACACTTATACCAAATACCAAATAAATAGTTATCTGAAACGATCCTGTAAGTTTTACAGGTATGATCAATGATATTATATAAAACAAAAGCAGATATGTTATAAGCACGCGCATTATGAAGACTCAAATACGAGCCAAATGGTAGGTCTTGTAATTAGTCTGCGTCGAGCGCAATCACAAGCGTGACGCACTTTAGGTTCCTGTGTCCTCCCTCACCAAAATAAATATAAAATGCCGTCGTGTGCGTTTCGGAAGTGTACCAATTATAACTCTAAAGTAAACAAAATGCAAGGGATCTCATACCACATGTTAGTATGTAAAAGTACTAAGATTTTTTAGTATTTGTAAATAATTTTTTCAAACAATCTAATAACCGATGCAGGTGAAGAAAGAGATAGCGATCTAGTATTGACGCGAGAGCAACGCGAGAGCGATAGATGCGTGCTCTGTGGACATAGATTAATTAGTGCAGAACGAATATTGATAGTGAATAAAATGCCTACAATTAAAGTTCAGTTGATCTTTATTTTTACTTTGTTTTGATCCCCATTTTCAATCATCCAGTACATCTGATTAAAGTCATAATTGATAAATACACAAATATTCGTCTCCATTCCGCACATAAAAATAAAATACAAAAACTTTCAAAAAGACAAAAAAGAAATAAATTAAATCTTTGTGAAGGTATATAATATTCATTGTATTTCTATTTTTAATTATTATTTCAATATTAAAAATTTTAATACCTAATTATTATTTTCTATTATTTCTTACCTATATAATTACTTTTCAATCAAGTGTCCACTCTACGACTGTAAATATTAACTATGACACAAGAAAACATTGAAGTGCAATCATTAAAACTATACTATCTCTTTCATTCGCGTTCTTTTTCTTATCTTTTGTTATACTTATCAGTGAAACTTGTCAATGCATGCAGTTTTTGATTGCTCGGAACAGTTTAGAACGCAAATTTCTATGAACGTAACATATCTATAGTTTATAATATCATTGGGTATGATACATTCCTATATATTTTTCCATACAAAAAAGATTTATTACGCTATTTAATTTATAGTTAAATTTGTCATGTACGAATAGCATTATTAAGTAAACGAAAAGTTCATAAGTAGACAAATAGCAAAAATATGATAGTATCAAAATATATTTATTTGTAGGCACGTTAGCTGACATTCCATTCACATATTCCATCTTAAAAATTACCTCCAAGGTACATAGGTGTTTATATGATATAATCATACGACATTTCAAATAAAAAGATAAATAATTTAAGCAACCTAAAATACGATAAAAAAACAAAACAGTTGAATATCTTAAAGCCCTATAAAATATATTTATGTATGTAAAAAAAGTTAAGATTAAATACACTTTACTTTTAAAAAAGGTTAGAATGTAAAACAATTGATTTGAGGTAAGGCAATCGAATTTGATTAAATAAAACTTATACCTAAGGAGCGGGGCGGTCTGCCGATATCTTTTCAAAAACACGATCAATGTCTTGTTCATTCTTTATCCTAAAAATAGGAAGGGATTCCATTTTTCGGGTAAAAATAGCCCCATCACGAGTCCAGACAAACTTCCATTGGGCTTCGCGGGCGCGCTCTCTTACTGTCTGGAACAACTTGCGATTAGTGGCCGTCAGTCTCTCATTCACATATATCCTGCTGGCTTCGCCAGGCACGTCGATATCTTTAGAAGTTAGGTTGCGGCGTACCCGAGCGTTCTTCAAGATGTCGTCTCGGGTGGACTTCCGCAGTAGCCGCACAGATATAACCCGCGAAGTTTTATCGCCTTCTTGTCGGTTTCTACGAGGCGAACCGCAACGTTTAATACTAACAATATCTTGTAAATCAATTGAACTGCCTAGTTTTTGTGTTAGCAATTTAAATAAGTGGCTGATGTTTTCGCCATTACGCTCAGGGATTCCCGTTATGTCAAGGTCGTTGGAATGCCTCTCTTGTTGATGCTCATTTATTTCAGTTTTTAACTCTTGAATCGTATTATGCAATATAGTTAGATTTTTAGTACCTTGCTCCTCGCTACTGTGCAACTCCAACTTCGAGAGTCTTTCTTCAACCGCATCAACTCGATTGTTACAGTAGTTCACACTTTCCTTCAAATCAGCAATCTCAACCCGAAAATCTCTTATCAACTCTCTAGTTTCCAGCAGGTCCTTCTTAAATAATTGTATCTCGGCTCTAAGGCTGGATATTTCATTGCTGCTTACAGTATCCGTTGAAGGTGTCGAAACAGGGGAAGAAAGTATCGGAGTAACTGTATTTTCCGTGTCCGTATTGCAAGCTTGACGCGGCAACTTAGTTTTACAACTAGGACACATCCAGTCCTTAGGTGTATTACCAGAAACAGACAAATTAACACAATTCCGATGATATAAGTTGGTGCATTTAATACAGCTTGCGCCGCCTGCGGTAGCAGATAAAAACTTTCCGCAAGACGCACACTTATTTGACGGTGCCATATTTAAGATAGCAAATCTGTAATTTTTAGTTTTCGACGAAGTATAACTGTCCTCAGTTATGTAAATCAGAGCTGAATAATAGTCCGTGGTGCAAGAGAATAGAGCGTATTCTCGTATAACAGCGTAGCTACGATTCGAGTTGAATGACCGCGCAGGACGGTTAGCGACCCCACTACGGTAGCAGTATTTATAACTAAAATCAGCTGTTTCTTAAAACTGAGATTACTCGAGCACTATAAGGATTTTGCACAAAATAATTACACCATTGGAAAGTTCACAAGTTCAGCTTACTTTTAATATGCAATTATAAGTACTTTTAACACTTTAGTCCACTTTTTAACATTAAAATACACGGAGCTAAGCAAAACGATGTTAACGGCACGGCACACCCTCCACAATAGCTATAATAGTGGACGTTACAAGGACAAACTAGTTTTGCCTAGACTAACTAGTCGGAACGGATAGGTGCAACGACGAGCGCAGCGAGGAGGAGCAGTTAGGTTGCATATAGTAATATAGCGGAGCCGCGGCAGCGGCCGACGAGGTGCCATATACCTGGTCAACTATCATAGTTAATCCTATCGCGTATAACTAGTAGCCTATGCAAAACTAGTTTGTCCTGAAATCGGGTTTGGCTGGTAACATATGCATTACTTTGTAGCTTAATTAGTTTATACTAATATGTATCTATAGGACATAAATAATTCACCGTGAAGTTATTTTACAATGTCTGAATAAATTAAGGTGTTTTATGTCAATTCTAAAATATATCGTTTTTAAACGAAATGGCACTCATGAAGCGTTATCTTGAGTGCCATTCCGAAAGAACCAATTAGATGAATTAGATGTCAAGTAATTGGATTATCCCAAAATAATAATTTTCCCGTTTAATGTTGGCGCTCTAGTATACACACATTAAGGCAGAAAACAAGGTTTTCAACAAACATTTTAACTAACAGGGATGGCAATATGGAAATCTGATGCCGAAAATTGGTATTAACTTAATATTTAACTTATTTACTTTTTGTAAATAGCTTCCTACACATTTATAAGAAGGGGTTCTACTGCCTACGTTTGGTAGCAGGACCACTTCAGGATCGGCCTGGCCAATTAAACAATAAAAAAATTATAAATATTTTATTTATTTATTTTATTTTTATTTTAAATATGCTGGTAAAATACGACAATAAACCCAGGTGCCAAGTGGAAGAAACCTTTCATTTGATTATTGTTTTGAAACTGCACGAGAGAAGAGCAAACAAACCGCATTGTATGTTTATATGTGACTATGTATTATGTGGGCCTTCCCAACTTCCAATTTGCGCCTTCGGAATATTGCATGTCGAATGAAATAATGTTTCTATAAGAGGATTGTAAAATCGAAATTCATGACATAGCATGAGCAATTACAATTTTCAAGATTCGTCAAACAAATTATGTTTTTGCTGGACATTGTAGCATTTATGTAATTTAATTTACATTACTCGAGTTTTTACATTTAAGTTTTTCAAAAATAAAATAGTTACTTCACCAAAACCTAACTAATAAGTAGTTCGTTTTTTAAAGATCATATATGATAGAAGTCCGGAAGTCAAATTTTCTAACTTAAAACCTTTTAGCTCATCTGGCCCTTGAGATCAAGAGTATTTATTAAAACGTTTGTTTGAATCCGAATATCCTTCTTTAATAAGTTCAGCAATTGTGAATTTCGAACAGAGAAAAAATACTCATTAAATAGGTATGAGTGTATAACATATTCAGCAACCTTAGCAATCCAGATAAACCGCACTGACAAAGTAAAACTTATTTTACGCTCTATAGCTGTAGTACATTTTCGTTTGCAGAATCTAGCGATTTAAAAGTGCAGGCAATGAGGATCCGTAACGTTTTTAGTTGAGAATGCAGATTTATAGAGCTAAGAAATCCCTAATATTCAGTGCAAACATTTTTGTTCTACGACAAAAATTGACGAATTTATGACCAAAATACTTACGAAATGTGCTGACCGGCCCGCGTGATAGCTGTGACGTCACTGGGTCCGTCGCCGCCAGTTAGCCGTTGGCAGTGATAGAGCGCGCAGTGTTTTGTAACATTTATTGTCAATTTGAAACAAATTAAGTGTCTGATTTGTGTTTATTTCATATTTTTAAGTATGTATAAATATTGTATAGTGCCAAAATGTACAAATACTACCATTAAAACGCCAGAAAAACTATTTTTTAACGTGCCGAAAGACCCAATACTTCGTAAAAAATGGTATTCCATGGCAAAAAGAGATGATAAAACTACACCCTCTGCCCTGACTACAAGACATTGCTGTGAAGATCATTTCGATGTACGTATCTACTTATCTATACCTATTATTCAGTTGATAATATTTTGGTACTTATGTACTATTACGTTCAGTGTACTTACCTAAGCTATGGTATGTATTCTTTTATTTTAAGTCTACTGTACTAATAAAAATATTTCTATTTACTTTTTGAGTTTTGTAAATAAACCCACGTACCTACGTATAACACATGAGTAGATAAACGGATACACAGAGGCAAACCTGCATACCTATCTACAACATCGCGAAACGGTTGCACTATTACAAGGTAGCGGGGCATGCATGTGTGCGTGACTACTGGCCGCTTGTCACTTACGACGCGGTGAGTGAGACGAAAAAACTGGTTTACGCGGGTATAGCCACAGGGACGTACTCGGCTAAAAAAGTAAAAATATACCAATCGAGCGGTTTTAATAATATAAACGACAGTGGTGCATTTCTTTGTCTGCCTCAGCTATGCCTTCTTATTAGAAGCAAAATAATCTTACTTTTTATATTATAAATGTCAAAGTTTGTAAGGATGTATGTATGTATGGATGGATAGATGTATGGATGGATAATGTGTATGGATGGATGTTAGTTACTCTTTCACGTAAATAAACGACTGAACAGATTTTGATGTAATTTGTTTCAACATATAAGTGATTTGTTCCCACGGGAATCACGAGCATGACAACTGTTTTACGCGAGCAAGCCGCTTAACCCTAGTGAATATATATTTTTATTAAAACAAAATAGTGGTAAATTTTTTTTCGAATTAAAAAAATAGACAGGTTTCATGTGCTAACATATCATTAACACATACAAAAAATATATTTTTATACCTATTTCAGGTGGAAGAAGATATGGAAAATTACGTAAAGTTTAAGTTGGTTGGAGGGAAGCTTAAACTGAAGAAGGGAGTTTTGCCTCATAAGTTTGAATGTCAAAAGCCTCAAAAGAAAAAAATTGACAGACCCGGTTTCAAGAAAAGACAAGATATAGAATATTTTGAAAGAGTTTTAAGTAAAGATATTGTACACGAAGACCTGTTGTTACATCCCATTGAAGTAGTAGAGTGTGAGAATCAAGACTTAAATATTATACACAACAGTGATCCCCTTAATAATGAAGAAACAGACGAATTATCAAAAATCAATCAACCCGGACAAAAAACACAAGCAGTTCAGGTTAATATGAAACCAAAAATGAAAAATAAATCTAATAATACACCAATAAAATGCAAACAACACATAGTTATTAAAAAAGCGATCCCTAAAAGTCTTGATTCAAACGTTAGCTTCACGATCAGCAACTCAAGTGACACTAGTCGTTCTTATGTTGTTAATACTAGTGATAACGAATCGAATGTTTTGGAAATAACAAAAAAGATGAACAAAATTGTCTTTAATGAGCATATGCAAAAGGGCGCTGTAATGGCTATATCTCGAGATCCAAAATTACTTATAGGCATTCCTGACCATTCATACTTTTGTATTAAACATTTACAAAACTTCACAGGAATGTCTTCTACTGAAATCTTGGTTACTTTAAGAAAAATCCGATGGCATGAACCTAACTCTATGCTTGCAATACATTTTGGCCTCTCTGAGAGTTCTGTGACTAAATATTTTACAAAAACTCTCCCAAAAGTTGCACTATGTCTGAATCAGCTTATTATCTGGCCATCAGCAGATGATGTCAGGGAAAACTTGCCGATAGCTTTTCGAAAACGCTATTCGAAAGCGATTTCAATAATCGATTGTTTCGAAATTCAAATCGAGAAACCTAGCAACGCCTCGCACCAAGCGCTTACTTGGTCTCAATATAAAAGCTGCAACACCATTAAGTACTTAATATCTATTACACCTGATGGATTAATAAATTTTATCTCTGAGGGATATGGAGGGAGGACCCCAGACTCAACTATATTTGAAGACAGCGGATTTCTTAACAAATTGACACCAGGAAGTATTGTGTTAGCTGACAGAGGTTTCAAAAATATTGCCCATTTACTGGAACAACGTGGTTGCACACTCCTGAGACCACCTAGTGTGACTTCCAACTCAAAACCTACAGCAGAGGAAGTCTTGCAAACAAAGAGAATCGCTGCTATAAGAGTTCACGTTGAGAGAAGCATAGGGAAGTTGAGAGACTTTAAAATGATCGGACCTCACGCATGTGTGGATATCTCATACATAAAATTATTGGATAATATTGTTACAATAGCCTGTGGTTTAGTTAATTTACAGGATTGTCTATTTAGTAATCAGGTGTAAAAATAAAAATGTTTCAGTTTATTTATAGTTTTATTTCGACAACCTTGCATAATCAAAATCATATTATTATAATAACATTAATAAGAGTATTCTTTATGTCTCAACCAGTTTTGGAAATACCGATGATTTCCAAAAAATGGTGGCCTTCTCTAAGAGATCAATACAATATTTTTCATCGTAGTCTACTTCAAATATTTCTACGTTGTTATTTTTTTCAAAATTTTCATCAGCTACACAAAACAATCCCTTGATTTTATTACAAAAAAACATTTGTAGCTGAATTTGAGCTTTAGATTTGCTACCAAGAACATTATTCTTTACGAAACTTTCCTTTCCTTTCTTTGTTGAGGGACATTTAATTTCTACTACGTATTCCCTTGTCAATCCATCTGGAGAAGCACCTAAATGAGGCCAATCGTGTTTTAAAAAGAAACCACCATTTTCAATTACTATTTTCCTTGTTTTAGCTACTTCTGCTCTGACATCGGATTCCAATCGTTTCCCTCTTTTTATAGCCAGAGTTTCTGGTATAGAAGCACCAAATATTTGTTCAATCAAAGCACCATCGGGTTTTTTACAATGAGCAGCTTCGTGAACTTTAGACGCAGTTATTCTACAATACCTTAACTCATGCCATAAGGGTGTACTAGCTTGACACACTGTTGCTTCCTCTGCTTTGTGACATTCTTCTATATTTATTTTAGTAGAGCAATAGTTAATAAAATCATCTGCACTTTTAATATTATTGCCTTCCTTTTTATACTGGTACACGAGATTATGCAAAGACAATTTTTTAAACTTATTCTTTGTCACATATGCTGACAACTGATTTTTAATAGAAAAATCCTTTAGGCTTTGTGCAACTGCTAGGTAAAACTGGTCTCCATCAGAGTTATCTGTGTTTTTGTCTCCATAAGTGTTATCAGTAACTGAGCTGGGAGCCATATCTTTAGCTTTTATAAACTTTGTAGATGTGCCTATAGTAGCCAACTTTGGTTTAGCCCAGTAACATTTTTTTTCAGTGGGTGATGGCTCTTCGCTGCGCCTATGGAGCCACATCAAAAATGCTACGCTATGTTTGCAGACATAGCGTAGCATTTTTGACACTCCACGTTCAATACCGTCTCCTCTTTTTCATCACATATAAATGTGCAGCAATACGCTTTACTTTTTATTTTATGCTCAGGCGTTATTTTTCCTTTTACGGTACAAACATTTCCCGATCTCTGGACTTGGACATATCCTACAGCATCATCTCCATAGGTTTCACGTGCCGATCTAAAATAAATAAATAAATAATATGAAAAATAAATAATGAACACACAACAAAATATCATATTTTTTATCTATATTCAAGTTCTAACCTAAGTATATACTGAACGAATGATTTATTGGTAATAATGAGCGAGCTGGCAAAAAAACAGCCATTGACAACCAATATTACGGTATCTGTTATAGATTGCAAGTGTAGAGAACCATTCACTAAATAAAGTGCAAATAGGTTAACGTCATCCGCGAAATAATCTATAAAAACTGTTACGTCTGGTGCCTTGATGCTGCCAAACGTACGATGTGCTGGATAGATCTTGATAAATGATAAAGCCTTGATGATTATTATATATTTATTTCTTGCTACACGAGTTTCCGTCACGAATGATTTGTTACAAGTGTTTTACAAATACAATGAAATATGAATATGTAGGCGTAAATCGCTGACGCGTTCATAACACTACTTTTGTAGGAAAAATGAAATTAAAAACCGGGCAACCGCGTGTTGCACATCGAGGATTACACACAAACTCACACTGACGCGACTCACACTTGACCGTTTTTAGTATTTGTTATAGCGGCAACAGAAACACATCATCTATGAAAATTTTAACTGGCTTGCTATTACGGTTCATAAGATACAGCCGGTGACAAACAGACATATGGACTGCGGCCGGACGGACTTGTAGACACGAGACGGACGGAGTTTTAGTAATAGGATTCCGTTTTTACCCTTTGGGTACAAAACCCTGAAAATCACTACAAGTTATTATCAAAAAGAACCTATGCTCAAACTTAATTTCAATAACATTGCTTTTTTGATAACGTTTACCTACCTACTTTATCCCCCCCCCCCCGACACAATAGTGGTTAGTCTAATGAAAAAAAATTGTACCTAGGTACATAATAATTAAGTTAAAACAACATTCGTTTAACGAGATACCTACTACAAACACTTCACAGTTCTGAATACGACCCTGTAACTATACTTTACATCCATTCTCACCTACTACTACTTTCACTAATAGCCTAAATCTAAAAAATACTAATAAGTACCTACGTGCCTAGATAAATAAGCAGCACCATTACCTTTGTAATTTCCAACCTCGGATTTCAGCGCTGGTGAACTTGGAATGATTACCTAGGTAATCAAATACCATAAAAGAATCCACTTTTGGAAGGTTATCCGATTGAGCTTGCACAAAACCAGCTTCTACTTTATTAGCACTCATATTAATTATGTTTTATTCTTAAATATCGCAAAATTAAACTTAAACAAAAACTTTATTTAAATAAATTGCCAAAAATAGTGATAAACCGCGGCGCGTCGCTCCGTAGAATCGTAGTGCCGACTGCGTTCGCAACGGACCCAGTGACGTCACACGCTCCCGCGTACGTTGGCTTTTAGCGGCCGGAATGGCGTATGTTTATTAATTAAAATCTCCGTAACTAATGGTCCGATTTGGATAATTCAAAAAGATATATCATTCTTGTGCGATAAAGAATAACGTAAAAAATATTTCTACTGTATTTGCAATAACTGTACTGATCCTCATTATGGCAATAGGTATTGACAACTTCGGATGGAGTGATCTATCTGTATAGGAGTGCCCAATTATTAATCTGTGTCTATCACACGTTAACCTAATGCGGTTTGGCACTTCACCAAATTCAGCTTTCAAATAATACCTAAGTAGGTATATTAAATATATGATAAAATATTGTCTTCGCTACACCTGCGGAGCTAGCATGCGTCCGTCGACAACGATAAATCGGGCCTTTTATCGATATTTTCTTAGAATATGGTACTTAGTGTATTTAATTTATTGAGAATGTGACATCTTTGGTTCTGTGGTTTTAATCATGGTATCAAATCGAGTAATTCTATCAATATATTAGGTTTCATAATATGATAAAATAACAAAATAATATTTATCTTGACGATTCGATATTTATCCATGGTATGCGACCTACAGTTAAAAACTACTGAGGAATTTATAGATGAAATAACACTAAATAGCTATTAAGTTTTTTAAGTTTTTGCATTTCAACATTTTGGACATAATATAATGAAATAATAATGAATAAAATAATACTGGTATTTCTAGAGTAACACTCATCAATACAGGTAAATTTTGTTTGTTAAACAAAATTTCGAACACAGGCAGAGAAAGTCTTAGCGCCACATCCCTAAGTAATGTGGCAAATACGTATTCTTCATACGCACTTACCATCAGGTCGCATGGAAGACAAACGTCCTATCGTAAAACCTAACGTAAAACTAGATAACAACAGTACGTTTTCTAAAATCGAGATTGCTAGAATACCTAAGGACTTAAACACGCTTTTAGTCTAATGAAACTTGTTTAAATAAAGTTTTACAAAACTTGCGACAGCTTAGTTTTAAAGTTATTAAAGTGATTATGATTAGAATATTTAGTCGTAATTTCGGTTCCCTGTGTTTGATTGAAATAGAGTTCCGATCTGGCCACTCAGATCATATGTCTAGTTTAAGCTCCACAAACATTTTTAATTCGAGATTAACAAACATTTATGGTGTTACTACGGTTTGATAACCATAGTCTGCCCAGACTGGATTTCCTTAATCCGGGAATTTTTCAATATCCAATCATATTTTGACTATCAATCAGTGTGCACAAAACTTTACATACAACAGAGTCTTGATAGTGTCTGTACAAATCGCCTCTTAAAATAAAAAACATTGAAAAAGCAAAAGCAAATGAAACGAAGAATCACAAACATTTTTTTAAATTCAAGTATAAAAAACGAAGCAGTGGTATTACAGTGTCTGTTATGTGTCAGCTAAGATAAGCTCAACTGCGCCTTTATGTAAAAGTTATAAAGGTCAATTTATTCTAGTGACCCACATTTAAACGTCGACTACTTCAGGACTAATCTGATCAACAATCTCGGATAAAATGTGCCAAAAGATACCTTCATTTCAATAGTAATAGGTATGGTGCGGTATAAGTTTGACGCCTATCACAGCTTAAAAAAGTTATCTGCAATGTGTAACATAATGAAGAGATAATACTTAAGGGGATTGTAGGTTTGGTGGTGTAGTTTATAAGTAACAGTAACATGGTAAATATCCCGTTTCTAAAGTTAATTTAAATGTTAATGAACATGCCAGTTTAAAAACTTATAACAGTAACATAAACTTGTAATCCTTACGGTTCGTCGGAAAACAAGTTCAAAGTTTAGATCAAAATATCTAAGTGTCAACCCTAAAAACAGCTGTTACCTTTTGATGGACACACAGTCAAAGATTTCCAAAACGTTATAAATCACTGCGGTAACACATCATCGCTGAAGCGAAGAGTTTTTATATTGAGGGTGCTCATTACTTCGTCAGACCCTGAAAGGCTCGCTCCGATAACAAGCCTTTTATGACATGCTTTTCAGAAGTGTTAAGTTTATTCTTACGTTATTAAGGTTATTTAGACAACCCTAAACTAACTTCTTATTTAGTTTGAAAGTTTGTGTCTTTCTGGCTTATATTCTGTTAACAATAAAAAGTCTAGTTAGCGCTCAGGCTAGGTGGGTAGTTAAGCACCCACTCTTCTCTGCGTTATTCAAGCTAGAGCATTCCAATATTCTAAAAATATCAAGATTAAAAGACTAAAGGGCTTAGCTCAAGTAATCAAGCTTAAAAAATCCAACCGTTTTGTAATGAAAAACAAACGAACATCGATCGCTTCCTCAAAATCTTAAACGGACTAATAATATTGATAGGATTAACCTAATTTTCGGCGTGATCACAAGAGGAAGTTCCCTTCCTCACACAGCTGGGCAAAGGATTCATGACATGAGCTGATTTACAAGCCATAAATATCGGCAGTTTACGATCCAATAATGTGGGGTCGACGGTAAGGCTGTAAATCAGAGGGAAATAGGCCGCATGAACGTTTTACACGTTTTTTTTACTTTTTATTGGTCTATAGGCTGATTGAAAGCGAGAACCGAATCAAAAGTTGTTGGCCGAATGGCCTTGCAATGGGATTTGCTTTTATAGTTTACTAGCTGACCCGGCAAACGTTGTTTTGCCATATAAATAAAAAAAAAAAAAGATGTTGGCCGATTCTCATAGATACCGGATAAGCACAAAAAATTTCATCAAAATCGGTCAAGCCGTTTCGGAGGAGTATGGCAACGAAAACTGTGACACGAGAATTTTATATATTAGATTTGCAGATTCGGTTTCACTCCTTAGCTCGAAAAGAAACTTCTCAAAGAAGTAGAGCCCTGTTACTTCTGGAATGTAGTTTTCTTCCAGAAGTTTTTGCATTTATTAAAAAAAAACGTGATGCTTGAATCAAACCCCTCTCGCACTCGCATATGAGTTTAGCCATGCAAACTGCAACATAAAGCTGTTATAGTCAACAAGTAACACCGTAGGATAAAGCTAGGCTTATTTAAATTCCATTGTCTTTAGTTTTCACCATTCATACTATTAAATAAAACACTTTCAAATCGGATTTATCTCGTTTTATAACATTTTAAATTTGAACTCGACGATTCGGTCTTTATGGTCACCGAAAAGACGAGATCAAATTTCAAATTTAACTAAACGCGATAAATCCGGTTAAAAAGTGTTTTATGTAATAATTTACAGTCACAAATAGAGACGAAAAAAAAATATCTTGTACTAACTATTGTAGAAACTATTTCATATTTTTGTATTCTTTGTAATCAACAGAACAAACCAATATCATCTGAAAGTCTGCTTTCCAAAAATGGAATCCTATTACATCTTATTGGATAACCAAGAATACAGTTTTATTTGCATACGAGTAGAAATGCCGAGTATGTTTATGAGAATAGAAGTATAAAAAAGTATAGAAACTTAGAGTTAACATTATATAGTTCATTCAACTTTGAATATACTGTTATTTTCATTTCTTTAGCTTAGCTGAGCTGAGACGTTTCACTGTATTTTTTAATGGTAAGAATCTAACTTTCAGTCCACGATACTATTATACTACTGTTGTCGGTGAATGTGATAATTTATCGACAAAACCACAGTAAAAAGGCATTTTGCCCCTACTGTGTAGAAACGGCGGCCATTTTAATTTTTTCTTTACTGTGTTCGGATGAGTTTATTTATTTATCTACATGTGCTATCTTGGAGCCGAATTTGAAGGTTCTAAGTGTGCTAGAAGTACCTTAGATTTTTGATGATCGGTCAGTGAGTGAGTGAGTCAGTGAGTGACAAAATGGTGTAACTTTGATCACTCATTACACATAAACTTTTGGTTCAAATGTCATGTAATTTTGAGACTGAGCTTGTTTTAATATTAACTCTTGGTCGTCGAAAATTTCGAAATTCCAAATCGAGGGGGCGGTGAAATAGCCCCTAAACGCTTCGAGAAAAGGATGGTACGGCCGTGCCCGCTTTGCTCAAGACTTAGCTGAGGCACTGCCTTGCGCCTAGATTCTATAAAGGGTCTCCTGATAGGAGGTAGTTTTTTTTGTCAAAGCTACACCTCATCAGTCGTTTAAAGTCAACGAAGCGTTCCCGGTCTAGACGCAGATAACAAAAGCCCACTGAGTTTCTTGCTGACCGTACACAGCGGTGGAGCTTTTCTAGTAAACCTATCGACCCTTAAATAAGAATAATAGAGCTAAATCCATGATAAGGCAATATTACACCAACTAAATGGCCTCAAAGTTAGCAAAGCTTGTGTAATAAAATAGCATGAAGCGAAGTACCTTTAATATAAATACATAATATAGATAAAAGCCCAGACCCGGAACATAGTTTTTCTTCCGTTCGAGAATGGAACTCGCGACCTCTCGATTGGCGTAGTCGCGTCTAGACTACTGCACCTCCGAGATAATGAAAGCCACCGTGTTAACAGCTAGGCTGTGATATGACCTTATCAAGCACGAATATCTGTCTTCTGTTTGTTCTTTCATGACTTGTTAAAGTTGTATTTCTACTAATTTGTATAGTGAGAACTCTTGACTAACCGTTTTTCCCACCGGCTTTTATCTCTCGGTCTCCCTTTCAATTCTAAGTTAATTAGAAGGCCATCATTATATAATCGCATTTAAAAAAGGCAAAGCAATAAATTCAAGGGGAAGTTCAGGCCAAAATATAAATGCAGTCTTATCTTAATAAAGCAACAAGATTAGATTAAATATTTTGTGTAAATCCTTTACAATGTCGTCAGTATTCCACAACTTTTTAGTTACTAACAAAATAACATAAAAATTAACACATTTAAATATATTTTTTGAACTCACTGTTACATACTTTTATTTCCTCGTAAAAAGTCACTTAATTAAAACATCGTTGGTTACCCAAAGGCTTAATTTGTAATTTTTGCCGACACCAATTCCACTTATTCCCAAACCGAAGAGAAAATAACACCGACTGTAGCTTTCAGGGTTCCATGATATTTTTAATAAACGCCCCGGGCTATAATTATGAGTTAAGTTATGCGAGCTTTCTGCTTGCTAGATAAGGTCTATTACACATGAGACTAATTTAACTATATTTATTTAATTAGTTTTAGATCGCAGTCGTTATAATTATTGTTTTTTTTTGTCTGTCTGTAAATTAAGATAAATTTTCGGAGCTACTGAACTTTTTGGACTTGATGCTGTCAAAACTACCTACTTCTTGAGGTTTACTTTAGGGTTTTATTTATTACTAAAAAGGTTTACTACTTCATAAAATATTTATATTTAAAAAAAAAACTTCTTGCCCACAAACACGCCAGCCAGACACAGACAACTGTTGTACCAATATGTTGTACCAATATGTTTTTTCAGCATGTGAACAGAAATTTTGAAAACTCATATCCGCATTAAAATAGACATTTAGAGAATCACAGCTTGCCCTTATATCACGTGTTTTCGAACACCATATCAAAAAGTTAGACACCAATTAAAAAATTTTCTTTCTCAACAAGTCAAATAAACCGTTCCATCTATAACAGGCCTTACTAGTTTTATTTCGCTTTTCATACGAAGCTACCGAGTCGTGAATAATGGGCGTCTAAGTCGCTTCCAGACTTCGTAAAGGTTCTAGCAAATGGGCTAGATAGGACCTAGTCCAGAAATGGCCATTAGGGGAGAATGGGGTCATAATGTATATTCCTCATTAGTTGATTTATTTGTGATCCTTTGTTTTTTGTTATGAAGTGAATTGCTGAATTGGATAAATAGTATAGCTTTTTGTAGGTATTTTAAAATCTGCTAAAAATAAATTGAGTGCAAAAAATGGAAAATAAAAATTATTATCACCTGATTTGAGTAACATCTAACAGATCTAGCGCGCAATCTTTTTTTATCCAGTTACAATCTCTTAACATTTATAAAACAAAAAAGGAATGATGCAATTTTTATACCTTTTTCAAGAAAAAAAATTGCAACCTTTGATTTTGTATAAAAAACAGGTAAGTGAATTTATTTCAGGTTAATTGAAAACTCGTTGGTCGGCACGGGTTGTTACATTTTGATTTCGAAATTGTAATTGAAACTCGGAATATAATACAAACAAGGTTTGCATATTATTTCCGGTTTGGTAGAATACAAAGTTATCTATACTAAATTCACGTACGTATACCTATCATTGTGAAATTAAGTAAAGAAGAGAGTTAGGGTATACATATTACTAAATTTCTATAGACAATATTTATCTTTATTTGGCACCCATAAAATAATTTAACGTCTTCCTCACAGTTATTACATTACTAGGTATACAGGGAGACTGGTGGGTCCATTTCGAAATTCGAATGGTTTGAGATCATACATGACGAGAAAAAGTAAAATAATAAATAAATATTTATTATTTACTGAGTAAACTTAACCGAAAATTAAAGTATTCATTACGCAACGCATGGTTACATAAGTGTAATACAATAGGTACTTAGCTGGCAGGGGTGTGCGTGTGGCGGGAACCCTACTGTGTGCGTACCTACTTTTATTACATAATTATGATCAGAATCGACTACAGACAGAAATTTGTCACCAGTCACAAAATATTTATATTTTAAGTATTTTTTTTTTTAGGTTTTGAATATTTTATTGAAATTAGGACTTTTGTCTGAATTCCCCTTTTTCGCGTGATCTTTTTTGGGAAAACACGTAAACAATTGTTTTTTTTTATGAATTGAAATCCCGAAAGCTTTAACTTTATTTCTAACTTTCACTGGTTATTACGAATCCTTTTGAATGTAGATATCGTATCACTCCATGCAAATCATGAGATATTCCTTTACTTTTACACATTTTTATATGTCACGCCTGCTATTTATTCAAAAAATCTAACGAAATACCTTATTCACGTCGCGTTTCATACGAAAGTAGAGACAAGGAAAAAAATACCTTACAGCATGTTATAAGGGATGTAAAAAGGGTAGAGCAATAGGGTTTAAATTCCTTTGTAGCTGAGGATAGGGATTTCGGAATGTTGAGACGAAAAAATATTTGTTACGGAGCTCGCGTGCGAACTAGGTTCAATTGGCGTTCACTACGCTGGTGGATAGTGGTGATAAAATTATATGAAATAGGAGATAACATGGGAATAGCCTTAGAGACTACGTTTATTACGTTACCTTTTACCTAGATTTTTCGTTTCTATAAATTAGTTTAAGGCTTATTATAGTTTAAGACTTATTTAGCCTGTAAACGCAATTTAACTGGTATTTATTTAATTAAGTATGGATTTGTTAGAATTTTACTGGAAAATAAATCAGGCCTTTCGTTGCGTAATGAGTCATTTTAATAATACTATACTAATAAAAAACGGACATTGTATCAAAAATAATAATAGTTTAATTTTGATGCGTCTAAAATTTACTCAAATCTATGTCAACTTTAATTCTGCAGTAGTACAGGTTCTTATGTAAATAATCGCGCTTAATTAACATAGACTTTTTATTTGCAATGTAGGTACGCAAGAAAACATAAATATATAAAGATGGAAAGAGACTATTGTAGTGACAGAATCGCCCACAAAAACGCCTTTAAAACCTTACAGTATGCCCGGGAAGAGAAGCAGCTGGCACATTCTACGTTTTTTTTTCGCTCCCAGTCCAGCATGGAAGTCGAAAAAAAATAAAAAACATAACATACCTAGTAAATAATTCGTGACAATTTTATTTAATAATCATATTTTTTATATTCATTCATAATTCATTACCTACGTTTCACCTTACTATGTTGTAAAAGCAAGCAAACGAGCCTTAGGCTAAATGATGCGCTGGGTACCTACCCATAGCACAGAATACACAACAGTCCAAAGCTAGAGCTGGAAGATACTATTGTTCCTGTTATTTCACTTGCACTCCCTTTACACGGAACGCAACCACGCTTATACGTTGTTATTATAACGTTTGAAATAGCAAGGACTGTTATATCCAACTAGACTTACAAATTGCAGAGGATATATCCAATAACGACTCTTATTGTTTGATGTCCATAGTGTAGTCAATTAACAAAAAAAACACATTAAATAACCTAATTTTGGAGATCTTCAAACTTATATAAATCAGAACACCTTATGACAGTTATTAATTTTAAAACGTTCGGTCAGACTTAGGTATTTTCTTATTTTAACACATTTCACCTTACTCCTAAGAACAACAATAGCTCTAAAAAACGAGGCTAAACTATGAAATGTTTACAGAGAACAACAAAAATTAAACAGACATACTACGGCATTGTAAAAGTAACTCTAATATTTAGTGAAACTAAACAATCGTGGGCGCATGTAATCGTTACTCATAATTTATAGCTGATCTTCAGGTGTTAAAAAATAGGAATTCGAACAATATTTGGATAATGTTAAGGATGGAACGATGTGTGTGGAGATGTAGAACGGCGATCATAAAACGCGCGTAAAACGAATGGATTTATGCACAAGTTTCTGAACCCTTTTTTAAAACGTCTTCTTGTATCGCGTTTGGAATTATTTTGTGACTGTGAAGTTTTTAGGCCCCGAGGTAGACGCCTTTTTTTTTGACGAGGGGGAAATCTTCGGACGATGCTCGACATCCTGGGGATGATGTCGGGTTATCTAGGGTTTTCACCCATTTAAACCTCCCAATGCCCACCGTCTACACTCACAAAGAAAACCCGGGCAATTACCGGTGTGCTTCTTTAGTGCTACGTAAAGTTGTTACCTCGTCGCCATTCTCCTTGGCATGTTTGCGTTTTATTGCGCACCTTCCCTGGACCACTTCCATCTTAAACCTCTAAAGCCCCTATATTTAGAGTTCGGTCCTAGCTGTTCTTCCATGAACTCGCCTCTTACGAAGTACAGGATCAACTTAGCCCAATTCTATGCCCGGAAACTAAAGGGCTAAAGGTACAAGTACCTACTAAGAGTTACCTTTACAAGTACTAGGCGAGTGTTGTAGATCTGTGCGTAGGTATTGTAACTAAAATTTTTTTACATTCGCACTAGGCTGTATCGAAATTATACCTCTGCCTGCGTCGAGGTGTCTTAAAAAAGTTGAAAGCAAGATGGCTGCTTTTTTCTTCTCGCTGGCGGCAAACGCAGCCGCATCTATTTTGTTTTTTTATCTATTTAATTGGAAGTCAGCGAATTCTTGTTGTAATTGCGCATGAGATGCACGCCTTGTTATACCAGATATATACATACAAGTTATCATCTTAAATAACTGTTTGTACCGATCTTCGGGATCTAAGTAAGCTCGGTTGCGGGAAGGTGTTTTGCTGGTCCCAGGGTTTTTTTTTGCTCCTTAACCGGAGTCTTTGAAAGGGGCGAGAAATTGGCGTGTTTGACGAGACGTCACCTAAGCAGAGTTTACAAGACGGTTCACCTACACTTCGTAGCAGAGTGTGCAAGACGGTTCATCTACACTTCGAAGCAGAGTGTGCAAGACGGTTCACCTACACCTCTAAGCGGAGTTTAATTTTAACTTTATTTCAACTAATATTTGTCTACCGGCCTTTTACACCATCGCACCTCACACATAGTACCGACCAGAAGTCTCCAAGGTCCCACTTTTACTTGTGAAAATTTATAATTACTTTAATAAATACTTACGGATATTCTGAGACTAACATTCATTTTTTTTCATAACTTAGTAGCTCATTTCGGTTACAGTATGATTGTGGTATCGAAGCTTTCTAACGGATGTAACTAACCGATTCATGTGTGGTTTTTCAACCTAAACTCTTATCCATCTCGATTTGGCGGAAATCAATCAATCTTTTAACAATCATATCTAAGATTTCAAAATTGTGCATAAATTAGTTTGAGTATGTGCCTAGTATTTTCTATAACACGTACTGTGTGTTCATGATACTTCCATCTTGAATAAGAAAACGTTTGTCAAATTACGTCCAGAGTTACAAGGTTTTTTGCCTCCTATCGGTAGCGGTGTAAATCGTCTTTCGATACTCAATTCCTTGAAAAGACGATATCATTATCCTTCAATCTCTATATTACCAACACTTAGTAAAATTTTTGAAAAGCTTATTTTAAACCAACTAGTGGTACACTTCTACAGAAATAATTTAATGAATCCAAATCAGTTCGGTTTCACACGGGGTCGCTCAACAACTGATGCCAGTGTTGAGCTTATCAAACATATATTTGATGCCTGGGAGGAGTCACGTGATGCCTTCGGTGTCTTTTGTGATCTGTCCAAGGCTTTTGACTGTGTTCACTACGATACACTCCTCATGAAGCTACACCACTATGGAATCAATGATAGGGCACTTGATTTTATGAAATCCTATTTATGCAATAGAATTCAAAGAGTTGATATTAATGGAAAGAGATCATCGGGATCAGCAGTTCATATGGGAGTGCCCCAGGGCTCGATTCTTGGGCCTTTCTTATTCTTAGTTTATATAAATGATTTGCCATTTGTGGTAAAAGACAAGTGTGAGGTCATATTGTTTGCTGATGATACCTCTTTTCTATTTAAAGTGAGTAGGCAATTGAAGCACTGCTTTGAAGTAAACAGTTGTATTGAAACTGTGGAGAAATGGTTTTCAGCCAATAACCTACTCCTCAATGAAAATAAAACAAAATTTTTAAAATTCTCATTGCCTAATGTCCGGTATGTTGATACTAACTTAATTGTAAAGGGACAAGAATTGAGACCTGTAAATTCAACAGTGTTCCTTGGCATAACCCTAGATGCACAACTACAGTGGGGTCCACATATAGAAAGGTTGGCGAAGAGACTTAGTTCTGCAGCATATGCCGTCAAAAAGATGCGAAATATCTCTAATGAAGCTACTGCGCGGTTGGTTTATTTTGGTTATTTTCATAGCTTAATGACATACGGCATTCTCCTGTGGGGAAATGCTGCCGATATTAAAACCATCTTTGTGCTGCAGAAACGGGCTATTCGCGCAATCTACAAACTTAATTCCAGAGCGACATTAAGAAATAAGTTTAAAGAAATAAATATTCTTACGTTTGCATCACAATATATCTTTGAAAATCTTATGTTCGTAAAAAAGAACTTAAACATGTTCCATAGAAAATGTGACTTGCATAATATTAATACTAGAAATAAGTACAAGCTAGCCGGCTATGATAGTAGACTTCATAAAGTCACTAACTCATTTATGGGTCAATGCATACGTTTTTATAATAAGGTTCCCACAAATATTCAAGACTTACCACTTGATAAATTTAAAGAAACTATTAAACAAAAATTGTGTAATAAAGGCTTTTATACAATATCTGAATATATGGACGATAAAAGTCCTTGGTTGTAAATTATTTTTCGAAAGTTCTCAATCTCCAACTCCATCTCCATCTCCTTCTTATCCAACGCCATCTCCATCTCCTTCCAATCCATACAACAGCAAGAACGTCATGCTCCCTCAGGCGGCATGGCTAGCGGTAGCGTCGGGTGTCGGGTCACCCTCTTCCCTAAAATATGGTTGAGGAGGGTGATGGCTGGTGCTTGCGTTATACTCGTGAACGGGTGCTGCTAGCGGTGCCAGGTCGTTTTGCTGAAGACTTTATGACTATGTTACTTTTTTGAATTTGACTCTGACTTCCCCATCTCCATGTCCACGTCCGTGTTTGTGTCCCGTCTCTTTCCACGACTATTCCCATCTCCATGCACATTATCTGTATTATCTCTCACCTCTATCGCTACATCTATCTACTTCTATCTTTACCTCTATATCTATGTCTTATGTTTCTGTCTAATATTTGATTGCCTATTGTATAAATATAATAGTAAACTCCAGAAGATCACCAACTCGTTCATGGGTCAATATGTGTACGCTTTTATAATATAATTCCAAAATATTTAAGATTAACCCTTCGATAGATTTAAGGATAAGTGTTGTATAAAGTTTTACTATAAGTTATCCGGATGCAAGAAGATTGTTAATTGTTATTGTGTATTTTTAAAAGATGATTGCTGTTGAGTTTCTTGCCACTTCTTCTCAACAGATCGACTTTCCGAAGTGGCGGTAGATTCAGTTCAATTTGTAAATTTTATGACTTATTTCAAATGTATTCAAATACTTACGAAATAAAGATTCTTTTGACTTTGACTTTGACTTCTACTTCTGGAAAGTCGAAAGCTTTATCTAAGGATCGCAGCCCTAATCCAATTTTTTACAGGCGATCAATGTTTCCGCAGATAGGAAACTTAAGTTTCGGGCCTTTACCAGGTACCTACAGCTATTGAATAAATATTTCTAAAATTCACAACACATTATTTAGCCCAAATTAAGTTTCTTAGTTATAAAACTTCCTTTTTAACCGACTTCAAGAACAGGAGGGGGTTCTAAATTCGATGGTATGTTCTTTTTTATGTTTGTTACCTCATAGCTTTAGACTCGGTGAACCGATTTTGATGTTTTTTTTTGTTAGAAAGCTGTCGCTTCCTATGTGGTCCCATTTCAATTAGTCTATATAGTTCTGATAATGGTATCCATGAGAAAACCTTATAAGTCTTGAAATTTCGTTAAGAAGTCGGTTTTTTCAGTGCTCTGCCCTAGTGGTACCTATGTTATGGTTGTAATTGATAAAAAAATTCCTTCGGAGTAAAAAGTTACGCAGCTATTCTTACGAAGCTGCTTAGTATCCAATAAATCATGATTGACTATAATGACAATCCTTTTATAAAGGGAAAAAACATTTTCAACCGGCTTCAAAAAGGAGGAGGATCTCAATTCGTGTGCATGTCTATTTTCTTGTGTCTTTGTTACACGTTATTTCGGACAATTATGAATCGATTTTGATCACTTATGTTTCATATGATAGAAGATACTTCAGAGTTGGTCCCATATACTCGTAGATCTCATCGAAATCGGTTGGGAACTCCATGGAAAAATTCAAATTTTTGAAAAAATAGTTATGATTTCGGAGAATGTTTACGTTGATGACATTCTTAACTCAGCCAAAGTTTTGACGTGAAGTCGTTTTTTTTTAATGCTATGCATTCGTTGATTATCTACCTCTAGAAAAGACTTATATCCAACTCTGAACGTCAAAAGGCCTGTTGTTTGAATTTCTTTAAGTAGGTACTTACAAAGTTACTTATTTTGTGTCTCTTTATGACCATACATTTTGATGACGCCAAAGTTGTAATTAAATTAAAACCACGTTTCAAACGCAACTTAGTTACAACCGAAATTACTTAGTTAAGAAGTCCTTCTAAGTTTAAGACACAAGCCCTAAATTATATTCCGGAAAGTTCCAAATACATCTGGTTTGCATCTCTAGAAAGTTCTACATAGTTTCAGTACTTACATGTACAGTCGCCATATTTATTACACATATTTCGTTAGCATATATATCCGTAAATGAAAAAATGTGTTAAATAAAAATCACCCGACGAGTCCTTTTATTTAACCCGATATGTTAAATAAAAGGACTCGAACCTGGGACCTCTCTTTGCCGGACGAGTGCTCTCCCACTGAGCTACCGGGGCCTGGCGGTACACCTCGAAATTACTTAATACATTTTTGATTTTACGTTATATTGCTAACTTACCTCCATCTAATGGTATAGTTTTGCAACTAAGACCACCCGAGACCTATTTATTTACAGAAATTGTGAATCCCAGTGAAAGTGAAGCATTGCAATGTTTAACAATATTTTATAAATAATTAAGCATTGTAAATGCCAAAACTTTAAAATATTTTTAGAAAAATTTACGTAAAATTTTATGTTATACTGATATTCTGAAACACGAGTATTAGTTGCGACTGGCCGTCACAAATTATAATTTTATAGACCACCGAAATGATTACAAAGATTTGAAATTAACGTCGTTTTCATATCTCTAAATTAAACACTGCTGTGGCAACATTTTAAATTCAAATTTTTACAAAAATTTATAATTGTTTCTAACATTCAAAGTAAATTAAGTTTCTGTATTATGGTTACTAGATAACTGATAAAATATAACATCTTACTAATATTATAAATGTGAAAAGATGGATGTATGGATGTTCGTTCCTCAATCACGGCTAAACGGATTTGGATTAAATTTGACATGGTGATAGGTTACAATCTGGAATAGTACAAAGGGTACTTTCTGATATTTCCACGGGATTCAAAATTGCGCAGGTAAAACCGCGCGGTACAGAATTGCAGGATTCCAATACACGAATTCTGTTACTCTGCGGGCTTATTCTTCATCAGGAAGGCTAAGAGGCCCTCGTATACATATTATTGCTGGTGACTGTATAAAGTTTTCCAAGAAATTGCTGCGGTCCTAGGCATTCAAATATTCAGAGCTCATTACAAGAGCCGCCTTTAATATGTAAAGTGTTCATTCAACTGCTTGGAAAATTAAGCCCTTGTAGAATAGAAAATCGACTAATAAAGTCAGTAAGAGAAGTGTTCGAAATTGCAGGAAGGAACCGAACATGAAGCTTTTGGTTTGCTTTACCGCACAGCATTTTTTTTAAATTTGGAACCACGTTATTTAATTACCGAGTTAGGTATACCTACCTATTTGTATTTATTACATATGATTAACATATTATCCTTTAAAAGAAAAACGTAGAATGTGCCAGATGCTTCTCTTCCCCGGCATACTGTAAAAGTCAGTTAAGGGACAGAGGTTTTATTGGCATTATTGTGGGCGATAGGCTGACCCCCTGTCAGTGCAATAGCCTCTCTCCATCATTATAATACCTCATTTGTCAAACGTGACATCAGACGGTCTTACAACCACTGGTGTTCTGCCTACCCCATAAGGGATACAGGCGTGAAGTTATATATGTATGTATGTATAAAGGTAACTGTTTAGTTTCTAAAAAAAAATAAGTCCCAGTCCCAATTTTATTACAGTGTCTTACTCGGTTCTTTCATCCGGTACCTAAGTACACAGCAAAACTCTCTTGCAGTAGAAACAAGAAGGAATCTTTGCTTCATCGAATGCAAATATCCTGCCATCAGTATGGAAAAGTTTCTTTGATCAAATGCATACCTAAGATGGAAATATCAAATTTCTATTATAGGAACTTCAATCAAATTCAAATCGTTTATTTTTTGTAACACAAAAAAAACAAGGCTATAAAATAAAATGTACATTGAGGTAACATTAGACAATAGGTACACATATTACAAGAAAAAGGAGCCCAGCTTGGCTACAATACCGTGATGTTAAAGCAACAATCAGAAACAGACGAAGTTGAGCAATACTCTAAGTTAACTTTGTGAAGGGGTTGCCTGGAAGAAATCGCTTGAATCGATAAGGCCGCCCACATTGACCAAAAGTTGTAATTTGTTATTTTATTTTGTCACTCATGTATTTTTTTATTAGCAAAAATAAATAAACCGGAATTGCAGAAATACATACATACATACATACATAACGTCACGCCTGTATCCCTTATGGGGTAGGCAGAACGCCAAAGGTTATAAGACCATCTGATGTCACGTTTGACAAATTTGGAGGTATTATAAAGATAGAGAGAGGCTATTGTAGTGACAGGGTGTCAACCTATCGCCCACAAAAACGCCAAGTATACCTCTGTCCCTTAACTGACTTTTACAGTATGCTCGGGAAGAGAAGCAGCTGGCACATTCTAAGTTTTTCTTTCGCTCCCAGTCCAGCATGGAAGCATTGCAGAAATACTAATAGTTATATCCGCTATTTTCACTTCACAAAAAATATATTTAAATAATATTTTTATTTTTTTCCTTTTACGATATTTTTTTCTTGATTAACTATCAATTAACTACTTACCTATACTTAAATAAAAAAAACTAAAGTGCCCAGCTTTTCGCTTAGTTATCAAAATAAAACTATTTCCTCTGAACGAAAAGCAATAAGTTTACATTCATCCGGTATCATTTGTCCGGTAAATCAGAGACATTAAGTGACGCACATAATCGAATATCCTTTCACCACTGCACAGGAGAAACGGGAAGCACACAAAATTCAAGAAAAGTAAGGAAACGAGTGACGGGTAGACAATTGAATTGAGTCGGGGAGAAAACTGCAAGCTTGTGGAACCCCTTATCCAGGCGAGGGCGGTAATGTTTGGTTCAATATGGCGTTCAAATTGTCAAATGTAACAGTATTTTCTCGATTCGTGTCAGTTTGTGCATGCGCCTTTTGTGTGGAAAAAATCGCTTTAGCCTAAAAAATTAAGTTTATTTTTCAAAAACCTACTTTAAAATTTTGAGCATGAGGTTATTTCTTTTCTTGTATTTCTGGCTGCAACCTGTGCCAAATTGGGAGTTAGTGGAAATTATTCACAAGTAAAAAAAGGCCACATTTAAAGTTGAATCACAAACTTTGGTGTACAAATGAAACACAAAACGACGTTATTGCCATTAATCTCCACAGCTGTACAAAAATTGCCATATGTACAGAAGGCAGCAGATCAAGCGTTACATTACCTGTCAAATTTCCCCAACGAATTTCAACTTAATGTCGAGGATATAGAGTTCAGATTCAAGTAAAATTTTGTGACAGATTTGTAACACTTGATGTACTGCCTTCTGTACTTATTCAATAGAATGTATTCCAAACCTATAGAAATTTGTCTTTTCTTCTTAAAATGTATAAAAAATAAACTTAAAAATAGGTATATTATTACTTTGAAGCATACAAGTTTTTAAACAAAAACTTATAAACGGTTAATGAGAGATGATGCTGAAAGGACAACAAAATGCACAAAAGTGACATTTCAAGACGTTTTTATCTGCAGGTTTGACTCACATTTCACAAATAATTTACATCCAGGCATAAATCAAAAATATAGGAATGATAGTGAAAATATGACATACCTAAACATGGCGCCGTAAGTTGCCTTTGGTCATTGTCGATTCCAGTTGTTTTTTTTTTCAATGTAGGTACACGAAAATTAACTAACGAATTAATTAACACTTATTTTAAGTGTTTTTATAATGGTATTCCACAACTATTTTATTTGGCACAGGTGCTAGCCAGACGTCTATACCAAATTAAACATGTAGGTAATTTAAAAGATGGATCGTAGATAAAAAGGCATCGTTTTAGTACCGTTTGTTATGAAAAGACAATTCTTTCCTAAAGAGGGTTTCCTTGGTGTTGCCAAAACATTGAATTTAAAACTCCAAAAGCAACAGTCGCTTGTTTTACACCACTAAACTGACAATCACAAACAACTCCAAACACCTATAATTAGAATGTAAAACTCATGTTTGTCGAAGTGAATCAGGTCGGAGTTTGCCAATAGCCGCGTCCAGACCGCCTGAGCGCCGCTCGCGAGCCGCGCTCAGACTTCCTGCTCGCGAGCCTTGGCACCCGAGCTAATTGTAAAAAGTTCCGAGCCGGGCTCGCAAGCCAAGGTGAGCCGGTTTGAGCATTCAGTTTCTCTCCGTGTAACTATGGAAAACCACGTATTATTAGGTGCTACGGCGCTTATGTTGTCTGGATATATAATAAAAAAAAGAAAAGAGAAAGGAAAAGTCTGGATTAAAAAATTATACCAAACCGAAACCAATACGGCAACAGTTTGTTAAAGGAACTAACAATCGACCATTCAGTCTCAAATTTTACACGCATGTCTGCGGGAGACATTGAATATTTGTGCTCCTTAGTGGCTGTGAAAATACAAAAATGTGACACTAACTACAGAGAAGCAATAACTGTATCCGAAAGAGTGCTGATAACATTGAGATATTTGGGTACTAACTCGGGTACAGGTAACTTCATTTCCTTAGAGATCTTCCTCCAGCAATCTTCTCGCTTACTTTTATTTAAATGATCTGGATCTTTCGAATCCCATAACATTTTGAAGCTTCCGTAAAGTTGTATTAAGCGAATACTGTCTTCTTTGTCCATTTTTAATTCAACTGGCTCGCGAGTGTTGTTACGTCCGTCTACACCGGGCGAGCAGCTCAGACTGAGCCGCCTTTGAGCATCGTTAAAAACCGACAACGCATGGCTCGGGGCCGAGCGGCGCTCGGGCGAGCCAACGTGCGCCCGAGGAAGCCCGAGCGCCGTCCACACCGGCCGAACTATTAGCTCGCGAGTTTCGCTCGCGAGCCGCGCTCGGCCGGTCTGGACGCGGCTATTGACCAAGGCTGCGGTCGCCCCTGTTAATTGACTTGACATTTACTTAGCTCATCTTACATCCGCTCCAACTGACTAGTTTATATCTTAGTTGTATTTCAATCAAAGGAAAATACTTTCAGAATGAATAAATATTTCTGACATTTACACAACACTATCCCAAATTAAGTTTCTTCAGGAACTTGTGTTATGGATAATAGATAACGGATTATAAACTTAAGAAGTACATATTTTTATCAGAAAATGAATGGTTTGACGGTTTATATCTGTGTTCGTCATACAAATTACCATCTCCAACGGATTCGAACCCAGGACCTCTGGTATAGAGGGCAATGTACGAGTATGTTACCACTACACCAGCCAGAGAATTTGCTGATCTACATTAATGTAATAAAGCTTTAGACTCAGTCTAAGATATTATCTCAGAAACGAACAGCCTCATTTGAATTGGAAAACTGGTCTCTTGTAGAAGATTGCTTGCTATACTTTGTCTGGAAATTCTTAGGGGATCAATATTTACTGAGATAAAACTGAGTGAATGTCTCACATACACTAGAAGGTCAAGGATATCTTTGAGGATATGGTTTTTTTTTGTACAGTATCAATCAATATATAAAACTGTTCCGCTACTGACTGAGTGACTGACAGACAACGTACAGCCGTAACTACTGGGCGTAGAAAGCTGAAATTTGGAATATACATTCTTTAGGGGATGTAGGGGTGCACTAAGGAAGGAATTCCCGAAATTACCACGGGAACGGGAATTATTGGACTTTTTAGTTTGTATGAAAAATCTCATTCCTTGAGTGCACGGATATGATACTGGTTAAAGCATAAAGATACGGCATAAAGGTTCTTCCAAAAGTGACTGGCTGTGTTATGAAAGGAATTCCTGAAATTCCCACGGGAACGGGAAATTTATGATGTTTTAATTTGTATGAAAAAATATAATTCCTTGAGTGCACGGATGTGATACTTGGTATAGAGGTTCCTTAATTATGAAAGAAAATCCCGAAATTCCCACGGGAACGGAAAATATAGGACTTGAGTTTATGCGTGTACGAAGTCGCGGGCAAACGCTTGTATTTGTATAACTGCCTTTTTACGATTTGAGGGATTGATGTCTCAAAGACGTGAAAGCTCCAAGCCCAAACTAAGATACTTCTAAATGACAAAAGGTACCCAATATGGTAGAAGCCCCAACTTCAGCCGGGCTAGTATGCCGATGGTCGATGATAAATCGGGCCTTTTTCAAACTCAGCAAGCAGCGGTTAGACACGTATTCCAAAAGCGTACTTGAGAGTTGATCATAATAATACAAGCATAAAGGATTAGTTTTTACGGGTATTACAAGGTTTGCACGGAAAAAGACTTCTGATTGAGGTACCTACTGAATGACTAACAGACAACGTACAGCCATAAACCTACTGGGACGTACAGAGCAGAATTAGGAATATAGATTCCTTAGGAGGTATAAAGAGGTATAAAACAACTGTTCCTATGGGAATTTAAGATTTTTTTTTCAATAATACAACCCGATACCCATTGAAGAATCTATATACCAGATTTCATATGCATGCACTTAAGGAATAAGATTTTTCCTATATAAACTAAAAACTCCTATATTTCCGGTTCCTGTAGTAATTTCGTCAATTCCTTCCATAAAACAACCATAAACCCATTAAAAAACCTTTATACCAGGTTTCAAATTCTTGCACTCAAGAAATAAAAAATTTCATTGAAACTAAAAAGTCCTATATTCGTTCCTGTAGGAATTTCAGGAATTCCTTTCATATCACAACCAGACACTTTTGAAGAACCTTTATACCAAGTATCAAATCCGTGCACTCAAAGAATAAGATTTTTCATACAAACTAAAAAGTTCAATAATTCCCGGTCCCGTGGGAATTCCGGAAATTCCTTCCTTAGTGCTTCCCCACAACCTCTAAGGATTATATGTTCCAAATTTCAGCTCTCTACGGCCAGTAGTTTTGGCTGTGCGTTGTCTGTCAGTCACTCAGTCAGTAACGGAAGAGTTTTATATATTAAGATTTTGGTGTAAGTACCTGCTTAATAATATAAGACTTCAGACAGTATTTTAAGTGAACTAATTATCTAGACAGTCTACATAGAAAACTCACATCAGATTGATAAACTTTTACATTACTAAGATCGTATAATTTACGACGTCATCTAGCTTGGCGGCTATCTTGAATGACGTGATAAATGTGCGTCACCGAAGCATTGTGTGGGATTGACGATTGTTCTGAACTTTGTTAACTGACTACAAAGAGAAATGAGTTGTTTACTGCTCAGTTAATTAACTCATAGAAACATTTTATTACATAATAAGCGTGAAAATATCAAAAATATAAATGTAGAGTCAACGATTCAGTGCCTTTTCATGTGACAGTAGTATGGTTTCGTCTGCGAACGTAGAGCGTAGTATCAACGTGAAGTCAATTTCCTGAGTTTGCAAAATCATTGCAAAATCATTGGTTTGCAGAATTTTAATAATTACTAATTAAATAATAAATATTATAAATAAATAAATATTTCTGACACTCACACAACATTATCTAGCCCAAATTAAGTTTCTTAAAGAACTTGTGTTATGAATACTAGATAACTGATTTACTTAACAAATATATAAGCATACATATTGAATAAATACATATTTTTATTAGAATAAACTTAAATAAACATATAAACATCCATGACTTCACGGCTAATGTTCATCACACTGATATCAGCCGCCGCCGGGATTCGAACCCAGGTCCTCTGGCATAGAAGGCAATATATGTTACTACTACACCAGCCAGTCGTCGGTTTACTAACTAACTAACCTTAACCTAATTAGCCCTTGTCACGAAAATATTTTTTAACCGTTTGATTGTCTTCTTGACTTATCAACGCCTTAGCGTGCAAAATCGTTGATTAATAATTTTGAATCCCGCTGGAAAATCGGGCTAAAAAAGCCTTTCTAGCTTTTTTGCTATTCCAGACACTATCACTATTGTTATGTACACTATCACTATGCCAAATTTTATCCGAATCCGTTGAGCCTTTCTGCCGTGATTGACAAACATCCAGACTTTCACATTTATAATATTAGTAAGAAAGTAAGATTACTAGGTATTTTTTCACAATACCAATCGAGCTAAATAATTTCCTGCAATTTGATGATTTGCCCCTGTTCCGTATATCCCTACTGATATATCTTCACTGGTTAGTAGGGACACTAGGATTTCTTTTCTTTCTGGGATCTTCCGTTCCGTATATCTCTACTGCTTCACACTGGTTGGGATAGTTGTTTTTTTTCTTTCTTATATGTTCTGATCCGTATATTTCTACTGATTCAATTAAAACACGAACGAAAATATGCGAAAGAAAAAAGAAACGTAGTATCAGTGGAGATATATCAGTAGTAATATATGGAACAGGGGATAATTTGTACGCTAAAACAATAGCTTCTTTTAAATATCATTTAAAAAACTTCTATCTCTCAAACTTATCTCATATTATATAGAATCTATGTTAAAACAAAGTATACTTTGTTCTTTCTACTTATATATTTATTTTTAAATTAATGTTTTTATTTTACATATACACCCGTACACTGTTGTACTGTTGTACTGCGTCAAGGTTGGAATTAAGTTATTATTTTATCGATACTAATTTCATATTATATTATTACACCTATTTATAGGTTTTACTTTAATCAGTACCATTTATAAAATAATAATGCTATGTCTACGTCTCTTTTTAATTTATTTTAAGATAAGTCTGCCTGGAAGAGATCACTTTGAAGTAATAAGGTCGCCCAAATTGTACATTTAATGTAAAGACTGTATTTTTATAACTATCCCATTCTATGCAAATGACAATACAGTGTTTGAATTGAATTAAATTGAATTTGTAGGTAACTCAAAGATTGTTTTATCTCTCCATTCATCAGCAGTGCTAGCACGGATCTTTTGTCGATCGTAAGTTTACGAATGCTCGTATAGTATGGAGTCGGTTGCAAGTTTTTAGTAACAATGTAATTTTTTATTTTACAGTTATTTAAGAGTAGAACCTGTTAACAAACATTCAAAATTAACAAGGAACACATTTATTTAAGCTGACCGTGCGGCAATGGATACATTTCAATTATTGCTTGCAAAACCGTCTCCATACTATACGAGCATTCGTAAACTTACGATCGACAAAAGATCCGTGCTAGCACTGCAGATTAGGTTTAAAGTAAATTAAATTAAAACCATTTTGTTTTATTTTTATTTGTTAACCCTACTACAGTGTGTGTATTAATAGCGATTTTAAAAACACGTGGACGAGTGAGGCATTCCTTCTGCTCCTCGGATGAGTGGGTAAAAAATCATAGGTATTACAATATTTATTCAAATTCGTTCGGATGAGAAAGCAACACATTATGATCAACTATAAAAACATACCACTAAATGGTTGATTTCTGTAATAAAGGTAATTTAGAATCGAAGATTATTTTCGTACAAAAATTAACTAATATTGTCTTAAGTTTTCGCGATTCATACTATTAAATAAAACACTTTTTAACCGGATTTATCGCGTATAATGATTGATCACGAGTGACCACGAGGTCTGCAAAGACACCGAAACGTCGAGTCAAAATTTAAAATGTAAAAATACGCGATAAATCCGGTTAAAAAGTGTTTTATTTATTAAAAATTAACTAATTCAAATCTTGGGAGTCATTGCAACTTTATTTGTAGATATATTTTGTAAAGCAGTACTTACCACGAGCTAAAATATAACGTCACGCCTGTATCCGTTATGGGGTAGGCAGAACACCAGAGGTTACAAGACCATCTGATGTCACGTTTGACAAATTTGGAGGTATTGTAAAGGAGAGAGACTGTTGTAGTGACAGGGGGTCAGCCTATCGCCCATAAAAACGCTTTTAAAACCTCTGTCCCTTAACAGACTTTTACAGTATGCCCGGGAAGAGAAGCAGCTGGCACATTCTATGTTTTTCTTTCGCTCCCAATCCAGCATGGAAGAAAGCTATATTTAAATAATAATAATAAAACAATTATATAAAAGTGTTTAGAGCTAGGATGTTGTGAGTTGACTACCTATATGAAAACCACTCGTTTGATCGATGATAATAAATAAATAACTATATTTGTTGGGTTGCCTGGTAGAAATCGCTTCCAAGTGATAAGGCCGCCCTTTATACATAATGTGTTCTTTTATTTGTGTTTTTTTTTATATTCTGGATTTTTTTTTTGTGTATAATAAAGGGTAAATAAATAAATATATTCAAGCCTAATAATATGCCTTGAAATGTATTAAACTACCGCTTGAGCGATGCGACCCGCCTATTAGTTTCAAACAACAAAGGTCGCGGGTACGATCGCCCGTTATTATCAGTATATCAGGGTGCACTGATTGATCATAACATGTAAAATCTGTTTAAAAAAATCAGACGCAACCCCTGGTAAAAAAATCGCGGTGCCATGGCAACAAAAAAACCACATCTATTTGTTTATCAAAAATTAAATCGATCGTTTAAACTGAATCTTTAATTCAAATTCCTACTCAACCGTTCAATTACCTATGACATAATAATAGCTGGCTAGTATTGAATGGCAATAAAGAAGTCTTTTTCAGTTAATCTGGTCTATTACAGGTAGTCGGCGGAATAATGCATAAGCCTCATTGCAAATCCGACTTAGTGCAGTCGGAACTTTGCATCAAAATTGTAGAGCTCGGAAAATTGCAACAAATTACACTAATGATAGTATCGTTGAAACTGTTTGAAATTTAGAACCTTTATTTTGTTTTTCTACAACTGATTTGTTTACAAACCTTTGTTTGTTTTTTTTTTTACGTACTTTTTTAACGTGTTATATTCCAACCCGTCATACGTCCTATACAAACTAATTATTTAACTAATGTCGAGCCTACCAGAACAATTAAGCAGCAAGCAATGATGCAACGACTTGGATGCTCACAGGTGTGAAGCTATTATTTGGTGGGATCGTATTTGGTGGGAACGTCGGCGTCGCATTTGGTTGGTGGTTGGGTGGTCAACAGCTGGTGTTGAATCGACCAGCAGCAGACCCGATTTGAAGAAGCACTTCTTGTCTCACACTTCGAGCAATTAGTCGTCTCTTTAGTATATAAGTAATTAATGTATTATTTACTATTTAATACAGTTAATTAAATAGTAACTTCAGTCTTTTTTGCATCCTCCGGCTGAGGCCTTCGTAATTAACGATGACACAAAAGAGGTTTGTAGTTATTACCGATTAGTTTGACAGGTGTATTGTTTTTTTTTTTGTAGCTTGGTAGCTCCTAAATGGTTGAACCCTTTTAAATGTGATGTATTTAATCGGAAACCTTCTTTATTTGCATGGTTGCTAGGTAGTTTTGTTAGAGCAGAGTCATTGTCACAAATTAAAGTCATTGGACACTAGCGACAGAATCCTTTTTTTACGGTGATTAAATACGCTTAAGACCTGATTCTCACCGGATGGCATGTTAAGTAGTAAGTATTGTTTTCTTCACTTTCTCCTTACTATTGACTGTGTCGTCGGTTTCCTAAATGAATTGCAGCTTTAAACTACCCCAATATTTATATTCTTAGTAAAATTGTACTTCTTTTAGAGCCCGACAATCCGAGGGGCAATTTAGCTAATTTATTTCTCATCCAAAGGACATTTGGATATTATTGCAATCTCCTAAACGTCAAAATTATAGTCACGTAACACGTTCTTATACGTCAAAAGCCAATCAGAATGAGGTAATATCGCAAACACATCGAAACTTTAACAATGAAAATGGTATTCACGTAACACTTTTTAGTATGGAGATTAGTGACTAGAGAACGAAATAAAAACGCAATAAGATATTTTTAAGCTGAATATCAAATTTTGTTCAATTCAAAATTTACTATATTTTCACTGTTAAAAAATTAAGTAGGTACGTGAATTGAAATAACACTACTTTTTAACCGGATTTATCGCGTATAAATTATATTTTATATTTAACTCGACGTTTCGGTGTCTTTGCAGACCCCGTGGTCACGAGCGACTCAGTTAATCCGGTTAAAAAGTAGTTTTAGGTAAGTGAATTGGCCTTAAGATGTAAAAATGCAAATTATCCCTGTATCCCTTATGGGGTAGGCAGATCACCAGAGTTTTATAAGACCATCTGATGTCACGTTTGACAAATGAGATGTTATAATGATGGAAAGAGGCTATTGCAGTGACAGGGGGTCAGCCTATCGACCACAAAAATGTCGATAAAACCTAAGTAAAACCTAGTAAAACCTCTGTCCCTTAACTGACTTTTACAGTATGCCCGGGAAGAGAAGCAGCTGGAACATTATATGTTTTTCTTTCGCTCCCAGTCCAGCATGGAAGGGATACAAAAGGATTTAAAACTTATTCGTTCTTCATATCTTATAATTAACTTCTGTTCAGCATCCAGATGTTTTAGATAATTCAAACAAAAGCCGGTTAAGATAAACAAACAGACGCAGGTATTAGTGTAAATTCATTTATACGAATAAGCTGCAAATTTATTAGTATTTTGTTAAAAATGAATTTATAGGCAAACTGCATTTTTCCCAATGATTATTTTTAACATATATGTAACCCAGCAATTAATTTAGGCAGGTGTCATCTGGGTCGCGTTAGTTTACATGTAAGAAGAGAATTTACGGATGGAAGACGTACTTTCCTGCTCGTAAAACACGTTTTATGTAGTTTTTTCCATCTTTTAGGAAAAATAACGTACTTTCAAACTCTTAAGTTTTACTTAAATACATTGTACAAAATTTGTCTAGATCAAGGAGCAGAAAAGGGTCCAGCTCTCAGCGTTGAGTCTGACTCAAGTGCAGTCAGAAAGCTCTTAACGCTGATATTCTGAAGGAGAAAAGACTTATCTTATAAACTTAAGTACCAAATTAAAAACTTAGTGTGAATTTAATTCAAGAGATAGAACACTTAATATTTTCTTAAGTTTGATCTATTTTATTTTAAGTACTTTGTAAGATCCGGTTAAAAATGTTTTTTATTAATAGAAGCACTTGTATTGTTATAGCAACTACATCATTACTGAAGTTCTTTACTACGGAAGCGATCACAAATGGTAGGATTCTTTATGTGATCTTCTTCCTTAAACCGTCTGTTGTCATTTTCGAATACATCGTCACTCACCATCAGCTAAATAGTAACAAAATCATCACCCAACCAGGACACTAACCTGGGACCTCTCGATTGCCAGACGAGTGCTCTTCCACTGAGTTACCGGAGTCTGGCCACGAGCCACGAAATTACTTAGCATACTTTTTGTCTTTTACGCTATATTGGTAAGGCAGCTCCACGTAATTTTTTTGCATTTTAACAATGCTTAATCTTCCTACTCTTGAATAAGTGAAAAAATATGCTATAAAAAAATGCTATTACTATTTAAAATCTTTAAAATATTATTTAATAGTAATAGTTTGAACTAATGTTCCAACTTAAACGATCAATAAGTTTTCGAATTATGAATTGTTAAAAGCTAAAAAAACAGTTGTTTAGTTGCCAAGAAAGACCAATGCGCTTTTGATAAAATATAACCAATACCTGTCCTAGATAAAAATAAAAGGATGGCCTGCAAAAGTTAACCGCGAGCTTACACTTTATACCCAAAGAAAACAAAGTTTCATTTGCAATGTATAGGTAATATTGGTAGAACAGCCCTTCGATGCTTACCTAGCGTTGTGAGAAGGTAGAGAAATGTAGAGATTGTATTTCTGTTAAAGGATCACTTATAAGTAAATATTCTATGCTGGACTGGGAGCGTAAGAAAAACATATGTAGAATGTGCCAGCTGCTTCTCTTCCCGGGCATACTGTAAAAGTCAGTTAAGGGAACGAGGTGTTATGGGAGGCTTTTTTGTGGGCGATAGGCTGACCCCCTGTCACTGCAATAGTCTCTCTCCACTATTATAATGCCTCCAAATTTGTCAAACGTGACATCAGATGGTTTTATTACCTCTGATGTTCTGCCTACCCTATATGGGATACAGGCGTGAAGTTATGTATGTATGTATGTATAAATCCTGCTATGGAATATCACTTCGGTCTGATAGTGTCAATCTATCAGGAGCTTGATCCTCCTAGATGTTCTTTATCGTCACCTTCCATTAAGTGACATTGAGGTCAAACCTACTAATTGTATTACCTCTAATTTTTGAACTGCGCACCTAATTATATTCAACTAATTATTCTACAAAATAATATTAAAGTTAAAACCATAGTTTACTTTGGTATCTATTAAATTGTTTTATTTTCAATTCATAATAGGTACCTACGAAAATAATATTAAGATCAGTCAGTCCTAAAATTACCTCCGGCTTTACTAAAATATCAGGCAAAAGGGTTAATTCGGAAAAAGGTTGTACCCTTAAAATAATCACAACAAATCCCTGCCGGTAAGACTCCCGGTAAGAATAACTAATGTCCTTTTGAAAATGTTCACGCAAAATTAACTTGCTCGATTGATTTTAAAGTAAAAACAATGACTTAAAATGTAGTTATTGAAGATAATTATGTATAACTTACCATCATTACTGAAGAAAAGAACAATCCAATCCCATGAACAGTTATCATTATAACACCCACACCCACCATACATCACCACTATCACAATATTATCACAAATCAAAACATGAAAAGTCAATATAAATCACTTCCACCAAAACTCTATGGTTGAATACATTGCCATACTCTCACTACTCAATGGAGCTTCCAAAGCAATATCACTCAATAAATTCCGATTTTAGATTTTTTTTACTATAAAGGCAAGGCAAAGGTTGATGATGCTTATAGAGCACGCGTGCGCGCTCGCTTCATGAAATTACAACTGGCCAGATAGAAACGACACGCTTCGCACTTCGCGACTGTCGAATTTTGTGGAGGTCGCGCCTGCGTAGAAAGGTTACCTACAGGACTTTTGACGTGAAGGCAGCTGTGAGCGAAATACGAGGGGTTGGGAACACAGAGGATTTTCCCTGTGGTTCGGAAGTTAGACAGACGTGCTTTATTTTATTAGTGTTTGAGGTGTTGTGGTCGGTTGGTTTAGAAACGTTTTTATGATTTATTTACGGAAATGCACCTGAAAACTTTCACTCCTAAGAAGCTAAGCTTCTAGTTTAAATGGATTGTTATTCAATCATAATAGTAAAAGCAAAATAGAGTATCAAAACTTATGTCTTACATTGTTATTTTATATTTAAGTACTAAAAAGGTTGCCTGACTGCCTGACAGAAATCGCCGTTCAGCGATAAGGTCGGCTTTTGTATAAATATAAATATTTAATTGTCTTCATTCTTACTTAAACTAACCATATTGGTGAACGCTAAAGAGTTTTATTATTATTTAGTGTTTACGCTTTACGTTCACTTTTATTACTAAGTAGGTACTAAGTATTTGAAGAAATTACAGAGAAAAGATCGTTGGTCGAGTGCACGCTCCCGGTTTGGTTCCTTTTTTGATTTCCAAACTCGCTTATGACTCACTCTTTGAACTATTGGCTCATTAATGTTGCTCCAATAATTTATTTGGTCAACCATATATTTTATCTTAAAAGAGGTAAAATGAGAATCATTGAGTTTCGCATACCAACTTCGTATGTAAAAGTTACAATTGTCACTATTCTCGGTTACCTGAAATAGGACGCCTGACCTCTCCGCCAACTTTGAGATACTTTCCAGAATAGAATTATTCAAATACGGAATGTAACAGACTCAAACTTGGTCCAACTTTTACTACGGATTTAGTTCGCTTCGGGAATAAAAATCTACAATTTTCAAATTCCAAATCCAAAATCCCTATATTTAAAATTATAGAATCTAACATTCGACAAGCTGACCTCATGCTGACTTAAAAGTCAATTATGTATGTATATTCTGAGTTCTGTATAAATCATAACGCATAGAGAATAAAAATGTACTGTTTTTCGTTGCCTGATAGAAATCGCTCACTAGCGATAAGATTTGCAATCCGTATACCTTTTAGGTTATATCTTACCTGTTATTTTTTCTTGTGTTTATCATTATGTACAATAAAAAAAAATTAATATTACAATCCAGTAAAATTCTCTTTTATTTAACAATTAATTTTGTTTTTTATGTTAAGATTTACGAATTTAAGTTTGACCTAAAATTAGCTTTGAAAAGACCGAATAAAAATAAGGATGCAAAGTCGAATGTTAAATAAAAAATTATATCGGATCTAATGTGTTCTAAAGATGAATAGGAATCGTTGATATTTGAAAGTAGAATATAAATGAGCACAGCTGTTTCGTAGTTGATATTCTTCCTACCTTTATCATTGTTTGACTACTTTTATCATTTAAATAAAAGTGTATTTGAATGTAAAAATGGGAGCGATGTCGTCACTCTAGCGGATGTTACGATCGAATTAATTTACATGACCTTGATTGCCAGTACAGTTTTGTGTTTTTTTTTTGTTAAATGTCAAAGTCACGGATAGCGGTATGGTTAGCACATCAGAAATTTCACAGGTGGAAACCTTTCGGCCGCTGTATCAAGTTTTTAGCTACAATTCTGAATAGTCTATCAATATCCACTATAAATATACAATACAATAGACAAGGAATATATTATGTATAGACAGGAGCGACTGGGCCATGACTATTAACTTAACATTCGAAATTAACCTAGCTAGCCTTAATAAAATAAATATGTTTACTTAAGTAAGTTCTGGTAGGTTTAGTTTATTTCTGGTATATGCTGTGCTGGTAGATAATTCATTCATACAACTTACCTATAGTGTAATTTTCTTATTAGACTATCGTTAGTTAATTTGTTAGATGCTTACAATTTTCCTTAAGCAAGCTGCAAAGTTTGCTTCCATTCACATCATTTGTGTCCACGTGACCGCGTTTGAAATCGGCATACCACCGACAAATGGTTACTTTAGAGGGAGCTGATCCGGCATAACATTTTATAAGCCATTGCTGTGCTGCAACGGTATATACATATTCCCATTAAAAACAATGTTTTACCAACACGCGAAACTTGTTTTTTTTTCATTGTATCGAAACTACAAGCGCAGGGTCACCTAAATGTCTGCAAAATCTATATTTTACAGTTCTATTTTAAAAAATTTGACACATGTTTTATTGACGGCCAGTACTTTTTAAAAATCAAAAGACTTTTTAATATATGCGCCATTTCCAAGTTAGTCTTATTGAACGATGTAGCTAATATGTTTAATTGTATTGTATTTAAAACGCTTAATTACTGTTAAATAAATGAAAAAATGTGTTAAATAAAAATCACCTGACCAGGACTCGAACCTAATATTTTCCAAAAGGGTAAATACTTGGATTAAAATTTTCTACTAGTATCCAAAACAGAATAATTTACGACACATTAAACATGATATACTCAATGATAAAAAAAATATTTCAGAACTTTTAAGCTTGCAGTTGGGCTAAGCATAGGTACATATTCGTAGTTACTATCTAGCAAAATCAGTCTTTGATCAAGTGCATACAAAGAAACATGCTAATTGAAGAGGCATAGAGCAGTTATTTGCATAATTATCTCGTTATTGCCGATCCCGATAGCGAACGTCATTACACTGACAATGAAACCTTTGTGAATACTTCTTTGTCGTGAATGCACTATTTATAAACCGTTTTTATTGTATATTACGATAAGATTCATTATGATTTACGATATGCATTTGAACCCGTGATATAAAGATAAAGCAAGTGTAGTTTCGGGTGCCCGATTTGTTAGAGACCTAATATGTTATAACTTGATAATAATAGGTCGAATAGACTTAGCTATATTTTTTTTATGGACCATGCCCGCATTTTATGGATCATGACCATGTGCCTCAATCTCAGCTAATGGTGACTGAAGAAGATTTTGAAGACAGCACACTAAAGAACTGGCTCTTCATAAAAAAATCCAGAACACACCACCGATCCGGCACAGCGGCAGATTTTATATGAAGGGTGGTCGCTGATAGAGGTGGACTAATATATTCATATCAGTTAAACGTAGCAGTTACATGGCAGAAATGTTATATTAGGGAATACGAACATTTCGGTATCATGTTACTCAATATCAGTCAAGGAACAGTGAGCGACGTTGCATGCAGTCATCGTGTTCTTATAACGAGCGGCCCGGCAAAATGCTACGTTGCCATACTTACCAATCATTCCGAGATTCTTGCGACGCGCCGCGCTTGGCGATTAAGTATACACTTCGTGTTTTGTATGAAAGGTTCGTGGATTAACAGAACGACAGCAAGCAATGGATATCGATTAAATAAAAATTGTAAAAAAATGCAATAGTTTTAGGTATGATATGCACATTAAAGCGCGCGATATTCATTATGTTATAATATAATAGAATGAATTTAGTACATTGTACGAACTAGATCAGAAACTCTCACTGTTACTTAACTGTTACCCAGTAGCAGTTAGAACACCATGATATTGATAAAGCGTTATATTAGTTTACAGGCATATGAAAATTCGATCCTAATATAACACCTCTAGTCGCTGGCTAGTTGGACCCTCTACCCTAAAACGGGGGTCATTCAGATTAGTCGCCTTTTACCGCTTATCTAGGGGTGTTATGGCTATTCTAAGCCATCCTTACACGGACAATATAGAACCATTTTGGCACAGAAATCAAGAATCCGACTTTCTTTACTTTATCCTTTTTTAACAACTCGTAGGTAGTTCTTGTTCTATTATACTGTACATTTTTCTAATCATCTATTAAATAATAAAAATGATTCTATAAATAAATAAAACAAATTGATTTTGTACCTAAGGCGCTGCGCAAACGTAGACACTTTTTGTTGCCGACACGGCACACCATCATCGGGAACCGTAGTTGCTGTGTCCTATAGCGGTGACCGGACACAGTCGCCCGTTGCCTGGACACTGCCGTAGTCGCTGTGTCCGGTGGCGGACACAGCAACTACGGCAAACAAATACTCTTCATATAAAGACAAGGGACCCTGCACCGAATCCGTTAGCTCAGTACAAATTGTAATAATGTTGCTTGTGTCGTCAACTGACGACTTTTAGTTTCCAGTTACCTACACCGAACACTTTTTGATCGTCAGTAATATGTGTTAAGTGGAAGCAACTGGACACAAAAAATCTAAACGTAGGCGCAAGGAGTGGATGATTTCATACTGGTTCTATACAAATAAAATATTCATCAGTAGCTTGTATCTGACACAAAACACAAAAGTGTCTACGTTTGCGCTATGCCTAAGTAATTTTGTTGTAAGGCCAGGAAAACTGTCGAAACAATAAATCCACAATCGTGTCTAGTTCACAACATATTTTAACGTCAGCTAACAAAACGTTACCTAACCTAATATAAACCTTCTTAATTACGTTAACAAAGTGAGGTTGTGAACGCGTTAACTCTGTTTAAATAATATGAATAGGTAAAGTTAGTTGTTTCATACGTACACACGGCTACACAAATGGGTTTAACAACTTTTCAAAAACTTTAAATAGGAGAAGGTCTAAATTCGCCTAATAAAATATTTGTATGATTGTTATGCGATTATTTTATAAATCGAATTCCTGTTTAGTTTTTTTTTATTAGAAACTGAACCCGCTTTTGAATACAATCTCATCTGATAAATATACAATGTGTTAGGGTTCCGACTTTTGATACTTTACCTACGTGATATACATCAAATTTCATCGACAAAAGTCACCTTAGGGGGGGGCGCACCCCTCACCCCTCGTGATGGGGGTGATTTAAAAATTTCGTTTCTCTGGTTTGCTTTAAGTTCGTAAAACCATTTTTTTTTCATATTTATTGTGTGTATCTTGTTGAATTACATCTCATTTTAAAGCTTATTAAATTTACCAACTTTTGATACCACATTCACTAAAAAGTCATAAGAAGAAAAGAATTAATTTTAATGACTTAGAAAAAAAATCTTACTTTTTTGTAGTATTTTTTTAGTTTTTTGTCATTAAAAAAAAAACGAAGCCCTTAACAATGCATTTTTTTCTTCTTAACTAGTACTATTTGAGTTTATCTTTCTAACGATACAGAATACGACAGTTTAACTTCAAAGAAACAGTCCTAACTGCTAAGCTAAAATGACATCAAAATAAAAGACACGAAATTTACAATCTCTTTTTATTTAGTTTTGCCGATTTTAAGTCAATTTAACAATTGTTCAAAGTGACCACCATTGTTTAATAAACAAGAAGTAGCCCTTAATGCTACTTGTTGTGTAGCTCTTTTAATCATAGCTCTGTCGGCTTTTAATTCATCAGCTGCGGTCATAATTTTTTGCAGCAGCTCTTCTCTTGTTGTAGGCACCTCTAGGTAAACCCGCAGTTTCATGGTCCCCCACAGGAAGAAATCTAGAGGTGTCAAATCAGGGCTACGAGCCGGCCAGGCAATTGTTCCTCCTCTTCCAATCCAGGGGGTGTAGTGTTCATCCACATATGCTCGTACATTCCGGGCAAAATGGGCAGGAGCTCCATCCATTTGCAAATAAAAAGACCGGCGTTCACGTCTGTACTCCAATGGTAGCTCATGTAGGAAATCCCCTCTTAGAAATTCCAAGAATCTCTCACCATTAAGATTGTCTGGTAAGACGATGGGACCTAGCAGCTCATCATCAATAATGCCTGCCCACACGTTGATTGAGAATTCGTGTTGGAACGAGGCGGGCCTCACAGCATGGGGATTTTCATTAAGCCACAAATGATGGTTTCGGTGGTTGGTTATCCCAGCTCTTGTGAATTTGGCTTCATCAGTCCATAATATTCGCCGTACGAAGTTTGCATCATGTCTCACTTTCCTATTAAGCCACGCACAGAACACAAAGCGAGCAGCATAATCTGGTTCAATTTAATTCTGAACTCGACGAAAATGAAACGGCCGTAATCCTTCCCGACGTAGAACTTGCCACACCGACCAATGCGAAATCCCAAGTCTTCTGGCAATATTTCTAGTGCTAAGTCGCGGGTCACTGGCAATCATTTCAATGATTTCTTCTTCCATGTCTGGTCTCCCCACAACAGCACGTTCATTAGGCGGCTGTCGGATTCCATGAGTGCGCAATCTTGCAAAAACGCTTGCAAAAGTTGGAGCAGAAGGTATGCGCCTTGTAGGGAATCTAATTCGATATTCCCGAACAGCAGCCGCAGCGTTTCCATTGGCGTATCCATAAATAAATACAATGTCGGCCACTTCACTTGGTGAATAATTAACTGCCATAGTATCGAGTAAGTAGTACTTAGCTAAATTCGAAAGTAAAACTTTGTAGCAATCGCAACGAGAAACGAAGGACAACTGATTAGCAAGTAGAAATCCTAACCAGTACCTTAGTATTGTTATCTCATTCACTATTAGACTGAAAGAGATTCATGTTTCGACTCGTACGATGCGCGGGGCGACGTGATTGGTGCGCTCTAGCCTTTCGGCACGGGCCTCGCCCTGATCATCCCTCGCCAACGCAGCGAGCGCAGAGGCAGTCAGGCGAAAACCTGAAGCAACCTGCTACCGCATTGCGCGCGCGCTCTAACTCGCGAGTCTTGATAGTACTTAAATTTTGTAACTAGGACGTATTACCTTAGTAAAATAAACTTTTGATATTTTAATTTCGTGTTTCCTTTTAACTAATTACTGAACCGGGCCTAAATTTTGGCATCGTTAGAAAGATAAACTCAAATAGTACTAGTTAAGAAGAAAAAAATGCATTGTTAAGGGCTTCGTTTTTTTTTTAATGACAAAAAACTAAAAAAATACTACAAAAAAGTAAGATTTTTTTTCTAAGTCATTAAAATTAATTCTTTTCTTCTTATGACTTTTTAGTGAATGTGGTATCAAAAGTTGGTAAATTTAATAAGCTTTAAAATGAGATGTAATTCAACAAGATACACACAATAAATATGAAAAAAAAAATGGTTTTACGAACTTAAAGCAAACCAGAGAAACGAAATTTTTAAATCACCCCCATCACGAGGGGTGAGGGGTGCGCCCCCCCCTAAGGTGACTTTTGTCGACGAAATTTGATGTATATCACGTAGGTAAAGTATCAAAAGTCGGAACCCTAACACATTGTATAAACATTTTAGTCACCAACCAAATTTAAACGTTATTTTCTCTAATACGATATAAACGTACTTGAGAAATTTATTTTAGTGTACACTCAGTACAAAATAAAAATATGACAAGACAAACTTTTTTACAAATAGTCGCTGTTGATAAACATAGCTACTGCGACGCGACATTTCATTGCTAATACTACGACGTAGTACAACAAGATGTTTTGTAGTAGCGCGTAGTCGTCTTTATGGTTGATTATATTATAGTACTTGTTTGAAGTTGATCTCACAGTTACCGGGTTTTGTTTACAACATTATAATTTCATACTATTTCGTGTTTTGTTATCTTTTAATAATTGCGATTTGATTTGGAGAGTTGTCATTCATAATTTAGAGTGACCATGCGTTGCTTAGTATGTAAGCGAATATGTTAGTTTCCTTGTAAAAAAATACATCCCTTTTTTGCTAAAATCGTTACTATAAATGATACTTATTGTGTAAAAGTAAATTGGCCGGCGACTAAAAGGAAACCCTGTATATCTATCTGTGTTCATCCAACGAATATCAGCCCTTACCGAAATTTGCCTTTGAAATTGAAATCAAAAATATCAGAACGCCGTTTACTTTTTTAAGTGATTTACAATGAAATCAGTTTAACTAGCAATGCAACCCTCTATTTCAACAAACAAATCGACTGATTTTAACAAGCTTGGCTCCATGAGTAGCTCTGATTGAACAGTGACTGACAGCTTTGGCTGAATAACGTGTCACTTGACGAGTACAACTCTAACGAGGTCGTTTTAAGCTCGTTTTAAGTAAAGTCTGAAACATGGCTGAAGGGTAATCACACTAGGCATAGCATATGGAACATCAAAGCTGAAATGCCACACTGTAAAGCCATTTTCAGTAATCCTTCGTAATAAGCCTGGTTCAAAATATTTTTTCAACCGACTTCAAAAGAAGGAGTTACTCAATTCGTCTGTATGTTTTTTTATGTAACCTCATAACTTTTAACTGGGTGAACCGATTTTGATGATTCTTGTTTCATATGATAGAGGATATTTTCGAAATCAATTGAGTACTTCATGAAGTCTTTTTCAATTATGTATGAATTCGGAGATCGTTTACCTTGATGACCTTCTACTTCAGCCAAAGTTTTGACGCGAAGTCGGTTTTTTTTAATGCTCTGCAATCGTTGATTATGTAATTTTAGCAAGATATTTCTAAGTTATGTCTTTTAGTAGCCCAATGTGTTAGTTATATGCTCACGTAGAAGTATACAGGGCTATTTTTGAATCACCGGCCATTTTTTTTACACGATAAGTATAATTTATAGAAGCGATTTTAGACCGGTTACTAAAAATAGCACGGTAAAAATATATCTACTGGACAGACACGAAACAAGCACCTGCTTGGTTCTGTTTATTTAGGATAGGTACAAACAATTTCGAAAATTAAATTCTAAACAGATTCTTTCAAAACTTCATTTAATACTTTCCTTTGCACCTAAGCGTGAAATTTTATTCATTCAGTAGCTCTTTGTGAAAGTTGGTTTACTATTGACACGGATATCTGGTAAGATACACACAGATGCTATTTCCCACTAGGGCTTTTCCTGTTTTTCCTTTTAAATTCTGGGTCGGATTGTGTAATATTTGATTTTGCTACATGGATAATTCCAAACATAGTAGGTTAACATAACACACAAACTTACGGCGTAAATGTTGTTATAAGTATGTAGGTATACCCAATTTCGCCCACTTGATATATTTTTATACATATACTGTATAAGTAACAGCCCGTTCACACATGATACGTTTTACTGGATACCTTTGTTGTATCGAAAATACGTATACCTACTGAATACTGTGTCATATGTGAAGTCGCTCTTACAACTCCATGCGCCATCGATGAAAAAAAACGTATCCGGTAAAACGTATGCAGTAAAACGTACCATGTGTGAACGGGGGGTAAAGTGTGTTTGTATTGTATTTATTTATTTATTTACACTTCATTGTATGCCATTAATAAGTACAAAAAATGGAAATACATAATAACAATTTTGAAATACAATTGGCGGTCTTATCGCTGGAAAGCGATCTCTACCAGACAACCATGAATATCGAAAATTCGTATATGTAGCTTGGGGTTAAAGGCATACCTACTACTTATATAGAATATACACGAGATAAAATATACTTACTTTACAGATATATATATAAATATAAAATACCCACATAGATATAATGAATATGTCAATAAATATACATAAATATATATTTTTGTACTATATTTCTTCGTGGAATATATTCATTGACCACTCTTAAATGAACCGGCGAACATTTGAAAGCAATGCCATACCCTAATGAGCCAAGAAATCCAGGTTAATAAATAATAATAAAATCCCGAGACAATCACACCAACTACATGGCCTCAAAGTAAGCAAAGCTTGTGTTTTGGGATACCATGTAGCGAACTAGGGCCGAACCTAGAATATAAAATACACATAATATAGATAAACGTCCAGACCCGGAAATTTTTTTTTTGTTCCGTGCGTGTATCAATCCCGCAGCCACTGGCATCTGAGGCAGATAGGTTTACCCCATCGCCAAAGTGGTCGTCAGGATAGGTACGGCATAATCTATGCGCAAATCTAATTTAAGTACCTAGTTTTAAACTGCATTGCTGTTGTGAGAAGGAGCAAGACCTTGCTCGTCCATATTCACACTCTTTTACGTTTAAAATACTATTGTATTCAATCAATAATCCATACTAATATAATAATCGATGGCAGAATAGATTAGTCGAAGTCGATCAATAGTTTTATAGTGAACATACCTAACACAAAGCAAGTTTACAAAATTAGATTAACAAGTAAATGAACACCTCTGTATAAAAATAGGTACATCTCAGCTACGAACTTGAGCTACGTTTCATCCATCTAAGCCAGACAGGGTGCACCGTATTACAAAGGCGAGCACAAAGCGACGGTTGAAAGGATCATCGCGCACTTTTAGTCGCCCTTATCTGCATGTTTTCAGGCTGCCTGCCTGGGCCCGCTATTCTGTAAAAACAGTCGCAATTTATCGCTAGGTTTTGGCTGATGTCTTAATTATGTCTTAAAATGGAAAGCATTTGACGACCGGCTGGTGTAGCGGTAACATACATTGCCTTCTATGCCAGAGGTCCTGGGTTCGAATCCCGGCGGCGGAGGATATTTGTGTGATGAACACAGATATTAGTCGTCAAGTCATGGATGTTTTATGTTTATTTAAGTTTATTCTAATAAAAAATATGCATTTATTCAATTTGTATGTTTATTTATTTCCTAAGTATATCAGTTATCTAGTATCCATAACACAAGTTCTTTAAGAAACTTAATTTGGGTTAGATAATGTTGTGTGCGTGTCAGAAATACACTCGAGAGCAAAGAATTAGGGTCAGAGACAAAACCCATGATATCTCGCAAATTATAAATGCTAACTTGATGAATTAAAAACTGTTAAATAGACCATTAATTAATACATAAATAAAATTTGTAAGATTGTTATTTAAGTGATTTTATTATTTATAAAAACAAATAAAATAAAAATGCACGAATTACACTTGATGATCACAAATTACATTTAAGACTTTTCTGGTACGAGAGTATGATTTTCCACAAATTTCAGTACCGTGTATTACCTCCTCGTGATCTCAGAATGGATGTTATCCGATTTGGCATGCTGTACACCAGGTTTCTAAGTCGGTTCTGCGGTATATTCCCCCATTCTTCCACCAGTGCTAATTTTAAATCACGAAGTGTAAGTGGAGGTGGTATTTTGTGCTTTACACGTCGTCCGAGCTCGTCCCAGGCATGTTCGATGGGGTTCAGATCTGGGCTGCGTGCAGGCCATTCCATGCGCGTGATACCGACCTCTTGAAGGTAATCAGTCACTACAGCCGCAGTATGGGGACGGGCGTTATCGTGCATAAACACCTGATTCTCGCCCATATTGGCCATAGACGGACCGACATACTCATTTAAGATTTCTTCTACGTATCTTCTCGCGGTCAACGTTCCATTTTCTATCAAGACTAGCTCCGTGCGGCTCTCTGCAGATATTCCAGCCCAAACATGCACGGATCCTCCGCCGTATGCAACATTTTCTTCAATGCAGGCTTGTTGAAACCGTTCTCCTGGTCTTCTGTACACTCTGTGTCTACCGTCGTGCTTATACAGCATGAATCTGGACTCGTCTGTAAACAAAACTCATGACCAATCCTCTAGAGCCAAATTCAAGTGCTCACGTGCATAACTCTGTCTTGCAATACGATGCTCCTGTTCAAGTTTGGGGCCTTTCGCTGGTCTTGATGGCTTCAAATTACCTTCGGCAAGACGTCGCCTTACTGTCCACGCACTTGGGCTGCTTCCTCCAAGACGTACAAATTGATTTCTCAGTTCAACACCCGTGAGAAATCGGTTTCTAAGCATTTTTGTGACTAAGTATCGATCTTCACGAGGTGTTGTGCATCTTTTTCTGCCTGTTCCTGGCCGGCGAAGGTTTGACCCAGTTCCCTGGAACCGTTGGAGAACACGTTGTACCGTAGGTAACGATAGGCCGACCATCCTGGCTGTATCACGCTGACTACGCCCGTCTTCCTGCAAAGTGAGGATTCTTGTACATTCTTCAGATGTGAGCGACATGATTTGTACTTTCATAATGAATATTGTACACCAGGAAACCCTTTTATAACATTTTTTTGTGACACAAAACAAACAAAATCGATACAAATGATTTGAATTGTTAGTTCAATTTTCAAAATAAATCATAATTTTTATTTTTTGTTTTTTTCTATGTCATTTCTTAAAAAAGATATTACTTACATTTACTTTTTATATTCGGCATTAAAGAGGCTTCCTATTGCTTTTTATTTTAATAAGCTAACGTTTATAGTTTGAGAGATATCATGAGTTTTGTCTCCGACCCTAATTCTTTGCTCTCGAGTGTATTTATTATTTATTATTATTTACTTTAATTATACAGATGTATATTTAAAGTATTTTTATTAGTGGTTTAAGTAGATTTATTAGTGGATTTCAATAATAAATGAATACAATGAATGTGACTAAATGAGCAATTACCTAGTTATAAAGACGTGAGGTGTTCTGCGTGGCTACGGGTTCTTTTCCCGCAGTTACGATTGAATTAACATATCAAATGTTTGTAATAGAGGCAGACATTTTATACAGGGCTACTATGGTCACTGGCTAAATTTAAATAATATGTTCTTTGATACAATATAAAGTAGGTACTAACGTAATAAACGTACCTTCCTGTATGTTTATTTTAATATCGCTCAGTAGAAAACAACTCATTTGAAAGGAGACTTTAGCAAAACCTTTTTTATTTAGTTTGATTCTACTTTTTTTTTGTTCACAGGTATTCACCTCATGCTCCACCTAGTTTGCCTCGATGCAATCACGGTCCAGAAAATAAACATTTTAAATGCTCAAAATTAACAATGTTAGACCATCCAAAGTTTCCATAGGGATTTTACAAGATATGTAATAAAAAGGACCAAGACGCCTTTCTTCTTAAACATTGTTCTGTGAAAAAAACCCAAAGACGGCGTCCAAGAGTAGGTGAGCGCAGAGCTACAGAAAATACAACAAAGCTCTTTATTCGAACTAGAGGTTCTGTAAAACTGCGAAGAGTGTGCCAAAAAACGTTTTTTAAGGATTTTAAATATCACAGTGCATAGAATCAGAAAGGTATCCAAAACATTGACCGTTACCGGGTCAGTAGTTCAAGAAAAAAGAAGAGGAGACAATACATCAGGCAAAAATATGTATAAACAAGCTTAGAGCAGTCCAAACTTTTATTGAGAAATTTCAATGCCTCGAATCGCATTACTGTAGGTCGACGGTTAATAGGAAGTATTTACCATGAACATTGACCATTCGCAAAATGATGAAATTATATTCTCTAGAGTGTGAAACAAATCTGAGTGTTCGAGAATGTTATTTCAGATCTGTTTTCAGAAGATATTATAACCTTGGATTTGGAAGCCCCCGCACCGATACCTCTTCGAAGTGTAGTGAATTGGCAGAAAAAATTAAAACTTCTACGGATCCCACTCAAAAGCAGACCTTTCTATTGAGAAGAGAGTGCACAAATTAAAAGCGCGTGCATTCTACAACCTTTTGAAGGAAAAAAAGAGATTATTTGATGGTGTTCGCATTCGACTGTCAAAAAAAGCAGGTTTTGCCTAAAGTTTCAGAAGAGGCGGCATACTACAGTCGTCAGCTTTATATTTATAATTTTGCAATAGTGAGGCTAGTACCTGAAAATACTTTAGGTAAATCGACACAATGTTAGACTGTATACGTGGACAGAGATCAAGCATAGAAAGGGAAGCAACGAAATCTCCTCGGCCGTTTTTCATACGCTTTTTAATGCAACATTCTACAATAATATAACAACTGTGCTTAGGCTACACTACCGGGATATGCCAATAATTATTGCCATAACTTAAACAACACCTAGGTGTAACCACGATTTACGGCCATAATTTTGCAATGCCAATCAATATGGCAAATGGCGGCAATAGCTCCGGCGGCGGTCTTTTTTCGCACATCAAAGAAGATTACCGCAGTCATTATTGCGTTTGTGGCCACACTACCGTTAGTCCAGTGTGCAATATGAGATTACCGGCGACGCACGTATCGACCGACATGGAGTGGTCAAATGAAAAAGTGCTCGAGTTTTTAGAATTATTCCAATCCGAACCGTCTCTTGGGGATACCCTTTTTGGTCTTCTTTTAGCTTCGTTGAAATTTAAAAGATTCATGTAAAAATAATTGGCACTCATAAAACACAACACCGCTGCAGCTTGAAAAAGTTATATTTTCCGCCAAATTTAATGCCATAATTATTGCCGGTAGACGGTAAGGTAGTGTGGCCGTAGTATAACCACACCAATTCATGCAGTAATTTAAACGGTAATTTAATGCCATAATTATTGCGGTAACAGCCCGGTAGACGGTAAGGTAGTGTGGCCGTAGTATTAGACTGGTAGCCGACGGTCGCGGAGCCCAAAACAAAAACAGCACGATGGTTGGCATGTGCTCTACTTGGTTGAACCGTACCTATTGCACCACAACATATCAAGTCCGTAGAACTGATATTTCCCGTCCCAGGGCATTCTTTCCTGCCTCATGACCGCGTATTCGGTTTAATAGAGAAAGAAATTAAGAATATGGAGGTAATTTTATCTCCGAATGAATACATTGAAATATTTGAAAAGTATGGAACAGTTAAACGTTTAGACGATGTATTTGATTGGAAATCTGAATTGAAAAAAGTTCTTCGTCCGCCAGGAAATTGGCACTTTCAATTCCAACAATCAAAACGATTTTATTTAAAGAGGAATGAAAATAATATTAGGTACAGTAAAGGGAGAATGTAATTACATTGCTGATTTGGGAGTCTACAGATCGGTCATGAAAAATCGAAAATCAATTCGTGCTATTAAACCAACACGTATTGACAAAAACAGTGTTGTGGTAAAGAAAGCCAAATTAGAAGATGTGAAAAATCTACTGAATAAGCATTTCGGTGAAGGCTGGGCGGCACGACAAGATTTAAATTATTATAGCCAAGTTCTAAGCAGAGCTACGAATGTCGATAACGTTCCAGAGTACGAGAAAGAAATTTGTTTACAAGCGGAACCAGACTCAGATTTAAGTTTCCGTAAATAATAATGAACCATTGTTTTCAATATCTTGAAATTCTATTTCAATATTCTGAAAATCTCAAATAAACAATAACAAAACATAGGTACTTAATTTTTTTATTGTTTTTGACTTTTTTGCCAACCATCTATTCCATAAACCAAGTAGGTGCAAACACGGAGGAAATATATAGAGGAGCTGCCCTATCCGGTTTTTTCTAGGGACTCAAGTGAAGCCTACGCGCGGGGTGCGGGAGGGTTAAGCGGTGGGTTATGGCCACGGGGAAATATATAGAGGAGCTGCCCTACCCAGTTTTTTCTAGGAACTCAAGTGAAGCCTACGCGCGGGGTGCGGGAGGGGTAAGCGGTGTGTTATGGCCAATCATAGCCAAGCAGGCGATGGCATTATTCACCTAGTAGCGAGAAGTAAAAACCGGTTGAAACATAAGGTTAAAATATTCACATGATCATCAAAAAAGTTCAGCTATACTTTACTAGGTGGCTCTAGATTTTCAACGAAATTTCATACGTTCCAAATCTGTCAGAAAAAACCGCGAAATAAAAGTATTTCTACTTGACGCTAGATAGCGCAACCTTTTTTCGCAGCATAAAAATCACCTAGGCAACAAATAACAATCTGGAATTTTGGACACAAATAATTGGAAAACAAACAATTTGTAAAAAATAATTATAAATGAAATTATCTTCGTGGTAAGTTAATTTTATTTGGATTGTCAAAGTAATTCCTTTACAAAAGTATAGAAAACTAAATTTTACATCGAGAAACAATGGAGGACTTAATTTTTATTCAATATCTACGCGTGTACATACTACACAGAAGTCAGCGACGAACTGACGCCAGTGCCTCTAGCGAGGAATAGCTTGATCTAAAGGCTGTGACGTCAGGACAACACAAATTGAAGCTGTGCAACTTTGCTTACAGCAGCTCTACTATGTATCTGCTTTGTGGTTATTGCCAATCATAGACAAACAGGCGCTGGCATTAGTCACCTAGTAGCGAGTAGTGAAAACCGGTTGAAACATGGTTAAAATATTCACATGATCATCAAAAAAGTTCAGCAATACTTTACTAGGTGGCTCTAGTTTTTTAACAAAATTTCATACGTTCCAAATCTGTCAGAAAAAACCGCGAAATAAAAGTATTTCTACTTGACGGCAGATAGCGCAACCTTTTTTCGCGGCATAAAAATCACCTAGGCAACAAATAACAGTCTGAAATTTTGGACACAAACAATTTGTAAAAAATAATTATAAATGAAATTATCTTCGTGGTAAGTTAATTTTATTTGGATTGTCAATGTAATTCCTTTATAAAAGTATAGAAAACTAAATTTTACATTGAGAAACAAATGGAGGATTTAATTTTTTTTAATTTCTACTCGTGTACATACTTCACAAAGTCAGCGAGCGACGAACTGACCATAGATAAGAATAAGTACTAAAGTATAGTGGCCACCTTATGACTTGAAAAGTACGTTAGCGCCATCTAGCGTTCTTACCCCGAACTAAATCGAACATTCGAACGCCCAAAAAAACGTAGTGCTAGCTACTTTTAAAATTATTTTAAAATTTAATTCTATGCGCCCTTTTATTTCACCGATTTTTGCCATAAAAATGACAAAACGGTTTTTGTGATCGAAAAAGGGCACATTATATTAGTGAAGGTAATCGTGGTCAAAATAAAACAACACACAAAATTATTTTCCATTTTTTTTATTATGTCTTCTCCATCCCAATCTACTGTTTTACTACATAACAAATTGTTGACTTCATGGCACCAATATTTTATACATAAAGATATACTTTTATAAGTATAACAATATTCTTAATCTTTGCATTATGTTCCTCACAACGTACAATCAATTAGTGCTTGAGCACAAGATGAAACATAGCACAATTTTTGAGGCATTTCTAAGTGTCAATATTACACAAACAAACTTATCAGAGTCACTGCTCAACAAAAAACACCAACACATCACGTAAGTTCTCGTATTCCTTCGCTGTAAAGACAGGAGGAGTTACACTCTACTCAATGTTTTTTCAGGCAAAATGGAGGAAAATATTGATTAGATTGTGAACAAATCCGGAACAGCAAAAACAGATTTCTTTATCTGAAAAATCTTAGGTAGTGTAAAAATCAAAACTAGTCGAATTAAAATATTAAGATGAACTTAACTACCCACACCGAACGCATTTTTTTTAAGAGTTGAAATACTTCGAGGCTTGTCAACTAGATGGCGATAGTATCCTTTAAAAACTAGAAATTATATGAAAGACAAACTAGCATGGAACTGACGCCAGTGCCTCTAGCGAGGAATAGCTTGCACTAAAGGCTGTGACGTCAGGACAACCCAAATTGAAGCTGTGCAACTTTGCTTACAGCAGCTCTACTATGTATATGCTTTGTTGCAAAATGCAAACCTGCCACTGTCCACCACTGAGATGCAAAGTTGACATTGTCCTGTCGAAATTTTCAATAAATTGCTCGTTATTGTCGCTTATCATATTTGGTCACCCTAATTCAACGAAACATGTCAAAAAAACAATTGCTTATATATTTTGATTGACTGCATTTAGAGTAGTCACAAACGAAGATTTGTGTTCTTCGTCCCAGTCACTAACCGTTTTATAAGATTCCGACTGCGAAGGCCTTTCAGAAGTGCTGGAATGGGTGGTCCAGCCAGCCGGAAGTTTGACAGGTGTCAACAAAATCTTTTTGCCAATAACTCATAAATGCACGAATCATTCATATTTATAGCTATATAATGTTAGTCACATATCCAGTCACTAAGGATTTTTTCTAAATTAGCTGCTTTCAGTGTTATAATTATTGATATATCGACAAAAACAAAATGGTCCAGCCGACCGGATTATGGCTGGCTGGACAGTTTGTTTTTGTGATTTCTCGAAAAGTATCGTATCAAATTGAATGAAACAACTTTGGTTGCAGTCACATATCCAGTCACTATACTTTTAATAAGAACTGGGTTCTCAAAACCGTCTTGGGGCTGAGATCCGAGATGCTCATAATTACGAAATTCTGGCTGGCTGGACACAATTTTTTTGATTTATTGAATAAACTAACCAGTCACAAACGATAAAATGTAGGCAGATTGCAGTCACCTACGATTGTTTATCGATCTATGTAAGAGCCAGCTTTATACGCCAAATGGTCCAGCCATCCGGATGTACATAATATTTGAGGCGTTTTTTTACAAAAAGGCCTGTTTTACCTGGGACGATACATAAATAGAGCTTAATTTGTGTACATCTCACATTACAAAAGAAACAAATGTTTTATGTATTGTAAATGTATTGAAGTAGGTACATTGGATAACTTCTATAGAAGTCGGGGCGTGGGGGCACGAAAATCTGGAACTTTTAAGAGGTTGTCGGCGTCGTAAAGCCGGTTGCAGACCGAAAACTAAGCTATTCCAAAGCTAAGCTAGGGAAGCTAGGCTAAGCCAAACTAAGCTAAGATATAAATAAATGGCGTGCACACAAAGAGCTAAGCCAAAGCTCAGTTAGTGTTGCGGAGTTCAAATAGACGGACGTCAGGCGCTTGCTATGAATATAATCGATGAAGAAAGTTCCGATGATGAATACGTTACACATAGAAAAAGAAGATTAATACTGACTTATTATCAATACATATAATAAAACAGTAAAAAAAACGTGTCTGTACATTTAATATTTTTACAAAAAAAATTATCTAGGGTTATAAAGAAATGAAAAAAGAGTAAGAATCTGAAAAAAAAAATTTGTCTGTTTGTTTGTAAGTTTGTCTGTTTGCACACGCTAATCTCTGGAGCCGCTGGACGGATTTGAATGAAACTTTTTTTGATGTATAGCTGTGAAGCCGGGGCAACATATAGGGTATATTTTATTTCGGTTACTGGAACACCTGATGACGAACCCTTAAGGGATCATCAAAACCGTAAGAAATATAGATATGATGCCTTAACAAAAGTTGTCCAGGATGATGAGCAGATTCTGCAGACATAAAAAAAATCTAGGATCTAAAAAAATTGTTATAGATTTTAAAAAGTTATGCCTGAAACTTACTAGAATATGGTGGAGATGTTCAACATACAGATCAGAAGTACTCATAGCTCAGTTGCGCGTAGACCGACCATGAGTCTAAGGTCGTGGTATCGATCCTGCTCGCGTAATTTTTTTTATTATATTTTTTTTATTTTGTTTACAATAAATATTTAATTGTGAACAAAATTGTCTTTGACACCACTTGATTTCAATCAAGATCCAAAGAGATATCGTAATAATTTTAAAATAACTCCGTAATAAAATAGGTAGTATGTTCGATAAGACGCGGGCGGGCGAGCGAGTGATTCGCTGGCATGGCCGGCCACTCACGCTGTTAATTGTTCGAGATACCTACCAAACTCTGGGTGCCTATGACCATATTCCCCAACTTTTATTATTTCACTTGGAAATAAGATTTCTCTGAATGAACCACCAAATTTTTGTTACGGTTGGGAGTCAGACTACCCACGAGTTTAATTTTATAACTTTCTATTCCAAAATATTAAAAATACTAAGTTTTTTTCAAATCGGTGAATAAGCCCGAATTTGACCTCATTCTCACCTGATGGTAAGTATAAATGAGGTCGAATACCGAAGCCAAGCCAGTTCTATCATAAACCCGTTTTCGGCTCTAGAACAGGCTCTTTATAAAATGTTTTCGGGACGCGTCACCGCTGGCAGTAGTGATATTTGACGGCAAATTTCAGTCAGCCGAGACAATCAGTTTACCACCAAGCGGGGCTCACTCGGATTAGTCAACTATTCAGAGGCGGTAGGGTTATTGTAGGGGTAAATTATAACTTAATTGTCGTCAAAATCAATGAATGCTGGGTTTCAATATTTTACATGAGTAAAAGCTACTACAAACGAATGGTAGGTAGTTATAAGAATAGTAAGTAGTAAGTAATTTGACAAGACGTTGAATATTGAAACGCTTTATACGCTTCAATATTCAACGTGTATGATAGCTAAATCTACTGTTCGTAGAATAAGCGAACATACATACATATAACGCCTTTATCCGTTATAAAACCTCTATCCAATAAAACCTCTATCCCTAAAATGACTTTTAAGGTATGCCCGGGAAGAGAAGCAACTGGTACATTCTATGATTTTCTGTTGCTCCCAGTCCAGCGTGGAAGCAACGAACGAAAACAGTTTTTTTGGTATTGTAACGTGGCATTAGTAGATTAGATGTAAAAGCGATCGGATAGCCAGAAGAAAAAAAACTGAACTATACTAAAAATAAACATGGGAACAAGAATTCTCAGGAAATTCTCCTGGTAAAAGTACTAGGGACTTAAAAATAATAAATCTGAAAAATAGTTGGTATGCAGTAGAAAATTTTGCTATGTTGATAGGGCTAAATCATTAATAAAGCTTGCGCGATTTAATACAGGTAAGTACAGAAGGCAGCAGGTCAAGCGATACATTACCTGTCAAATTTCCCCAAACAATTTTAACTTGGGTAATGTCGAGGGCATTCAAGTAAAAAGAGATTTCCGATTCAAGTAAAAAAAAAATACCGATTTGTAACGCTTGATGTGCTGCTTTCTGCACATACAGAGATATATTTGTAAGAAACTTAAAATAATGGGACTCAAGGTTTTATTTATTTCGTGATCATTTCTAGCATTTCTAGATTTAGAAGTAGAATAAAAAGTAACGTAGGTATGTGTTAACTACCAAAAGAAATTACATTAAATTGGCTCAGCCATTTTACCGCGAAAAGCCAATCATAACTATAGATAGACACATTATACACTGATAATGGCTGGATGGATGGATCTTTGCTACTCTTTCACGCAAAAACTGCCGAATGTATTCTTCTGAAACTTTACAGTAATAAGTCATATAGCTTTACCTAGAATAACAATAAGCTATAATTAATGAAGATAGGTACTGCAAGAATTATGTAAAATTTAAGACACTTTGGCACCCGATTTGCAATGTGCCTAATATAGTTACCTTATATAGTTACCTATGTTTGTGGTTAGGAGTTATATGTACATATTATATGGGCGAAGATTCTTCATTTTTTTTTGTTATTAAAGATAGTACTTAGGACCTTGGAGAAGAAAATAACCTACTAGAAATACTAATTCAATACAGACGAAGTCGCAGGCATCATCTATGTAATATACCTACCTACCTATACTTTTTCACAAAACACCGAGGTGAAACTGCGGATCACTGCTTTGTTGTAACAGTTTTTGAAGTAACTCTGTCGTTTATCTATCAGTAACGCTTTCACAGCTTAAATACTGAATCGATTTTGACGAAATTTTGAATAAGGTAAGTTTAAACTTCAAGGAGGATATAATAATAGTATTTATCCAACTCCAATAACCGGTATCCACGCGGACGAAGTCGCGGGTCACATCTAGTTATTATATAAGAAAACGACATTCTAGACCTTGGATATGTCAACACATTGAATCTCGGCACGCAAGTGGAGAGTTTAGAACTTTATTTTACGAATTAGATGATGAACATTTTCAGTTATATTATCGTGTTACAAGAGTTCAGTTTTATGATTTGTTATCATTGATCATCGGAGATATTACTAAACAAGATACTAACTATCGGAAGGCTATAACCCCAGAAGAAAGATTAGCTATTTGTTTAAGGTAAGCAAAACTATTTTAATTAAAAAAACATTTATTTTTATTTGTTATTGGTAAATGCCAAAAGGTTACAAATTATCTAAGTTATCGTTTTGAGTTGGCGTCGAAAATGTGGATGATGAGTACCCATATTGATAAGTCTGCCTAGACAAATAACTTTCATAATTTTCCTCTGCTTCGTTTACAATTTGAAAAAGCTTTTTTTACATCTCTTTGTATCCAATCGGGAAGCTTTTTAGTTGACTCGCACATACTGTCAAAAAATAAATTTAACGGATGTCTGTGTTTCTCCGCCTCTTTTGCCTCCTCAGCCTTCCGTTGCTCTCTTTGCTCACATCGCTTCATAAAATCGTTATCGACTTTCTGAAGTAAGTCGTTTAATGATGCGTCATCGGCAACTTTTCTTTTTTTTTATCCTTGGTGGTTCGGAAGTATTTTCGGAATCATTCGGAATTTCTTCGAAAATCTCAGTACTTTGACTTTCGGTTGATGTACTGGCCAAAGTATTTTTATCATTAATTGATACGTTACCAGTTCTCTTACGGTTTTTCATGTGGGGTAAAAGAAATTCTAGTAGGTAACTCGGCATATTTCCAGTTATTTGCCGGAGAAGCAGCCTGACCACTTGTACTGGCTTTCATCCTTTTCAGTGACTCTCGATGACTATCTCGTAATTTTTTCCACTCATTCTTCGCAGTTTTCACTGTAACAAACACCAAGTCAAACTTAGTAATAAATATTTATGTGTTTCAGGTTTTTAGCTACTGGCGACTCCTTTAGAACAATTGGATACAATTACAGAGTGGGTAATAATACAGTTTCTTTGATTGTTAAAGATGTGTGCAATGCACTTTGGATTCATTTGCAACCAATATATATGAAGTTACCGACAGAAAGTGAATGGGAAGTAATTGCAGAAGACTTTAATGATAAATGGCAATTCCCTAACTGCCTTGGTGCCGTGGATGGGAAGCATATCTCAATAAAATGCCCTCCTCAGTCGGGTTCTAATTATTTTAATTATAAAAAATTTTATTCTGCCGTCCTTCTCGCAGTCGTTGATGCACACAAAAGATTTATTATAATAGACGTTGGTTCAATGGGCCGATTTAGCGACGGAGGTATTTTTGCAGATAGTGCATTTGGCCACAAATTACAAAACGGGCAATTAAACTTGCCCAATCATAAACCTTTAACGCCTGATAGCGATCCAACTCCTTTTGTGTTTATAGGTGATCAAGCATTCCCATTACAAAAACACTTTATGAGGCCGTACCCACGGAGTACATGTTTAGATAACAGAGCAAAAAACACCTTTAACTATCGTCTCAGTAGAGCACGAAATGTAGTAGAAAATGCGTTCGGCATATTAACAGCACGATTTCGTGTGTTTCGTCGACCATTTGAATGTCAATTGGAACTAGTGGACGTCATTACAAAGACTACCTGTGTCGTGCACAATTATTTAATATCTTCAAGAACGACAACTAGTAACGCCAATACCGTCAATATTGAAGAACAGCAAACTTTAAGATCGGTACAATACGACAACTTACGAGCAACTAGAGAAGCATTTCGTGTCAGAGAGTTATTTTGTAATTATTTTAATAATGTAAATTAGATTAAACTTGAAATAAAAAATAATTAAACTCACCGTCTGGTATGTCTGGATTACTTATTTCTTCCACTATTTGTTTCCATACAACATCCTTTTTAATAGAATTGTGATAGTCCTTTAACTGTGTGTTCCATAACACAGGAAATTGTTTAACAACTTCGATAAATTGCTCCATATTCGCTACGAAACGACCGTGCGTACGACAAAGGACACTGGACAGCACTGGCGAAGGATGTGCAAAGGGCGTGCGGGGAAGGCGGGAGGGACATAGCTTAGCTCGCGTAGCTGCGCATCGGCATACACAACTAACATAGCTTCGCATATTTTAGTTAGCTCACATAGCTGTGTCCGTATCGACCGCGCGGCCACGGCGTTTTTTCTTACATCTAACCATGCCAAGATTATGTAAAAATTTGTAAAAGTCGATTCCTAAAAACATAAATTTGTAAAAGGTATAGTTAAAAAGTTATAAGGGTTTGAACGTGGCCGCGCCATTGAAACAATGCGAACCGCGCGGCCACGTAGATCTTTAAAACTAAACATTGCAGAGACCTGAAGTTTTGGTAAAACACGGATTGAATATGTAAAAAAACTGTAAAAATATAGAAAAAAATCCTGGATTTACATTTTAGAAGCTGTAAGCTTATAACACCATGGCCGCGCCATTGACCGGTATAAAATTACGTTAGTGTCTATAACTCGCTGGAAAAGCATAGCAGAGGTCTGAAGTTTTTTGTAAAACCTAGATTCGAATTTGTAAAAACTAGCAAAAATATAATAAAAAATCATAGGTATACATAATAGGAGCTGTAAGACCAAAAACCCATGGCCGCGCCATCGAAACGTTAGAAAAGTAAGTACTTTACCGTCGATATCTTGCTGAAAAAGCATCGCAGAAGTCTGAAGTATTTTGTAAAACCAAGATTTAAATTTGTAGAAACGATTAAAGATGCACAAAAAACTCCTAGGGTCATATTTAAGGAACTTTAGCACTAAATCTTTAGTACGGCTTGAATACGTCGATAGGGTGACCATGGCTTATTGATAATAGAAAACTTTCCGCCCATTTAATAGAAATATCGCTGAGATAAAGTGGTAACCTGTGTAAAGTGGTTTTCAGCGCGAATGTAACTATGTCTGTTTCTTGTTCATGGTAACAGGTTAGATGGGCTCTAAAATTAAATTAAATTTACTATGCGAAATAAATATGGATTTGTGATATAATTTTTATTAAATGGGTGGAAAGTTTTCTATTATCAATAAGCCATGGTCACCCTATCGACGTATTCAAGCCGTACTAAAGATTCAGTGCTAAAGTTCCTTAAATATGGCCCTAGGAGTTTTTTGTGCATCTTTAATCGTTTCTACAAATTTAAATCTTGGTTTTACAAAATACTTCAGACTTCTGCGATGCTTTTTCAGCAAGATATCGACGGTAAAGTACTTTTCTAACGTTTCGATGGCGCGGCCATGGGTTTTTGGTCTTACAGCTCCTATTATGTACACCTATGATTTTTTATTATATTTTTGCTAGTTTTTACAAATTCGAATCCAGGTTTTACAAAAAACTTCAGACCTCTGCTATGCTTTTCCAGCGAGTTATAGACACTAACGTAATTTTATAGCGGTCAATGGCGCGGCCATGGTGTTATAAGCTTACAGCTTCTAAAATGTAAATCCAGGATTTTTTTCTATATTTTTACAAATTATTTACATATTCAATCCGTGTTTTACCTAAACTTCAGGTCTCTGCAATGTTTAGTTTTAAAGATCTACGTGGCCGCGCGGTTCGCATTGTTTCAATGGCGCGGCCACGTTCAAACCCTTTAAACTTTTTAACTATACCTTCTACAAATTTATGTTTTTAGGAATCGACTTTTACAAATTTTTACATAATCTTGGCATGGTTAGATGTAAGAAAAAACGCCGTGGCCGCGCGGTCGATACGGACACCACATAGCTTAGTTCACATAGTTTGCGGTCTGCACACAAGTATGGAAAACTGCGTCAGCTATGCGAGCTAAGCTAAACTAACTTAGGTAAACTAGTCATACAACTTAACTCGTAGTTGGCATAACGGAGGAAACACAGGTACGAGTAAAGTCGTAGCTGGCAGTCTGTGTTAAGTAACAGAAAATTTTAAGAAGCCTTAAAATTAACTATGTACTGTTTTGTACAAATGTTCAACAATAAATCAAATAATAATAACTGTTTTTGTTCACTGTTGTCATATAATTACTACTTTTTATCTTTTTGTGCCACATATCAGCCCTGAAAAGCTGCTCAGACTTAACATGAAGGACTCAGTATTTATTTTCTGGTATTTTGGTGACTTAACATCTAAAAATTAAACACATAAATACGTCTTAAACTTTATTTGCTTAGCCTTGTTTCTGAGCGATTTCTCTCGCCTTCGCCTTTTCGAGCTTAGCGATACGCGCGTTAGACTTATTGCCTAGAAGACCACCACCCCAGTGTTTTCGGAGCTCTTCATAACGTTCATTGAAGTTGGTCTTGATGGCTTCAACAACCTTGGAGAAGGAAGCGCGGTCTCCAGATTCAACCTAGAAATAAAATATGTGGTCAGACTCAATTTTAATTCCTACAACATTGAATTTGAAATGCTAGTGATTTGACACACTCAGATAAACTCTATTGGTGGTAGATATGCTTTTCACCATGGCATTCTGATAGCAAATAAATCATCACAGTGTCTATAAATAAACTTACTATCATTAATGTTTACTACATTCAATCATTATTGAATAAAAAGGCTAACTAAACAAATAACTTCCTAGAAAAATTGTATTGAAACAGATGTTAGATGGTTAGAAACTTAAAGGCTTGCATTATCAGCCTTCATATAAAGTTAACAGGCAAATTAAAACTGCTTTGGGTCAGAGTCAGGAATTATTTTATTTTGTTGTTGTAATAGTGCTTATAACATTCTAGATTTTAAAAGAAGCATTGTTTACAAATCTACCGCAAACTCAGAAAATTTCACAAGCCAATTCAACATTCATTTCACAAACCAGTTCACATCTCTTTTTTTGTCCATTTTTAATGTAGTATCTCAGATAAATACTATTACTTTTTAGAACTTTACAAAAAATAATTTTAAGACCAGCTAGTTTATATTTCTTGTATTAACTAACTTAGATCTCTACATTTTTGTTTCTTGACCAACCTTGCTCTATTACATAAATATTTTACAACATTAAGTCGTCTCAAGTGAGTAAAATAAAAACAACTTACATTTGTGAGGGCCAAGCAAGTGCATGTCTTGCGGTGTACAAGGGCGCCCAGACGCGATTTGCCCTTGACAATACAGTAGGGTACGCCCATCTTACGGCAGAGGGCAGGCAGGAAAAGTACCAGCTGAAAATTACAAAATAACAATAGTGAGACAGTGGAACGTAGGAGAAATGTAATCATATAAGAAGATGTAGCTCAGAGTCAAGCGGCTTCATGCAACTAAGAATAATAAAATTATTCAAAGTCTCAGGTGAAGAAATTCTTACATCACTGCAATGTGACACTAATGAATATTAAATGTAAGACTTCATTCATAATACCACATTTAATGCTCCTGATTAAATTTAAATATTGTATCTCAATATTTATTATGTTTTCATGGGCATGTGATTTATTTATTGTACTTTGCCACAAATTAATGAATGATTATGATTTAATGAAGCTTAAATCCAACACTTAGAGATCTTTTGAGTAAGTATGGCAAATACAGAAAATAAATGATTTCCGGACATCTTTTCACTTCACACAGGGTTGGTAAAGGGTCAAAATCAGAATTGGGCACTCTTTATATCACTGATATTACTAAACAAATTACTTGTGTTAGTTCCACAGATCTTCAATAACTTATTTATTTACTAGTCTTCAACTTTGTACTAGTAATATAATGTTACTAAATAATTTAAGGTCTTATTACCCAAAATTTTTATTTAAATAGAATACCACTTTGAACATGTTTCCAAGCAGCATCATCATAGCAACAATGACATCAAGAATGCCCTACATTAATTTATGCTCTCACAGTGGAAACAGTTCCTACATCTGATGTTTTATGGCTCAGCACTATGTACAAATTTAAAGTACTGATCCCACGGTCAAGTCTAAACATGTCAACTGTCACATGTCAACTTATGAGGATGACCTAAAATAACTAAATTCAATTGAGACTTGATCCTTACCTCAATTGGGTCAACATCATGAGCGATGACGACAAGCTGTGCCTTCTTCTTTTCAACCAGCTTGGTCACTGTGTTTGTGCCAGAGCGGATAGTGTTGGGCCTCTTCGCTGGAGGCTCCTCTTTCTTGGCTACCTAATGATAAGGGTATTTAATTAATTGAAATGTTCTTGAGTATAGTGTGGATTTAAGAATATTCTGGATAACATCAGAGATCTTGGTGGAAAGGGTCATCATGGCCTTCAGGGAAAATTGTTATGCATCATTTACACTACATATAAGCACTACTATAACGCATTTTACACTATTATTATGTACATTTCAGTAAAGCACAGTTTTAATATCATAGAATAATAAGCAGCAGCATTCCTTTATCCATAGAATTCCCATTATTTTCAGTATGTATAATTTTTTAATACCAAACCATTTTCTTTTTAAAATTTTATCCAATACAATGTTACATCTATTTACTTTAAGCAAAGCACTTGAGTTTAGCTCTGCCTATAGTGAATTAAAAATTAAAACATTCATATTAAACAATATTCACACACAATAAATTACAATTTAATTTTTTTCTTGCTTTCATACAATTGATCAAGTTATAATTTATTGGTATGTATTCAAAATTACCAACTGTTGCTGTAGACACTTGGTCACGGCCATAAACATTTTGTCCTAGGACAAAACTAACTAAGCAATTACAGAACTCAAATCTTAATTACCTTAGCTTCAGCTGCTTTCTTTAGCCTTTCCTTCCTTGCAGCAGAAGTCTCTGGCCTGTATTTTTCTAAGATCTTGAATAGACCTTTGGCTGAAATCAAAATTTGTATTAATTTCTGAAACAAATACTGATATATTTCAAATATAGGTGTACTAGAATAATTCAGAGTTAAAAAGCTCGTATATTTTTTGATAATCATTGTGATTCATAGTTGCATTTGGAGTTCATCATGAAAATAGAACATATTTGACAAAAATGTGTAAATTATACTGTCATTGTAGATCTGATAGCTTACCTGTGGTCTTATCCAGTGTCTGGGTGAACTGGTTGATTGGTGGTGGCACCTTCAAACGCTTCTGGAGCACAGCCTTTTGACGTTGGATGCGGATGTATTTGGGCCATCTTACAAATCTAGACAGATCCCTCACGGGCTGAATATCCTGACCTGGAAAAAATAAACTCTATAGTAGTACAATACAGACGAAACAGCTATGGTATGATAAGGCAGAATTATCAGTGTTAAAAAGCTCGTATATTTTGATACCACATGGTTTTTCAGTAATGTTTTTGCATCATATAAGAAAAATTCAAATTCAAATACTAATAGTAATAAAGTAATAAATAATAATTCTTACCAATAGCAAAATTCTTAGGTCTCTTTTCGAAGAGTGGGTTAACAATCTTTTTTGGTTCAACTTTCTTGACAACCAAGGGAGCTGCTGCTACCTTCTTTCCAACCTTCTTCTTAGGCTGAAATAATTAATAGGGTACTGAAACACTGTTTCTAAAAAAATAAACGTAACCTATTCGACAGCAACACAATCGATATGGCCATCATGGCATGATTGGAGGTTAGGTTCAACTTATTCACACAAAATATACAGCAAACGTACAACAACGTCTTGATTGTTAAAAACTAATTGTAGATTTCAACGTGATAGCAAATAAACACATCAAAATGGTATGAACACGAATCACAACAGAAACATTCATACCCCAACTTAAGTATCGCAGCACTTAGAATTTACACTTGAATCTTCAAAAATATAATAATCATATAGACGCACATGGGTTTTACCTTCTTCTGCACCATCTTGATGGATTTAAATTAATGCGATCTAAAGGCCACAAGAGGATTTGTGACCTCAACCGAACATCAATCTTTCGGCGGAAATGGCCGAAACTAAAAGAACGTGTTAAGTCAATGTGACAGATGACGTTATCGAACTCACTCTGACAGACTATACTCTGACAAATAATTCAATGCAGTAAAATGACAGTTCCAGTGTGCCCACTTCCCGGGAGAAAATATAGATGTTGTTTAAGTGGATGAATGTAATTATATTTTAAATAATAATATCGTAATGTATGGAAAAAAAATATTTTGGCTTATAAGATTTTTGTTTTCTCATTAAGCTGTTAGCAACTATCCTTGAAATTTCAATTTGACTGACAAGACAAATTTAAAAAGCAAGAAGTTATAAGGTCGATTTTAATTCTACTGTAACAGTTTTAAAGCACAAGGTATATTTGGTGATTAATTATTTTCATTAAAGTTACATTCAATTATTTATAAATTTGTTTAAAATTTTATGCAAAACGAATGACAAATACTCGTTCGTTTTCAATCATTCTCATTCAGTACTTACACAACAAAGTTTTTAACTGGTATCATTATTTTTCTATCTGATATTTCGATCTGTCAGTTTACTGCATTGAATTTTTTGCCAGAGTATAATACAGGGCAGGGGGAGTTTACTAATTTATTAGCCAATGCTGTCGATGGCAGCCGGAGCCAAAGTGGGACAAATCTATACGTATGAATGAGAAAGCTTTAAAGTACTTTGCTTTGACGTAAGTCTATATGTCAATCTTCTCAAAAGTGGCAATCAAAGACAAACAATCATCCATCGCCAACGACTGACTGACGCCATTTGTAAAAACGGTTCATTGCGTTAACTGCGTAATTTCAGCAACCCATTTTCAATTTGAAAACCTGTAAAATTTTTAATTTGAAAATCTGTAAGCTGTTTTTACGGAAGTGCTATTTGTTCAGTGCGAAATTGACACTTTATACTGTGATAGTGACACTAAATACTTTGTAATTGTTTGTTTGTTTATTTACGAAATTGACGCTTTTGTGCAGTAGTTTTAAGATAATGGTTGGAAAATAAATTTATAACCACCTATAAATTTTTATTAAATATAGGTACACAATTTTAATGTCAAAAACAAAATTCAATATAATATAGTAAAAATAATGAAAACAAATTAATAATCAGTTATATAATAATAAGCATTTACACATAATTGACGAAATATACTAAGTAATTAATTTATCAGTCATATAGTCATTGATTTTATAAAAACATTTATTAATTAATAATTTAAAAATTTTATGTTTAAACTGTGCCGATGGTAATAGCTTATAGGTGTCAGGTAAATGATTGTATATTGAGATAGCCATACAGTAGGCATTTTTGTCAAAAAGATTTAATCACCTTTGTGGCACATACAGTTTGAATTCCAATTTTTTCTTAATCCTAGTTTTACAATTTAAGAAATCCGTCTGCCGTTTAAATTGGCCAATATTTTTTTTGACAAAAAGTAACATTTTGTATAGATAGAGGCTAGGTAATCAAACTTATAACGTCCCTCTGTTTACATCGAGGATCAAAAATGGCCTAGACAGTATTTATCTAACTTTAACAGTAAAGCCATAACAAAGCCGGGTACTGCAGGTGGTCATAAAAGTTGTAAGTATAAACAATAATAATTATACATTAAGTTCCTATCTTAGAGTAATAGACTGCATAGATTACTACTGTGTAAAGTGGATCTATTAATACACTGAAAGTTGCAGATGGCATTAACTGAAGCGCTAGTGAGCTGTATGTATGCATTTACGAAGTATGAAGTAATCGTTCTTCTCTCGTAAGAGAGTATATTGTTCCATGATACAGGGTCTCCTTGGTTGGGCTCTCTGCTCTCGTCTAGCGCTCGTAACTTAGCTTTATTTTCAACCTAACTGAAGAATAAAAAGCACCATCCAGGTTATTTGAGAAAATATAGTTTAAGTAAGTAACAAAAAATATTTATTTAAAGGAGCTAATGTTATATGATTCAGTATAAGTCATGTCGGTTAGTTCCAATTTTTGCCACGCGCCAAAAGAGCCTTGTCGGACTTTTTTAATAAAATAAATGATTAAATAAATGAGTAAATGAGTAATTTTCTGACAGCTCATAAAGATTAGTTCAAAAAACCTCTATAGATGGCAGCTCATTTTAAAAAGCCGAAGGCGTTAAGTCTATATAAATTAAATATTACAATTTGTTGAACTTTAATATTTGTTTAACTTTAATATTTGTTTACTGACCGTATGCGCGAAAGTGAGTATAGGCGGCAATAGTTTGTGAGCGAGAGAACGTGATCGCCGCCATTTTCAATTATACTTCATTTTATTTTTATAATAAAAAAAAACGACTAAAGGTGATTTGCCACTGCTACTATATAGACTGTATAAAGAAAGATAAGCAGATTTTTACTAGAACCTTTCAAAATATGAGCATTTTTAGATAATAAAGTAAGTAGTGGTGACGAGGAAAACTACAAAAATTTGAATAAATAAAGTCTATCAATATGCTATTGGCCAAATATAAAAAAAATATATAAGTAAGTAAAATATTTCGATGCTACTTTATATTTTAATACTTATAGGTATTTTCTTGTTTAATCTTGTAGTTATTTCTCCAACTTGCTTAATTTTCTATATTTATGTTATTTAAGTAGTGAACTAGGGGGAAGCTAGAACATATTATAAATAGATGTTTAGATTAACAACGAAATCGGAAACATTTGTTTTCTTGTTCCGTGCGGGGATCGAACCACGTCGAACGAACGAACGTCTTATACCACTGCCAAGGAGTTCGTCAAATTTTAAGATGATAATAAACGTAAAGTAGATTAGTTTAATTAGAAAGAAGCAGAAGCCTCCATATTTTTTCTATACCTCGTCGGGAAATAAGTAGGTATTAAAATCAAGCAAAACGCAATATTTATATGTGCACAGAGAACTACAAAGTAGTTCTTAAAAGACAAGATCTTATAAGACCGCTAATTACTATGAGGACCTATTTTCAGGTTTCCATTTTTTTATAATAAACTACACCTACCGTAGAAATATCGCAACACGGTATGAACGCTACCAGCACCATAATATGAATCTCATATAACTAATTAATTCACATAGAAACTAACAGATGGCGCTGATATAAATTATTTGATAAATGCTATGGTCATATACAAAGGAAATTACATTTCTTTGTTTCAAACATTTTTTTTTTTTTTTTTACATAAAAATGTTTATTAATTTCAGAAAAGCATGAATTACAAATATTGGCTTAAATATACAAGGAAGGATAGAACATTGGTGCCTGAACTAGGATAATCCTGTTTTTCAGGCTGGAGCGTGCTAAAATAACATTTAAAAATCATTCAAATTAAATATAACTTCAATAAAATAAAATATGGATCTTATACAAACATAGTAGAATCTATTTAACTATTCTTAAGAAATAAAAATAAAATAGGAAATTTTGACAATTTTAAATTTAAGAGATTTACCTACATAATTATTTAATTTATTAAACCTAATTACACATTTATGCAAACATTATCAAAAATTAACTTATAACAGCCAGTAGCATCTTGGTTTCATCGTACGACAATTCCTGGAGAACTGTTTTTAAAGCCTTTTTACAATTTCTTACGTTTAAGGGATATATATACACTTTGGCGTTTATTTTGTTATACAATAATGGCCCTAGGAATTTATAAAATCGTGTAGTCAAAGTGTATTTTACCCGCGTGCGATTGGAGCATACAATATCCTTGCGTCTTTTGTTAGTAGAACTGGTGCTGTATTGAAGTGCTGTGTGCTGTTTAAGTACTGTATTAGTTATAAATAATTGTCGGACTGTTAGTACATTGAATGATTTATATAAAAGGTTAGTAGGGTAGAGGTATGGCCTAAAAGTAGCTACCTTAAGAATTGCTCTTTGAGCTCTTTCTACAATAAGTAGAGAGGTTTTAGGAGCTCCGCCCCAGATCGTAATACAATATGTTATCACAGATTGACACAGGGCGCTGTATAATAGCATGATAAGTTTTGAATCCGCAATTGACCTGATTTTCTTAAAAACGAAAATCAGTTTACGGATTCTATTACTAAGAGCTTCAATGTGATATCTGAAGGAAAGAGTTTCATCAATAATCACACCGAGATATTTTATTTTATCTGTTACTGTGATTCTAGGACACTCACATGCAGTGTCAGCAACGTTATTGCAGCAATGTGCATACAGGGGTCTATTAGTTCGTGCTGCGTGAGATTTCCGCATTGTGAACATAATATATTTTGTTTTGTCTGCATTTAATGTCAGTAGGTGAAGTTTAAGCCAGTTATTCACAATATTGAGGCCATTCTGAGTAAGTTCAAAAATGTCTTGTTCAGAGTCAGCTGAAAAAAGTAAAACAGTGTCGTCGGCGTATGAAATTATTTTACCTTGTACTAGTTGTAGATTACAAAGGTCATTTACGTATATTAAAAATAATGTGGGGCCTAAAATACTACCCTGGGGGATACCGAAGGGGGTGGTTTTTTGTTCAGAACTAACTATATTGCCTAGTTTAACGCATTGACTTCGATTACTAAGGTAACTAGTTAAAATATTTAGCTGATTTCCTCTTATACCTACATTTTCTAATTTATTTAACAGGATGGGAATAGAGACGGAGTCAAAAGCCTTGGCTAGATCAAGGAATACCCCTATAGTCTGGTTTCCCTTATCTAGTTCCTGTGCAATATAATCTACTAAGCCGTGCATAGCATCGGAAGTCGATAAGTTTGGTCTAAAGCCAAATTGTGACTTAGAGATGATAGACTTATTTTCCAAATATCGTACTAGCTGGTTGTTTATTATTTTCTCTAATATTTTAGATATTGAGGGTAGTATGGAAATAGGTCTATAGTTCGTTATTAGGTCTTTATTACCAGATTTAAAGACAGGAACTACGAGGGCTTTTTTAAGACAAGAAGGAAAAATTCCTTCTGAGAGACATTTTTGAAATATAAAAGTTAAAGGAGGGATGAAGAAATGCTTGAACTTTTTCAATAATTTGCTAGGTATGTTATAACAGCCGACAGCACAGTCATCCCTTAACCCCATTATTAGTTTTTCGACCTCTGCTGCGTCTGTATTTAATAATACAAAAGAATTCAAAGATGAGTTATTGTAGGTATTAATAGTTTCATGTGTGATGGAGAATTGTCGAATCTTTTCTGTTAAAGTCTTTCCGATATTATTGAAAAAGTCGTTAGCACTGTTTGCCGCCGATAGTGGGGTGGAATGGGATAGCAATAAACTCGAGGACGATTCAGTGTGTTTGGACGTATACGTGACTTTTTTTATGTATTTCCAAACTTTTTTACTGTCTTTTCCAGCTTTTGCTAGTTGATTTTTGTCATAGTCAGCTTTAACTTTTCTTAAAATACTATTACAAAAATTACGATAGCGCTTATAAGTTATTTGTAAAACTAAATTTCCCGGACAAGATTTGGCCCTCATGTGGAGTTTGTCCCTATTTTTCATGCAACGAATAAGCCCCGGCGTAATCCATGGTTTTATATTTAAATTTCTACTACTAACTTTTACTTTTGATGTGTTATTAATAATTGCTTGTTGAACAATATTTACTAAGTATGTCATGCTCGAGTCAGCGTCAGCAGAATTATAAACTGGACTAAGGTCAGTGTTACATAAATCGTCCTCAAGTTTATGCATGTTTAATTTAGAAGTAAACCTTGCGTATTTTCATTCATTCCATCATAAATTTATTTAAATAGTATCTACATCTTTTTGAACTATAATTAAGTAAAATATTAAGAAATAACTAACTGCTTAGTTTTTTTTCACCTGCTCCACCAGCCATTAATAAGATCCCGTGGGATATTTTCCATGTTATTTCAGGCTATATACCTGCGTGAGGGATTTCAGGTATATACGCACAGCTTCAAATAGTAATGAATTGTTAACCTCATGAACTTTTACATTTAAATAATATAAGAATGAAGAAGTAGATACCTACTCTCGAGTTTAACTGTATGTAGTTGTCTCGAATGACCTACCTGCCACATTCGTAATAGAAAAGTCCTTATACCTCAACTTAATGCGATGTTAAAATATCAGAATATTTATTTTACAAAAAAAAAATGGGACGTTGGACCTCCATGCCAGTGGTAATTGAACTTGAGGACTAAGGGCGTGGATCGATCTCTACGTGCCACGGCAACGGCGTCGAGACGGCAGAATTAGAACTGGATCCACGCCCTTAGTGAATAGGATCCACCTATGCACTCGTCACTTAAAATTTCCACGACTGTAGGGAATTTAATAACAGACGCCGACAGTTTATTGTGTATCTAGTGTACTGGTATATATATTCCTATATATCAGAGCAGGACCATTATTTAGGTAAGATAACTGCAGAACAACCTAAGGCAGAATGTTTAAATTAAACAGCCGTCAAGTACCGGCGTTATCTTAGACATAATCCCTTCTAGTTTCTGGAAAAGTTAAACTAGTTTGTTGTTGTTGGTCTGGATTTTATGACTGTTAAGTTCGTAACTTGGCTATTCAAACTTAGAAAACATAAAGCATTTTGTACCTTATGTTTATCTTATTAACAATGTTGTGTTAAATGAATTTTTTTTTTTATGGGAATTTTTCCGTGTATAATCAATCCTATTTTACATTTTAACTCGACGTTTTGGCGAGGCCACCAGTAAGTGAGTTTCTACAGTTTATTAATTGTATTTAATCGCGTATACCTACCTAATTATATTAACAATTTTACTGAAAACTGAAGTGACTCGTGACCACAAGGTCTGAGAAGACATTGAAACGTCATCACAACTGTTTTTTACGAGCCCTCCTTTATCGTGGCCTCCGAAGCACGGATGTAGCCGTGATAAATTTGTGCCGGCCGAACCAAACTTTGTTGAACCCGCTGCAACAAAAGATACGAACGAGACTTCCTAATAAACATATACTTCCTAATACCCAAACTTCTACCTACCCCTTAACCGTGTATGAATGCAAAAAAAGGATAAGAGACTGGCTATTGACTATGGACTATTCGGAAACAGATATAATACTTGCCTACCAAACTTAATGCTGGAACCTACATGTACTTAATGTATCTCTTCATGTAAATCAAACAACATAATTATGTATACGTTACCTAGGTACCTAACCTATTTATATTTATTTACATGTACTTACCTATACATATTTTTCTATTTTTATTTTATTAATGTATTCAGTCTATATACAGTTTAGGGGTCAGAGACTTCAAATAAGCTTGTAATATTTTTTCAGAGTTAATAAAATCTTATTACATACATACATATGTCGACGATGTTTAGCTAGAGCCTTATAGTTTATTTCGATTGTCTTCGGATGCTAGTACCTTCTTGGTACTTGACAGAGTCTACGTCACGAGTTTGTCACTAGCAGAAAGAATAATAACAATACAGAAGATGGACAAGAGAAAAGTGTCCTTCAAGCAATTATTCAAGATAATCAAGAGATCATCAGCAATGTAGTGACACGCTTGTGAAGTAGAATCTGCACCGCAGCCAAGATCAATCAGTTCAGCACCACAAGCATTGTCGACAGTAGAAAACCCGACTCTCCCTAAAGACGCCCACACAAAAGACTGTATTAGAGAATCATGATTGAAATCCCCAAGAATACCTGATGTTCGATAAAAGAGAGGAATCACCCCGATTCCGACATCAGAAGTGGGATTCGAGTCGGTTAAAATGCAAAGAATTGGAACAAAATAGAAATGCAAATCGAACAAATGAACACACTCGAATCAACCAAACTTGATGAAAAGAATATGGACCATGGTGATGAACGCCAGATTAATTCGCTTTTACTAAAATCCGGTGCATGGCAGTCAATAGTGGTGTTGCTTATGAAACCTAAGCGCGTGACCTCGACTTATGAGACTAAATGACAAATACAAGGCGGAAAAAGTGAATTACGAAGAGATGATGCAGCGGTAGTCAAAGTCGCGAATAACGTGACCAGCGTGAACAGGAACCCGAACTGAACCACATTGCGGCCCGATGCGCAGCGGCGACACACGGACAGCGCCAGCACCGACGTCGGCGCCAGTTCATGTCGGAGGCAGCTCATGTTGGCGACGCGGCGGCTGCAACGACCGCGGCGACGGGTCCGGCGACGTCACTCGAGCGTCGGGTTGACGCGCCCAACGGTTGTATTTTTCAGTTCTATTGTAGCTAAACTCAGTGGCCAGTAGTTGCTATTACTTGCAAGGGTCAAAAACAAGTTCTCAGTGTAGAACAGATTTGTGTTGTGAGGCTTTTATTGGCTTAAATGATTAACTTTCACTCACTAGAGATTTAATGACATGTTTTACCTTATTTACAAAGCATTGCAAAGTATTCCAGTAAGACTAAAAGTTTGCGGCGCTATTTTAGTTCGTGATACCTTACATGTTGTTTCATACTTTGGAAAACAAACGTTCCTAGCGGAAAATAATGATGTTGAAATTACTGCTCTTATAAACTTGAGACGCTTGCAATCGTGAACTCAACAAAAATAAGCGACGATACCTTCTTAGTCTAAAGTTTGTAATGGATTGTAACTTGTGAAAGCAGTTTCAAATGAAACATGAATTGAATTAATTCCTAGGCTCCAAAGATGGTAGCTTTGCGGTCGTTAGGTTCAAAGCGAATTAAATAAAAAGACGATGAATGAGTTTGCTTTCTTAACAATGTTGGGGGTTCATTCAACATATTTTTATAATTAAATTACGTAAACTTAAACTAGGATTTCAAAAGTAAAAAAAAAGACAGGTAAACTGTTGTAAGACTACATTGTCAATATCGATTTCTATATCAGGGAATCAATCGATTTTATTTATTCAATTAGTGATCAATTGCATAATAAACACTGACAAAAGTTTTTAATTTACAAAGATGCAAGACTGTTATTTTATTTTGTGTGAAAATGAGTGAAGTGAAAGCTGTAGTTAATGTAGATACAGATTAGTGCAAGGCAAAAGAAAACATTCATAAGTTACGATATGGTAAAACTCGATTTAATATTCCGTTTTAAATAATGAGATTTAACTGTAGAGTCAATTTTAAATTTACTAGACTATTTTAAAATAATAGATGGCGACTCTTTAGAGGACGATCGATACACTTTAAAATCACTGAACTTCAAACGATTTTATGAATACGGTTACGATTGCTGACGGCGGGTGCCAGAAGGACATGTACCAGTCGAATTTGCTATTTATGATAATGTTGATGAGAAATAATTCTGTTGTATAACCGAGTGTGCGCTCTATCGGCCGTATTGTGTGTTATAATTGTTTTAAACTATCGCGGTTATTTTCACTATGATTTAATGTATTTACGGGATTCTTACCACGATTTTCGATTTTATTTTCGCACGTCCGATATTTCGATGCTGTTACAAGCACCATGATATTTCGATGCTGTTACAAGCACCATGATATTTCGATGCTGTTACAAGCACCATGATATTTCGATGCTGTTACAAGCACCATGATATTTCGATGCTGTTACAAGCACCATGATATTTCGATGCTGTTACAAGCACCACTGATCAGTCCGCGATCATGGTGCTTGTATCAGCATCGAAATATCGGACGTGCGAAAATAAAATCGAAAATCGTGGTAAGAATCCCGTAAATACATTAAATCATAGCGTATTGTGTGTTGACCGTACCAGATGCTATTACGTAGTCGTAGCCCGGTGGAAATCGGTGTCTCTTGAGCTTGCTCATGTAGTCCGTGGGTGCGCGGTGCGCGTTTAGCTCTGGCGGAGGTCGTGGTCTATGGAGACCGTATGGTGTGTAGTCCGTGAGATACACAGTTGCGACTGGCTTTGGTAGCCAGTGCGCGAGATGAGGGCAAGTGAGGTTGCCAGTAGGCCGAGGAGGCCGTGGCGATAGGGGGGTCACACTCGAGGAACTATGTGGATATGATACGTAGTATGTAGAATTATGTGTTGTGTTTTTGAAACAATGATACATGGTCCCAATGGTGAATTTATGATGGGAAATATGATGATGAAAGTGAATTAAACGTGGTATCGATTTAACACTACCGTGTGTGAAAATTAGTTATGAATTCGTTCTTATTATTTTGTTCAAACAAAAGAAACTAAATCTTGTTTTGCGTTACGTTAATTAGGTTTGACAAAACTTAAGGTTCCTGCTGTAATTGGTTTGTGTGGATCAGCAGTATACAAGTCGCTCAGATTGTTACATTCTCGGTGCATTCGTAGTCGTAGGTGTAAAATCGGGCTTCATCTCCCGTCTCTGTGCGGCCACGACTGTGAGTGGCGTGCGTTTAGCACTTGAAGGATGTAAGTAATCGCTGTGTTTGCCGTATAGGGGCAATGTGATGTGTGACGGTGCCTGCCGGATGGAGATGCCCCTGTTGGTGTCTACCGGATGGAGGTTACCCGTGTTTGTGTTCTAGAGTATTGTATACTGCGCGATCTTGAAACATTTATTGTGGCTTAATGGGTTTTGTCGAACCTTTAGTACTAACTGGGTACATAGTAATGATATCACGGTCGAGCGGATATAATTTTGTTGTTAAACGGCTTACAACATGTTATTTTTAAATAGTCTGTGAATACTAAAGTTTGAGATTTTCTTCTTGATAATCGTGTATCCTTGGCTCGCCAGAAATCACTTTGTATCTAGCCGACCTTCGATAATTTTACTGCGATTCCAAGGTGAAACGTTTTCTTTTGTTTTGATACTAGTAAACTATAATTGCTTGTTGTTACATTCAAAGTAAATTTAATTGCTTACTGTGCGCTTTTCTTATCGAAAGTATTGCGATACGTACAATGCTTTGACGTTAGATTCCTATTGAGTTTCTTGCTGGTTCTTCTCAGTGGATGGACCTTCCAAACCAGTGGTACCCTTGTGTAAATTACGAAATCTTGGGTTTGAAATTTAGATAGTAATTAGTTTTGAAATTAAGGTAAAGTGAAAACCTGTTGCGGATAAAGTTTTGAAGTTGCCGAAAGTTCAAGTACCCATTGAAGTTGCAAAGAAAGTTGTTGTTTTGGAAAGACATTTAAAGTGTTCTGGATACCGATTCTCGTTCGTTAGTTTGGTGACTACGTCAGAGTGATTCTGGGTAGTGTGTTGAAGGTGTCATTAGTTGGCTTAAGCTCCCCGTGGGGAAAAGATTGTGATTGCTGTAAACTATGAGCGAGACACCTTGTTGATAACGACGATAGTAATGGAATTCAAAGTTTGTTTGATTTTGAGATAATTGTTAATCAATGGTGCTTGGTTACCAAAATCTTTTAGAATACCAAACAAAAAATGATTTTTTGTTGTTTGGTATTCTAAAAGATTGATAATTCAAGGAGTTCAAACTTGTGTGTTTTCTTTTGAGAACTTGCCTGACTTAATTGTCAGGAGTGGCCGAGCCACCATTTCGGTATGATCGTTTCAGATTATCACACGAGGACGTGTACTAGCAGGATGGCCGTGTCGGCGGTGTCTAGCTAGAGCCTTATAGTTTATTTCGATTGTCTTCGGATGCCAGTACCTTCTTGGTACTTGACAGAGTCTACGTCACGAGTTTGTCACTAGCTGAAAGAATAATAACAATACAGAAGATGGACAAGAGAAAAGTGTCCTTCAAGCAATTATTCAAGATAATCAAGAGATCATCAGCAATGTAGTGACACGCTTGTGAAGTAGAATCCGCACCGCAGCCAAGATCAATCAGTTCAGCACCACAAGCATTGTCGACAGTAGAAAAACCGACTCTCCCTAAAGACGCCCACACAAAAGACTGTATTAGAGAATCATGATTGAAATCCCCAAGAATACCTGATGTTCGATAAAAGAGAGGAATCACCCCAATTCCGACACATACATAACGTCACACCTGTATCCCTTATGGGGTAGACAGAACACCAGAGGTTATAAAACCACCTGATGTCACGTTTGACAAATTTGGAGGTATTAAAATGATGGAGAGAGATTAGAAAGAGATGGAGAATTATTGCAGTGATAGGGGGTCAGCCTATCGCCCACAAAAACATCGATAAAACCTCCGTTCCTTAATTGACTTTTACTGTACGCCCGGGATGAGAAGCAGCTGGCATATTCTATGTTTTTTTTTCACTCCCAGTCCAGCATGAAAGGTTCTAAATTATTCTATAATTTAGTAAATTCTTATTCTATAATTAAGATTAGGTACCTACTTAATTTCAGGGAATAAAATAAAATACAGCTATCATTTAAGTAGGAGTAACATGTAGTATTGCACAAACTCTTTAATATGAGCAGGCCCCCGGCAAGGACTGTCGATCTGCCCAAGGTCGCCGGTAATGGCAGGATGAGGGCAGCGAGGACCGAACGATGACGTGGAGAACCTTGGGGAGGCCTATGTCCAGCAGTGGACGTTGATGATGACCTTGAAGACAAATTTTAAAAAGGGTTGATTTGTAGTTACCAGCCAAATTTAAATGTTAGCTTCTTTGATACGATATAAACGTACCTGCATATTTATTTTAGTATAACTCAGTAAGATATGAAAACACAAACTTTTATGCAAATGGTCGCTGTTGATGAACAAAGCTACTACGACGTGGTATTTCTTTGATAATACCACGACGTAGTACTACAAAATGCTTTGTAGAAATGCGTAGTGGTCTTTATTTTAATGGTAATTTAGAGTGAACATGGTTTGCTTAATATGTAAGCGGATATATTTATTTCATTGTATAAAAAAAAACTTTTTTTTGCAAAAACCGATTGTATAAATGATAAATATTATGTAAAAAAAATTTGGTCGGTGACTACAAATCAACCCTGTATATATTTGTGTAGGTATTAGAAATCTTTATTGCACTTAGCTATTTATCAAAAAATAAGCTGTACTTATTATTAATTTAGACTCATTTTACCCTAAAAGATGCAAAGCGGCAAAACATGACAGGCTCATCTAATGCTGTGCTAATGATCGTTAATAAGCCAATTTTCAATCTGATAATCAAATGCGAGTACCTATAATTGGGGCAATGTTAATGACATAAAAATGGGTAAGTAAGTAGGTATGTTAAAAATTTTCATTTAAAATCCATACTTTGTAACTAAACACAAAAGGTATGAGGGAACTAAGGGGTGCTTATCAATCAATATACAGGGTGACTGGTACCAAACCCGCCATAGCAAATTAGCATATAGAGGAGGTCATTTGCTAATTATTGGACCTTACTTTCCCTAACTAAAGTTTTATACTTTAGGAGATATGTCAATTTTTATACATTATTGAGATTTTTCCAAAATTTGACCTTAAAGCATTCGTAACTTTATTTTTCGTCATTAGTTTAGAGTTTTTTTATTATTTCTTGGTAGTCATTAACATTTGTGAATAAAATACGTCGGAACTTCCCTCAAACTAGGGTTAAAAAATAAGACGCTTATGCTTTTAAAAAAAATCAATAAAGAAAAATTACTTTGCGATCAAATTCAACCGGAAATAATAAAAAAACTACGGCGTTTTAATAATTTATTCTACTCTAAATTAGTTCTCTAGTTCGTCACCTTACCAACGGTACTAAATTTGCAACGGAAAGTTTGATTCGCTAAACATCGGTAGGATTTTCAGGTCAACCAGTCATTTTGATCAAAAATAGTGAAGGTCCCAACGACAGGATAAAGCTAATTTAGCAAAGTAGTTTTTGCAAATTTATGAGTAGGTATTAGAATAATAGAAATTGAGTGCTTAGTGTACTTAATTTTTTTTTTACTTTTACCATGTAAAGCAAGAAATCAGGAAAAGATATCGAGCATCAAAAGAAAAATTTAAATAGAGTTGAAACTAAAAATTCTGCTCGAATTGCTGCCCGCAATTTCTGATACATGCCCGATATCTTTTCCTAATTTCTGTGGTGGTAAGACTGAGCCTAATTTCTTCTTTCATAACAGAAAACGCATTATTAATTTTTTGAATTAACTCATCTTTTGTAGTTACTTCTTCATTGTAGACCAACTCTTTTCATTTGCAATGACAGTTTCAATGACTTTTAGACGTCAAATGAAAAAGATGAGGTCGGACCCATCTCTATGACATTTAAGTTGTTGTCATATATGCTTTTCCTTTCCGTTTCGTGTGCTTTCACAAATAGTTGAGTAGACACAGGTATAAATAAATAAGACATTTCGTTTTAAAATGCCGGGATACACAAGGGAAGAATACGCCGACATGCTGCTGGCGTATGGTGCTGCACACAGTAACGCCCGCAAAGCGCGGCGAATTTACCAGGAGCGATATCCAAATAGACGCTTACCTGACCGTGACACATTTCCTACCACATATCGTCGGTTTAGAGAAACGGGTAACTTGAACGTCAGGGTACCCCAAGCAGCTGTGCGACAATTACCTGTTGAAATTGATCAGCAGATTTTGGCAGCTTTTGAAGAAGATCCCACGACTAGCACCAGAGTGGTAGCTGCCGCTTTGGGCGTCAGCCAGTGGAAAGTCTGGTCAGTGATGCATGGGGACCATCAACACCCGTATCATTACACGCCAGTTCAAGGTAATTTTGAGTTTATTTATGTACCTACTTACACTAAAGCGACCAGTGTTATCTTTAGAATTAAAGAAATAATTAATATTACGACGAGCTTCGATGTAACATAATCCAAATCAAATTTTGTCTTTAGAATAACATTTACGTAAATAATTAACAAATGGAGTGTTGGCAGGGCTTGAAAATGGCGACTACGAAAGGAGGTTGAATTTCTGTCGCCTCGTTCTTCACACCGATGTCGACGACCCAACATTTCTGGAGCGTATCCTTTGGACCGACGAGTCACAGTTCACCCGAGAAGGCATCACCAATTTCCACAATCTGCACCACTGGTCCCATGATAACCCCCATAAAAAGAGGGTTACATCAGTCCAGCGGAAATTTTCTGTTAATGTGTGGGCCTGCGTTATTGGTCGTAATATCTTTGGACCCTATTTCCTACCAGACATTTTAAATGGGGGAAATTATTTAGAATTTTTAAGGGACGTCTTGCCTGATCTGCTGTTGGATGGAATAACCGACGACACGCCCATTGTGTTTCAACACGATGGGTGCCCGGCGCATTTCAGGCTGGACGTCCGAGAACTTTTAAATAGTTCATTCCCCGATTCATGGATCGGTAGAGGTGGGCCAATTGAATGGCCAGCTCGGTCGCCAGACTTGACACCTCTCGATTTCTACGTTTGGGGCCGGGCCAAAGAGTTGGTCTACAATGAAGAAGTAACCACAAAAGATGAGTTAATTCAAAAAATTAATAATGCATTTTCTGTTATGAAACAAGAAATTAGACTCAGTCTTACCACCACGGAAATTAGGAAAAGATATCGGGCATGTATCAGAAATCGCGGGCAGCAATTCGAGCAGAATTTTCAGTTTTAACTCTATTTAAATTTTTCTTTTGATGCTCGATATCTTTTCCTGATTTCTTGCTTTACATGGTAAAAGTAAAAAAAAAATTAAGTACACTAAGCACTCAATTTCTATTATCTAATACCTACTCATAAATTTGCAAAAACTACTTTGCTAAATTAGCTTTATCCTGTCGTTGGGACCTTCACTATTTTTGATCAAAATGACTGGTTGACCTGAAAATCCTACCGATGTTTAGCGAATCAAACTTTCCGTTGCAAATTTAGTACCGTTAGTAAGGTGACAAACTAGAGAACTAATTTAGAGTAGAATAAATTATTAAAACGCCGTAGTTTTTTTATTATTTCCGGTTGAATTTGATCGCAAAGTAATTTTTCTTTATTGATTTTTTTTAAAAGCATAAGCGTCTTATTTTTTAACCCTAGTTTGAGGGAAGTTCCGACGTATTTTATTCACAAATGTTAATGACTACCAAGAAATAATAAAAAAACTCTAAACTAATGACGAAAAATAAAGTTACGAATGCTTTAAGGTCAAATTTTGGAAAAATCTCAATAATGTATAAAAATTGACATATCTCCTAAAGTATAAAACTTTAGTTAGGGAAAGTAAGGTCCAATAATTAGCAAATGACCTCCTCTATATGCTAATTTGCTATGGCGGGTTTGGTACCAGTCACCCTGTATATAAAACTGTTCCGTTACTGACTGAGTGACTAAGTGACTAAGTGACTGACAGACATCGTACAGCCGTAACTACAGGGCGTAGCAAGCTGAAATTTGGAACATACATTCTTTAGGGGATGTAGAGGTCCACTAAGGAAGGAATTTCCGAAACTACCACGGGAACGGGAATTATTGGACTTTTTAGTTTGTGTGAAAAATCTTATTCCTTGAGTGCACGGATATGATACTTGGCATGAAAGTTTTTCAAAAAGAGACTGGTTGTGTTATGGAATGAATTCCCGAAAATCTCAAGGGAACGGGAAATATATGATGTTTTAGTTTGTATGATAAAATCTTATTCTTTGAGTGCACGGATGTGATACTTGGTATAAAGGTGCCTCAATAAGTGTCTGTTTGTATAATGGAAGGAATTCCCGGAACTCCCACGGGAACGGAAAATAGGACTTTTGAGTTTATGCGTGTACGAAGTCGCGGGCAAACGCTCGTGTTTAATAAATGATAACATTAGTGTTCGTGCAGGGTCCGCTTAAAATAGCTGTACTGCCCTTGGATAAGCGTTTTGTAAAGGGCGACTAATCCGAGTGATCCCCGCTTGGTGGTAGGTTCATTCAGTATCCGACTTTTAATAAAATCATTTCATTTTATTTTTTATTTTATACACCCTTTATATAAAATCTGCCGCCAAATGTTTCTGCTCCGGCGGTCATGTAATCCGGCAATATTTTATGAAGGGCCAGTGTTTCCATGCTGGACTGGGAAAAGATAACATAAAATTTACCAGCTGCTTCTCTTCCCGGGCATACTGTAATAGTCAGTTAAGGGACAGAGGTTTTATTGATATTCTGATCCCTTGTCACCGCAATAGTCTCTCTCCATCATTATAATACCTCTAAATTTGTGACATCAGGTGGTTTTATAGCCTTTGGTGTTCCGCTATCCCAAAAGGGATAAGGCATAAAGTTATAGCGATGTTGGCTGGCTGGCTTCAGATGAAGAACTAAAATGTTTACAAATACTTAAATTGCTACAAGGTTCAAGGTTTCAGCATCACTTCTTCTAAGTGATCCCTAGTTATTTCTAACAGGAATACCAAAATGTATCTCAAAATAGCAATTTGTTAAAAAAAATGTTTGGTTTGCTATACCTTGTCCATTTTATAAAAGTTACAGAACACCATGAATACTTCAAATATTAATTAAAAAAAAAAACAAGTCTTATGCACAAGAAGATATAAGGTACCGCGAGCAAAAATGTTTAAATAGAGAATATTTTTATTTACAATAACATTCCATTCAGAATATAAAACAAACACAAAAAACTACTCCTTTCAACATATCTTACGTTATTTCCTCAATATTTCGTCACTTCTTTTATGTTTTACAAAACTAGCAGAAATCGTTTACATAGAAAGTCCAATATCTAAAATGAAGTGTTTTATTATTGTATCAATAAAACCTACATATTTTATCGCCTTGTGTTTTATGCAACGTATAAAAATGAACCACTACGTTGCTTGTGTAAACTAATATTTTTTGTTTTTTAAAATGTGGTCTATGGTTACTATCATATTTGCACTTCTCTGTACGTTTTTATTAATAATTAAGTACCTTTATTATAGAAATATTTGAACTTAATTTGAAATTGGAATATTTAAAATGAGTATACTTTGTTTTTCCAGTTGTTTTTCAAAATTCGTCGATGAAAATTAATTTACAAGGATCTATAAGCCTGGGTAAAGACATTCTAACAGTGCTTGAAGATTATGCTCTTCGAAGTCAATTATTTCCCAACAGTCAAAATTCTCTGGCGAATGGCCGGAGATCAGGTGGTGGTGTTCGACACCATCCGCATCGCAGCAACAACGGCCCGCAACCCGAAGAAGCGGTGGCTGAAATGGTGCTAGCGCAAAATTTTTGCCATAATCTGCCTCTTTGTGAAAGTCATGATAGATCTGAATTTGTCAATAAGTACATAATAGTCCTTATAAACGCAGTAGAAGAAATTCTTGAAAATGTCAATAAGCTTGCCTCTAAGTTCCCTGTGCTTAGGAAAAGTTTACCAATTGTTATTACGGAATATCGTCAGGGTGTTCCGCCACAACTTACACAAATTCAAGATATGATTACGAGAGCGAATAAGAAGATAACAGAAGAAAATAGATTTTACACTTGGATTACTTTGCTTAAACGCATCAGTGCTTTATTACAATTAATGGGCGTTAAGTTTATTGAGTCACAGTTCAAAACTGTGTCCGACGATTACCAATCTTTGAATGATCAACTTACTCAAAAAGTAGTCACGACTACTGTATCTGTTGAAGAAAAATACATTATGTCGCTTTGTAATGAGTTCCACATCTGTTCAAATAAGTTCTTTTGCACAGAAACACTTAAAGCTGTTTTAGAACAGTTGGGAACCCTGGGAGATGAACGTCTTAGTGATTTCGTGAGGGAGTTCAGTGCTGCTCTTCTGGATACTAATTTTTATTCTATCTTAAACCACTCCATTGCCAGTGACTTCAGACTGGTTCTTGAAAACATATCAAATCCTCACAACGTCGCTTTGAAAGATGTTTTTGCAACAATAAGTAAGGCAGTTGAAAATCGTCTAAAATTTATTGATAGGGATAGAAGCAAGGTAAAAACTCAAGATGTTTACCTATTTCATTCAATTTTATCAGATATGGATCATTTTTATAGTAAGCACAGCAAAATGCCTTTTACAAAATTTTTCGAGGATTTCACGACATGGGCTAAGTATGACGGCCGCTTGAAGTCCAAGTTACATCGTCTATTTACTGACATTGCCGAGCAGCTCGCCTCAGAACATGAAGACGTTGTAAATAAACTAATACAGGAAGTTAAATCATTTTTACAAGTCACCATAGATATAGAAACAGAACCTTAAATGTATTTTATAAATAACGTAGTGTAATTTGGATTCTAAATTTTATAACATAAAAACCGCCTTAATATCAAGTGTTTTCATTGCTCATTTTTTTTCGCTACCTTCTGAGCGGCCTCCGGCAAGATTTGGTGTAAGTCAAGAGTACTTGAAGTTGTCAGTCCATCTGGCTCCATTTTTAAATACGTGGTTAATACTCGCAAACATAACCCCCTTAACTCTCAGCAATCTTTTTATAGACCCTTTTCATTGTCGCTTTGAAAACTTTCGGGCTATGTCAGTGCCTTTGGGATCATTATGAATTTCTTCCTTTTGGGTTCGATTTCTGAGGGTCCTAGCTTAGTTCATTCTATTGCCATTTGATTTTTTAAGGCATATTGTTAGTTTCATAATAATTTATATTATATCATACAATAGCCAACCAACCAAAAAATATTTAATATATAGTAATATACCTTAATTTAAGTCTCAATTCAATCCGTAGCCACCACATATCTATTGATAAACGTACTGTAGTACCAATTTGACTTGTCCATGCTAGGCAGGTAAATGGGCGACTTTGAACTCGTTTGTAAGGCCCATAGCGACTAAGTCTCTATGCCATACCTTTTCTTTTATACGATGACGTTCGGGGGAGCGACAAAGTTATGTCTGGACTTCAACCGATTAAAATCCCAAGGTGTTCCTCCTCCGCGCCAAGTGGCGGGATCACGGGCAAGCCGAAGCATGCAACCGCGAAACCGCCGGCGCCATCCACTTGCGCGGAACCCTCAACATGCACCTTGCCGAGAACACCGAGGATACCGCACCTCAGGGCGGCAGATACCCCCGTATCCACCGCCCAGGGACTTCACTATGGCCGGTAAGGGTTAGGGACCGGTGAAATCGCGTCGCGTTAGTTCACCAGAATGTAACTCCCCCCAGCCACACCTCAATCTGGTGGCATCACGTCACGTTAGCCCACCAGCATCCGGCTATCTGGCGTGCCATCATCCGCGGAAATCGCTCACGAGTTAGATCCCCGAAATCCGGATGTACGCAAAGGGGATTCGAAAAGGTGGACGGCCTTTTAGCTTCCCCGTCGTTAGGCCCCCGATCCTGTTTCTGCCCAGGATTGCGGGTTGGCCGACAGCTCGGAAGCCCAAGCAATCCAAGCCTGCCACCCCTCCGAGCAGCTGGTGGGTCAAACCAGCGCTCCCCTACCCCATGCCCTCATCTGTTCCCTAAAGTGAGCCGCTGATACAATTTGGGGAACCGAAGAAGGCCCCATTTCTGGGGGGTATTGCTCTATCCGCCACCTGGGAACGCGCCCGATGGGAGACCAGCAACTCCATACGGGTTCTATGCCATACCTACGTCATCACTTCTTACTCAAATTTGACTCACTATATTTAGACACACTAAAATTTGAAGCGAGAAGATTTTGTGGATCTTTCCGAACGCTGCCCAGCCGAGTTGGATTCGACGACTGACCAAAAGTTGGCCCTACTTAACAGGATTTTTTGCCCTATCTATTCTACCTAGCAAAAAGTTGGAACCCACCCAACTGGACCTACCCAGTCTACAACTTTGTGTTGATTTCAAGAGCTACTCACAGCAAGGCATGAATATGAAGTCGTCCGCGAATCAAAGTTTCATATGCCAAATCTATCCCAGTCCAAAACCTTGAAGATACCCTTCAAAGCAACGGGAAAAATTTTAGGCGAAATAGCACCACTTTGCCACGCTGCAAATAAAACGTTTTGGAATAAGGACATAGTCCAAAAGATACAGTATTTTTGACGAATGTATGGTTGTAGGTTGAGCAACGATTGGCGAGGTCGGTACAAATATTGGTAACCAATTGGTCATTCATTTCTCACGATGATTTCCGTGCTTTGGAGAGGATGTTAAGCAGTCGGTCTTAGGTACACTTGGAAACAGTAGTCGTTAGGGTTTGTCAGAAGCCATTTCGGCACCTTATAAATTCTGATATCCTCCAACCAGCACTGGGCTATCACTTGGTTTACGGCCTAAAAACCTCCTCGACACCCAGGGGAGCGACTTATAGCTCTGCAGAGGGGTGATTACAAAGAGTTGTGATGATGATGAAGGTGGAAAAGCAAACACTAGATATTGTTGATGATAAAATTCGTGCTCATGGACGACTTGAAATGATTAGTGATCAAAGATTTATCAATCTAATACTGCAGTTAGGATTATTGCCTATATTCCTGTATTTAAGTAATCTACTCTAGATAGATTCAAAAATAAAGCTCAAATTTATAGCTGTTCGATGATAAGGTTGCATAAAAATAATGTAAGTAATAAAAATCTTCTTTGAAGTAAATTGAAACTAATACGCAATAAATAAAATAATTCATAAGTATTATGAAATCTTGAAAGGTGATAAACTCGTAGTAAAATACTTTGATAATAAAACGTTTTAGAATAATTCGGCTTTTATACATTTAACTGGCTGGATTTCAAAACAGGATACGATTTCACGATTCTATTTAAAAATACTTTTGGTCTTATGTTGAAGAATATCTCAGAATCTTTTATGTAAAAATAAAAGTTTTTACCTTATACCAATAAATGACCAAAACAATGAAATATAATCAACGAATTCAGAGCATGAAAAAAACCGACTTCACGTCAAAACTTTGGCTGAGTTATGATGTCATCCAAGTAAACATACTCCGAACTCATATATATTTTTTCAAAACTTTAAAATTTTCAATGAAGCGCTCAATCGATTTCGATGAAATTCATGTGAGACCAACTATAAAGTATCCTCTATCATATGAAACAAGAATTTTCAAAATCGATCCATAATTGTCCGAAAAATCGAGTAACAGAGACACAAAAAGAAAAACATACAGACGTATTGAGAACCTCCTCCTTTTTTGGAAGTCACTTAAAAATCATTAACTACAGGTACCTACTACAGGCAGTCTGGTAACATAAAACGTACCTGGTACACAAAACTACACAGCAAACGATATTGGTTAAATATCCTATACATACAATATAACATACATACAGGTATGTAAAATGTTCTTACTGAGTTACTACAAATGAGGCGGATAAAAATATTGCACCTAAGTGGTTAGAGACTCCCGTGTAGAATTTTGGTATAGCATTATGTAGCTATGGTATGTGAAATTTGGGTTCTCGAGTCCTAATCGTTCCAGTCAGGGGTACCCAGCACACTTTTCATTCTCATTCGAGTGTGGGCTGGGACAAATGTCTTCTATGTATGTATATGACGTGTGCTGTGAAATAAATTTTTCGATTTTGGTTTTGAGAACGCAAATAAACTATTTAAGAAGAATTTAACTTTTTTGGAAGCATTTCGTGTATTTGATTTTAAGTGAATCGATCCGCTGCCACTGTCATGATAATCTATAAAGTAAAAAACACAATTGAATGCACTACGAGTAAATTGAATGCGCGAGAGGCATGGTGGCCGTTCAATTAAAATGTAATAGCCCGGTTTTCAAAGAGAATTTCATTTTAACGATAAAAGATGAAGCATAGGCAGTCCTTTATAGAGTAATTAAAGACGTGGTTATTGGACTTCAAAGTAAACTACGTAGTAATATTACAGGGAATGAAGAAAACTACGTTATCTATATTAAAATAATAGAGCAGAATAGTTTATTTTTGTGTCTTATCTCGACCGGCTGGTGGTAGTGGTATCATACGATGCCTTCTATGCCAAAGGTCCTGGGTTCGAATCACGGCGGCGGCGGATATTTGTGTGATGAACACAGATATTAGCCGTCAAGTCATGGATGTTTAATGTTAATTTAAGTTTATTCTTATAAAAAATACGTATTTATTCAATATGTATGTTTATATATTTCTTAAGTATATCAGTTATCTAGTATCCATAACACAAGTTCTTTAAGAAACTTAATTTGGGCTAGATAATATTGTGTGAGTGTCAGAAATATTTATTTTATTTATACTAAGTGTACTAGAAAAAGGACACCCGCGTTTGAACTCGATCTCATCTAACAGTAAAGTGAAGATGAGGTCGAAGTTGACAGCACATTGGTTTATGAAGGAATTGGCTCTTCATTAAACATTGCTGGACCACATCACCGCCGAAACAGAGATTTTTGGCAGGTTTCATACGAACAGTGGTCGCTAGCTAGGCGAAACCCTCAATCGGATCATCACAACTCCGTGTAATGAGCCCACTGCAGGGCTTAGAGTCTCTCCCATAGGTGATGAGGAGGTTTTTTAAGGCCGTAATTCACCAAGCTGGCCCAGTGGTGGATGTCAGAATTTTCAGGGTGCCGAAATGGCATCTGTCAAACCATAACGACTACTGTATACAAGTAGGTATACAGCAACCTAGACCAACTGCTTAACGTGCCCTCCGAAGCATAGAAATAATTAATAAATGATCGGCGGTCACCCATCCTTTTAAGTGTCGCTTGTGTCGCTTAACCTGTCGTATGATATGCACAGTAACCATGGCGAGCTATAACGGCTTCCCTCAATCAGATAAGTGGCCTTATTAAACGTTCTTCTGTTTTTCGTTCACTGTACACGATTAGGTATATTCGGTTAAAAAAGTGTTTTATTGTTTTATTAGGTACTTAGTATTATATTCGGCATACTGAGTGACTGGTGACCAATTTTAGATACTGAAGCAGAACACACTGAACTCGATACTGATCATAATTAGGTATGTAACAAAAGTAGGTATTTAATTTTTCACCAGAAATCCCTATGAATAAATAAAGAGACCTTACTACACTTTTCCCGACGCGCTTCCTCAGTCAACATGCACACAGCAGTGTTCCCGCCACACGCACACCACCACCCGCTCAGTATCTATTGCATTACGCTTATTTAACCATGCGTTGCGTAATGAATTCTTTTACTTTCGGTTATGTTTACTCAGTAAATAATTTATATTTATTTTTTATTTTATTTTTTCTCTTCATGTATGATCTCAAACTATCACCACAGAATAAGTAATCTATCACGTCCTGGAATTTCAAAAATGACCCATTATTCACCCTGTGTAATCCCGAACATACAGACTCACAGATACTCCCTTTAATGGGATGTGGATATATGTAATAACGTCGTGAAATCTTAGTACATATTTAGTTTGATGCACATCAAAAAAAGAAGATTAACACAACAGATCATGATGATAAGGAAGTTCATTCATGCACAGATAACATATAGCGATAAAGTCGAACACACGTAATGGGGGTCGTGAATACGCGTCGTTACCGCCGGGTATTCATTTCAATAAGCTTCATCGTTTACCCTTTGAGCTAGGCAATTTGTTTATTGCCCGTGCGAACGCCAACGTAGAGTAGCATTAAATAGAGATACCTTAATATACAGGGTCAATTTTCATCAACGCATCAGCTCTTGCGGGCAGCCTGTCCACAACAATCCCAACAACATTTGTTCTATGACTTTTTACAAATCTTTATAAATAACACAAAAAATAAAAACAAAAAAATTTTTGCTACTTACTCACTTTACAGTTTTGTAAGAAGTAGGTACCTATTATTTTTATGAAGCGATATTTTACTGCGCCGTGGCATACCTACGCTCAGAGTAAATAGAGTTACTCCTCTAAACAGAGGCTATAAATATTTTTTGTACGGGAAAACTAAAATTTTAAAAACTATTAATTTTAAAAAGTGATGCGCTAATTAAAATTAGCCCTGTGAGTGGTTTTGTCCGTATAACCACAGAATAAGTAATAGTTGGTACAGAAGAATTACTCCGCAAGAAGATCTAAATAAATTCGAGTCTTGCTACGACGCGATACGGTGGAATTCAGCTCGCACAGCATTACGTACCTGCAAATTTATATACCTAGAAGTTTTGTCTCTTTCTATCGCATGCCTCTTATCTTTTCTTACGCTGTTAGGGTTGCTGCCTAGTGAAGAATAATTAATCTCCTTATTTGTAATTAAGTATCTACCGACGTAGGTATTACTGTTATTCTACCTTTGTAAAAAATATTGTTTAAACTTACCTACAGTACAAAATGAAAAAAAAGTGACGACGAATAATTAGTAATACTACATATGTTTTGTTTGCTAAATTGAACATAATCAAATGCAAACATAATCTAATTGAATATTTGTTTCTTTTTATGTCCATTTTTAAATACTATTTGCGACCTCGATCATAGAATTAATGTGAGTGCTATTAGGTAGGTAGGTATCTACAACGTCCCGATGGGCGCGAGTTAAATTACGGACAACTTGATTAATTAAAAAAAAGATTTATTCAAGAATTACAACGTTCAGTATAACAATAGTATTAATATTAAAATGTAATTTCCTAAATCTAGAGTTTTTATATAATAATAAATGCTTAATAAGAATTACTAGTAAATGCAATTTGGGTTATGGAATGAATGTCACACGTGTGGGTGCAGGGCACTTAACTCCTCCCTCCCCAAGAGAAAAATTATCTGAAGGTGACACAGGAATCTTCTGAGAATTTTTAAAGAAAAATACAAATCTCCTAAATTTATACAATAAAAATAGTGAAATAAATGATGCTAAACACATGTATAAGCTTAGAGTCCATACACTGATTTTATTTGTCACAATATAATTGTCTTCTTCACTTTCACCATATTTTATGCTGTTCATAATTTCTCTGACGTCACTGAAATCCACGTTTCTAAGATCAATTTGGTTGCTGTCTTGGTGGATCTCCTGGTACACTTCGGGCAGGTGTATAGATGGAATCAGGAGTCTGCTGCTGGAAGCTCTTGACTTGAAGTTAATTTTTTGGTCTCCAACTTGAGCTTGGCATTTGTCATCAGGGGTTATAATTGTTGTTCCTTGTAGATGGTAGTTGTGTACTTCCTCTTTGCAATGTTCTGTTACCGTAACACCATCCTCGGAGTATACGAGCCATTGATTGCTCGTGACCTTCTGGATTTTCTGTTTTTCGATCTTGATGAAGTGCTGTCGACAATCTGAGAGGTTGCTTTTCAGTGTCATTATTTGTTCAATACATGTTTCTTTTAGATTTTGTTCGAGTTTATCCTCAGAGCATAGAAACATGCCGTCTTCAATTGTGTCGCAGGGACTTTCAACGGATCTGTATTTCAATCTATTCACAATAAGGTATGGATATTTTGGAACGATAAGAAAGGTTTTTTTGCTAAGGGTATTGTATATTGGGATAGGGATTATTTTATAATAAACATACGTGTCTACGTTTATTAGTGGTATTTCTAAAATAAAAACTAATCTATTATTATCTAAGTAAGATTTAAGTATAATATTACGTTCTAATTTTATTAAATTATCCTTATTTACTTTATAAATGAGATGACTTTGTTGTTCAATTGTTTTGAGTAGACTGATCAATTCTGTGGAATTTATTATAGATTGATGTAACACGTGAAGTTTACTGAAAGTTATAGCTGTTTCAGTTTCTTGGATAATATTAAAAGTTGTTCGTAAGTTGTTTAGAATTTGATATGAGATGTTAATAATGTGTAAACGATTATTGGTTCTGATTTCTTGAGCCACAATTGAATCAATTTCTTTCGTTTTCGAGTTGAGTTGCTCAAAATTAAAATTAATATTATCTGAAATATTGCTAACTTTATCGAAAGCTTTTTGGATTATGGATACTTTATGTTCAATAGAATGTTCCTTATTTCTTAAATTATCAATTTCAAAATTATATCTAAGTGCATCTTCATTATCTAAATTACCAGTAATTAACTTAATCATAGAACCTAATGGATTAAATATTGCTCTTTTTGTCCTTGATGGTACGATTTGATTTAATCTATTAAAACAAAGTTCTACAATATTATCAATTTGCTCTCCTATTCCTGCTATTTCCTTTAAAATATCTGTGTCGTTTCTGACGTTATTCCTAATTTCAACGTATTTATTTCTATTATATTCTATATTAAAAACTAAGGTGTCTAATTCCAACGTCTTGTAGATGGTCCAGAAGTTACTCCTCATCACTGCTGTACCCATCTCCAGTGCAGCTATTCCCGGGTTCTGATCGAACTTTTGAAGGTCCAGGCTCTTGGCTTGCGCTACTACAGCCAGGAGTATTAGTGCGAACCTGTGGAGGTCGTTTTATGTTTTTAATAGCTACCCTAGTATTTCTTTTATTTAATTGTACTGGAATTGTATTTCTAGATACCTCACCTATAACCTTGGCTTTTTCGTAGCGTGGAAGGTTTTTAGCTTTACGTGTTCTAGTGTTTTTCATGAAAACTTCGTCGCCTAATGATATTTGCGGTATTGTTTCCTCGCCTCCTTTCTTTTCCCTTACTTTGATTTTATTTTCTTTTAATTTTTCTCCTATATTTTCGTATAGTACTTTTAATATTTTTCTATGGTCTTCTAATAATTTTTGTAAGAGAGTACGTTCTCTATCTACTTCAAGGACGTTACCTAAATCCGTTTGACCAAATACAATTTCGAAAGGTGTGTACTCTGTAGCAGAGTGGATTGTATTGTTATAAGCCATTATGGCGTAGGTCATGACGGAAGCTGCATCTAAATCGCTCTTTTCGTATTTAGCTAGTCTGTAAATTTCAATTATAGTAGAGTGGAAACGTTCTACTATTGCCATTGAGTTAGGGTTGTTTGGGGTACCTATGTGCAATTCAATTTTGTAGTGGGATAATAATTCTTTTATAAGGTCATTATTAAATTCAGCACCTGAGTCACAATTTATTTTCTTAGGTAGTCCATACATACTTAAGTATTTTATAAGCACCCTAACTACTTCGGGGGTACTTCTATTTGGTATGTTTAAGGCTTGTCCTAACTTACTAAATGCATCTACTACTGTTAAATAATAATTACTTTCTATATATAAAAGATCTATAAATACTTCCTGAAATGGTGAGCTTTGATTTTGAGTCAATTGGAGGAACGGTTTTATAGGTTTTCTTTCGTATTTCATTTTTTTACACGCCTCACAACTATTTATTATAGCAGTGATAGTTTCTTTCATGTTTGGCCACCAATATTGCCTTTTGAGTTTTATGAGAGTTTCCCTAATACCTCTATGGCAGGTTTTGCCTTCGTGATACTTAAGGATAACTTCTTTTTGGTCTTGTTCTGACCCCGTTAAATTTATCACGCGTTCTGTGCATTCAACAAGTTTTAAGCTATTCTTTTTATATAGTTTTGTAACCACGTTAGCGAATGTTTTTCTGAATGAAAGATGTTCGAAATAGATAAAATACTTGTGTTTTAAATCAACATATTCTTTTAGAAAATCTTTGACCATGTTTTCATTCTCGAGCGGCATATGTACTTCTAAGATTCTTTGTTTATTATTTGAAAGATCTTTTACAGAGATTTTCTTATTAGACCAATTAAAAACTAAAATTTGTTTTGGCTTAGTATCTATTGCCTCATTAAGGATAGGAATACCATCGTGCTCCCTATTTGATACGGAGTTAGTAGTTGCTCCGTCATCTACGGACTCTGCTTCTTCATCTTCTGAACTAGAACTTAATAAATTATCTATTTCCATTTTTTCCTGGTTTGCGTCTAAATCACGTTCTAATTCTCTACTTATCTCTTGAAGTCTGTCATCATTTTCATCTATATTTACAAAAATTGAGTCTAAATTGTCTAGCATATTAATCTTTATTCTAGAAAGGGCATCTGTATTTGTATTTTGCGGACCCTTTTTGTAGTGTATTTCAAAGTCGTATTCCTCTAGGCGAAGTCTCCAGCGAGTTAATTTACTGTTTGGTTCTTTTAAGGAGTATAACCAAGCTAGAGGCCTATGGTCAGTGAAAATTGTAAATTTATTTCCATACAAGTAGGGTCTGAAATGTTTCACTGCCCACACAACCGCTAACAGTTCTTTTTCAATCGTGCTATATTTGGTTTCTGTATCTGTTAAAGTTCTACTGGCATATGCCACAGGTTTGTCGGATCCGATTGATCCTTGAGACAAAACTGCTCCGATAGCAAAATTTGATGCATCGGTTGTAAGGATAAATGGTTTGCTAAAGTCTGGAAATTGTAAGAGTGGTGAATTTGTCAAAAGTTTTTTACAGGTCTCAAAACAATTAATATATTCTTCATTTAAATCTATTTTACGGCCCTTTTTCAAACACGCTGTAAGGGGTCTAGTAATCTTAGCAAAATCTCTAATAAATTTTCTATAATAGCCTATTAGTCCTAAGAAACTTTTAATTTCTGTAACTGTTTTTGGAATCGGATATTTTAATATGGCTTCTATTTTATCATTATTTGGTTTTAAGCCTTCGCTTGTTATTGTATGTCCAAGGTAAAGAACCTCTGTTCTTAGAAAATGGGATTTATCAAGTTGGACTTTTAAGTTAGTTTCCCTGAACGCGTGATACACGACCCATTCGAGTAGCGCCGGCGGTGCGCTTCGCTGTAGGTAAATAACGGATGTACCGCGCGGAGTGAGCCAGGCCTGGTATAACTGAGCCTTTAACCTCAGAAGCTAAACAAACTAATTGAAAGAAAAATGATATCTGACTCATACTTTCTGAGTTAAAGGCTTTCAAGATTAAAAAAAAATAAGTAGGAATAAATTAAGTAGGCGAGTATTTTTTTAACTCATTTCTCAAAAGTTCGATTCACGAATCTCGTTTGGTAATTCTTCATTTGAATTTAGCATATACAGTAATGGTGGTATGGTAGAGATCGCTTTCCAGCGATAAGGCTGCAAATTGTATATCAGTTTTTTTTCTTTTTCCGTCTATTTTATTGCCTACAACGAAGTGTAAATAAATAAACGAGTTTGCAAATAGATTAGTTTTATGTGATGTTCTTCGTAGAATCGTACTTTCGCCTAGGTCCTCTACAAAATGGGCCAGCACATAAATAAAATGAAATGATGGCTGAAAAAGTACATTGCAAAGGATAAACAGAATTTGAGTTCTTGGTAAGCGGATTTGGAGCCACTTCAGTTTTTCACCCGTCAGACTCGAACCTTGGTCTACCGCTTGTCGGCCGGATACTTTACTTAGCTTTTATTACTTAGCTACCTAGCAATACTACCGGTTTTTCAGATCTTTATTAATATTTTAATTTCTTGTGAGCAAAAATCATAAAAACTAAAGAGTATTTATCGTACGCTCTTTTTACCGAAAGTTCCTACATGAAAATTGTACATTTGTTATATATTCCTGACTCTTTTACGAATTTGATATTTTTACCTGTAATCTAAAAAAATATATCTCTTTCTTTCCGTTACCTATAAGACTTTTTATATTTGACCGTATTATAACATAATAATAATCATTTTTTAATTTTCCTTGTTCTTAATCTAATAACAAATAATGTCATCTGCAGGCTTAGATAAAGTAACATTTAAATAACGATAGCGAAGTCCTTAGTTAGACATGCAATGCCTGTATTTGAAGACTCCGCTCCTCCTCAAATTACAAAATTAGAATTAAATTAAACAGAAATAAAAATAAATTGAATAAAAATATAAATTAAACAATTAAAAGTATTATATCTAATAAATTACAAAAACATTTACTAGTTTAAATAAATAAGTCTACAGGTCACAAATTTTTAGTACTTTAACTAAAAACTATTTGTATAGTTTCACACTCTACGCTTGCTCTACTCTGTATGAATGAATATGGCAAAATTAACAAAATGGGGCGTGTGTTCACAGCTACGATAGAGCGAGTTGTGACCTGGCAGCCCTGCCCGCTGACTGCGCACAACACTAGGCAAACTTTACTTGCCAGGCTGAAAAACAATATCAACCTAATGAGTTTTCTTTTTAATGATACTCTGTGCAAATAAATATGGAAAACGGTTTCATTACGCGGGAATATTTAAACGAAGAACGAAAGATGTTTGTTGTGAATGTGTGTGTAAGTAAATTAGCTTTTTGAAAGTAATGTCTATATTGGATTGTTCCAATGTAAAAATGTAAAAATTGTTATTATTTTCTGATTTAAGAGAAGACAAGAACGTAGACTTGTATTTTTAATTAGCGTATTTAAGTTAATACTTAGAGTTACTTTTTTTTTACTTAGGTAATACATAACTTGAAATGATGAAAAGAGACTTGCAGTGACAAGGGGTCAGCCTATCGCTCACAAAAACGCCAATAAAATTTCTGTACCTTGACTGACAGTATGCCCGGGAATTCTCTTTGCTTGGAACATTCTATGTTTTTCTTTCACTCCCAGTCCAGCATGGAAGTTTTCTTTTATAGGTAATCGAATTCCAACCAATAATGAGGTTTAGAATATTGGCAACCTGAGAAAATTTTGCAATTAAAAACTTACCTATCAAAAATTTCATTTGTTTCATAACTTGTAATACCAACATCAAAGTAAAAATCGAAGTTACATTTAAAAGTACGAATGATAACCGAACTCTGAAGAGGTTTTAAGTATCATCCAAATGATTTCTTGATCCTGAGAGTTAGTAAGCCCCACTGAGCACTAACGACCATTTTGCTGAATAAAATTTACCGCAAAGTCTATACTTACATGTTGTAAAATAAAGTCCCCTGCGTCTTAGCTATCTTACTAATATTATGAATGTGAAAATTTGGATGCATTTATGTTCCTCAGTTCTGGCAGAATGGCTCAACGGATTTTAAAGAAATTTGGCATACTGGTAGTGTGCATTCCGGAATAGCACGTAGGCTTCTTTAATCCCGATATTTCCGCGGGAATCGAAATTGCTTGACAACAGCTAATAAGCTGAAGAGTTTAAATGTTTGTTTGTGGATGGTTTATACACGCTAATCTCTGACACAACCAGTTGGTTTCTGAAAAATGATTTAAGATTTTATAGCAAAGCTACTGGGGAAGGAAAGACATTTTGTCAGAAAATGTCAGGGGATAAAAGTTACCCGGATAAAACCCGAGAAAAACTAAGTACATAGGCCGTAAATTACGTGAAATAAGAATAAACAAAATGATATTATAATTTTTATATAAGAAAGAAAAGAAATCATAAAATAATAATATCGCTGATGTGCTGAAGTTTGTCATTAGTATCTTTTGATCAACTCACCTTGTAGTAAGCCCCCAATTTATAAGTACACTTTGTCGGTTTTTGTTTAAATAAGCTTAAATTAAGCTTGTGATATCAATGCGTTGATTGTACTGAGCTATAACTTCCTCACGCAATCACGCTCAAGGATTCACACTCTGTTCACTAATATTAATGCTTAACCACATAAACCGCAATAAGGCTAATACCACACAACAAAAGATTAAACGTAATCTTAGGCCATTTACGCATACGCTTTATCCTCGTCGTCCTTCATGAAGTCAAGTCCTTTGCCGAGTTTCATTATTAACGTCCTCTTTGGAAGACAGCCGTTGAATACGGGATTATCCTGCCCTCTTACGGGATAAGTAAGATTAGGTGAATGCCTACGCAATGTCACTTATGGAGATTTAATCGATAGTCTAGCTTTTTGAAGCTAGCAACATCAGTTATTATTTTTCAAGCATTTTCAATATGTTTGGGCATGCCTGTGGAACTTAACTCTGCCTTAAAAATAAATTAACTCTGTTAAAGATTCTTATACGAGTATTCGAGGCGTCACTTTATGGAGTAAAAATATTAAAATAAAAAGTATGTTATATACTTACAAAGTTTCATGTTTATAATTTCACTAAGAATATAATTATTCACTAACGGTTAGAAATAAACTCTAATATAGTAAGCAATTAGAATTTTAACTTTGAAATTTTCTCCTTCACGTTTTTGAGGAGTTATATAGAGTTGCGGAATATTACATTTCCCGACGCTACATAGTTTAATGAGCCATTTTCGTAGTGCACCACAAATATTAAGTTGCATTCAAGTAAAGTTTGAAATCTAGAACAGCCAAGTTTCAAGTTTGAAAGGTTCGTCATAATTTCCGACTAGAAGGTCTGCTCTTTATTGAGTTTACGTTTCTTCTAATAAATACCATACAAGAATATACAATATTATAATTGATTGAATCAGGCGTTACTTTGCGGGAATCCATGACAACTACTATAAAGAAGTAAGTAATATACAATATTGGTGATAAGACCGGAATCTTGGCGACGTAAGACATCTCTGATTATCCGCCAGCCTTGATGCGGCTTGGAGTCTTACGGTTTAAATTTCCTCATCACCCAGGGCAGAGACTCTTAGCCTTGTAGTGGTCTGATCAAATAGAGTTGCTAATGATGATGGAAATTATTTTCATACTGTGAGTATAGCTGGCTGTTGCGCGGGAATTCGAACCCCACATGACAAGTTTTAATGAGACCTATAGATATTTATCGTGGTGCTGTGACATCATCATCATCATCATCACAACTCCGTGTAATGAGCCCACTGCAGGGCTATGAGTCTCTCCTCTGGGTGACGAGGAGTTTTAGGCCGTAATCCTCCAAGCTGGCCCGGTGCTGATTGTCGGATGTCAGATATTTCAGGTTGCCGAAACGTACTCTAACGACTACTGTATACAAGTATACAGCACCCAGGACCGACTGCTTAACGTGCCCTCCAAAGCACGGAAGTCATCGTGAGAAATGAATGAACGGCGGTCACCCATCCAAATACCGGCCGCACCGAGCGCGCTTAACCTGCTTCATTGATTGATATGCACAGTAACCACGGCGGCGTCACGACGACTTCACTGTGTTTTTATGTTTTTAAATTTATGTATTTATAACAACCCCTAATAGTTTAGTGGTTCATTGTGTAATATTGATACAAAATCTTTCCGTTCTGAAATCAAATAATGATTGTTTACAAAAAAGAAAGACTAACCAACATGTAGTTAGCTCTAATAAGATCGTTACAGATTAATTCCATCTTAAATTAAAAGTACTCTGTACAAACGACACAGTTGCTCTCGGGCGCCATTAAGCTAAGTAGGAAGATAAACTTCATTAATTAATTAAGAAACAAACTGGAATTAAATTAAAAACTAACAGCTCCAGCTGTGCAAAGGTTTTGTTACAAAGAACAACGTCAGCAGGGACAAACGGACATCTAAGCGGAGGTCATTAAAAAGTTAATGAGTTTATTATGCATTTCTTTTTGCTATCGCTTCGTGAAAGTACTAGGACTTTTTCCTTTTGAGTTCCTGATGTAAACACTCTTTGCTATTATTTCTACAAGAATAAACATTTTAATGTACAAATTTTAGACATTCAAGGAGAGCACTCTGTACTCAATTCTGATCATAATTATGTAATAAAAGTAGGTACGTAATTTTTCACCAGAATTCCCGATAATTAAATAAAGAGACATTAACTACACTTTTCCCGACTCGCTGCCTCAGTCAACATGCACACAGTAGTGTTCCTGCCATAGGCACACCACCACCCGCTAAGTAATTTTCTATTGTATAACGCTTATGTAGCCATGCGTTGCGTATTGAATTATTTAACTTTCGGTTAAGTGTACTCAGTAAAAAATTCATATTCATTTTCAAGCAACTTCCAAAAAAGGAGGAGGTTCTTAATTCGTATGAATGTTTTTTTTGTGTGTCTTCGTTACACGATATTTCAGACAATTATGAATCGATTTTGAAAATTCTTGTTTCATATGATAGAAAATACTTCATAGTTTGTCCCATATAAATTTGATTGAAATCGGTTAAGTACTTCAATGAAAATTTAAAATTTTTAAAACAATATGTATGATTTCGGAGAATGTTTACGTGGATGACATTCTAAATCGACTAAAGTTTTGACGTGAAGTCGGTTTTTTAATGCTCTGCATTCGTTGATTATATTTTTTATTTATTTTTTCTCTTCTTTCGAAATTCAAGCACGTCAAACTATGACGTGCTTGAATTTCGAAAGTGACCCACCAGTCACCCTGTATATTTAATGAGCAAGAAAGGTTGCCTGGTGGGCACCTAACATGGACTACAAGGCCTATCCGGTCTTATTATCGGAAGGCAAAGCTGTTTAACAGTTGATATGTTTGAATAACTTGGTCACTTTATATTTCTTTAAGAAGATTTTTTTCTTGGGATTTAAAGTTGACAAATTATACCTGTTGCTTTAATGACTATAAGTAAAAAAAAACTATAGGATTTCAATCAGTAGGTATAAAAGTTTAAAATGCAACTGCATTTATCGCTAGCACCATTTTAATCGACCAATTGGGCAGAATAAACTAATGATATCATTTGACTAGCGATGGAGTCTTAAATAAGCGCTATGGAAGCATTCATAGACGTCTAAAATAAGGTTGTACGATATATGTTATTAGATTGAATGGTTGATAGAAAATTAGCAATCTCTCTAGATTCCTATCATGCAATTTTCATCTCTACAATTAACTAAGCTTAATTCTTAGCAATAAATCCCATCTCGTTCATTCACACGTTTTGATATTTTACGTTACCAGCAGGCTACAGCATACTTGACTAGAAATATCTCAATTAAACTTCAATTTTAAGCCTTAAAACCGCTATCATCTACTTTACCTCGTAAGGAGGACGTTACGAGATATAACTTCTACCTACCAACTTAAATACGTAATCATTACACAACTTACAGTTTAGCCTATGGTTATCCTCTGTTATAAAAGATTGAGAAAATTGCAAGTTATACATTATTTTAAACGACCCTATCCTCTGATAATAAGGGCTTATTTACCGGCTAATGTTCAAGTTAAATCCCAATGCAATCTTCTTGTAGAATAGGGGAAAATCTCGCCTTGTTACTGGTTTTTCTTATAAAGTAGGTACTCACTGAAACTATAAAGGCTTTTGTAAAGTTTCTTTAGAAAAGGGAGATGTCGTCGTTTTTAATAAAGAGTTAAAGAATGTTCTTTGGCGCTCGGACGCTGTACTGTGGGTTTCTAATCTCTTAATTAGGAGATGCAATGGGATGTAATGGTGCAAAGTTATTAAAAAATATGGTTTTTAGTATTGTCTTAAGTTTTCACGATTCATAATTTTAATAAAACTACTTTTTAACCGGATTAATCGCGTATAATTTATATTTTACATTTTAACTCGACGTTTCAGTGTCTTTGCAGACCCCGAATCCGGTTAAAAAGTAGTTTTAATTAAAATATGGTTTTTATATCTAGTAGGTATGCGTTATTTTTTTATTTGTTTGACATAAAAATTGGAAGCAGACAAACGTTCAAATAGACATGAATAATAAATCGTAGGCATTTCATACATAATCTGAGCTATGGCTATTTTGCGCTATTTGGCCTTTTCTACGTATATTTTTTTTAAATAAAGCTATATTAAATTACTTCACAAAAGCGTGCTTGTCGTATCAAAAAACATTATTTTAAATAACTTTGAACCTGGGATATCTACCATGTATTTATTCATTTTGTATTCCCGATATTTTTCGATATTATTTTTTTATCAATATTGCAGTGACTTCGTGATCATGGTGCTTCATATTAGCGAATATTTGATGGTGCAAATATTTCGTTTTTAAAGTAAATTTTAATGTATACTATCATGGTAGTTAATAAATTATAATAAGCGTTACTTATAGGTTTTTAAATCTATGATTTCCGATTCAATGGTCTACGGTTGTGACGCCATACTATTGGACAGAATGACGAAGGCCTTGTAATTCGGCTTAAGGCTGCATTTATTAAAATTTTACCTTTGAAATCAAACATACGGGAATGGAATTCGATACACTTAGCAGAACTTAATAACGGACTTGAGAGTGTTTTATTAATGAAGTGATCAAATTGCGTACGAAGCTAGGACGGTGCTTGACGGTTCTCTCAAGATTCTTTTCGATGTTTCAAAGCAGTTTATTAATATCACTCGTATACTACAATGGGCAACGGGATATTAATTTTTCTGATGTAAAATAATGATGACTGAAAACATATGCCCTTTTTGAACGCCCATTGAACACTGGGACGTTGGAAGGTACGTTTCGGAGCTAGTGATTGCATTTCCTATTTTACACTCCTATTCGGAACACAGCAAAAGTTTTTTCACGAATCCTTATTTAATAATGTCATAAATAAATAATATTAAAACATCCACCTACTTCAGTAGGTTGAAATTGGGGTTCCTGGATCAGATAAGATCCAGGAACACCCAATTTCAATCATTAATTTAGTTTATCTTGCTTTTTACAGTTCAGAAAACTTTCCAATCATTCATAAATTACAATCATCTCACTTTTACATATGAAAATTTAATCATTCAACAATTCAGGGTCAGGCAACTAATAATATAATCTTTTCCTTTCACTGCATTCAAATATAAACAACTAGGGAAATTAATTGCATGCTGCATCCAAGGATCGTCAAAAATCTCATTAACAAAGAAACTTTTGATAATACATGCATAAAGCGACTACCTATGTAAATCTGTAAATAAATTGTGATAAAAGTATGAATGATTAAATAGTAAAAAAAAAAATGCTTTTTCGTCGCTCCCAGTCCAGCATGGATGATTTATGTATTTAAATAATCATCTCAGTCTTTTAATATTTTTATTTCCTAAATGTGTGAATGATTGCATAGTAGAATGGTGGTATGGGTAATTACTTGAATAATTGCTATTAATCTAATTAATGAGTGAAACAAGTATTCATATAATCTTCTCAGTTTTTATAAATGTATGAATGAATAAATGATGATAAACTAAATGAATGATTGAATGGTTGAAATTGGGTGTTCCTGGATCTTATCTGATCCAGGAACCCCAATTTCAACCTACTTACTTCATATGTCATGTTAGTTGCCTAGCATTGGCAACATCACCTCGGCTAGGTATTTAGCGGCAAGTAAGACATGAAGCGTGGTTGCTATGCCGCCAAAGTGGTCCTGCCACCAAGTGTGGCTCACTCGGAGTAGTCTCAGAAGATTAACGATCCATCCTACCGCTTATCCAGGTGCGGTAGGACGGATCGTTAATACTTTGCTGTCGCTATAAGCTAGTATAGTGTTAATTTTTGCACAGTTATCAGGATTTGCTATAAAAATAATATCTTCTGAAACTTATGTAACAAACTTAACTAACTTGATTTGCTTTTCGATCAAACTGAGCTAATGATCTATATTACGACCAGGAAAGAGTTGATAGAGCAAGACACGATTACATCTTGAGTGACAATTTATTGACAAATAGAAATAGTGTATAATTAACTTTGTTAGTAATATTTTATCTTATCTAAAATGTAGTAAGTATCTATTAAATGTGCACTGGTCAACATGTTTTTATCAAGCAAGTTTAATAGATATTAATATATTCAATCTCTGTGGGTCACGTCTGAGGACGCCACAATCTACGGTCAAAAAATGGCTGCCAAAAACTCGAGCAGAATCGAATGATTGAACTTCAGAACGTTAAAAAAAAGATAACTAAGGTGCAAGGCTTTATTAGACGGAAACAAAAGTTTTCAAATTGCCCGCCCTAAAATCATACTTTATAATGAAATGATACGTAGTTGCCTCGATTATTTCGTGTGTAGCTTGAACCCTTGTAAAGGGCTCATTCTCAGCGTATTCATCGCTTATTCACTAGAATGCTGGCTTTTCTTTATCCAGGAATATCGTAAAAAAATACTTAGAAACTCTGTCTTAACTTTATTAAGATATGTAAAATCTGAGACGAAGCAAATAATAAAAATAAATTAAACCCCCAGAAAATCACACCAACTACCTACATGGCCTAAAAGTAAGCAAAGATTGTGTTATGAGATACCATGTAGCGAACTAGGGGGAACCTAAAATATAAATACATATAAATAGATAAATATAAGAGATCTTTCGTTCCTCCACAATATAGTTCAAGTGTTGTTAGACTACTCCTTGGTTTTAGAAAATTAACCTATAACGTAGGTTCCCCAAAAATTCAGGTGTACTCGAACTTCGGTTTTTACTGGCTCATATCAAGAATGTGTTGCACGTAAAAAAGCTTTAATATTTCCATAAGTAATACAGATATTTTATTTATTTATTTATTCTTCATTGTACACATGGAGTAAGACATAACTTTATTAAAAGTATAATAGGTACAGTGCATAATAGGCAGTCTTATCATCTACAGACAATCTCTTCCAGACAACCCTGGGTTGTGTTAAAGGATGATTTAAAGTGACATAATTTAAAAGATACATTTTAGAACTTAAAAACTAAAGATATAATACTTAATATATTAATAAGTATACATTCCATAAGATTACTTAATAGTATACTATGATTTAATAATAATATAATAGATTACTATGTCATAGATTTTCCAAGAAAGTGTGTCTTAACCAGTCTTTTTAATAGGTGAATTATTTGAGCCTGTTTGATCGCAAGAGGCAGTTCATTTCACAGTGACACGGCTGAAACTCTGAAGGATTTTTTATAAAATTCGGTTTTATGTAGAGGTGTGGCTAGCATAAAGTTATCGGTGGATCGTAATTATCTATCGTGGTGTGTGTGGCGATATTCAAATCTTGTTTTTAAGTAGTTTGGTGCGGAAGGATTAAACAGCGTGCGATATAAAAGACAGAGAAGGATGAGTATTTTCTATGATTCCATTATTTTAAAATCTAAATTACTTAAATTCCTCTAAAGTACAAACGCTATTGTTTAATGGCAATTAGAATCTGTAACAACAAATTTACCTCTTACTTAGTTTGGTAACTACTAGCCGAGTCCTTGTACTGTATACGCTTTTAGGTTTACCCTTATCAAATTATAGTTGAAACAACAAAATAATAATTTATTTAAGCAACTCGATCAGCAAAATCAGTGAAGCAATAATTTTATACTCGAAACAATAGCAAGGTACAACAAAAGCTACGAGTGCTACGACTGCTACGAGCAACAGTTAATGTTTACTACAAAAATTTCAACCGAAATCATTTTAAACCTTAAATCATTGGATTAAGATTCAAATTGTATCTGCAAATATATTTTGATCGGTAGGTAAATATTGAAATGTCCGGGTCAAGAGCTTAGTTTGAACAGTTTGAGAGTCAATACAATATTGTGGAAACTTACAGCCATGTCGTGGCGGGAACGAGTTTGGAAACCACTTTAGTTAGGGAACATATAAGACATATTTATGTTTACATCGTTCGACTCGATATAAAGACATGTTTTTGCTTAACTTTGAGTCATGCTATGCAAATACGAGTAATTTAAAAATGTTTTCTATGTAAGCATTGAATGCGGTTCGAAACGTATTCTTTCTTACAGTAAATTTCAATTTCAATCTAAAACCTTGATTTAAGATTTAAGGACAACCAAAATAAAGTGCTATTTCGTATGAAAATATCTTGGATAGAAAATTTCGTTTTATTAAAATCATCCACTATACATTAAACGCACAGTCTTTTTAATGATCGTATTGAATTATTTTACATTCATAAATTATTTGTCAATGGGGTAGAAAACGAAAAGCTCTAAATATATAGATCTCGCTTCGACGCTTGACCCATAACAAACTATTAAATGAACAAGTTCCAATCTATTTTTTTTTAAATAAATTGCTTGCTAATATATGTATATATATATTTTGTGGTGAATTTATACAATAAGTAATATGTTTTTCTATTTTAAAATGTGAACTTAACTTGGACCCAGTCTTAAACCGTACCACATTTACAAAACTTTCAAATCAAGTGGATCTAAACAACTTCTGCAAGGGTACATTCTCAGAGTAAAATATAATGTCCATTTTCGACATGCATCTTTAAATATTTTTATTAAAATCACTTTAGAATTAAGTTTTACAGTTCAGTTTGGCAGTTCTTATGGGTCAAGCATGAAGTCGTCGTGGTTACTGTGTGTATAATACGATATCACAGGTTAAGCAACGTTCGGCGGGGTCGGTACTTGGATGGGTGACCGACGACCATTCATTTCTCACGACGACTTCCGTGCTTCGGCGGGCACGTTAAGTAGTCGGTCCCGGGGGCTGTATAATTGTATACAGTAGTCGTTAGGGTTTGTCAGAAGCCATCTTGGCGCCCTGAAAATTCTGGCATCCACCACCCAGCACTGGGCCAGCTTGGTGGATTATGGCCTATACCTCCTCCTCACCCAGAGGAGAGACACATGCACTGCAGTGGACTCATTACAAAGAGTTGTGGTGATGATGATGATGATGGGTCAAGCATATTCAGTTCCTCTGGTGGAATGAATAGGCAGTTTTCTACCCCATGGTAATATTGAGCATGTGACATCAGCATTACCTGCTCAGTAAGCCCACATAATGTCTATGGTTCTCTTCCCTGGGTGATGAGGATGATGGTATAAACCACCAAACTGGCCCAGTGCAGGGCACTAACATCACAAATGATGTTGTTATGAGGCATTTATTTATTTATGGCATATTTCACAATTGTTATAATGTTCGGCTCGAATAGTAAGTAAGTAGATAGTTTCTAGCTTGAGACTTGTTTAAGTACATACACACGTATACCAAAAGATTTTGGTCCATTAATTATTGAATTATCCAGTTTTAACATACTGCAAGTGACTATAATAACTGAAATATTAAGCTTTCTAAGACAATATAGATTTCAAGATTATATTATTGCGGATCTATTTAAAAAAAGTATTTTACGTATAAGAGTACAATGAACGTTTGTCGGTCAAAAGTTTCATACAAATATGTTTGTGGGTCCTTGTCTGTTAAACTCAAGTTTATTATTAAATTAAGTTTCATATCTCTTTGAAGCCTCTCTTTTTCCTAAAGACCCACCGCCCACACAGTACCTACGAAAAGTACATACTGTTTTCAGCCTAAGATTAAGAATCTATTTTGACGTTACTGTAAATTGAAGCAAGATTTTGAAAATGGGTAACGTCTTTTGAAAACAAAATTGAAACAGTTAAGACCCTAAGTAAGCATATATCTTTTGTCTTAAAACCAAGTTATCCTCACTTAATAATCTCCCTAACTTAGGTACTATTGTTTGATATTATTACCATCGTTTACGCACAATCCGGCTTATTCGGTGTTTGAATTCTATTTGTCAGAGAATTGCGAAAGTACCCTCATTTCACGGTTTCCTGGTAAAGGGATAAATGCTAATATGCAAATATCCGACTGGGATATGAAATATTTTAGGGGTACTAGGCAATTTGGCTTTTATGTTGTTGAAGGTCAAGGGTACCTACTTGTTGATAGCTGGTTAACCTGGGGATTAACTTAAATATACATATGAGTTAAAATAGTTTATAAATAGCTCTATTTTATGTTGTTTCTAGAGCTTAACCTGCCATTAAGCAGTCAAACGTATACGAAACGAAGTGACAAAAGAATCAAACCTTTGGAGGCGTATAAATCAAACTCACCTATTTCTGGTTGTCTTTGTTTCAGAGATCTAATATTATTGTAGCTTACCTATCTACTTTATATTCGTTTACACACGGGCCTAGAGATCGTTTCCTTCTTACAAAAAACTATAAAACCTATCTACCGCCTGCTACTTTGATTTTGAGATTGTTTTTTCTTAATATCTTTTGTCACTTTAATCTTTGATATTCCGATCTTTTCTATTTAGAAAGAGTCTGTAAGTTTTCTAAACAAAATGATAATTATACTTATACATAAGCATAAAATAATAATACAAATTTTTTCTCTAAGCCAGCATCCAAAGCCGGCAATAATTGCAGGACGTTTTGAAACCGTGAAAACCATTACCCGCCCGCTTGTTTACAGCGAAAAACCTTCCAAGTTGATAACAACAGGTCGGTAAGCTTCGTTCAGAGCCCACTGTTTGATACTCGTCTCATTTTACTATTAAATAATAATAAAAAAGACGTGTGGCACTCGGAGACTGCCGCGGTAAAGCTATTGCATAGCATTTTTTATCAACTTATGCAATTATAATTATTTATTTATTTTATTAATGCAGTAATGTTTGATCTAATATGAAGTTCCACAAGTTCCTAGTAGATGGCGCTGATTGTTTATTAAAGCCCGCATATAAAGTTATGAAATCAAAGTATCACCACAGAATAAGTAATAGTTGGTACAGAAGAATTACTCCGCAAGAAGATCTAAATAAATTCGAGTCTTGCTACGACGCGATACGGTGGAATTCAGCTCGCACAGCATTACGTACCTGCAAATTTATATACCTAGAAGTTTTGTCTCTTTCTATCGCATGCCTCTTATCTTTTCTTACGCTGTTAGGGTTGCTGCCTAGTGAAGAATAATTAATCTCCTTATTTGTAATTAAGTATCTACCGATGTAGGTATTACTGTTATTCTACTCGTACCTTTGTAAAAAATATTGTTTAAACTTACCTACAGTACAAAATGAAAAAAAAGTGACGACGAATAATTGGTAATACTACATATGTTTTGTTTGCTAAATTGAACATAATCAAATCCAAACATAATCTAATTGAATATTTGTTTCTTTTTATGTCCATTTTTAAATACTATTTGCGACCTCGATCATAGAATTACTGTGAGTGCTATTAGGTAGGTAGGTATCTACAACGTACACCCATTCGAGTAGCGCCGGCGGTGCGCTTCGCTGTAGGTAAATAACTGATGTACCGCGCGGAGTGAGCCAGGCCTGGTATCACTGCTATGTTTCGTTACGGAATTTCTGGATTCGGTCCTCACGCTCAAGACCCGTAATAGAAGCTATGCAATAGCTTAATAACTGCCCTATTTAATATAAATATATCTCTACCATTAAAAAAAATAACTTATTAACATATTAGAACTACTTAACACATAAAAAGATTTTGATCTGATTTACACCAGTCTAATGATGCGTACAGATTGCTGTAATGGAACTAGTAATGTAATATCCAGCGCTCGATGCCTACGCTCGCTGTATCTGGACATGTATTGCGCACGAACTGAGCATTCAATACGGGCATCCTGAGAAAGACTTTTTCCGTATTTCGTCGCAAAGGCAAGTTCTGTATGTTACTTGATTAATTGGTCAGTTATGAATCAATTTTGATGATTTTTGTTTCATTTGATAGATCAAAATAAGTTAGAGGTGGAAATCGATTCTGTACTTACTTAAAAAAAATATGTATGAAAGCGGAGGATATGTACCCACGTAGATGACATTTCTCTACAGCCAAAGCTTTGACAAGGATTTAAAAATGTTAGTAAAGTCGGTTTTTTAATCCTTTCTAAACCTCTCTCCGCGACACTTCACAAAATTAATAGAACAGACGATGTTTAGAGTCCGAAGACCTCATTCATGCTCTAATTTTTATCAGAGCTTCATCAGTATCATACTTACCCTTATTAAAACTCGCCTGAGTGACTGATAGACAACGTACAGCCATAACTACTAGGCGTAGAGAGATGAAGCTTAAACATACATTCCTAGGGAGATATAGGGGTAGGAGTGCACCAAGGAAAGCAACTATAAATTCCCACGGGAACGGAAAACATACAAACTTTTATTTTGTATGAAAAACTTATACATTGAGTGCACCGATGTGAAACATGATAAAAAAATTCGTCAATGGGTGTCTGGTTAGGTAAATTTTAAATTAATAAATATTTTCAACATTCAAACCACATTATCTAGGCCAAATGAAGTATCCTTAAAAACTTACGCTATGCATACTAGATGGACAATTTTTATTCGCGTACGTAATCATGAGCAAAAGCTAATCGTTGTTCTCATGAAAAAACTCCGAAGGCTTCGAAGTTGGTAGCGCACAGAATTGTATAAAAGGAGAGAAGGCTTAGAGCTGATAAAACAAAAACTTTAAAAGTTCTGCTTGCTTACATTTTCACGATACAAATGAATTCTTAAATTATCTCCTAAATGAGTAAACTGATTTACATGATTCATGACATGAAATGGTTTTATACCCAGAGCTTTCATTTGAGATCAAAATCGTTACGATAACTTAACAAACAAACAATCACATTTTCAAGTTGCTCTCGTAATTATCCAATTTGCAATGAGCGCGCTCTACTGCAGCTCAGTTCGTGCTCGAGAAGCGTCCAAATCATGGCAACTTTTTTGCAGGTTACATTACTAGCAATCTGTACGCACCATATGGATCTCATTTTAGGTTATTTAACATCACAATAAATTTTGCCAAAAAAGTTGGTAAAAATTACAATTAAAAAAGACTTACAGCAAACTTAAAACCTAAGTTTAATCGAGTCGGGTACTACCTACGAGTACATTAGTCTAAAATAAATTAAATCGAGTCTTGTCATATCTTAAGTGCGCATTTTACTATGCTGTAGGTACTTGACAACGGTTTTACCTACGGTTTTTTTCTGAAAAAAGGATTCATTAGTGCCAACGCTTCGTCACGCGTTCTAACGCGCGCTTCATACAAAACTGCAACGTCCGTACGGACGTTCGGAATGCGCCAAGCGCCGCCTATGCTGCGCGCATACGTTACGGAAAATGTTATGAAAGTTTGTATGTTTGAATCTCTCTTAGTAGGTGTTATATAAATCTATGGGTAGGTGTGCCTATTTGAAGATACGGACATATGGTACGCGCGTTCGAACGCCTAATGGTGCGTACAGATTGCTTGTAATCGAACCTGTAATGTAATAACCAGCGCTCGATGCTGCGCTCGCTGTATTTGTACGTGTATTTCGCACGAACTGAACATACACTGCGAGCATCCTGAGACAAAATGTTTCCGTATTTCGTCGCGAGCACGGTCCGTCGACACGCGTTTTTTTCTGTCCGCCAGACTTCAGAAAATTAATAGATCACACGAGACATGGATTGCGAAGACCAGTTAGTAGGTAGAGATCGCGCCAAACATTGCCCTCTGAAGTTGTTGCGGGGATTTTCGCGCGGGTGTTTTACTTACAAAAAACCTGTTGTAGTAAGTACCTAGTCCAAATATACGCAAATTTCTAAAAAAAAAAAACACAAAGAACATAAACTTCTAAATACTTAATACCTAAAGTTTGCGCTAATAGATGAATTTCTATTACTTAATAATAAACATATTCGAAATACAGATTTATAACAAATCATAATTCTTGTCAAATGAAACAATTCAATCGATTTGAATGCAAACGTAAAACAAGATACCTACTTATTCATTTTCTCTCAATAGGTAGGTATAAAGATTAACTCTCACATTTATTTAGAGATACTTACACTATTGGAATATTATAAATATGAAATAATCACAACCTTTCTATCGTAATAACCTGCATAACAACTCGACACGATAAAACAATATCAAGTAGGTACCTACATACCTTCAATCAAAATAAGACATATAACCATCTATCTACATCGGTAATTGTTCCAAGAACAACGTAGGTAATAAGAGTTTACCGCGTCGGCCATAAGATTTAACAAGAATATTCTAGATATATCAAACAATATTAAAAAGAACTCAGTTTACAGCTTTACAGCTACCACATATAACTAAAAATATAGGTTCATACAACATTGGCTTCTCAAAATTTCTACTAGGTATCTCAAATTTCCGAAACAATTGTTGATTGAGCTTTACATTAATATGCGGATTTTTTATACTTTAAAATGTAACAATACATCTTTTCGTGCGTCTCAGTCGAGGCGCAAGTATTTTTCGGTCGCTAATTTATAAGACCAATTTGTTATTCAAACGTAAACATGATTTTTTGACACAAAACGTATTTTTGTTGAACACTTCCTCTTCAATTTACAAAGTTTTTTATTTGTTTATATAAAAAAAGTATATTTGCAGTCATAAAATTAAATGGAAGTAAACACAAAGTAGGCAAATGTAATTTAAACGCTGAAGGCGGGCAGCCCTATCACATGTGAACGGACCGCGGCGCTGTAGGCATTTATTTCAATGATGCGGCCGAGTTGAATTACTGTAGATATCTGTACTGTGGTGTAAGTATGATATTGAACTATCACGTCCTCGCATTTGGAAAGTGATCTACCAGTTACCCTACATATATGAAGTTTCACCACAGCTAAAGTTTACACGAGGATTTAAAAATGTTATTGAAGTCGGTTTTTTAAATACATCAATATACAATAATGATAAATCATCAATTCATAAAAAAAGTGCTGAAGATCTAGACGTTGGTTGCGTTGCGGCGCACCACATTTTATAAAAGGAGAAAAGGCAGAGAATTGCTTACAGTTGATAAAACAAAAACTTTACAAGTTCTGGTTTGTTTACATCTTTACCATAAAAATTAATTCTAATTTATCTCCTAAACGATTAAACTGATTAACATAATTCAAATGGATAAATTGGTTTTATGCCTAGAGCTTTCATTTGACATCATAATCATTAAGATAACTTAACAAACAAAATATCACACTTTGAAGTTGCTCTCGTAATTATCCAATATTTATGAAATGCAAAACAATAAAAAATAATTCAATATGAATTGCAATCCGCGTCCCTTTGATGTTGTCCAAAAAACCGACAATTCACGGATAGCGTAGAGCGCGCTTCGAGCGTCACTACACAGGTGCAAGTCTCACGCACACAGGCGCAATTCCTGTTCGCGACCGGTGCTCGCGCAATGTGAACGGGCGCGCGAACGCCCGTCCACATTGAGCATCGAGCATTTTTTGATGTTATTCAAAAAACAGAAAATGTACGGATAGCTTAGAGCAGGCCACGAGCGCGCTCTACTGCGGCTCAGTTCGCGCTCGAGAGGCGTACAAATCATGGGAACTTTTTTTGCAGATTACATTACAGGTTCCATTACAAGCAATGTGTACGCTCCATAAGGCGTCGTCCTAATTGGCAGCGATCGTACGATGGCGCGATGCGTTCTCGTCGTGCGATGAATTCAAACATACATATATCTTCAGAGTGTCCTATTTGAAATTCGCAAGTCATGTGCGAGCATCTCTATGTTTGAACTCATCGCACGACGAGAACGCATCGCGCTATCGTACGATCGCTGCCAATTAGGACGACGCCTAACGCAGCGTTGGCACTAAGACTTGACAACCACATTGGCGATGGGGTAACACTGTCTGACTAAAACGCCAGTTGGTTGGATTCTCGCACGAAACAAGAAAAAAAATATGTTCCGGGTGTGGGCGTTTATCTATACATATATGTATTTTATATTGTAGGTTCCCCCCTAGTTTCGCTACATGGCATCCCATATCACAAGCTCTGCTTAGTTTGGGGCCATGTAGTTGGTGTGATTGTCTGGGTTTTTTTTTAAATTATTTATGCAAACAAACATGTTTATGCACAAAAATATTTGCATTGTGCAGGGATTGACCCCACGACCACTGGCGTCTAAGGGTGCTACCACACCAAACGCCGTCAGTCGACCGTCTTGACATGTCTTATCTTTTATATGTCCCATTACCAACAAACTAACCAATGAAAATATTTTTAAACTTTTATGGCGACTACTGTGGGATTGAGGTAACAACATCTGTGTTACCTCAATCCCACAGTAATTACCACACTCGATCGACGTCGATCGGCGATCGACTGACTAAAACTAAAGTTAATAAAATAACGCTTATGGAAGTAAAAGACTAGTCTTTTTTTTTTGGTTTTTGTATTATAAGATTGCTTATATTATAAGCAGTCTTTTAAAAATCAAGTCACAATTAATATAAAGTTAAAACTACATTAATAAAACTATTTGACTGTATTATACCTAGGTATGTATTTTCTATATTTTGTATTCTTTGTATTATTTTTTGCGAATAACCTTCCAAGTTAACGGCAACAGGTCGGTAGGCTTCGTTCAGAGCCCACTGTTTGATACTCGTCTCATTTTACTATTAAATAATAATAAATAACTGCCCTATCTAATATAAATATATCTCTACAACTTAAAAAAAGAACGTATGATCGGGGTAATCTTCGGAACTACTTAACACATAAAAAGATTTTGATCTGATTTACACCAGTCTAATGATGCGTACAGATTGCTGTAATGGAACTAGTAATGTAATATCGACCGTCTTGACATGTCTTATCTTTTATATGTCCCACTACCAACAAACTAACCAATGAAAATATTTTTAAACTTTTAAGGCGACTACTGTGGGGATAAGGTAACACCTGTGTTAGGTAACATCTGTGTTAGGGGGTTACCACACTCGATCGACGTCGATCGGCGATCGACTGACTAAAACTAAAGTTAATAAAATAACGCTTTTGGAAGTAAAAGACTAGTCTTTTATTTGGTTTTTGTATTATTGTTCACTTAGTCAAATGTTGCGTGCCACATGCCATCCTATGTAAATAAAAAATGTTAGGTTACTCATATCAATCATCATAGTCCGGAGTATGTCGCTGGCAGGACTGCATTCACCCCTGAAGGACTCCATTAGAGCCCGAAACTAGTGGAAAATCTCCAACGCTAACGTATCACACGTTAAAAAGCCGCTTACTTAGTACATAAAAGGTATTTGGTGTCTGTAATGTAAGACCCATTGCCTTGAAATGAGCGTTGAGCACTGGAAACACCGGAAACACGATAACGTTGAAAGTTATAGTGTTGCCTCGCTTCGTTATAGTGTTGTCAAAACAATAACTGCTTTGTGAAATAGATTATAGCTGATTATAGGTAAGGTTTAGATTTCTTCAAAGGACAAGTATATCGCTTCTGTGTGGTTCTATACTAGTGAAACTGAAATGTTTATTATTTTTGTCTTAGGGTCGATTTTTTAATGGTCATATAAAGGTTATCTAATTAATAAAGTATTACCCGACAGCTTCAAACTCGTTTCAAAGAATGATGATGCCCTGTCAACTTTTTGACAAGTTTTATATATACTAATATTATAAAGAGGAAACCTTTGTATTTTTGTATGTTTGTATTGAATAGGCTCAAAAACTGCTGGACCGATTTCAAAATTTCTTTTACCATTACTTAGAGGGATTCTTCCGAATCCGTATAGGCTACTTTTTATCCCCGAAAATCCCGCGGGAATCGAAATTGCGCGGGTAAAACCGCGCGCAACAGCTAGTTCCAAATAAAGCTCAAACTTAAATAGCATTTTTAATTTGCATGTAATAGAATTACGGATTTTTATAACCCTTTTTGTAAAACTATCGAAGCATGTATAAGAAAATTTCAATTATTTTTAATAAAATTATGTCTATACATAAGTATTTATTGTTTTATTGATAATTATTTCGTTCAGTCCATCATCAATTCATTTCAGAATAAACTTATCGCAACTGTCATATTTATAATGTAAAAAAACTAAAATGTCAGTACAGATTTTATAAATATTGGGTTGGGGAAAAAGTTTCTTCGCATTTTTTAAGAAAATTCAAAACATTTTTTAATATAGTTTATTGACATTTAACTAAAGTATGTATGTACCATTTCGTTCGAAAACCTTTTGCCATCTTGAAGGTAGGGACGTGATCCCATTGCTATAAAAATTTTGGGACTTCTCATCAAAATACCGCGACAAGTGGATTTGGCAGTCCTCTCGTGATGTTAACCTAACACTGCCTAAAGAATTCTGAAGAGACCGAAACAGGTGGAAATCTGAAGGTGCAAGGTCAGGACTATACGGCGGATGCATTAACACCTCCCAGCCAAACTCTCTTAATTTTTGCTGGGTGGCTCTAGCGTTTATGTGAGAGTGTGATGTGTGAGGTCTAGCGTTATCATGATGAAACACCACACCCCTTCTGTTGATCAATTCCGGGCGCTTTCTCTCAACTTCTTGTTTTAATCTCATAAGTTGTTCGCAGTAGAGTTCAGAATCGATAGTCCTGCCTGGTGGTAACAGCTCATAATGAAAAATGCCCTTCCAATCCCACCACACACACAACATCACCTTATTGCGAGTTAACCCAGGTTTCGCCACAGTCTGTGAAGTCTGATCGGCCTTTGACCACGACCTTTTTCGCACGTTCTTGTCGTACGTGATCCACTTTTCATCACCAGTTATCAGCTTCTTCAAAAATGATTCGGTTTCGTTACGTCGTAATAAAGAATCACAAATGAGTACACGGTTCATTAGGTTTCTTTCAGTGAGCTCGTGAGGTACCCAAATATCGAGCTTTTTTGTGCACCCAGCTTTTTTCAAATGCGCCAAAACGGTTTTGTGGTCGATTCCCAGTTCTTCAGCTACGTCGTAACTACTGATATGTCGATCTTGCTCCAATTTTTCAAAAATGGCATCAATTTTATCCGTAATAGGGTGACCAGAGCGAGGTGCATCTTTGACATCAAAATTTCCGGATTGAAAACGCTTAAACCAAATTTGTGCTACTCTCACAGACACTGCACTAATAAACATCGCAAATTTTTGTCGCGGCTTGCATTGCATTTTACCTTTTTTGTAGTAAAATTTTAAAATTCGAATTTCTTCATTAGATTCACTCATCTTGACAGTACGAAAAACAAATGAAAATCACACATTTTCCTAATTTGAATTTGGAATAAAGTTCTTTAAAATTTTAACTTTCAATGATACCAAAACCAGCCAGATACAAATACTATAGCCAAAAAGATTTTATTACTAGTTTATACATACTTTAATGCGAAAAGACTTTTTCCCCAACCTATTACATCGGCAATCCCTCGTTTTCATTATATTTTAATAAATAATGACAAAGAGCCATTGTGAAATATGGGATATGCTGCAGTTGCCTTGAAATGTAGGACGGCTAAGAGTTGAGTGTTGTGCTTATTTATTTCCACTTCAGTTTACGGTGTGATACGATTACTAAAAGTGCAACCCCGAATTTCATGTCCCCGTAAGTTTACAAATACGAATCATATAGCAATGAATGCGCGCCAAGACACAGTAAATTAAAAAAAGAAAAATTACTCTGGAGTGGATTCTGAAAAGTGCCAGCCTAACATTATTGCTCCAGCAGCCATTTTCGATGGTGTTATAGCAGGCCTGGCTCACTCCGCGCGGTACATTCGTTATTTACCTACAGCGAAGCGCTCCGCCGGTGGATTTCGAATGGGTCGAGTGTCACGCGCGCGCGTTGTAGATACCTACATACCTAATAGCACTCACAGTAATTCTATGATCGAGGTCGCAATTAGTATTTAAAAATGGACATAAAAAGGAACAAATATTCAATTAGATTATGTTTAGATTTGATTATGTTCAATTTAGTAAACAAAACATAGGTAGTATTACTAATTATTCGTCGTAACTTTTTTTTCATTTTGTACTTTAGGTAAGTTGAAATAATATTTTTTACAAAGGTAGAATAACAGCAATACCTACATCGGTAGATACTTAATTACAAATAAGGAGATTAATTATTCTTCACTAGGCAGCAACCCTAACAGCGTAAGAAAAGATAAGAGGCATGCGATAGAAAGAGACAAAACTTCTAGGTATATAAATTTGCAGGTATGTAATGCTGTGCGAGCAGAATTCCACCGTATCGCGTCGTAGCAAGACTCGAATTTATTTAGATCTTCTTGCGGAGTAATTCTTCTGTACCGGTACTATTACTTATTCTGTGGTTATAGTTAGGGTAGATCAATAAATAATAAAAAAGAATTCTAGTATTTTATTTTCCTCTTCAGTTTGAGCAATTGACTTACTACATATTTACAAAGAAATATTACATTCTTGGATTAATTCAAAAAGGATTTTCAGGATAAGGGGATGACTAGAAGATAGGAAGGTGTTAGGTCTGGGGAACTGGAGGGGAAGGATATCGTATAGATAGGCGGGGTGTAGAGGGCAGTTCAAAATATGTGATCCACTGTCCCTGTCCGCAGTCACATATTTGGTTGATTGAATTTGTTACTTTTTTTTGGAAACAGTAAGTGGGCTGGATGCCTCCATAAAATTTACCTGGTAGGTACCTACACTTAGGGTGACTTAGTGTAGGTATAATGACTTAGCAAGTGTGATAAGTCCATAGAATAAGTACCTACCCTTTAGTATTCCAAGGATCCTATTACCACATCATCTCTAGCAAAACAGATTACGGAGAACGACTCAAAAACGAACACAAAACTACTAATAAATATACTTCAATGAAATAGTTAAATGATAGCGAAAAAAACTAAAACACGTGTATATAACACCAACACTTACCTAACAATCAGAAACTAGTAGTCGAATAAAAATTATCTGTCAGCATTGTTATCAGAAAGATATGTCTTATTAGCCACCGCGCGCGGTTTTACGCACGTAACTTTTGATCCCGTGGGAATTTCGGGATAAAATATAGCCTATAACCTTCCTCAAGAGTTGGGCTATCAAATGCAAAAAGAATTTTTCAAGTCCCACTTGTAGTTTCTGAGATTAGCGCGTTCAAATAAACAAAAAAACAAACTCTTCAGCTTTAATATTAGTATAGATTCTATGATAAAAAATTGAAGTAAACCCTAACAGCTGTCTGTCGATTATCCGACCATTGAAAAATTGGACCATAGTATTATAAAAAAACAACTTTATTTCGCCGGGTAATACTTTATTCGACAGAACTTATATCCGACGATTGAAAAATCGGCCCAATACTATAATTTCTTGAATAACCTGATGGTTCTGATTTTTCTTTTTAACCGACTTCCAAAGGGGGTTCCATGGGAGTTCTCAATTCGTGTGTTCTTTTTGTCTTGGTTACATGATTTTTTGGACACTTATGAATCGATTTTAAATATGGTAGAGGATACTTTAGGGATGGTCCCATATAAATTTCGGAGAATATTTATATTGACGACCTTATACTTCAGTCAAAGTTTTCGACGTGAAATCGGTTTTATTAATGCTCTGCATTCGTTGATTAAGATTATTAGAACCCAAATCTTGACTCATAATCTTTTTGATCTAGAAAATCTAACGGGATGAATAGGTAGGGCGTGGATCCATCTCTACGTTACGACGCCGTATGCCGTGTAACCGTGTTTGCCGTATATGCCAGTGCCGTACGGTGCCGCGCGTACTAAAATAACAGTTTTTGGCTTGATATGGACAGCGAAAGACGTATCCTGCTCCTGTGGCTGTTGAGACGACGAATGAAGAAAAAAGACGTGTGGCAATCGGAGACTGCCGCGGTAAAGCTATTGCATAGCATTTTTTATCAACTTATGCAATTATAATTATTTTTTTATTTTATTAATGCAGTAATGTTTGATCTAATATGAAGTTCCACAAGTTCCTAGTCGATGGCGCTGATTGTTTATTAAAGCCCGCATGTAAAGTTATGAAATCAAAGTATCACTGTGCCGGTCGGAGTGGGGGGTGTTAGGTTTTTTTCGTTACGGAATTTCGGGATTCGGTCCCCACGCTCAAGGCCCGCGATAGAAGCTATGCAATAGCTTAAAAAAATAGGTAAATCCATACTTTTCTCTAATGATCATGATGGAGATAATTTTAAGAGAAATATGAAACGCTGACGCCGTGCCACGGCGCGGCGCCGCGCCTTTTACGCCGTACCGTAGAGTTGAATCCACACCCTTACTCGGGTAAAACCGAGCGATGCTAATAGTTCAGTACTAATACAACAAACGTCACATAAATGAATAACCGAGCGTAAGCCATAATAAAATTATGGTCAAAAAAATTTTGTTTGCACATTTCTGAAAACCTATTAGGTACTTGTTTCAACAAAAATAAATTGCGGTTGTTTGGGGTTCCGTGAGTATCAATATTTATAATCTGTGTCACGCGACCTCTGGCATTTTTCAAGGCATTTGTCTTTTGAAACGTAATTGTGCAATGTTTCAATAATTTACATTATCTAAAGTGTTTTTCAAATTTCAAAGTATAAAATATCTACATTCTAATATAAAGCTCAAGCAAAAATTGTTTCGGCATGCAGACAATCGCGGCCACATATCGATATCGACCCGCGTAGACATAGCTCGCGCTTCGTCAGCAGAAGTTGGAATACGGTATAGATACTATTACCGTGACCTAGCTAGCTATATGTATTATTTATTACATTTGAACATGTTTAAATTTTATTTTATTGAGTCCACATACTGACTCATGATAAAATGTCCCTATTTTCTTTTGTTTGTAATTATTATAAGTTTTTGTTACGGTTGTCTGGTAGAGATCGCTCTAGAGCGATAAGACCGCCTTTTGTACATTGTTATCCTTTTATGTTTATCTGTATTTTTTTATAAACAATAAAGAGTAAATAAATAAATATATATTTTATTTTTAAAAGTGTAAGTGTAACTGGAAGTTCTTCGCATCGTGTTGTTTTTAAAGTTATTTTAGACATAAAATCTTCTCATATACCTATACCCAAAATTCAAAAACTGTAGTAAGCTTTCGTTTTTGTAAGGTAAGCTTTTTTGTTTGTCATTATATGCGATAGAGCATTGTAAACTTAAGATAAGAAGAAAGAAAGGTGACGATACTATTCAAAACGTCATAGCTGTCAAAAAGGTCAGATCTGGGGAAGTTTCCCGCGGCCTTTCTTTTGTCGTCCGATTCACGGCTAAATACTGTAAAATCAGTTCACTTCATATTTTATTGTGGGTATTGGGTTATAGAGTATTTTAAGTTGCATTGTGAGATATCCTCCTCCTTTGCTATCCTAATACTTAGCTTCGCTTCGTAACAAAGAAGGAAAAGTAGAAAGTTTTACTTTTCAAGTTACGTACGGTTACAGAAATTATTATATTAATATTAATTGAACTTAAAATAACTGTATTTAACACTAAAGTAATGCTTATATGTATTTTTTAATCACAACTGTTACAAATCTGTAACAAAATCGAGATTCAAGGGATCAAGATCAATTATTACAAAATTTGCCCTCAAATATGAAATTAGCGATGTGTTCCGGCAATATTTTATGAAGAGTTCATTGCTGAACCCGTTTGCTGTCATCATGGATATCATTTTCACGTGAGACTGAGGTGCGGGTTTAGTCACACATATAAAATTTAAATAATGTTGCGTCAAACCACCATCCCCGAAGCGTCTTCGAAAGCTATTAGTGGTCGGTGATAGCTGCAGCTGTACAGCCACGTCTAATAAGATGTCAACACTTCGCAACTTATTCGCTTGTGATAACGTTCAAATTTCAATGAAAATTCTTGTTACACGTGACTGTACAGTGGCATTGAGTGCCATCTTGTATTATCGACGCAATACGCTTCACCAACGCAACGCTTTGGTATTCAATTCAATTCAATTTTGTGGGTTGAGTGGCAACCAGCCGTCGATACTAAGCGACAGGCTATTACTGCCAGTATCACGTGATGAGACAGATACGGTATTAGGAATTGCAGATTCATGTGAGGCGCGACGAAGGCCGAACATTGAGTTACCTAAAACAATAAGACATCACAGTTAGTTCCACCATTACGCATTATACTGGGTGTCCCGCTTACCCTATATAATACCTTCTCGGAGGTATTCTAGTACCCATAAGGATAACAGAAAAAATATAAAAAAGTAAAAATTCGAAATTTATTTTTCAATATTCGTATGAAAAAAAATTTCGAAAATTATTGCTGACATACAAAAATAGAAAAATAAATTTGGAATTTTTACTTTTGTTTTCACATTTTTTCTGTAATCCTCATGGGTACTAGAATACCTCCGAGAAGGTATTATATAGTATAGGGTAAGCGGGACACCCTGTATACATATTAATATTAATGACACAAACATATAATACAATACTTATAAGATACCTATTTACAAAGATATATTACATTGTAGTATAGGATTTTGAGGAACAAGGGATCATTAGAGGAGAGGAGGATCTTCATGCAGGTCGGTCTGGGGAACTGGGGGGGGGGGAGAATATCATATAGGGAGACAGGGAGGAGGGGGCAGTTAAAAAATATATGGTCGACTGACCCAGGCTCCAGTCCACAATCACACAATGGGGAGTCACGAAATGCTGTCGTATAAAAAATACTGGAGAACAACAGAGACCCAGCCGCAGTCAGCTGATTATGGAGGTGACTTCTTTGGTTATTTTAACGCTTTGGTAAGATTTTTTTTTTTTATAAGTGACTAAACCCGCGTTTGACCTCAATCTCACCTGATGGTAAGTGACGATGAGGTCGAAGATGAAAGCACACAGGTTTAGGAAGGAACTGGCTCTTTATACAATATTGCCGGAACACATTACCGCCGGAGCGGTAACATTTGGCGGCAGACTTTATATAAAGGGTGGTCGCTAGCCAGGCGGACCCAGATGGGATCCTACCACCAAGCAAAGTATCCAAAGATCCTACGTTATGAAAATTTACAATGAATTGTAAATATTTTTCCGGTTAAAGAAGATGAAACATCCGGCATTATTTGCGTTCTCAATAATGAAAGCGTCAGATACATATAAAGTATTCGTTTATTTTCTAGCGACGGGGTTTTCTGTAAGAACCTAGATCGAGATGTAAAGTTTTCATAATTAAGTAACAAAAATATGGATTGAAGATTGTAAGACATATAGGAATATCGATATTTTGATGGTCATATTGACCCAACTCTTAGTATGATAATTTTTCCTGTTGTTTCAATATCTTTAAAGACTGTTGGAATCCTCATTTTATTATTTAATGGATGGAAATCTGAAACAACATTTTAAATTGTGTTTCGAAGCTTCGCTTGTTAAAAATGTGAAAAATTTACACTTATTTACATTTACATTTTGCATTTTCTTTACAAAAAAATGTATTTTGAATTGGAAATACGATAGAGTCGTGATTTATTTGGTTATTTGTTGAATCGGTTGATTTCCGATTGATGAAGTAAGCATTATGAAGAGATGACATTTTAGCATCAGACGGCGTAGAAAATTCTGCACATTAGTGTGAAATATTGAGAACTATTTAAATCGTGACATAATCATACTGATATCCACATCATTCATAATGTTTTGCAAGAAAATATTTTAAGCATCATGATGATTTAAGACATGGTTCTTTGAATATGTATGTATACAGATCTGGGAAAGAATATAGAAGTTCGTTACCGAAATTGGCCTGGCTGCAAAACGAACCCATTGTCTTTGCACCATTTGATTTTTCTCCGGCGAAAGTGCATGCATAGATTGTACCGTAGAAGGGACCGTTGGGCGGCAATTCTGAGAAGCAGATTAACAAACAAATGGAAATTCAGTTATTCAGAAATTCGTATTTATTTATATTTTACTTAAATTTATCACTTATACAGTACACATTACAGTAGAACTCCAATTATCCGAACTTCGACTATCTTAATCGCCGATTATCCGAATCACAAAAAATTCAGTCAGTTGTAAGTGTGAGAGAAGATGTTGAAGTGGAAGTGGAAGAAGAACTTTCTGCTGATGTTGAAGTAGACGCTGGACCATCAGCTAGTGAAGCATTTGCCGGCCTCGAGACTGCTTTGAAGTGGATGGAGCGTCAGCCCGAGTGTGACCACTTGCAACTGCTCACCGTCAAGCGAATGCGTGACCTGGCTGCCCGAAAACGGTTGAAGACCGCAAAACAGCTTACATTAACGGAGATGTTTAAAAAACAATGATTTTTATTTCTAAACTTGTACATAAGTACATTTTATTTATATTTAAAACATGTGAAAATTTCATGTTTCTTTCATTTAATTCAATAAAAAAATAGTACAATATCAAAACGTAGCTTTTATTCTCTCCAATGGCAATTTTTTTTTTTTAATCCGATTATCCGAATATTTGATTATCCGAATGGGCCCCGGTCCCCATTAATTCGGATAATTGGAGTTCTACTGTATTGCATGTCTATTTAAAAGGCGTGGCAGTGGGGGGTAGCAGGATCTCGGGATCCTTCTACTTTCAGAGGCAAAACAAACTCTAGAAAAGAAAAAAATATCTAACGGACAACCCGCGTCATTTTTTATTATTTTACTTTTAATCTTTCAAATGTAATTCTTACATCTGCCGTAAGGTTGGTTTGCGCTTATAAACTCTTTATTTACAAAATGTAAGTCTCACACAAACCTTACGGTACCTACTACTTAAACTTTTATAAATAAATAAATTATTTCATATTTAATGTTTCTTTTTCCTTTTCCTATATAAAACGTAGAGAACCCTCATGTAACATTCTCTCGCTATTAACAGCATTTCATTTATTTCCATCTCTGTTTTCACAAAATAATGACGTATCTCTGTACATGGGCTTTACATTTCAATTTGAAACTACCTGCGGCCGCAACAGTATCATATATAACGACGCAGTGCAAGCTGTGCAGACAAAAGCTACAGCTTAATTGTTGAATATATTATATTCGGTGCCTTTGTCGTCCTGTGTATAAAGTTTGGGCGTTTTTATACAAATTCTGTGTACAGAATAACCAGTTGTAACAACTTTTGATGTTTGTTTTGAGACCTCGTTTTTATTGTGCACAATATTATAAGTAGCTTTAATGTCCTTGACCATGATTACAATATTCTTCGGTAAATTTTTCTTTAATTAACTTTTATAGATTATAAAATCTATAAATTATAAAATCCCCAGACAATCACACCAGCTACATGGCCCTAAGGAAGTCTAGCTTGTGTTGTGGGATACCATGTAGCCAACTAGGGGGGAGCCTAGAATATAAATACGTAAATAGATAAACACCCAGACACGGAACATTTTTTTTGTTGTTCCGTGCGGGAATCGGACCCGCAACCACTGGCGTTTGAGGCAGAAAGGTTTACGCATCGCCAAAGTGTTCGTCAATTTTTTTATCTCAGTTAATTTGTTTATCTCATTCGTTGAGTGATCGTGACTTAGATAAAGAATGGGTGTTAGGCGTCGTTTAAGAACAGGTGGTACGTTGCGCGGAGCTTTTCTCAAACCAAACCAGCGGATGGTTTCATAGTAAAGCCGGCGATGTAGAAAAAACGCACGACGCCCCGAGCGACGCTCCGCACGACGCTCCGCACGACGCCCCACGTGACGCCCCGCGTGACGCCCCGCACGACGACGCTCCGCGCGACGCCCTACCTGTCCTTAAACGAAGCCCGACGAATTCGTTAAGTTAAAACATTAAATAGACTGCGGTGTGTTTAGATGCCCAGAAACATACGATTGAAAAAGAGATTTTAAAAAGGTTTCAATGTTTATTGGAAAGTATAGTTCCGCTGAGCAGTCTTCAAAGTTCTTTGATTATTTAAGTGTCCATTACTGATGCAGATGAATACCTTGGCGGGTGGACTACTTACCATCTAATACCATCGGATACCTTGTATTGAAAATTAAATGGTTACTATCCGACAGAGATTACGAAAGCTCTACTTTCGTTCTGTACTCACCGACTCTATCTTTCATCTGATCGTCAGATACCATCACAGTCATTAAAAATATCTCCTTATTGCTATTTGAAACTTCTTTTAAAATGAGTAGGCAAAAACTTTTATCATTTATACACTTCCTCCATTTTATTATTAATGAAAACATCAAACGAGAAAATACATAGTTGCTTTATCAAAATGCATAACTCACAGTTTCATTAAAAACATGTGAACGTAGCAGTACTAAAGTACAAAGTCTAGATTTTTCTAGAACAAAAATAAAAGACGACGTCTCTCTCGAGATTCAAAATGTTCTTGTGCACTTGTTGAATAATACTGAAATGTCGAATGTTTACGAAAATCTTGCATTTGTGGGTAAATGCGGATGTTTCATATACTAGGTCAGGGAAATGTTCTTCATATTTTATATACAATTACAAGTTTGAGCCGTATTTTAAGTAATGTAAATCTTTTTCAAAGTGACGCTTTCAACGTTTTAAAGCACTTAAAATGTAACGAATTTCTTATTTGGTGAATAAAGTCTAAATCTACCATTTTCTCGGACAGCAAAACAAATGAAAAGTGGTAAATAGAAACTTTTTTACTTTAGAAATGACCCATGGAAATGACACATATCAAAACCAGCCAGTTGCAAGCAAACAATACATCCAAAAAGGTTTTATTACAACGTTTTACTAGAAAGTAAGAAAATACTGCCTTGCCTTTAATAAACCTGTGGTTCAGTAGAAAGTAACAACATAAGCAAGGTATCTTGCTATTTATTGCTGTAAGTACTTATATTTTTTCGTCTTTTAGATGTGTTCGTGTTTTCAATTCATCATCATCATCACAACTCTTTGTAAGGAGCCCACTGCAGGGTTATGAGTGTCTCCTCTAGGTGAGGAGTAGGTTTTCAATTGTATTTTTTACCGGTGACTATTCCTGTGTTTGACCGCAATCCTAATTAACAGTTGGTGATCATGAAAATCACACGGGTTAAGGAAGAAACAGATTAATATGAACTGTGGTTATTAGCCAGGCAATCCTTAATGCTGTCCCCATCAGGACCGCCCGGATTGGTTACCTTATAAGACACGCTTCTCTAGGCTTATAAACGTTGGGGCTTATAAACTTCGTGGATTATTTTAATAATTTAAAAAGATTCTTGTATAGACAAGGAACCCTGATAATATATTATACGATTACAGCATTTGGCGAGCGAGTCCCACAGGCAGCGCGTTCTATTGTCACCATTTTCAACATTTTTATGCACTTTGCGAGAACAATGCAGCTTACATAGTCGCCGCATACAAGTACGCGATCTGAATACGTAGGAATACTATCGAATGCTAAACTGAATAAAATAGCAGTTTAGTTTCGTGGTTGGTTTTTAAAACTCTATTTTATATGGGTTTAAACTTTTAAACATTTAAACTTTACTTAAGACAGAACAAATTTTTCTTTACTTTGCGAGTAAGTAAAATTGGTGTAGGTACCAATCTGGTTAATTGTTGATGTCAAAATTTGGAACTTGGGAGTGGTTTCCAATATATTCGTTCGATTACTGCATACATCTACACATACATAAAATTAGTCAAACTGACACATCAACTATTCTGGCCATAAATACTGTTACAATTTCTCTAAGGTTCAGTAATGTCTAGTTCCCTTTTAAACAAAATTTATTTGGCCTTTGCTCAATCGATAATGACTTATTGCATCCCAGTCTGGGGTGGAGCCGCGAAGACTTATTTTCTACATTTGGAAAGAGCTCAGAGGTCTCTCATTAAAGCAATGTAAACTTCTAGATTTCCCACACAAAAGCTATATAAGATTAGTATATAGCTTTCCAAAAGCTATATAAGATTAGTATATAGTAACCTTCTCTCGGTTAGAAAGCTCTATGTCCTTAAGCTCATTCTAGAAACTCATAAATCCCTAAAATTTGACACAGAACTTATGAATAGAAGACGGAACGATAAGGTTATCCCCTTACCTTATGTCCGCAGTTCCTTTGCAAGAAGACAATATCCTTCCCAGTCTGCTTTTTTGTATAATAAACTGAACAAGGCCCTTCAAATTTATCCTATGCCAATAAATATGTGCAAAAAAACAGTTATGAATTGGTTGGATACCCTTACGTATGACGAAATCGAACAGGTCCTGGTAAGAATTGCCTAGATAAACAAAATTAAATGCCCTGATTAAATTTTATACACACACTTACCTACATTCTCACTCACCATCATACACACACACTTACTACTCATCACACTCGCATCATGTTGACTTTTATTTAATATAATACTTTTATTTTTATTTTTTTAGTTTATAAGCACACCTTTTTTTATTTTAAATTAATTTTAATGTAATTATTTTTGCTCTTTTTTTTTGTGTCCAATTTTAAACTTATTTCAATGAAATTATTGCTGTTTATGTTGTAATTTGGATGTTTTTTTTTTCTCTGTTAAATTATTGCAATTAATATAATTTAGTTTTATATTGGTGATATTTCTTGTTATATAATATAATAACCCTGAGGGAAGTAACGGGTCAATCCCGACACGAGTATCTTTCGATGACTCAATGGGAAGTCTCAGCAAATATTGTAACTTGGAATAACTGAAATAAATAAAAAAAAATCGTTTAAAAAAAATAATTAAAACTAAATAAAATATTACATTTGAATTTGGAATCTATCATTTTATATGGTTTTTCATTGTGTTTTCTCATTTTGGCGCCAAGACATTGTACAATAATTTGCGTTTTTGAAATGGAGTGGGGTGATATAGGGAACCGAATCGCTGTGATTGCATTACATAAAGTAGGTATGGAGCCAAATGCAATTTTCAAAATACTCCATACGCTTGGTATTGGTGAAATGTTTGTGTGCCGGGGTAATAATAGGTAAAATGAGACCTCTGTTTGTGACAGAAAAAGACCTAGCCGTCCACGTAGTGTTCGTACGAAAAAAGTTGTCAAAGCAGTAAGGGACGGAATTCGAAGAAATCCTGTCTGATGGCAAAAGATTTTATCTCAGGAGATGAAGATAGCATCTAGAATCATGTCGCGTATTTTTAAAGATGACTTAGGACGTCACTTTAAGAGACGTACTGGTCATTTTTTTATTGATAATTTAAAAAAAGAATAGGGTGGTAAAATCAGAACAACTACTGAAATGCTACGCAAATGAAGGTCACAGAAAATTTTTGTTTACGGATGAGAAAATGTTATATGTATGTTATACAAAGTGAGTAAATATAGTTTTCCCAATTGCCCTTATTGGCTATAATATAGAACTAATAATTTTGCACTAGTAATTTTCTGCATTCTATAAATAGGGTGACCATTAAAAAAAAAAGAATTTTTAATATTTTTTTTGATATATTTATAATTTTTATCTCCTGAACTAGATAAACCAGAATGTCAGGAAAGACATTTCTTTCAAACTATAAATCCAACAATGAGAGAAAACTCCTGAAAGGTTATTAAATATTTAATTAATAAATTAAAATTTTATACTAAATGCAAAAATAAGCTTTGAAGCACATTCTGTGCGACAAACGTATGCCATGTCTAACAAAGACTTTCGAAGTCAAGTCAAACCAAAACAAGAAAAAAAAAACAACTTTTCATTTACCTATTTATTATCTGTATCATCGCACTTGAATGCTAGAATTCTTTTTGTCTCGGCTTCATTTGTTCTTGGGAATGAGACGGCGCGTCGCTCCTACAGCGCCGGCGACGCCTCCACAATTATTAAAACTCATATTTCTCACTTCCAATTTTATGTTTCAGTGAACCTTATTTATTCGTGTGATGAAAACTTCGGATGCAGTTTCTTTCATAATATTCCCCAGTTAATTTTCTTGAGTTTTGTGAATGGCTGTAGAATTTCTTGGGTTTTGAATTGGATCTACACAATTCTGAAGTAGCGAAATATCCTCCTGCTATTGATTGATATAAAACAAATGTTATAAAGCTAATATTAAGTTAATTTTATACTAGTAGGCTTCTTTATCTTTAAACCAAGTTATAAGTAATTAAAAAAAAATACTCCGGTATGTTTGCTGTTTGTTGGTATTGTAATTATATTTTTACCGAGATAATACTGTCTAGACAAATCTAAGATAGGTTTTAAGATAGTATTAAGACATTCCTATAAATTTTGTAAAAACTTATGAATGAAAAAAAAAGATATATATATACAGCTTTCAATGTTCATATAATAGGTACAGCTCAATAGTTGGTTTATTTGATTGAAAGTACATGCCAAATACATACCTATGACATTTGATATTAATTACGTGACCCCTAAATTAAAAGTTCTTATTAGGTGTTATTTTTTGTTTTTTCGAAACATAACCCACTTGTCAAATATTATTTTCTTCTAAAGAATTGGTATGAAAAAATATAAATTAGCTTTAATGATCAAGCTTCTCGTAGTGCCTTGGTAACGTAGGTACACACCTACTTGTTACCAACACGAATTGCGAATTTGTTCCACACAAAAAGCGAGTAAATGCGCGCACGGCAAGTGATTGTGTACATTATTTAAGGTTCTGTCGAGATTCATCATCATCACAAACCCGTGTAATGAGCCCACTGCAGCGCTGTGAGTCTCTCCTCTGGGTGACGAGGAGGTTTAGGCCGTAATCCACCAAGCTGGCCCGGTGCTGGTTGGTGGATGTCAGATATTTCAGGCTGCCGAAATGGCTTCTGACAAACCCTAATGACTACTGTATACAAATATACAGCACCCGGGACCGACTGCTTAACGTGCCCTCCGAAGCACGGAAGTCGTCGTGAGAAATGAATGGTCGGCGGTCACCCATCCTAATACCGGCGGCGCACCGAGCGTTGCTTAACCTGCGATATCGTTTGATATGCATAGTAACCACGGCGCCACGACGACTTCCCTGTCGAGATTATTGAGTTAAAATATAACAAAAACTATTGCCATCAATTCAGGGGCGTGGAGACATATCTACGGTACGGCGCCGTTGCCATGGCATCGAGCGGCGCCGCACCTTTCCACGGCCTCGTGCACGGCGCACCGCTCAGCACTTCATATTTTCCCTTAAAATTATCTCCATCATGGTTCATTATAGAAAAGTAGCCGTATAAAGCTTTGGCCTGGTGATCATGACGCACAACGCTGCGGTATGCGTTGCCGGACACTCAATCATATGAAAAACGTCGAGAATGTTCTCTTGTTCCGTCGCAGTATGCGTCAGCGGCGAGGGGCAAGCGCGGTGAAGTGAGGAGGTGTACTGCCGCACAGCGCGGCTTCATTCTCGGTTCAAAGCTGCGGGGTGCAGTGTGCGTCACGGGTGTGCGTCACTGAGTCAATATGGAATTTTGGCAGCTGCGGCAAAATCAACTGACTACCTCTCCGCAGGGACGCTAAATGCTGCGATGTGATGCTGTGTTGCGGCGCATACTGCAGCGTTGTGCGTCATGATCACCAGACCAAAGCTTAACGGCACGACGCCGCAGCCGTGAGACGGCGCAAAGGCGGAAAGGTGCGCCGCCGGCGCGCCGTAAAGATGGATCCACGCCCTTAACAATTCTGAACAATCTGGTTTCAGGATTCGTATAAACCTTCCAAGCTTAACCCAGATGTTTAGCTTTAAAGAGTTCGTATTGCAGAAACGTAAGCTTAATCAATCAATCAATCAACCACTCAATCAATTTATTCATTCATAATCATAGGTATTATAAAGGTGTGCAAGTCTTAAGTGTTAGTAGTACAGCTATGATTAGCCGACATGGCAAATGAAATAATATTTTCAAAATATAAATATGTCAGTAAAATCTATACAATAATAAGTACATATACATCATTGCAATACAAAAAGAAACAAGAATTAACATTAGGTAATCAGATAGTGAGTTAAATACCGGATTAATTAATTAATTTACATTATATGTCAAAAACTTAAAATAAAAAAGTTATATAACAATACAAATAAAGTGATCCAACAAATACGTTATTTACATGTCATGTCCTCAAAAAAATCATTTAGCTTATAATATGCCTTTTCAGCGAGGAAACCATTGAATGTAGATCTAAATAAGTTGTCATTTGGTATTAATCTGATGAACTTTGGAATTTTATTGTACACTTTTGGTGCCATGCTGTTACTGCTCATTAAAAAAATATAAATTAAATTAGTTCTAAGAACCTGATCATTTCTGCTTTTTCACTGAAGTACGCACCCGTTTTGGGTCCACTCAATTCGTTCCTTTCACGTTCTTATTATGCCGACTACTCTTTTCATTAGGCCTTTTTATCTCCCTCTTTCAAAACTTTAAAGATACAAAGGGATTAATAAAATTTTTCACTTCCCGTTTGCGTTCGCTCCCGAACGGTCGTGTCTGCGGCCGCTCCCGAGTGTTCGTATTGCGCTGCCCTTGTTCCCTCCCCCGCACTCGTGCGGGTCAGGTGCCAAGTTAAGCTCTTTCGGAAAGTTTTCTCTTGTGGAGGCTGTGTGGTGTCGGGGCTAATTCATCTGCCCTTTTCAGGGCGGACCCGACTGCTGCCGGCCAAAGCATCGCTGGTCAGGTGGATACGTAACCGTGCCAACGAAGCCTGATCGTCCGCCGTTCACCGGCAATAGGTCCGTGCTAGGTCGTTTTCTTTTTCAGCGCAGTTTGTCTCCAATAGACTTTCTTTCAGCCCAGCAATGTCTTGTACTACTTGCATACTCCGGCATACTCAGATCGAGCTTCTTCAAATCGATAAGAGGTCATACAAAGCCCAACTTGATAACGCAAACGAGAGGGTTAATTCCTTGTCTAAGGAATTAGCAGCCGCTCGTCCCTCGCTCTATAAATTTCAACAGATGGAAGCCGAGAAGAATGCCCTTCTCGCCCAAATCGAGTCCTTACGTGAGCAATTGTCCGCTCGTCCCCAGGTCGCCTCTACTTCTCAGGGGCTCCAAACCGATTCTCCGGCGTCTCCAGATCCATCCGAGTGCGTCGACCCCCTTTCAAACTGTATGTTGGTAGATTCCACCGCATGCAAACGGAAAACTACCCCGCCAGGTAGTGATTCCGACTCTGCTCATTTAGTTCCAGAATCTCCTGCTCCGTTCACCGAGGTTCGCAAAAAGTCCAAGTCTAAGAAGAAGAAGCAAGATGCTTCTTCGACTATATCTCCATCCGTTTCAGCTGCTCCAGCCGCTGTTCCTGCTCCGCAAAATGTCGCACCGGCGTCTGCTCCTGCGCCTTTTGTTTCAGCGATCCCGGCGTCACAGCCTGCGTCGCAATCAGATTCGGCTCCGCCGAAAGTCAAGTCTCCGCCCCCCGTCTTCCTACGGGACAAGAGCCGCTGGACCGAGGTCTCAGCTCTCTGCGGAACGCACTCCCCGAAGATCCAGTATAGTAAGGCATCCAATGTGGGTGACTCTATTAAGGTCGTTGTCTGCTCAATTTCTGATTTCAGGAATTTCACTCGGCTTCTTGCTGACAAGAAGCTCGAGTACCACACTTACGCCCTCCCTGAGGAGCGTAAGATTCGTGCCGTCCTCAGGAACGTGCCGTTCGAGCTCTCGAACGAGCAAATCCAAGAGGACTTGTCTTCTCAAGGCTTCCCCGTCGAATCTGTGCACAAAATGCACAGCCGCCGAGGCAAGCAGTTCCCACTTGCGCTAGTAATCTTAGCGAAGAGCCCGCAAGGGCAGTCCATTTTCAGAGGCAAGCTCACCGTGTGCGGTCTCTCCAACATCCGAGTCGAAGCTCCACACAAACGTGGCTTCCCAGGTCAGTGCCACCGCTGCCAATTGTATGGTCATGCGGCGGCAAATTGTCATGCTTCCCCTAGGTGCGTCAAGTGCCTAGATCCGCATGGGACTAAGGAGTGCTCTCGCACTCCCGAATTGCCCACCGCTCCGTCCTGCGTCTTGTGCGGCCAGTCAGGCCACACAGCAAACTTTCGCGGCTGCCCCAAAGCACCGCGTGCTGCCAGGGCTACCGTGAAGCCCATCGAGAACTGGAGAGAACGACCGCAGCCTAGCTCGGACGCTCCTCCAGTCAGTTCAAAGGTCCCCAAGGCCTTTACTCCTATCGTTTCAGGTCAGCGCAGCCGGGTTGCGAATCAATCGCAACCGGCCGCCAAATCGGCTTCCCAGTGCCAGAACGCAAAAGGGTCTCAAGACCGCATGGCGTTCTGGATCCAGCTCGCTCCCATCGACGAGATCCTGGCTTTCGGCGCCGCTCTCGACGCCAGCCCAGAGGGTTTCAACGGTGCTCTTCCGGTCCTAACCAAGTTCGCTCCCCTTATTAGGAAACTCCAGCAAGCTCAACGTTTCTATACGTAGTCCTTCTTTCCAGCATTCCTATCTCTGAGTGAGTCTGATCACTCAAGATAATATCTTAGTTTCAGCTTTGTCATTTCTGCTAATCTTAGCTTTGTTTTTCTTACTTTCAGTTCCTTTTGGTGGCAGCCGTCTGGATGCCGCTCACTACGCAGCCTCTCGCTCCAATTGGCTGCTCAGCCTATCTGAGAGAGTCTCCACACTGTCTGGGCATTCTATTTGCCATTAGCCACTTATGGTTAACAGCTTATAGAATGCCCATTCGTCCGTAATAGGATTCATCCTCCTCCCGCTAAAGCTAGCTTTACTGGTTTTAGTGGGTGCCAAACGACTTTCCTTGGCGGAAAAAAAAAAAAAAAAAAAAATTTCAAGGTAAGTTGTGCCCTTTGTACGGTAGCTTTTTTTTATAAATCTATGAAACTTTAAATGTACTCGGCATCTTTTTTAAATAAATTATTATGATCAAAAAAGCCATCGACATTTAAAAAAACAGCCTAATTTCCATAGAGATGATAGTTGCTGTTATGTGATGGTTGAAACTAGCGTAGCTACGCTCGAAGACTGAGAAACCGATAGAGGTGAGGATATATGCGATAAATCAGGCACAAGTGTTTTTTTTGACAATTGAATTCTTTCAATATTAACTAAGTAAATAAATATAAATAAAATAAGTTGTTTGTGAGATACATTTCCATTCAATATTAAGGCCTGGTTTTTTAATGGTCGGATAAAAGTTATATATAGAATGAAATACTTATTACTCGACAGCTGCCAGCTTGTCTTTTCATTCTACATATGTAATTTTCATACAATTATACAGTCACCAGCCAAATTTTCAAGTTATTTTCTTTGATACGATATAAAAGTACCCGCATATTAGTATCGCTCAGTACAAAAAAATAAAGATATGACACCAAAAGCTTTTTTACAAATAGTTGCTGTTGATGAACATAGCTGCTACGACGCGGCATTTCATTGATAATGCTACCACGTAGTACTACACGATGTTATGTAGTAGCGCGTAGTCGACTTTATTTTAATGGTATTCATTATTTAGTTTGCTTTGCTAAATATACATACATACCTTGTTATGCAAAAATCGTTTCTATAAAGGATTAAATGTTACTGTGAAAAAAAATTTGGCTAGTGACTAAAATACAACCCTATATAATAAATCGTAAATCAACTTTATTCCTCCGAGTAACACTTTATTGGTCAGATAACTTTTATACGACGACGATTGAAAAATCAGGCTTAAAACATATTAAATATTTGATGTTACTTGAGTATGAAATAACTTTGCTTGGAGGCAAGAGTTTGGAAGCTTGAAATTTTGATGAATGCACGAACAAGCCGAAGTCCCTGAATGGCGTTCATTACGGTTGACTTATTATAAATGTGCATTTATATTATTTTCTGATTTGTTTTTTTTTTTCATAAATAAGGAAGTGTTTATGTTATTTTACAGTTAGTCAAGCTTAAACCAAATAAAAAATATACTAAACAACATCATTATATCGTACATTTATCATCTTAAGTTATATGCAACAACATTATTAAAATAAAACATAAACATAACTTGTAACAAATAAAGAAACATAATTATCAAAATGGCAACAAAACAAGAGCACCTTTTACATGATCGTGTTGACCTGTCTTTTGTTCTCGTGTAAACCGGTAGCCTGCCCAAAATTTCCGATGGGCCAGTGAGTATGAGCGGGACGAGAGATGCTAGACAGGTGATAGCACTATGTGACTTACATTCATATGCACGCACAATAATTGTATAATATCGCGCCCGCGCATTTTTATTTGTATTTGTTTATAGTTAAATAGGTCTTTTTTTTGTATTTTTATTGCATATTAGTGGTTTTCTTTAGTTCATAATAAGTATTTACCTTTAATTAGTGCTTAATAGATATAGATAAAATTAGTTATAAGTATAGTATAAGAGGAATTGCAACTTCCAGACAAACCAGCCATGGTTTTCGAAGTCAAGAAATGTGTAATATATCTGTAAAATATAATAAAATAAATAAATTTAAAAAAATGTAACACTGTACAACAATAATGAAACAATACAAGCTCATGCGAAAATTAAGAGAACATAACTCACCCCTTGTCTTATATGCAACACCTACATTATTTACGACAAATACAAAAGCTCATTACGCAAAAGTTGCCCAAAAATATAAACAGCAGCCGGAGCCGGAGGAGCCTGCCTGAGCCGGCCGTTGTTTTTATTAGTCAAAGTTCAGAGAGTAATTAAAAACTGCGGAACACCTCTGACACGGCGAAATTAAAGAGAGGGGAATATGGTAAACTACCCCACCGCTATTCACTATATGAAGTAGAAAATCGCTTTTTGTTGCAGCAGAAACTTGTGCATATTAAACATATTTTTTTGATTATACCTAATTGAATTTGATTTCAATTTCAGAAAGGACGATTTTTAACATAAAATTTATATGAATTGGTGATTGGTGATAAGGTTATTGTGTATTTTTTTTCTATATGGCGATGTTACACATTTGTGGAGTTAACGAGGGCCTTGATTTTGAGGCCCAATCGAGTTAAGTAGTTTGGAAAACTAACTTCTTCTTACTTATTCAGGTCTGAGTGTATTTTGATGACAATAATTACACTTAAAGCTGTACGGTAGCACCTACACAGGCCGTCGCTTAAACAGCGAGCTGTTCAATCACTGACACCGAAACCTACGATATCCCACCAAAAGAACCGGTAAATCCCATGGAGTTGCAGGTTACCATGAACGCTGTAACATTGCAATAACATTGCAGTAAATATTTTTATTCGCTCACAAAAGCTTTAATAACACAAGGCGCAGGTAAATGAATCGCAATGTACAGAATAAAGGGGCGGCATGTCTGAATTTCGTGGCACTCCGCGCTCACTGCGTAATGCGAATTTAATTGCTCAAGAAAAGAGCTAAACTTATGAATATTAAAATTAAAAGGTATATTCCGGAAGGTACGCCTAACTAGGTCGCCATTTAGAGATCATTTCAAAAGTTTAACGAATGAATTCTTAATTTAAGTCTATATATAAGAAATAATTTCAGTTTTTGCGACTAACTGAACAATTTGAAGAGTTGTTTTTATCCTGTTGATGTTTCTGAGTTTCGCATGTCCCACGCATTTCGTCCCTTGATCTTTTTGTGCATATACAGGATTAATTTTAATCAGCACATCACCTCTTGTTGGCAGCGTCTCCACATCAATCCCAACTACATTTGTTCTTCAACTTATTCAAATTAATAGTTTTTAAAATTTTAGTTTTCCCATACAAAACATATTTATAGCCTCGGTTTAGAGGCGTAACTCTATTTACTCTGATGGTAGGGTACCACGCAGCTGGCGTAATAAAATATCACCTCAAAATGTAGAGTTAGGAGAAAATGATTTTCTTTTTTTTTTTTTTTGTGTTATTTATCAAGATTTGTAAAAAGCCGTAGAACAAATGTTGGTGTTAAATAATACACTTTTTAACCGGATTTATCGCGTATATTTACATTTTAAATTGTGTCAAGCGTTTGTGTCAATCCAGAACGCTACGCTGAGAAACTGACTGAGAAACAGATGGAGATGATGATGTATAACTTTTTCAATCTATCAATCCGACGCTTGACACCTCAGTTGCTCGTGACCACGGGGTCTGCAAAGACACCGAAACGTCGAGTCAAAATTTAAAATGTAAATATACGCGATAAATCCGGTTAGAAAGTGTTTTATTTAATAGTATGAATCGCGAAAACTTAAGACAATATTAAATGTTGTTGAAATTGATGTGGAGAAGCTGCCTGCAAGAGGGGATGCGTTAATTAAAATTAACCCCGTATATCCTTCCGTGTATATACTATATACGCCCTATATATCCGTGTATATACATGTATATACCCTGTATATATCCGTGTTCAATATTATTACTCTCTTTGACTTCAAAATCAATAGCAGCTTTGGTTATTTTATTGAGTGAATTTTTCATTATTAACTCTTTGTATTGAGCCCACTGCAGTCCCCCCTTGGTTCACAAGGAGGGTTAGGCCGTAAACTGTCCCAGTGTCGTTATAATTTTCTGCGTACCTAAATAGCTTCTAACAAATACTAACGAGTACTGTATTCAAGTACATAGCACCCGGGTCCGACTGCTTAAAGTGCCCTCTGAAGCACGAAATTCGCCGTGAGAAATGAATGGTCCGCGGTCATCTATCCTTGTACCAACCCGGCCGAGCGTTGCTTAAAATGTAAATCGATTGATAATACACAGGTACCGCTGCGCTGTTACAGCATGTTAATGAGGAGATTAGATTTTCGCATATAATTACTGTATTCAGTGAACGTGTACCGTTTCAATGATTTACAGGGTGTCCCGCTTACCCTATATAATACCTTCTCGGAGGTATTCTAGTACCCATAAGGATAACAGAAAAATATAAAAAAAGAAAAATTCGAAATTTATTTTTCAATTTTTGTATGAAAGAAAATGTCGAAGTTTATTGCTGACATACAAAACTTGAAAAATAAATTTAGAATTTTTCTTTTTTATATTTTTTCTTCTGTAATCCTTATGGGTAATAGAATTCCTCCGAGAAGGTATTATATAGGGTAAGCGGGACACCCTGTAGGATCCATATATTCTTTATTCATTATTTGATGATTGATCACATTTTTTTATCAAAAGCCTGCTCAGCATAAAGTTAAAGTGTTAAAGTCATAAAGTTAATGGATTCGGAAATTCGGAAATTTTGACACATATTTTTAGTATCTTTTCGGTACGAGTATTATGTACTACCATGGCAATTTAATTACTTTTATGCGAGATGATGTAAATTAATATTAGAAAAGGAGGGTAGTCAATATTATAAATATTTAGATTTACATTAAAACAAACGTCTACTAGGTGATTTACATACGTAACAAGGATGTTACGGAGCTTCGACTCCGACTCCGTTAAGTCGGAACTTCCGATTATTATTGCACCTTCGCTCCGACATCCGACATCACCTCCGACACGTTTAAATCGGAGGTGTAATACACTACTTTTGGAGTCAATTCATTTGATTTAAATTGTTACAAAGCTTTCGTTCATTCAATATAATATGCTTCTATAGAATTCAAGACCTTTAATTTAATTTCTTGTTTATTTGGAAACATGCCAATTGCTTTCATTATTTGTTTTTTATTTTATAATTAAAATGAAAAAAAAAATTGACTGAATAATGTTTTATTTGTCCTAAAATAAAAGATCTCTCTCCTGCCACCAATTCTGACCCTTCCTCCGCCTCCGGTTCCGACTCCGATAAATAAAATTTAGAAACACCGACTCCGCCATATGGTGCGTACAGATTGCTAGTATTGCAACTAGTAATGTAACATTCTGCGCACGTTGCGTATTTGTACGTGTGGTGCGCAGAATGTTACATTTATTTATTTATTTATTTCATGCACATTACAAATCACAACCATATCAACATAAAAAACATAAGCATTACTTAGGTACCTATATAGCTGGGTTGCAACTCAAACATATGTGCAAACACAAATACGAATAGCTAAAGCTCCAAATAATAATTATGGAATCACAATATTAAAAAAGGGATTATTAATATGTAATACAGAAAAAAGCAATTGCTATCAAATATTCAAATATTTGAAATCAATTATCAAATATTGAAAATATTTAATACATTACAAGTTCCATTACAGAAATCTGTACGCACCATTAGGTTCCGATATAGTTACCTCCGTTACATCCCTGATATGTAAGTCATAAATAGATATTTTGTTTCTATGGCAGTATTTTAAGAAACTCTTAATTAACTTTTCTAGCTAGAGTATAACATACAAACTTTATTAATATTTATTTCAAAAACACCAATCATGATAAGGTCGAATGATTTATCTTTGTAGCATTCTATGGGTTTATGAGCAATAGTGTTGTATGAGCAATGAGCAGTGGTGACCACGACAGTCTGTAACTTTAAATCATTTTTCTAAATTAATGAATTATCAGACAACATTTGCATATTTTTGCCTGTTGTCACATCCATATACTTGAGATAAAGCTTAACAATATGAAACACATATTTCTCTAACTTATATGTAACAAATGTTGCACTACTTCCACTTAAGCCCATGATAGGTTTTAAAACCATAGAACCAACATGACCATGCGAACAGCCCACTAAAAATGTGCGGTTTTTAACGTAACCTATAGGACACTCCGGAAATCCGTAGTTCGCAAAAAACATTTATACAAAAGTTCTGCTTGTTTTAAACCAGTGAATAGGCATGATTTACAAATGCATACAGCTTTGAATTGTAAAAACACGGGATTGTAGTAAAAAAAACATGTTATATGCTTAAAAATATCTAAAAAAACAAGCAACATTTTCAACTGATACAATTTGAATAAGTTTAAGGATTGTTTTTTTTAAGCTATTGCATAGCTTCTATCGCGGGCCTTGAGCGTGAGGACCGAATCCAGAAATTCCGTAACGAAAAAACCTAACACTCCTAACTCCAACCGGCACAGCGGTGATACTTTGATTTCATAACTTTACATGCGGGCTTTAATAAACAATCAGCGCCATCTACTAGGAAATTGTGGAACTTCATATTAGATCAAACATTACTGCATTAATAAAATAAATAAATAATTATACTTGCATAAGTTGATAAAAAATGCTATGCAATAGCTTTACCGCGGCAGTCTCCGAGTGCCACACGTCTTTTTTTGTATTTGGTTCACCCTGTGATAGGCATATACCCTACTCAAAAACCATTCAGCTATCGTTACTGCGAGCCATGCATTTCATGCACTGCAAAAATTAGCATCCTACTAACTTTCGTTTAAATTCATCCCATAGCTTAACTGTGATGATATAAGTATCGGTACTATTAAAATGTGTCTCTATTAGAGGATTAGACTGTTTTTAATTGGCCTATTTTTTAACCTTGGGCACCTGTTTTATCACACACTATTAGAGTTATAAGAAAATCGAGTCTTTTAGTCTTCATTTTCACGTCTAGGACTCGTTAGTCACATTGATTCCGAGTCCTTTGAGTCTCCTGAGTCGGTGCCAGGTCGTTTTGCTAATGATACTATGACTATTTTATTCCATTCTTGTTCAAATACTCTGGTCCCGGTTTGTCATGTTCGTATTGTGCATCCATAGCTCATTGCACCTACTATGTAAGCAATTTAGTTGTGGCATGATATTGGCTCTCACAATTAGCTGTCTTATGTTTGTTTTTTTTCATGTCACGGTCAATTTATACTGTACCTATTTGTATTAATTTGATAATCCTGCCAAGAGTTTTTTTTGCCGGCTTTTTTTGTCTCTTAGTCTACTGTAATATCTTATTTAACAACTATTAACAACTAGTTAAAGCCGATGTATGTGATGACTGACTAAATCAAGTGTATTGTGAAATTCCTAAAATGAATGAAACTTTTGTGTAATTTTTTTTCCGAGTCCTTTTGAGATTTTTAATTTTTTTGAGCTAGACTTAGTCATGAACTTGAGTTGGTGTATTATATTATCCGATGTTGTGCGGTGTTTGCACCACTACTGTTAAAAACGGCTTACTAGCGTCATCCCGTTGGTACGTAACCCACGGAAACTATTTACTGTACTCACTTTAGGCCGGTTATAGCAAATGAAATTAAATTGAACTTAAAGTAAAAGTTGTGTTGAAACATTGTATTATTCCAATTTAGCCTTTAAGTTTTAATAAGCCGTTTTATTGCTTACCAATATGGAGGACACAGTCATGAGGTATTTTAAAACGACTCAGTCTTTGAGTTCTTTTTGGCAGGACTCAAGTCTATTTACAAGAGACTCCAAATTCTGAAGGACTTGAGCTCGAAGTTTTTTTTTAGAATTGAGTCTTCAAAAAAAGACTGAAGTCTTATTAGATAGGACTCCAAGACTCGAGTCTTTTACAACTCTACATACTGAAACGGTAGGTAGGAATACATTTAACGTGTAAATGTCTAAGTGTAAAGTAGTGCCTATGCGTTGGCGTACACGTGTGCAAGGTCTAATTAGGAAATCCCAATACAGGTCAAGGGCGGAAAATAATTACTATTCTGCACTGTCGGGCCTGTAGGACGGTCCTATAGGGAATGAATAAGATTGGGAGCTTTTGATCATTTGCAAGTATTAAAAGTCTACTTTCTATGGGTTAAGTCTTATCGTTTTGGAGATAGGCATACTTTTGTACTTTCTTGAATTTTTCCCAAAAGATGGCCCTTAGACTCGCACAACTGTTTTATTAATCCATTTTGTTTGTAAGTAACTTATATGTGCCTGTGTTTAAGTTACATCATTTTTTGCAGGAAATAAATTCTTCTTCTGGACTCTAAAGCAATTTAATTTAAAAAATAACTCATACACATAAAATAGATATAAATTATACAAAATCTACGTGTTTTGTAAACAAAATACTTTGTTTTAATGGACTTTATATCCCTATGTTTGTTTCCTAATTGAACAATGTTTATTACTTTTCAAACTCCACTTTATAAACGAATTGGAATTGTCGTAAGTAAAAAATATAGCACTTTTTAATTTTGTGAAAGATAAGTTTACGGTGCGCACAATAATTTTAAAGTATCTTAGTAAAAGTGATACATAAACAATGAAAATCACCGAAACACAGACGCTTTTGCTTTACTGAACTGAATTGCTCTTCCATTTAGAATTTTTTACCTTTTTACGTTTGGACTCCACTGAGACTATTAAATTCTTTTAGCAGTTGAAACTAGAACCTGTAGAGTTAAAACAATTAAGTGCTTTAACCTAATAAGATCAACTAACTAAATTGTCTCTTTATAAATAAAAGATTCAAAATGGCGGAGATGCAGTGAGAATAGATTAATTTAATTAGGCCTGGACCACATTATTTAACTATAGTACAGACAGCAACTTTATTTACTTGTTTACTTAGCCTATTACTACGGTCCTTACAAACAATCAAATTGAATACAAAAACAAGTTCATGAAACCATGACGAAGTCAATATTTTTTGTTGAACTTGGTGGTGTAATGGTGAGTGCCTGTCTATGTCACGAAATGTTTGAGTCCCAGACAAAAGCAAAACAGTTTGGGACCGAACTTTTTTTTAACGTGTCCGTTACTTCAGCTGGAAAGTTGCTTCTGATAATTATTTTTTCAGCGCACTAATTCCTATACCCGTAAGTTACCTGCGCATGCACAATGTTTCTCTCTACGACCATTCGTTTAGAATTTTCCAGCTGGAACAGCATTACCCTAGCAGGAATTGTTTTTTCCATTTATTCCAAAACGACAATACCCACAAATTTTGAATTTGGCCCACAATTACAGCATATAACGACCCATTTGTGCGCCCAATTACAGCTTTCTAGAAGCAACTTTCCAGCTGCTCTAATGGACACTTTTTTAACGTGTCTTGACTCTGATTGTATTAGGACAATACTAAATTCCTAACTGTAGGGTTACATAGTTTGTTTGTCAGTTTTGGTAGCTTATAATTTATTCATAAATGCCCTAATAATCCTGTTCACTGTGACTAAATCACGCTATGTAGTACGGTAAGCTGATATGATTCAATCCACCCTGACCCTGGGCCCGATTGATTAATTATCCGTTCGGTCATCCGATTTCCTAATTAATATGCACATAATGTAATCAAGTTAGTACAGTTCGTTTGACACTGTAATTTCAACGTAATTTCAAATACTTCTGTGGTTTGTTTATTTTAGGATGTTTAAAATTACATCGTAGCTGTAAAACCCATTTCGAATATTGAAGACTGAAAATAAGTCTTTGATTCATTTCCTTTAGTAATTATTAAATTTTGTGTAGCTTTTAACTGTTTCTGTATTTTGTGTTGCTATTATTTTGTATTTTATGTAGGGGAAACCTTATAAAGATTTGACTTCACTTGCGATTGGTCTGAAACAACCTTTACTTTGTTTCAGACCAAAGTCAAAGTCAAAAAAATCTTTATTTCGTAAGTATTTAATACATACATTTGAAATAAGTCACACAATTTACAAATTGAACTGAATCTACCACCACTTCGGAAAGTCGATCTGTTAAGAAGAAGTGGCAAGAAACTCAACAGCAATCATCTTTTAAGAATACACAATAACAATTAACAATTCTCGCATCCGGATAACTTATAGTAAAACTTTATATAACACTTATCCTTAAATCTATCGAAGAGTTAATCTTAAATATTTTGGAATTATATTATAAAAGCGTACACATTGACCCATGAACGAGTTGGTGATCTTCTGGAGTCTACTATTTTATTTATACAATAGGCAATCAAGTATTAGACAGAAACGTAGACATAGATATAGAGGTAAAGATAGAAGTAGATAGATGTAGCGATAGAGGTGAGAGATAATACAGATAATGTGGATGGAGATGGGAATAGTCGTGGACAGAGACGGGACACAAACACGGATGTGGACATGGAGTTGGGGAAGTCAGAGTCAAATTCAAAAAAGTAACATAGTCATAAAGTCTTCAGCAAAACGACCTGGCACCGCTAGCAGCACCCGTTCACGAGTATAACGCAAGCACCAGCCATCACCCTCCTCAACCATATTTTAGGGAAGAGGGTGACCCGACACCCGACGCTACCGCTAGCCATTACGCCTGAGGGAGCATGACGTTCTTGCTGTTGTATGGATAGGAAGGAGATGGAAATGACGTTGGATAAGGAGATGGAGATGGAGTTGGAGATTGAGAACTTTCGAAAAACAATTTACAACCAAGGACTTTTATCGTCCATATATTCAGATATTGTATAAAAGCCGTACACAATTACAATTACTACACAATTTTTGGTTAATAGTTTCTTTTAATTTATCAAGTGGTAAGTCTTGAATATTTGTGGGAACCTTATTATAAAAACGTTTGCATTGACCCATAAACGAGTTAGTGACTTTATGAAGTCTACTATCATAGCCGGCTAGCTGGTACTTATTTCTAGTATTAACAATATGCAAGTCACATTTTCTATGGAACATGTTTAAGTTCTTTTTTACGAACATAAGATTTTCAAAGATATATTGTGAGGCAAACGTAAGAATATTTATTTCTTTAAAGTTATTTCTAAGTGTCGCTCTGGAATTAAGTTTGTAGATTGCGCGAATAGCCCGTTTCTGCAGCACAAAGATGGTTTTAATATCGGCAGCATTTCCCCACAGGAGAATGCCATATGTCATTAAGCTATGAAAATAACCAAAATAAACCAACCAAAAATGAGCTTTATTAATATAATAATTGCTTTATTTGCTAAAATTTTTACATTCAAGTTACATTTTATACTTACTTACTAATAAATGGGTACAACATTAAACTTAATGTATAACAAAACTAATGTGCTCTAGCTCCCACACTAGGATAACCTGTGTCGTTCTAATAATAAGTTTATTTGTCCCCAGTGTGAATATTTATAAAAGTGTGCGAAGTAAAAGTATTTTCCTTGTGAAATAAATAATAATAATCTCAAACAGTCATTCTTTAAATTATCTCACGATCCCCCGTTGCAGTAGCTAGTTTTATCTGTGTTCCTGTTTATAATTAAATGAAAGTGTACGTATGAGTGTAAAGGTATTCAAAGTAGATATGTAGGTAATGTACATTTGTGATGTGTATTATTTATAAGATATTATTATGCTCTCTGTTTCGTCGTAATTTTGAGTAAGTAACCATTTTTTTATGACACGCCTGCAGTAAAATTTAGTTTTTGATACAATGTTTAATATTTTATTGATTTTATTATATAGATAGGGCCCCATGTATAGAAATGATCTTTTCCCAAACTCATTCCTTATGGATTTAATCTCAAATTTTATGACACGCTGTGAACGACATTGTGTAGTTATGTTCTGTACGGCTTTTTTATGAAAACGGAGTACAGTAGTATATATAAATAGCTGTCTTACAGTTAGAAGCTGACTTATTTGATATAGTTGCTGGGTTGAAAATCGACGTGGTTTCTGAAAGGCCACCTTTATAACTGCACGTTGAGCACGTTCGACTCGAATGAATTTACTTTTACATGCGGCTCCCCATACCGGTATACAGTAGCTTATAACTGATTCATAAAGCGCTGTATAAACTAGACGGATAGGTTTTTCATCACCGACGACAGCCAGTCGTTTCACTATATGGAGCTGTTTTCGAAGTCTGCTTCTCACTGTGTCCAGTTGTTTGTCCCAGGATAATTTTCTGTCAATCGTTACTCCAAGATATGTAATATTTTCTACCTCTTCCAGGATACTGCAATGACAGTTATTTAGGTCATTATTGCAGTCATGTAAGATGATCTTTAATTTCGCACGTGGCGCTGTTTTTTCAGATATTCGAAAATTTAGGACCTTTGTTTTTTCTTTATTTAAGGTCAACAAGTTATTTTGCAGCCAACTTGCCACCACAGTTAAGCCATTTCTGCAAACCTCAACAACCTCAGTCCAGGATTTGCCGTAAAAAAGTATAGCAGTGTCATCAGCATATGTAAAGATTCTTGCTTGTAGTAACTGTAGTTTGCAAAGGTCATTAATATATACCAGAAACAGGGTGGGTCTAAGAACGCTGCCCTGTGGTACACCAAAATCAACAAAGTTGTGATCACTGCTAAAGTCCGCTACCGTTGTGCATTGTTTTCGATTTTCTAAATATGATGCAAACCACTTGTTGGCTAATCCTCTAACCCCATATCTATCTAACTTTTTCAGTAGAATAGGTCTTGATACTGTATCAAATGCTTTCGCCAGATCTAAGAACACCCCTATGCAGTTATTTTGCTGATCTAGGTTTTCAGTAACAGTGTTGACCAACTCAGTAACAGCATCCTCTGTTGAGGTGTTTCTTCGAAAGCCAAATTGATTAACAGCAAGTAGGGAACTTTTTTCGAGATAATTTAAAAGCCGTTTGTTAACTACTTTCTCAATTATATTTGACAGGGTTGTAAAGAGTGATATGGGTCGATAGTTCGATGATTCCAACTTATCACCTGCTTTATAGATGGGACAAATGGTGGCAATTTTTAAACAATCTGGGACCTTGCCTAGAGACATACTGAGGTTACAAATATGTGAAATAGGTTCCGCTAATACCTGTTTATTTTTTATCAGCATATTATTACAGATATTGTCATAGCCTGGAGCTGATTTTGCCTTAAGGCTACTTATAATTTGAATTATTTCATTTAGGCTAGTGGGCGCAAAAAAGAAAGAACTGACTGTAGAGGAAACCGGGAGAATTTCTGGAAGTGATTTTGCTAACTCTTCTTCTGTTTGACCAATTTTGTTTAATATTTTAGTTGCCAGTATTTTACCAATAGATGAGAAATATTCATTTACCACATTAAGAGATTCAATTTTATTTGATTTAATTTTTAGTAATTCTTCGGAGTGTAGTTTTTGGGTCTTAAGACCGCATATATTTTGCATTGCTTTCCAGGTTTCTTTTGAATTACCATTGCATTCTTTGAGAGTTTTTCTTTGTTCTTCATGTTTTGCGTAATGGATAATATTATTGCATATATTTCTATATCTTTTATATTTATCCTGTAGATCTTTGTCTGTAGGGTTCTTCCTTGTTAAGAGTGTAAAAGATCTCTTTTCCTTGTACATGAAAGCAACCCTTTAGTCATCCAGGGCTTAATGATAGAACGCGAGTAAGATGTATAGGTAACTGTTGTGCATTTTTCTACAGTGTTTTTCATAATTTGGTTAAAGTTTGTTATACTCAAATCAATATCTTGTGTATCTATAACTGTACTCCAATCTTGTTTCTCTAGGGTAGTTTTTAACAATGCGTTATCAATATTTATTTTCTTTTTTGGTTTCCTAATGTTTTTAGGTAAACTAATGTCTATACTGCTAAAAACATACTTGCATTGTCATTATATTATATTCAATTAAATGCAGGTTATATGGATTACGCTTCCTGTAAACTAAGCTTGGACACAGCACTCATACCTAGATATCATCAGTCTTTGGAATATTTACAATAGGTTTACTTAAGTATGAACTAGAAACAAAAACATGTTTCCTATTGATTCCTATTGAATCAATATATCTCGAAAAGTTTTAACAAAATAGAAACATAACTCAATCGAACAATAATGTTAGCGGCCACATCATTAATAGCGATCTCTTTTAGTAAACCATGACGACCACTTTGGCGATGGGGTAAACCTGTCTGCTTCATACGCCAGTGGTTGCGGTATCGATTCCCGAACAGAACAAGAAAAAAAAATGTTCCGTGTCTAGGTGTTTCTACTTATGTATTTATTTTCTAGGTTCCCCCCTAGTTCGCTACATGGTATCCCATAACACAAGCTATGCTTACTTTGGAGCCGTGTAGTTGGTGTGATTGTCTGGGGATTTTATTTTATTTATGATTATTTTTACATCAAAGTGAAAAAAACTAAGTTGCAATGTACATTTCAAGCCTTATTTCTAGAGATCTCTGAATTTGAAATACCAGATACCAAGTAACAATATTTTATTTTTTATTTATTTATTAAAGAGGAGGTCGAAGATGAAAGAACTGGCTCTTAATAAAATATTGCTGGAACATATCACCGCTGTATGTCGAATATAATCTGGCTAATGAAAGTAGAGACTGGGGAAACATGGTGAATTTAAAAAAATAGCATCATGGTAACCCCGACAATAGTACGAAATAAATGGATTAAACAAACTTTATACTTGATATTTTTTTTATAAAATTATCATAAAAAATAACAATATTGGTACTGTCCTACTTTTAATGAGAAGTATATCATTAAAATGATAGGCAACTAGTATTACTCAGGTTTAAAAATAAAACAACAAAATACAATAATTATATTTATTCATTGTTGTCAAAATCTTAATCCAGGAATTCTATATGGAATGAATCTTCAGCGTCAATGGTATCGCTGTTTCCTACATTAATTTAGAAGGTAAGATGTTTTTTAATTTTTTTATTCATTTTCAAATACGAAAATGCCAAAATCTCAATTACCAAAACCACCAACCATTCGATTGACAACAGTGACACCAGAAAAAACGACTTTAACATTCATGCTAGTACTGCCATATAAAAAGTTTGCAAAAACCCCCAGTGTCTACTTTCGTTAGTCAGACTCACCAGACTCTACGAGGGTGGATTGAAAAGTTCGCGGCCTAGTCAAGAAAACAGAATAAAATACATACAAAAATATTTTTATTTTTTGACGTAATCTCCATTTAGCTCTATGCACTTCTTCCATCTGCTTTCCAGAGCTTCCATACCTGTTTTAAAAAAAGATTCCTCAAGGTCTTCAAAATACAGGTTAACAGCGGCTTCGACCTCTTCATTCGTTAAAAATTTCTGCCCACCGAGGTGTTTTTTCAGGTTTGGAAACAGATGAAAGTCCGAAGGTGCCAAATCAGGAGAATAAGCTGGATGTGGCAACAATTCGAAACCACAATCACGAATTTGAGCCATAGACTCGACAGACGTGTGGACTCGGGCGTTGTCCTGGTGAAACAACACTTTCTTTCTCAGTAATCCTGGGCGTTTCTGTTTAATTTCTTCACGTAAACGGCGCAGAAGGGTGCTATAGTACGCAGAGTTTATTGTTTCGCCTTTTGGAAGGTAGTCCACCATAATGACACCCTTAGCATCCCAAAAAACCGATGCCATCACCTTGCCAGCCGACAGAATTGCCTTTGCTTTTTTCGGAGTTGGTTCACTTGATTTTTTCTATTGTTTGGATTGTTGTTTTGATTCTGGGGTATAGTGGTGAACCCAGGTTTCATCCATTGTCACAAATCTGTCAAGAAAACCTTGTGGATCAGCCTCGAACATCTCCAAACAGTCGCGAGAAATCGTGAGTCGAATTCGCTTTTGCTCTACTGAAAGCAATCTGGAGACCCACCTAGCCGAAACCTTAGAAAAGCCGAGTTCATGGACAATGATGTTTTGCGTTCGTTCATATGAGATGCCTATAGTGTCTGCAATTTCTCTGATAGTCAATCTACGGTCTTTCAATATGAGATCACACACTTTATTGATGTTTTCTTCGGTCGTAGACGTCATTGGCCTGCCGGAGCGAGGATCATCTTCGATGTTCTCTCGTCCACGTTTAAATTCTGCAACCCATTTTTTCACAGTGGTATAAGACGGGGCAGATTCCCCTAATGTTGTTTGCATGTCATCATGGATCTCCTTTGGTGTTAATCTTTTTTTAAACAAATATTTAATCACAGCACGTTGTTCAAATTTCTCCATTAGTGAAAATTTGTTCTACACACGTATTTATATTGTTCGTAAAATTTTATTTAAACAAGATATCAAATTGAAAATTCGCGGGCTGACAATCACGGCTGGAAATCTCCATAGTGTATATTAGCATCACTCTATGGATATTGTCCATGGGCTCACATAATGATATTGACACTTGACTGCTTGAATTGGTTGAATAGTTTGATTGAATTGAAAGTTTCAATTCGAATTGAACAATCTTTGTAGAGATTGACACAATAACAATCTTTGTGAATTGATGTGTAAATGAATTTAATTATAAATAAATTATAAAAATATTGTATAAGTTGTGAAAATTGTGTTACCCTTATGTGAATTTCCAAGAAAATATACCAAAGGAAGTACCTAACTATAACTCAACAATACCTGAAATATACTGACAGCGAGGACTGAAATTATATACCTATATTGGATTTGTAATTGGATTGTCAGAAAAATTTATTTAATCACACCACATTGTCTAGCCTAAATTAAGTCTCATTAAGAACTTGTGCTATGGATACTAGATAACGGATAAATAAACTTAAGAAATATATAAACACATAGGTATTTTTTATTTTTTATATAGAAAAACATCCAGACCCATATTTATTTATTTGTAAATTTTATTATTTGGCAAAGGAATTACCTATTGGCATAACATACTAAGAAAGTTCTTTGCCATGTCCGTAGAAAAAAAAACTGCTACACCTCATTGTGTAGAATAACATTTAAAAAAAAACAAGCTGTCAAAATCAATATGTGAGCCTCGTATAGACCGACATCTATGACAAGGGAGTTGTCCGTCTGAACTTGTTCTCCTTATTAGTCTGTGCTGACAATTGAATAATGACAGTTCAAAATGACGGCAGAAAAAATAACAAAAGTTTTTTTTTTAATGGCCAGGCCGCGAACTTTTCAACCAATGTAGTATTTTATATCATATTTACGAATGACAGGCATCTATTTCCCGCGGTTTCGGCGGGAAAATGCCATATCAAATCCGGACAAAAATATCTGTGTAGTTCCAGGCTCAAATTTCCTTTTCCCAATATAAATTTTTACCTTTGCCTATATTATTAGTAGGAAGAGTAATGCCACGATTATTTTCTCCTTTAACTTGAATTTATATGATAATTTTGCCTTCATGATGGATGAAACGCTTACAAACTCAGCTTAAACAAACACGACTACCGACACGCATATGACGAATTTAATTTAAAAATGGAGGGTTGTATGTAAAACGTCAGAAATTTTTCGCAACGCAGCAGGTCATAAATTAAAATTGTGTACCTACATTTTTTTAATATTCACACCATATAATTTATGAAGTTTTGTTATCTTGTAACTGGTTTAATATGGATACTGGCAGATTTGTACAGCTTTTTCCCTGTAAATATTCGTCCCTTATTAATGCTTTGATAAATTAATATAGTTATAGAACTTGGAACTAAATGTATCAAGAGTTTGGGTAAAAACAATATTTCTTGTTTTCATGACAAGATGAAGACTAAGATGGCACATATCCACGAGAAATGTATTCTCTCGCCGCTTATTAGTTCCAGCAGGACTTTTCGCGTAATTAAAACAACAGCGCTGTAATTAAGACAAGCTTGTAGACGAAATGACAAACAGTTCGACGACTGTTAGTTCTTACTCACGCCTTCATCTGCTGCGGGCGTTGAGCTCGAGTTATGGACCTGTGTGTTATAGAATACCAATTACATCACTCGTCGCTAATGCATCAATGAACTCGACGCTGTTGTTAAGTCCTACAGGACTGTACTGGTCCGCAAGAACAGTCACAGGTATTTTTTTAAGCATTACTGGATTAAGTATTAAGTAATAGGTAATGTTTTTTTAATAATAAAATATAGAATGTGCCAGCTGCTTCTCTTCTCGGGCATACTGTAAAAGTCAGTTAAGGGACAGAGGTTCTATAAGATAGGCTGACCCCCTGTCACTGCAATAGCCTATCTCCACGATTACAATGGCTCCAAATTTGTCAAACGTGACAGATGGTTTTATAACCTCTGGTGTTCTGCCTACCCCATAAGGAATACAGGCGTGAATTTATTTATGTAAGTATGAACAAAATTTGTGAATTTAAAAAAAGTAATAGCGTAATTAATTAGCTGACTGTACCTCTCACGAGGTAAGCTCCAGTCGATACTAACTAGATCTTGTAACAGAGCTTTGAAGTTGTCGACGAGTAGTTAACTTACTTAGTTACTTAACTGCATTAACTATCCGTAAAGCTTCAGGAAGTCACTCGTTAATGTCCTCGTTTCACTAAAACCTTCGTAATTTCGTTAACCTGTGTTGTGGGACAACAAGATGAATCAAATGCCTTTTTTCTATATTTGTATCCGTGACTAAGGCGGCTGTTAACATCAACCTCATATGAAACTGAAGACGAGATCAAAAGGTTTGGGAAGTAATTGGCTTTACATAAACTACTTACGGAACAAATCACAGAATGAGGAAAATCGCAGGCGAACCAAAGTCACTGCCAGAAGGACCATAAAGCTGAAGTGGCAATGGGCAGGGCACATAGCTCGCAGAACAGATGAACTTTGGGGCAGAAAAGTTCTCGAGTGGCGGCCACCTACTGGGAGACGCAAAGTCAAAACAAAGTCAAAAGAATCTATAAGTATTTAAATACATTTGAAACAAGTCAAACAATTTACAAATTGAACTGAATCTACCACCACTTCGGAAAGTCGATCTGTTGAGAAGAAGTGGCAAGAAACTCAACAGCAATCATCTTTTAAAAATACAAAATAACAATTAACAACCAGGGAATCCCATCTTCTTGCATCCGGATATCTTATAGTAATAATTTTTATATAACACTTATCCTTAAATCTATCGAAGGGTTAATCTTAAATATTTTGGAATTTTATTATAAAAGCGTATATGTACATTGACCCATGAACGAGTTGGTGATCTTCTGGAGTCTACTTTTATATTTATACATTAGCAGCGTGCTTCGGAGGGCACGTTAAGCAGTCGGTCCCGGTGCTGTATACTTGTATACAGTGGTCGTTAGGGTTTGTCAGAAGCCATTTCGGCGCCCTGAAAATTCTGGCATCCACCACCCAGCACTGGGCCAGCTTGGTGGATTATGGCCTAAACCTCCTCGTCACCCAGGGGAGAGACTCATGCCCTGCAGTGGGCTCATTGCAAAGAGTTGTGATGATGATGATGATTAGCAGCGTAGGCAGGCCCCCGAAAGATGGACCGACATGAAGAACCTTGGGGGAGGCCTATGTCCAGCAGTGGACGTCTACTGGCTGTTGTTGATTATGATGATGACATCACATCTAATAGGATCATATCACCAAAATGTAGTATTCGCTTTTTACGACACATCTGCACAAGGGCAGTAGGGCTGTTCTAACCCGGCCCTACACGGCTAAAATACGGCGGGTTTTGTAGACGAAACAAGATGACATAAAATGCGCAGCGAATTTCATAGAGCTATATTTTATGACGTTATAATGGAAGTTGTTCAAGTGCAATTGTTGGTTATTTAAAGAATGAAGGCACATTATGTCAAAGCAACATTTTTAATTTGCTTCGCTAAGCTAAGAGCTTTCTGCGGTTCGATCGAAGGCTTCTAAATACCTTATTGACTACTAGTAGTCGCGCCCGGTTTTGTTCAAGTAACTATTGTTTATTGAATTTCCCAATGAAAAGCCTTTTATTCATAAACCTAGAAAGAACTGGACTCTCAAGAGACTGTAATATTATGTATATACCCACCCAGAATCTTAGTGTTGTGGAAATTTTGCTTTTGTAAATCAATATCTGAAATAAGTTTCTTTTTCTCTCTTTTGTCGCTAAACTCTTAATCTTCAAATAGCAATAAATATGAAGTGTTTAAATAAGTAATTAAATTGAATAAATTGAAATAAAATTACTCTAATTATTCAAAATTGTCGCTAATCTATGTAACTATGTATTTTAAGGAATAGCGGGGTATCCTGGCACAGGTATTTTATACTTAAAAGGATGCCCCATCTTGTAACTAGCATAAGTTATGCGTTTTTTTTTTTTTTGGTATTTTCTGGCATGAAAGAATTTAAACTTATAATCAAATCGTAAATTACATGGGCAAAGATATGCAAGCGTATTGTATACTGGTAAAGAGAACAGACAGTTAAATTAAGAGAAATGAAGAAGCAAATATTATTATGCTTGGACACAATTATTTTCTCTTGGCCCAAATGCTTCTTCTGTCTGATGAGATGGGTGTTACTTACTTACGCTTACTGAATTTCATTACATAACAAAATTATACATTTTTTTAAACAATAAAATGTTTGCGTAAGAACACAGTCTGCGTTTTTCTCATGGTATTAATAATTCAAAAATAAGGTAGGTACTTAAACAAAAAATAGGAAATTATTGAAATAAAGAATGAAAATAAAGGCCGACGAATTCTTTACACGTACAACGCGAATACATTCCATTTCATTTCACAAGAAAAAAGAAGAAGATTTGCTTTTTGTTTTACATTTCATTGTACAATTTGAGAGTCAGTCGGAAATGACTTTTAAAAAGTTTTTACATTTTAAAAAGTCTAAGAACAAACGTTGTTGGGATTGATATGGAGAGGCTGTCAACAAGAGGTGATGCGTTAATTTAAATTAATCTATACTAATATAAAGCTGAAGAGTTTGTTTTTTTGTTTGTTTGTTTGTGTGAACGCGCTAATCTCAGAAACTACAAATGGGATTTGAATTTTTTTTTTGCATTTGATAGCCCAACTCTTGAGGAAGATTATAGGCTATATTTTATCCCAAAATTCCCACGGGATCAAAAGTTACGCGGGTAAAACCGCGCGCGGTGGCTAGTCCTGTATAAAACAAAAGTTAAAACTTGGCCACAAAATAAATGAAATAAAAAAAATAACATATATAAAAACAAACGTCATCATCATCATCACAATCCTTTGTAACGAGGCCACTGCTAGACCATAAGTGTCTCCCCTGGATGAGGAAGAGGTTTAGGTCATAATTCTCCAAGCTGACCTAGAAACGAAAAAATATACACTAACTTAAAACTGTCTCAAGATGCATCTGTAGTACTTTACTCAGCTAAAGCGTCCCAGAATCTAAGTTTCTCAAAATCGATAACATTCAAACCATTTGTTGTCAAATCCAATCAGTTATAAACAAAAGCAGTCTACTACCGCATTTACCTTTAAATTGCACTCGCACAGTTCGCTAAAGGTAATATAAAATACGGCTTACGCGGACATTCTCGTAAATCAGTTTAGTGAGACATGTTGAACTTCACCTTTGTTGCTACTTTGTCTTCGGCTGCGTCGGCGCTGCTAAGCCCGCAGTGGGGCTCGAACTCGTTGCTTGTATGGCTGGGATTAGGGTTTGGTTGGATTAAAAGAGGATTAAGAAAGTTTACATTGTACTTTTAATGATGAGAGGTCGTATGAAAAATGTGTGTGTATTATGAAAGTGAAGGAGCATAAATACATTAAGTTCAGTTCTTTAGTCTCTGCGTACCCCAAGGAGGCGTGGACAGGCGTGATGTTATGTATGTACGTTAACATAATTGTTGAATTTGAACATAAATAATTGTCTGTTACTCTTTTAAAGTAAAAGCTTAAGGCTTTGAGCTTAAATTAACATAAAGTTTAGATAGCTCATAATTTATATTCTACGCTATCTGCTAGTTTACGATTTTCTAAATCATCTCCACGTTACTTGGTTCTACTTAGTCCACATTCAGCTTTACGGACTACCTTGAACCGATCGTAGGTCCACCTTGCAAGGACCAGGGACCATGTATCTTCTCGAAAAAAAATGTAACAAATCAGTAAAAATAATCTTGCCTGTCGAATTCCAGAATACGGCGGCGAAATGTGAAAAGTTGTAAGTGCTTAACAGTGACAAATAAGCCTGTGTTTAAATAATAATTAACATTATTTTACACAGTGCTATATAGCTCTATGCTAAACGAACTGCTCGCGTCCGCAAGGTTTAGCCCTCGATGCCTTGTACGTGGTCCCTGGGTGGTGCTAAACGAGCAGTAAAATCTGGTGGTAGGCTTCGGCCGTGGCTTGTCACCACCCACTAGACAAAACCATGCCGCCAAGTGACTTAGTCGCGTTCCGGCATGATGTCTAGTGTAGCCATTGAGGAGGATAGGTCTGAGTAATCGTGCTGCATCGGAGAACAGTTTTCAACTCGTAGGATAATGACTCACCGGGTAACTCGTTTTGGAGGGTAGCGGGATCCGAAGCACGGTGCACCGCTGGCCGACCGCAGGTAGTAGGGGGCCCAAGTAGCATGCCAGCCACATGCGAAAGGCTGCCCCGCCACCTCGCGAAAAATCCCGGGAGGCTCCATCGTGCCGGTTGGCGACCGGTTAGAGAGGACCCGATGGCGACCTCGGGGGGGTTCGGGCGTCCCCGCAGTCTCCAAGCGAGTTCCCCAATGGTGCGTTGTTTCCTACGAGTTGCTTGGTTCCATTTGCAGCGCTTCACTCAACTTCTATTCTCCTCCCTATTCACTCCACTACCAATTCACAATGAAAGGTCCTAAAAAGAGTACGGTTCAACAGCGGTTGCACTTCCTCTCCCTTAAAGTGCACTTCTGTAACATCCAAGAGGAGTGCACTCCAATCTGAATGATGTCCACCACCATCTTGAGACGGAGAGACCACACCTACTCTTTCTAACGGAGACGCAGATCTGCGATCCGTCAGACTCGGCATACCTTGGTTACCCAGGCTATATCCTGGAGTCTCTTTTCCGCCCGCACGCCGGGGTGTGCATGTATGCCAGTGACGCGATCTGTTATCAGCGTCTCCGTTACTTGGAAGTGCCGGACCTTTCAGTCATGTGGGTTCACATAGATACTGGCCTAGACCAAGTGGTTTACGCTTGTATCTATCGTTCACATAGCGGAGATCGGGAGACAACGAGGCTTATGGAATACCTTGGCAATACAGCAGATAAGATTCAGCAACGTTTTCCCACGGCGCAGTTGGTGCTTCTGGGGGATTTTAATGCTCACCACGGGCAGTGGTTATACCCGTATCAGGACACTGACCATGCTGGCAGAGAGGCCTTTAAGTTTTCGCTGACTTATGGTCTCTCACAGCTTGTTAACGAGCCTACGCGCATCCCTGACGTTGCTGGCCACACTGCGTAATGCTTGGACCTTCTACTGACAACCGATCCTGACAGATACTCGGTGTCCGTCACTGCACCTTTAGGGACATCCGATCACTGTATGGTGAAATCTGTATCGCTGTACTCGCCACCTGACACCCGCCCAAAAGGCTCCAGGCGAGTATGGCGTTACAAGTCAGCAGATTGGGATGAAATGCGACATTTCTTCGCATCTTATCCATGGCGGCAAACTTGTTTTACATCAACCGATCCATCGTGCTGCGCTGATGCTGTCTCAAGTGTGATAGTTCAAGCAATGGAGTACTTCATTCCCCACGCTGATCTATCCCTTGAAACCAAAGCTCGCCCATGGTTTAATACTGCTTGCCTTGCCGCTGAAAAGCGAAAGCGGGAAGCATACAAAGCCTGGGCAAATGCTCGCAGAAGCAAAGCCCTGGATTCGCATGAACTTAAGAAAAGATACAATGCTGCCGCCAAGTCCTGCAAAAAGGTAATCAAAAGAGCTCGTTTTGCCCACATACGCCGTATCGGAGACAGAATAGCAGCATACCCTTCGGGAAGTAAAGCTTTCTGGTCCCTTGCCAAGTCGGTCGAAACGAACTTTTGTCGCCCGTCGCTGCCACCACTGAGGAAACCCGATGGTTCTCTGGCCCACACTGCTAAGGAGAAAGCAGATTTATTTGCTAGTATCTTCGCAGAAAATTCTCGTCTAGATTGCCAAGGAAAAATCCCACCCCAATTACCTCAGTTCAGATCTACAATGGGTACCGTTCACATTCGCCAGAAGGAGGTTCTTAAATGCTTGCTGCACCTAGACGAGAACAAAGCTAGTGGTCCAGACGGTATTCCTGCAGTGGTCTTAAAACGCTGCGCAGCTGAGTTGTCTCCCGTTTTGACGCGTCTTTATCGACTTTCATTGGAATCCGGTAAGGTTCCCAAGTCCTGGAAGCTTGCTAACGTACAACCAGTACCAAAGAAGGGAAGCCGTGCCGATCCTGTCAACTATCGACCAATTTCAATCACTTCCATACTTTGCAAAGTCATGGAACGTGTATTGAACAATCGACTCCTGGCATACCTCGAGACCAACGAGCTCCTAAGCGATAGCCAATATGGTTTCCGCAACGGGCGCTCGACCGGCGATCTTCTCGTGTATGCCACTCACTTATGGAGCGAGGCCTTGGAGGGTCATGGTGAAGCAATAGCTGTATCCTTAGACATTTCCAAGGCCTTTGACAGGGTCTGGCATGATGGTCTCTTAAGTAAGCTTCCAGCTTATGGCATACCGATTGGGCTCTGCGACTGGATATCTGATTTTCTGAGGGAACGGTCAATTCGAGTAGTCTTAGATGGCTTCTCCTCCGACCAAATGGCAATTAATGCCGGGGTACCTCAGGGATCTGTTCTCTCTGCAACATTATTCTTGCTGCACATTAATGACCTTTTGACACCGGGCATTATTAGTTATGCTGATGACAGCACTGTTGTAGAGAGATACGTATCCAATGCGCGAGCGAGCCCCCGTGAAATCCAGAGTTTAAGAAAGTCAATGATTGAGCGCGTTGATTTGACCTTACGGAAAGTATCCTATTGGGGTGAGTCGAATTTGGTCAAATTCAACGCGTCCAAAACTCAGGCGTGTCTATTCTCCGCAAAAAAGAGCACCTTCACATTAACGCCCACTTTCCAAAATGTATCTGTCCCCATCACTGACCATCTAGGGCTTTTAGGCGTAACTATAACATCCAGTTTAAACTTCGGTCAACAAATTGTGGCCATGGCTCAAGTAGCTTCGAAAAAGTTGGGAATCATCTCGAAGGTACGGCGGTACTTCAGCCCTGCACAGCTTCTTAACTTATATACAGCTCAAGTGCGATCATGCATGGAGTACTGCAGTCATCTTTGGGATGGTTCAGCCAAATATCAACTAGAAGCGCTGGACTCCGTTGATCGAAGAGCCCGTAAATTAATTAACAACGTCGACCTTACGACCAAAAAACTACAGACCCTAGAGCATCGTCGTAAGGTTGCTTGTTTAACCGTGTACTACAGGATACATTTTGGTGAGTGCGCGAGTGCTCTGTTTGAGCAAATTGAACCCTCACCCTTTTACCATCGGACTACTAGACGCAGACAGAACTTCCATCCGTATGTGGTTGATATTCCGAAAAGTCGAACTAAGCGCTTTGACAGTTCCTTTTTGATACGGGTCGCCAAGGTTTGGAATGAACTGCCTGCGTCTATTTTCCCTGACCAGTATAGCCCTAGTACTTTTAAGCGTCGAGTGAATAGGTTTCTCGTGGATGGACGTGTACCACCTTAGTCTTCATGTTCACTTAACATCAGGTGTCTTGGAAGACAAACGTCCCATCCATATTTTATAAAAAAAAAAAAAAAAACCATCACAATTTCTGCAACACGTACCTCCTATCAACTATTCCTCCACTGCGCCATAGAGGCCGCCAATATGACGAAATAACACTCTTCAATATTTATTGTATTTGATATACCTACTTAAAAAAAGAGTATTTCTTTGTTTCTATGTTGCATGCACAGGTTCATAGAAAGTAGCTTCGTTGTTATTTACGACAGGTAAAAATTGGCTTCCAGTGGGTTGTTTATGTATTAAAGAAAATATGAAAGAAATTAAACTTTAAACCCCGCTGACAGTCGGTCCACGCCCTGTGTGGAGGCTGTCACAATAGATGCACAGCGGCGTATTCTAGTCATTGTACGGGTTTTTATGAACGAGGCGTGCACCAGCCACAAAGGGAGGCCTAGGGCTGCTAGTTACAAGGTGAATTAAAACATATGTCAATGTATTTAGATTTTTTATCATTTGATTCTTTTTATGTATTATTTAGTTGTGATAGTGGTGTTTTTGACAGCGCTAAAATATCGGATTCAAAATTAAAATCATGATAAACATCCTCCTAAAAACTACTAGTTTAATAACAAGTTCAAACTACTTTTTATCGGAAAAAAAGATAAGTAGCTAGTCATGTGCGCGTAATCTCATGGAGTCAGCACTTCCCACGATCGCCGGCAAGCAGTTTCCCGGAAAACCCTGCGAACTGTGGGATTGCTTCAATTCCGATTAATTTTAATGTTTAGTTTGTAATTTCGATGTTAGTGATAATTTTGTATTTTGAATATTGTTTTAGTCTCGTCTGAGTTTTGATCGATTAAAGTTTACTTGTAATAAAATTGATTTTTTTTTAAAAGACAACCTCCGGGCGTCTATACATAACTACCTACTTACTGGATTTTGTAGTGGCTCTTTCACTTTATAGAGACGTGATCTTTGTTTGTTTATCGGCTTCTCTTACGTTTATTTAATTCATTAGTAATTTAAAGTTTCTTTATAATAAAAATAACTGTTACCTACTTTATATGCCACGTTAAAAAATAGTTATTGTAGTTGATAGTTTTGACTCCAAGAATATAAAAAGCTGCCTCTCAAAAGTGATACATAAAATATGTCCACCGCTAGATAATTCTGCTTAAAGTTAGGGTTAAGAAGAGGGTTGGGGTAGTACTTCGTCTGCCTTTCTCTCAGAATTGGAAAACTTTCCTCATTAATGGGAATTATATGTGTAGTTGAAGCTAAGGTTATATAGTTTAAAACTTTGTCAATAACTATGAAAAAATACCAAAACTTGGACAGTGCATAGGTAAGTAATATGAAAAAGCCTAGTGGTAGGACCTTTTTGTTTATTTCTGATAGGAGGGTATTTGAAAATGAAAAAATGAATGATTCGTCATGTCGTCCGCGCCGCCCTAATCCAGCGTTTGAGGTCCGTAAAGTGTATGTAATTAGCTGCTACGAATAAAAAGATTTCATTTTCATTTTCAGGGTGACTGGTGGCAAATTTTAGATATTGAAAGAGAGCACTCTGTTCTCGATTCTGATCATATTATGTAATAAAAGTAGGTAGGTACTTAATTTTTCGACAGAATTTCCTATAAATAAATAAAGAATTTTCTACGATCGACGACCGTTCGTGAAGCCGTCTATCTATACCTACCTTACTATTCTGCGTTGATAGCGCCGTGCGTACGTCCGTACCAGTGTAACCTTGCGTTGCGTGATTAATTATTTTACCTTCGGTTAAGCTCACTTAGTAAATAATGAATATTTATTTTTAATTTAAATTTTTCTCTTCATCGTAAACTATCACGTCCTCGAATTTCGAAAGTGACCCACCAATCACCCTGTATAAAACAGGTTTTTAACTTTGGCTTAGAACAACAGCTCTACAGACCCTGGAAAGAAGTACCTTTGAAAATTACTCTTACTCAAGTAAATTATGCTTGGCAACGAAACTCCTTCAGTTTCCCGCCAAATATCATCGCTTAAATAAGACGTTGATGTGTACAGTCACGAGTAATAAGATGTATACACTTTGGAACTTATTCGGTTGTAATAAGGTTCAAATTTCAATGAAAATGTGTACATCTTATAAGACGTGACTGTACCTATCTAGTATAGCGTCATATACACCTTATTTCATGTAAGATGGAAATTTAAAAAACTTTATTTTCAGATGAAAAACACGACTACTTAAATATAATTTACTTATTTATTTTCAATCTGGTGTTCAGCAAACCTTCTAAATTATACAAATAGTACGCACCAAGTTCCCCAGCTCCCGCCGGGATTAGATTTATAGTGCCACACCACAAGTCGAGTAAGGGGTAATAAATTAAACCTCGCACGTCAGATAATAACGAAATATTTAAGTTGGTTACGATCACAAATCCGACTTTGAGGTTAAATGTACTTTATGTTATCAGGAAAATTTAAGTTACCTATGTAATATTGTATAAGTTTTCACGATTCATAATTTGAACAAAAGGCACGACCTGAAACTAAAGACACTGTCAGCTTATTTTGTCTTAACCCTGAACGCTACGCTTCGAAGACTGAGAAACAGATGGATATGATGCATAACTTTTACCTCAACTCTGTCGCCCGTGACCACAGGGTCTGCAAAGACACCGAAACGTCGACTTAAAATGTAAAATATAAATTATACAGATAAATCCGGTTAAAAAGTGTTTTATTTTTAATAAGTTATGTGTTAAGTGAAATTATCAACACGGTCCGTGCGTTGCGACCCTAGAAGATTAAATGGCTTGTCTCGGTGCCGGTAATTACACTACTTATTCTGCTTAGCTAAGCGCATATGCGGCCACAATATTTTATATCTGTCGTAGCTCATATCATGAAAAGCCTTGAAAATGTTGGCCATATCGTTAACTGTTATTGATAATTACACCGGAATCTTAAGGTGACGTTGCAGAGGTCATGTGCAATCATTTGAGCCTAAATTGTGTGAGCAATACGAAAATTAATCAAATTTAAAATATTTGGGTTTTCTTTTTTTTCTAAAAAAATCTGTTATACTCTAAGTCAGTGGTCACTCCTTGAAACATCGATAGTACAAAAACTAATGGTCTGATTTCAATTATCTTTTCAGTTTTGGATCGGTGTGTCTATACTTAATGACTAATAAGTAAATTACCGAAATGTTTGGAATAACGTTTAAAAAAACACGAATTCAAAACAAAACAAGAGACAGTGTTAGCTTCAATACTCAACGCTGATACTAAAATGTTTCCTAATGTTAAAAACTTAATCCTAAAACTAAGTAAATACTCGGTATAAATAAATAATTAGAGAATCTATTACTATTCCAATAAATAATTAATTTCGTGTAAACACATATTAACCGCACATAACTTGTAAACATTAAGAATGTAGGCATAGCCCCTTCAAGCGTGTAATGAGCAAATTCCCTTTTGTGCCACTTTGCTATAACTTTCCCCAGCACGTAACGAAGATAACTGCGTAAGAAGAATATTAAATGACTTAATAAAAGTTGCGGAGTCTCAGGGGATGCCGTCCAATCAGCTTCTAGTTACTTACACCTGAAGGCTGTTCAATTTCAACTTAATGGTCTCCTCTACTATGTAATTTCTTCGCCGTTTTATTGTTTTATAAATACAACATGTTTTATGAGGTCCGTTCACAACAGTTTTACCTAATATCTTAAAGTTTATAAATATCTGCAGAACTAATATGAATATGATATTGTTGAAATATGAACCAAGGAGTAGTAGCTGAATAAGATATTAAGTATATTTAAATATTATAATTTATATTAATTATTATATCATTGAAATGTTTTATGGAGAGTCATTAGGTACCTACTCTCCTGAGCCCGTGAACTCTATATTTAAATAGCTTAAAATACTGTAAAGGTCCTCATACATATCCCATATCACAAGCGTTGCTTACTTTGGGACCATGTAGTTGGTGTGATTGTCTGGGGATTTTATTTATTATAATTTTCATTATTCAGGTATGTGAACACCCGAATCGAGGAACAATTTTCAGCAACATCCTTTTACCCAGAAGACAAGGTGCTTGGTTAGTCATGAATATAGAAATCTCATTGACATGATTCATTATTATGTCATTTTACGCTTTCTTCCAGCTACAATATTATCGGGTATGTTTTTGTATTTTTAACTTAATAATTTCAAAAACTAAAACGATCTAAAAGCATTCTTACCATAATTTCTTAACCCGTGTGGTCTTACCATCTCCGACCTCATCTTCACTTACCATCGGGTGAGGTTGAGGTTAATCGCGGATTTAGTGTATAAAGGAAACATAAATAATAAAAAATAATAATAAAAGGATATTTAGGAAGCTTACTACTTATGCAGTTTCGATTTCTTCTCAGACACCGCGGTTACAGCAGCTAAACATTTTGTTTGACATAATTGAACATAACCGTAAGGAGGTATATTATAAAATATAAATCTTGTCACCAAAACTGTCTTATTAAAAGTTGTTGAAGCAGCCCTAGCTCTGTACTACTGCAGTCGAATAGCCAGTCTGATCGAATTCTGAAATAGCTCGCTGTTGATCTTTTCATTTTGCATGTTTTCCGATTTCTGTTTGTGAAATATTCTCATAATCTTTCAAGGTTTTCCATTAGGAGTCGTTTCCACTCAAACAGGCTTTGAAAATTAAAACCTCCGACGTTAGCGCAAAACTTTTTTTATTAACCTCCATGCTGCGCGCTTGTAAAAAGATCTGGCTGGCAACAATATTGTCTATTTAAAAAGTATACAACTCGATTGCTTGTTGTAAAGTTTATATTGTAAAATATTACGAATCTGTGGACTGCCGTATAGGGAATGTGCAGGACAGGAATTAATTTTTCAGAGAAGCTATACAGTACTATTTCAATTTTATTCATAAATCGTAGCTTTGAAATTACTCTTTTTTTTTAATGTATGCGAACAATCGATTATCCAGATGGTAAATGACATCCAGTCTCATGTATGTAATTGTTCCTAGATACTAAGATTATTGTAGATTATTATGATAAGATTATTAATATAATATATAATAATACATTGCTGACAAAGGGTTTGACCTGATTTTTTTCCCAGTTATTTCATTGGCTGGTCCTTGCATTTATTCATAACACATTAAATAGAATAGCTTCAATGCTGGACTGGGAGCGAAAGAAAAACGTAGAATGTGTCAGCTGCTTCTCTTCCCGGGCATACTGTAAAAGTCAGTTAAGGGACAGAGGTTTTAAAGGCGTTTTTGTGAGCGATAGGCTAACCCCCTGTCACTATAATAGTCTCTCTCCATCTTTATAATACCCCCAAATTTGTCAAACGTGACATCAGATGTTCCTTTAACCTCTGGTGTTCTGCCTACCCCATAAGGGATACAGGTGTGACGTTATGTATGTATGTATTTATGTAAATAGCATAAATAATAATTAAGGAATGGAAAGCACTAGAAATCCTACTTCACCAACATTTTGAAGTCCAAACTTTCGCACCAACCAATGTTTTTTGATTCCAGGGGTTTTTTTTCTTAGAAAAGCGCATATTTTACAACCACTTGATTGATTTTGATGATATTTATATGGACTCTATATGGATTTATATGGATTAATGGACTCTGTTCTACCTAATGAAGAATCAATAAAATGGGATCACTAAATTTCGTAATGGACTGTTACCTACTACAAAACAAGGTGACTTTTGTACAACTACAATAAAAAAATGTTGCACAGTTTATTAGTAAACGGAATTGTCGTCTTTTTCACTTCGTTGAGAAAAGGTCTGATTCAGCTTAGCACATTTACAGACTAAGAAGATGGGCGGGTTAAACATTAGCCTAAAAAACAACTACTTACATTTTAGACGACCAGAGACTCTTGACTTCCCCATATCCATGTCTACGTCCACGTCCTGTCTTTGTCCACGACTATCCTCATCTCCATCCACATTATCTTTATTCTCTCTCACTTCTATCGCTACGTCTATCTCTGCTTCTATCTTTACCTCTATATCTATGTCTACGTTTCTGTCTAGTACTTGATTGCCTCTAATGTATAAATATAATAGTAGACTCCAGAAGATCAACTCAATCATGGGTGTAATGTGTACGCTTTATTTTATAATAAAATTCCAAAATATTTAAGATTAACCCTTCGATAAATTTAAGGTACTATAACAATTTAAGGTACTATAAGATATCCGGATGCAAGAAGATTTGATTCTCTGGCTGTAAATTGTTATTGTTTTTTTTTTCTTATTTTTAAAAGATGATTGCTGTTGAGTTTCTTGCCACTTCTTCTCAACAGATCGACTTTCCGAAGTAAAAAATAAATAAAAATAAAATCCCCAGACAATCACACCAACTACATAGCCTCAAAGTAAGCATAGCTTGTGTTACGGGATACCATATAGCGAACTAGGGAGGAACCTAGAATATAAATAGATAAACACCCAGACACGAAACATTTTTTTTTCTTGTTCCGTGCGGGGATCGAACCCGCAACCACTGGCGTCTGAGGCAGATAGGTTTACCCCATCGCCAAAGTGGTCGAAGTGGTGGTAGATTCAGTTTAATTTGTAAATTGTTTGACGTATTTCAAATGTATTTAAATAGTTACGAAATAAAGAATATTTGAGTTTGAGTTTGCCTTCAATGCCGGAGGTCCTGGGTTCGAATCCCGGCGGCGGCGGATATTTGTGTGATGAACACAGATATAAGCCGTCAAGTCATGGATGTTTTTTATGTTTATTTAGATTCATTTACATAAAAATGGGTGCTTCTCAACGTTCCACAGCTCTATTGATAAAAAAAAACATGTGAGTTCATACGTTGATTGCCAACGGGTCCATGAAATTAAAAAAGCATTGTCTTTCCAAGTGTGTATGTAAATATTTAGTTTGTATATTTATACGATTCCTTAAGCTTATTATCCGTTATCAACACAAGTTATTTAAGAAATTTAATTTGGGTTTCAAAATGTGTGAATGTCGGAAATATTTAGGTATTTATTTTGTACACCTTTCCCAAGAAAATATCAAAATAAAACTACTCTGATTGTGTGAGAAATTTCAATCAAACCTTTCCAGTCAAAGTCACCCAATAGACTCCTGAAATAAGTGACGTAATTTCCAAATACCTACCTACTTGAAAACAATTCACACCACAACTTAAGGAGATCAGTTGGATATAATTAACAAGAAACTTAGCTAGCAGCGTTAGGTACCTAATGTTAAAACATAAACATTGCCTTTCAATGAGTTAATGGCCTCATGAACCTACTTCCAAAAAAGGAGGAGGTTCTCAATTCGTCTGTACGTTTTTTTTGTGTCTTTGCTACACGATATTTCAGACAATTATGAGTTGATTTAAAAAAATCTTAATTCGTATGATAGAGGATACTTCATAGTTGGTCCCATATAAATTTCATCGAAATCGGTTCGGTACTTCATTGAATATTTAAAATTTTTGAAACAATATGTATGATTTCGGAGAATGTTTACGTGGATGACACTATTAGTCGGCCAAAGTGTTGACGTGAAGTCGGTTTTTTAATACTCTGCATTCGTTGATTATCCACTTTTAGAATTGAATTTAAACTGAACCGACTAATTAATAGAAAGACACCGAAGTCAGTAAGTAAAAATAAACTTCTACGCTTAATTGAACATTATTTATACCTGAAAGCCCTGATTCACAGAATTTTCAGAATTCATTTAATTTGAATGCTAATTTATATTTATAATTAAGGCTTCAGATTGTATATCTCAACAAAAAGGATCGCTCTGGAAAGGTTTTTCTCAATAAACGAAAAAACAAATATATTTCGGGACATTTTTTTTTCACTTTTGGAAAACCATTTAAGGTTATGGTCAACTCTATATTAAACCCACTCAATTCCACGGTCAATACATATTTGACATTTTTTGCCCCTTTAGCTGATAGCTGTTTTTAAGCTAAATTAAATGTTAAAGTTGATAAAGGTTTTGCAGTCATCAACTTTCATAACTCTGGCTGAGATACTTACTTTTATTACCCATTATAATTGATATCAAAATTTTATTTAGCGTTATCTGAAATTGTTAACTTTCCGCAGTACTGAGTTATCAGTTTTTGAACGTTCAATTTAAATCTTTTTTATTTACAACAGAGTCTAATACTAGGCTCAAATCGACAATAGATTCGCTTATTTTAAGTCTCTCTATAATCTATACTAATATATAAAGCTGAAGAGTTTGTTTTTTTGTTTGTTTGTTTGAACGCGCTAATCTCAGAAAGATGTAAGAACTACTGCATTGGATCCAAGAGAAAACAAATAGTGTATCCTATGGCTTACTGTGTTCTGCGATAACCAGTTATTCATAAATAGAGAAATCACATTGGTGCATTTTCTGGAAGCATTACATTAAAAATAAATATACCTACTTAATTCCAAGTTTGTTTAATTTAACAAATGAAGTAATATAACTAGACATTAGATTCGCTTATTTTAAGTTTCTCTATAATCTATAGGTACTAATATATAAAGCTGAACAGTTTGTTTTTTTGTTTGTTTGTTTGAACGCGCTAATCTCAGAAACTACAAGTGGGATTTGAAAAATTCTTTTTGCGTTTGATAGTTCAACTCTTGAGGAAGATTATAAGCTATATTTTATCCCGAAATTCCCACGGAATCAAAAGTTACCCGGGTAAAACCGCGCGCGGTGGCTAGTGTTAAATAAGCAGACTTAAAATTCAAAAGTTGCTAGCAAAAATTGATTTTGAAGCTTCTAAGCTTGACAGTCGTGGCGAAGTCGTTATAGCGCGCCGTGTTTACTGTGCATATCAAACGATATCGCAGGTTAAGCGCCTTCGGCGCGGCCGGTATTAGGATGGGTGACCGCCGATCATTTATTCCTCACGACTTCCGTGCTTCGGAGGGTACGTAAAGCAATCGTTATCGGGTGCTGTATATTTATACGGCGGATACCTTTAATAGTCAATTATATTTTAATAGCAGATTAAGAATGATGAATGGGAAATTTCAAAATTCTTCTCAGTGAGTAAAATTTAAGTTTAATCTTCAATTTATGACTACATACAATAAGCTGGAAACGTTAACTGGAATACTTGATGTGTAGTCACAAGCTACAGATTAACATAAACTTAAATTTTGATCACTTAGAAGAATTTTGATATATTTTTTTATGAAAAAGGTTAAAAAAAAAAAAATTTTTTCGAAATTCAGACCCACTCGTCATTCTTAATCTTAGTCGTTAGGGTTTGACAGAAGCCATTTCGCCACCCTGAAAAATCTGACATCCACCAACCAGCACCTCCTTGCTCCTTGTCGCCCAGAGGAGAGACTTATAGCCCTGCAGAGTTGCGATGATGATGAAGTTTGACATTAGAGATAATTATAATTAGAGATTGTAATGTCTAATATGGCCCCCTTGCTTACGTATTTTGGCCCTATTTTGACCGCTAAATCGAAATGAACGTGAGTCTCAATTATAGTTTATTGTAACGTTTATATCTTTAGAAAAAATATCTGGTCCCTGAGTATTTGGTATATACCTATATAGGGTGTCCTTAACTTGCACGACAAACTGAAATGAAAGAAAGATTGAAGTGTGCTCTAAATCTTTATTAGATGCGTAATTTATTTGTTAAATGTGCAGAGACAGTCCAGTACATTTTTTTCTCACCACCGAATGCCTAAGCTGAGGTAAATAATTTTTGTAGAAAAACATAATGAGAATAATATTTTATTCTCAAAGATACCTAATGAAATTTTAGCAAACGATAGAACTAAAAAATAAAGGATATCTGTTTGTTTGTACACACAGCAACAAAAAACTTACCAAAAGAGGCATTATTCGAAAAAAAAATTTACTGAGGTCATTTTTTTTTATCTGGTAGAGCACACCTCAACCTTTCTTTCATTTCAGTTTGTCGTGCAAGTTATGGGACACCCTGTATAGATAGGTACATCAACTATAACGCCCACCGACCGTGATATTTTCCGACATCTATAGTAATCAACAAGCACCGGGCCAGCTTAAACCTCCTCGTTGAAACACGTGACACTTTTAACCTTTATTTGGTTATATGTGTGAGATAAAAGAAAACCATAAATTAAATTATATATAACTTTATTACTACGCGTGTGTACAGTGTGCCGGCTGGAAGCGACTGACTTCCCAATGCTTCCCATACGTTTATTTAGTACAAGGTTCACTTAACATAACACGTATCATATGTCATTATTCTGTGTAGTTACATCACTCCCCCCAAAATTGAAATTTTTTTCTTAAAAATACATATTTTATACACGTAAAACCAGGTTGAAAAACATATAGCATTTGAAAACTATAAAATTTTAAGATCACAAAAATACAAGACATAACAATTCGAACACCTGCACAAGTTGGTTTCAGATAACACTAACAAAGAATTTACTGACCACTCACTTGCTCCGACGGCACTTTAAATTTAAACATACCACAATTGTCCCGATGTTTTTTGTAAAGGCCGCCGCGTGCCGTCAAGTGGCTCGGGTATCATAAACCATTCATTGTGCCTCAATTTGTTATTGTAACACTTAGAATTAGTATGTTTATGTTAAGTAATAATAAAGCTTTATACTTAAGTGTTTTGTTTCTATTATTCAACTACAGAGTAGAATTACGATACGTTGAACACAGAGATAGCCTGTGTTTGAACGCTCATATATCAAAAGTTAAATCAATGAACAATGACATACGTTTTTTAATTTAAAATTACAATATTTCAATTATATAGATTAGGCTTATTTAAAGTTATTAACTTAAAGTAGGGGAATATCAGATACTTTACTACCCAATTTTAATATTAGGCACTATACAATAATTTTACACATAGTTTCATAAAAAAATGTATATAAGGTATATAAATCTAAGTAAAAAAATGTATAAAGTATTAATTCTAAATAACACGATAGACAATGGTTACAAAAATAGGTTTGACAACAATTAAGGGTAAGATAAGTAAAATGTTATTATTAAATTGTTTCACACCACTTAGGAATACACACGCAAAACTGATATCATCAAACACAGTTTAAATAATTTCGATTTTTGTCGGCGGTTGCGAAAACGCTCGCGGTGGACGGAAACTAGCCCTGGTGGCCTCCGCCACCCGAATACCACGTTCTTGCACAATGCCCATTTTCAGGAAGAAAATAAAATAACTTTACCGACTGCACGACGCAAAGAAGGGTAATGAAATATTATTTTCAAATTTAACTTGTATGTTTGAATACTTGAAGCTTCAAAAAGGAAAAGAAATTATTGAATACTAAATTATCCTGATTAAAATTACAAATTGAAACGTACGGTTTTTTTGGATATTCGGCCGCTACGCGTAGTGAAGCTGAGCGGACGAGTTTCGCTATTAACCGCTGTGTCTGTATTATCAGTACATTTTTCATCGCCATCTATATTATCTTTACGGTTATTATCCATAGAAAAACTCATGCTTGTATAGGCGGGTTTTAAACGGTCTACCGAAATGTAAACGTTTCTGTTTGGCATCTGAACTAAGAAAATTTTATCCTTCTTTTCTAATACTTTAAATGGACCCTCGTATGGAGGTTGTAAAGACTTCCGTATGAGGTCACTTCTAACAAAAACATGTGTGCATGTACTTAAATCGCTATGTACGAACACTGTGCGAGCATCCTTATGCGACGTTGGCTTAGCCTTAAGTGTGCCTATTAGATTACGTAGGCGTTCGACGTATTCATAGTGGTTCAATATTTTAAAGTTATTACTATGGTTGAAAAAATCTCCGGGTAATCTTAATGTCTGGCCGTATGTCATCTCGGCTGCACTTACACTAGTGTCTGCACGCGGTGCTGCGCGAAGACCCAACAAAACTATAGGTAGTTCTTCAACCCACGTCCTACAATCCAGCCTGGCCATAAGCGCGGCCTTGAGGGATCTATGCCACCTCTCCACCATCCCATTGCTCTGGGGGTGGTAGGGTGTAGTACGCGTTTTGTAAATACCTAGACATTTCATTAATTGTTGGAAAAGATTACTTTCAAACTGAGTTCCTCTGTCACTAGTTAGCTGTATAGGACAACCAAAACGTGAAATCCAACCTTCAAAAACAACTTTGGAAACTGTTTCCGCGGTAATATCCTTCACAGGAAACGCTTCTGGCCAACCTGTTTGTCGATCAATGATGGTGACAAGGTACCTTTAGTCCTGCAAGGAAATCGGTAAGGGCCCAACTATGTCGACATGTATGTGAGTGAATCGCTCTGCTAATGGAAAATGACCTAACTTTGATCGATTATGCCTATATATTTTCGATCGTTGGCATGATATACAAGACTGACGAAGCGTGATCTTCCGCCATGCCGATAGGTCTAATCGTCTCCATGACCTTGTCCGCTACGGAGGCCAAAGTCTTCAGGTCTTTGCTGTTCGTGACGACCAGGACAGCGCGGACTGAAGCTGGTAGATGATTCTGCCATAAGATATTTAGCGTTTCATTGCTGACCTTGTCTCGCGCCAGGTCTGTCATACGGCGGAGGAGCTGAGATGGTCGCTGCTCCCCAAGCTCCATCTCGCCAATCAGCTTCTGAATCTGGCGTGATTCTGACTCCTCGTAGATAGCGAGCAGCGTTGATTTCAACAAATCATACTTGCCATTTTCGGGTGGATTAACTAAAATTTCAGTAATTTGCTGAACAACATGTTTCCCTAACTTAGGTAATACAAGATGATACTTCGCCGTGTCGGACAGCTTTTGGTTATACAGCACAGATTCCACTTGTATAAACCAGGTGCGTGGCTGGTCCTCCCAAAAGTCCGGAATGCGTGACGCCACTGTGACTTGCGCCACTTCTTCTTTAACAGTCACTTCTTCAGTCATTATGAGTCACTTCACAATAATGTCTACAATCACAAATAATTAACGACACGGCAGCACTGTACTAGTCGGAGAGTCACCACTTTAACCTTTATTTGGTTATATGTGTGAGATAAAAGAAAACCATAAATTAAATTATATATAACTTTATTACTACGCGTGTGTACAGTGTGCCGGCTGGAAGCGACTGACTTCCCAATACTTCCCATACGTTTATTTAGTACAAGGTTCACTTAACATAACACGTATCATATGTCATTATTCTGTGTAGTTACACACTAAAGTGCAATGGGCTTAGTGAAAAGTTTGTTTAGAAAAAAATTCTGGTCTCTGAATATACCTGTCCGTGCGAAGGTACTTATCTTGTATTTTTCTTTGAAAGTGACGGTTTTCGATAGTAGAGGGCTGAGAAAATGACGATATTATGAATTCAAAAAATTCAAAATTCAAAAAGTTTTATTCATCTTAGGAATTTCACAAAACACTTGATGAAGTCAGTCATCACATACTTCGGCTTTAACTAGTTGTTGATAGTTGTTAAATAAGATATTACAGTAGACCAAGAGACAAAAAAAGTCGGCGGAAAAAAACTCTTGGCACTCTTTTTCAGTCAGAATTATCAAATTAATACAAATAGGTACAGTACAAATTGACCGTGACATGAAATAAAAACAAACACAAGACAGCTAATTGTGAGAGCCAATGTCATGCCACAACCAAATTGCTTACATAGCAGATGCAATTAGCTATGAATGCACAATACGAACATGACAAACTGGGACCAGAGTATTTGAACAAGAATGGAATAAAATAGTCATAGTATCATTAGCAAAACGACCTGGCACCGCTAGCAGCACCCGTTCACGAGTTAACGCAAGCACCAGCCATCACCCTCCTCAACCATATTTTAGGGAAGAGGGTGACCCGATACCCGACGCTACCACTAGCCATGCCGCCTGAGGGAGCATGACGTTCTTGCTGATGTCTTGACAAGAAAATAAGTGAGTGGGACAGTCACCAGTATGTCATACACGCACTGCACAGCCAAGCCGTAAACAAAATTATTAAGTAATTAGAAACTTTTAGAAATATCCTGTTGTGCTTAATCCCATGCCTTTTTATCATCTAAGTAATCTTTAGTTTTATAATAAGCTTTTCGAGATAGAGTGTTTTTAATGATTGATTTAAATTTATTGAATGGCAGGGATTGAATTGACTTCGGAATTTTGTTATATATACGTATTGACATTCCAATAAATGATTTGCTGCTTTTAGCCAGCCTTAATTTAGGAAACGCTAACTTATGGTCGTCCCTAGTCCTTACAGAGTAATTTTTATCATGATTATCTTTCCTAGTTTTAAATTTATTACTATTCTTATAAATATACATAATGTTTTCATAAATATATTGTGATGCAAGGGTCAAGATACCAATCTCTTCAAACTTTTCTCGAAGAGATTCTCTGTTTCCAAGTTTATACATTCCACGAATAGCCCTTTTCTGCAGTGTAAATATCGTGTCAATATCTGCGGCATTGCCCCAAAGTAGGATGCCATAGGACATTATACTATGAAAATAACTAAAATATACCAGCTTCGCTGTATTAACATCAGTCAATAAGCGAATTTTCTTTACCGCGAACGCTACAGAACTAAGTCTACTCGCTAGTTGTGAGATATGGGCGCCCCATTGCAATTTAGAATCTAAGGTAATTCCAAGAAAAACAGAGTTATCTACTAGATTCAATCTGTTCCCATTAAGCCGCAGATCAGACTCAACTTGTTTTACATTTGGTGCAGAGAATTTTATACGTTTAGTTTTTTTATCATTGAACGCTAGATTATTTATATTGAACCACTGAATAACATTTGCGAGAGCATTGTTTACATCGTCGTAGTTTATTTTCTGTCTTATCATTTTAAAAATTAATGATGTGTCGTCAGCAAACAATACAATCTCATGATTATTGCCTACCATATAGGGTAGATCATTTATATAGACTAGAAACAAAATGGGCTCAGAATTGATTCTTGAGGCACTCCCATTCTCACAACCGACCCAGCCGACCTATTCCGGTTAACCTCAACCTTATGAATTCTATCACTTAGATATGAATTCAAAAGTTTGAGGTCAGTGCCTTTGATGCCGTAGTGGTGGAGTTTCCTGATGAGAGTGTCATGCTGAACACAGTCAAATGCCTTAGATAGGTCACAAAATACACCTAGGGCATCCTCCGACCTTTCCCAGGCACCAGTGATTATTTCAAATAGTTCAACACCAGCATCAGTTGTTGAACGGCCCTTTGTAAATCCAAATTGTTTATTATGAAGTAAATTGTTATAGGTGAAATGGGCCAAGAGTTGATTAAGAATAATTTTTTCAAAAATTTTACTACAAGTAGGTAGAATTGAAATTGGTCTAAAATTAGTAGGGTCTGTAGTGCTACCCGACTTAAATAAAGGTATAACCTTACTATGCTTCATGAGGATGCAGTAATAAGAGTTTGAACTTTAAAATGAACTTGTATGCATTTTTTTCATCATTCATCGTCGAACTTAATGACTTTTAAATGACAAAACACTATCATACTCTGGAAAAACAAAAATGGGCATTTTTTTATATTTTTTTCTTTTAATGGCAGGTTCTAAGGAAACAGGATTTAAAAGTTTTTAAGTTACTAGTTGAGTTTTAATGAGGCGTTCACGGGCACGAAATGCATTGCCTTTGCTAGTATTACTAGTACTATGTGTCCATGTAAGTAGTAGATTTTACTACCACAAACTCACGAAGATGACAAAAAATCGAGTTTATAAAATCGAGTAGGTACGGTATGCAATACTGTATGTGAGTGCATTTCAGTCGTTCTTGCTCTGAAAACTGGTCAACTTCACAGAAAAATGCAAGAGACATTTTTTATGGGAAATTTCGTGGTGAAACGTGATGAATTTTTGTAAACAATAGATCGAGAGATATTTTTGAAAAACTGATTTTCGTGACCGTTTGACCTCTGTAACTTTTTTAGCCCGCAATCGTGGAAAAAATCGTCATTTTTTTAAATAAAATCCCCAGACACACACCAACTACATGGCCACAAAGTAAGCATAGCTTGTGTTATGGGATACCATTAGCGAATTAGGGGGGAACCTAGAATATAAATACATAAATAGATAAACACCCAGACACGGAATATTTTTTTTTCCTTGTTCCGTGCGGGGATCGAACCCGCAACCACTGGCGTCTGAGGCAGATAGGTTTACCCCAACGCCAAAGTGGTCGTCGAACATTGATATCGATCAAATCAATTCAGCCCACAAGGGAATTTTTCGCAAATTAACCGGATTTATCGCGTATTTATATTTTTGGTTTTGAACATTTTTTTTTTTTTTGTTTTCTTCTAGTTTCCTCCGACAGCAATGTAGCAGTTTTTATATATCATTCATTCTATAATTCACGTTCGTATGCTTCTCGTACTTTTATCCATACCCCGCCACCCCGTTCTTTTCTTTCACTCACACATTTCAAACTCATTCGGGTGGGATTTCCCGGTCCTAACTATATATAAATAAATTTCTTAATCTAATACACATTTCTTATTGACTTAAGATGAACATACAATTACCTTTGAAAATTCTTTTCAATCTTTTCTTGTCTAACAGTTATTTAACTTTAATTTTATATAATATGTTGAACTAAATATACTTAAAAGTAATATATCTGTGGGGTATAGACCTAAATGATTAAAGGTTTATATACCTAGCACACAGCTACGAGAATTTTCCTTCGATTGAGCGGACCACTGCGTTTTAGGTGTTTGACGCAGACAATTACATATACTGTGATTTTATTAGATGTCGATGGGAACTTGCAGAGAATCATGAGGACAGCAAAGAATAAGCATCCACTCACCTCCATACACAGCAACGCCTCAGGATGGTCAGTCAGCAATCGGGCACCGCAGATTCTCAGCAAGGACGATTTGGGAGATAGAAGAACGTCTTCTACACTCCTACACAATTGGCTGGAAACGTTCCAGACTCACTGCACAATATTAGAGTGATTGCAAGCACTAGGCGTAACTTGTCTTAATTGACTGCAGAGCATAGGTTGCATCTGTCTTTCGCGTCGAGGCCTCAGGCAATACTGCTGAGCACAGCTAAGAGCGCGACCAGCGTAGTCAATGAGCGGACGGCAATATTCAAAACTACCCTCATGATTCTCAATATCAAGCAAGTATTGAACATACCCCCCACCGAAATCATTATTATGATTTCCAGAAAATTAAAAGATTGTAAACAAAGTGATTTAAATACTCAAAGTTATGAAGTACCTAAGTACTTTATAAAGGTAGGTACCTTTAATGCAATAAACATAAAACCTAAAGACTATCTAATATACAGCACTTGCTGTGAACTGTATCTAAATTGCCTAATTTTAGACCTAATTACTTAAAAATAAATTAAATACAAAACTTGGTTGAACTGTTAATTCAGTAACCATTTAATTAACATAAGGTAAAGGACAAAGTTTATTTACTGGGCGTTTGTAGACACCGTTTTGAGTTCTTACAGTGACAACACGAACTACATTGTCGCTGCCAGGGTGAACGATCTCAATCCTCCCTAATGGCCACTGAAGAGGGCGCGATTGGTCAGATTTTATCAAAACCAACTCTCCAACTTTAATATTGTCAGGCGAAGATAACCATTTCGCTCGTTGCTGAAGAGTGTGCAGATAGTCATTAGACCACCGCTTCCAGAACAACTGGGAGGCCCTTTGAACGAATTGCCAACGTGACAATCTGTTCAGAGGAGTATCAATTAAATTAACCTCTGGAACGCCAAGTAAACTTTGACCAATCAGGAAATGACCCGCGGTAAGAATTTCAAATTCGTTTGGATCGTCGGATAACGAGCATAAAGGCCGCGAGTTTAATATTGCCTCTACCTTGCAAAATATAGTAGTGAGCTCTTCGAAGGTAAGGGCTTTATCACCGACCGAACGATATAAGTGATATTTTGCGGATTTTATACCGGCTTCCCACAAACCACCCATGGCCGGGGCACTAGGGGGGTTAAATCTCCAGTTCACGGAACGCGAAGACAACCCATCTGCTATTTTGTCACGACAATCTTTACGAAAGAGAGCTGCCACATCCTTAAGATGCTTAGCAGCTGCTATAAAGTTAGTTCCACAGTCTGAGTACAAACATGTGCAAAGTCCACGACGAGCAATAAATCTATCAAAGGTGGCTAAAAAACAACTAGAACTAAGTTCGGTTAATACCTCCAAGTGCACAGCCTTTGTAGAGAAACAAATAAATAAACACAAATATGCTTTGTAAACTTTAGAATTTCGTCTTAGACTTTCTTTAACATAGAATGGGCCCCCCAAGTCGCATCCTACATGATTGAATACCTTGTCCGGTTGTAATCTTGAAGCGGGTAACGTACCCATTGCTGGTTGTAAGACAGTCGGTTTAAATTTAAAACAATTCATACATTTGGATAGAACTGATCTAATTATGCTACGAGCATTAATTATCCAGTATATTTTACATAAGATACCCTGCAACGTGCGAGGTCCTACATGCAAGTAAGTTTTATGAAAATATTCTATGATTAAAATGGTTAAGTGCGACTTCTTAGGTAAAAGCAAAGGGTGCTTTGTACTGAAAGGTAGCTCAGCTTGATTGATCCTACCCCCCACCCTGAGAAACCCAAGGGCATCAATAAAGGGTGAGAGCTTACGGAGTGATTTGACGAGTTCATTTTTATGTAAAGACTCAATTTCATGATAAAAATGATTATTTTGAACTACTGAAATTATAGAATTATGACTTGAATTAAGTTCGAAAGTAGATAAGGGACCTGAAGCACGGCTTGAAGAGTCCTTTAGTTTCAAATTATTTACGAACCTATGACACCAACCCATCACGCGTTGCAATCGTTTAAAATTAGAAAATTTATTAAAGGTATTTTCTAAATCATTTGTGTAATCATTTTGTGAAGTAAAAACAAAGGTATCATAATTTGATTTTAACTCGGGAATAACATCAGTCTTATTTGGCAAAATAATTTTAGTTGGCCACTCGTTCGGGTGGCCGGTGAGCCAAGCCGGGCCGTGCAGCCAGCGCAGGGCCGCGCGCGCGTCCGCGAGCGCCGCCGGCAGCGCGCCGCGCGAGCACACGTCTGCCGCGTTGTCCTCGCTGCGTACGTGCGACCAGCAGGTTGAAGGCACTACGTCTATTATTTCGCTAACACGGTTAGCAATAAATGTTTTTAATTTATATGGTGGAGTTTGTAACCACGAAAGAACTACAGTTGAATCGCTCAAGGCGAATAATTTGAAGTTTAAGCCTTGCATGTTTCGTACGACAAATTCAACTAACTTTGAAAGCAGCACGGCTGCGAGCAATTCTAATCTAGGAATTGACATTGGTTTTATTGGGGCTACCTTTGATTTACTAGTTAGAAGTCTGACCTTGACTTGACCTTTGTGGTCAACACTGCGTAAATAAATACAAACTGCATAACCCCTGGATGAAGCATCACAAAAGGCTACAAGCTGCACACTACAAAAGTCAGATATTAAAACATGACGCTCGATACGTAACTTCGACAATTCTGAAAGTTCACTTAAGAAAGTATTCCACTGTTGACACAAGTCAGGTGGTAATGGGTCATCCCAGCCGAGGCTGAGTTTCCACAAATCCTGCATTATACATTTTGCAACAAAAGTACATGGTGATATAAAACCAACAGGGTCGAAAATACTCGCGAGAACCTTCAGAACTGAGCGTTTTGTTGATACTTGATCTGTAAAATTATAATTAAAAGAAAATGAATCACATGACGGTAGCCAAGTCAAACCTAATATTTTAAGGGACGATGATAAAGTATCGTCGTGAAAATCAATTTTAGTTACTTGATCTGTTTCCATACGGGACAACAGATCATTTTTATTACTGGCCCATTTACGGAGCTCGAATCCGCCACTCCTTAGGAGTGAGGTTAGTTCATCTTGAACTTGCATGGCTTCTGAAACGGTAGAAAATGAATACAAAAAATCGTCGACGAAGAATGCGTGCTCAATTAGGCATGCTGCACGCGGGCAGCGAGAGCCCTCGTCCTGCGCGAGCTGATGCAGCGCTCGCACCGCTACGTACGGAGCGGATCGCAGTCCGTATGTATTAGTGGACAGCTCGAAAACACGCACGGGATCTTGCGGCGACTCCCGCCATAGTATGTGCTGGAACCTGCGCTCAGGTGCCCGGATAAGCACAGAGCGGTACATCTTGGAAATATCTGCAGTAAGACAGACTTCTAACTTACGAAAGTTCATAATAATTTTTAATATGTCATTATGTAATTTTCTACCGGTCAAAAGTACGTCGTTGAGTGACACACCATTCGTGGTGTTGGCCGAGCCATCAAAAACTACCCGAAGAGGTGTTGTAGTGCTCTCCGGGCGAAGTACGCAGTGATGAGGAATCAGGTACTCAGAAGGCTCGGTGCCAGTATACAACTGCATATGCCCTAAGGCTTCATACTCACGCATGAAGTCAATGTAGGACCTTTTTAATATAGGCGATCGATCAAGCCTGCGCTCGACATGCATTAAACGTTTTAAAGCTACGTTATAAGAATCGCCTAGTAGCTGATAATTAGGTCTCAACATGATAGGAGAAACATATTGCCCACTTGGAGTGCGACAATGATTATTAATGAAAATATCTTCAGCGATTTCTTCATCAGGACTCAATGGAACAACGCACGGCGTTTCTTCCACTTCCCAAAAACGCTTTAGGGAGTCGCTGAGAGAATCTTCCTGAATAGTGTATGACACTAGCGAACTCGTAGACGCTACGATGTCCACCTCGCTAGAAGTAGGTACTTCTAGTCTTCCCGATATTACATAACCGAACACGCTATTGATGGCCACGGGCACATCAGGTGAAAAAATAATCTTTTCACCTTCATAAATATAAGGAAAAACGTCACCAGCTATAATAATATCGATTGGTCCCTGTTTATAAAAGGTAGGATCAGCCAAAACCAAATTTTTATATTTTGAAATTATTTTATTCGGTATTTGCACGGTCGGTAAGTCTGAAGTTATAGTAGGTAAAATTACAGCATTAATATTAAAGGAAGGCTCTTCACAAATTACCGATTTTAAATTAAAAGAAGTCAAGCCATAATTTTTAACACTTTTACCACCTAAACCATGTATATTATAAGGACATTTAGTTTGTTTCAAACCTAAGCGTTGTAAACATTTCATAGTTATAAAGTTCGACTGAGCGCCGGAGTCAATAAGAGCGCGGCAAAGTTGATTATTTCCAAACGCATCAGAAACGTAAACAACAGCAGTTCCTAATATAACTGCATAGCTACCCTGCGTAGGCATAGATACGTGACAAGAGCTATGCGTGAGCGCAGGGGTGCGCGTCACAAGAACCGGTTTTTTATCACTCGATTTGGTATTCGCGTTAATATGCAACAAAGTATGATGAGGTTGCTGACAAACATAACATTTAAAGTTACTATGGCAATTGCTTGCACTATGATTAGGTTTTAGGCAATTGTGACATAGCTGCAAAGTGTTAACACGGTTAACTCGTTCTTCTGCAGATAAATTACGAAATTGATCGCAGCGAAATATTAAGTGACTCTTATTACAATGCGAACAGAGTTGCGTTTGGTTTGAAAAATTATTAATATTCCTTTGTCGATTGTAGGTGGGATTTTTATTGACATTAAACTTTTGTTGTGTTTTATTTTGCTTAAAATTTGTAATTTGATTATTAGAATTTAATGTAGAATGATCTAAAACTTTAACTTGATTGTGAACAAAAGACAATAAGTCATTAAAGGTAGGTATTGAATTTTGATCCATTTTTTGTTCAAATATCTTCCTACTTTGGGGATCAAGCGCCCTCAACGCAATATGACACAACACATAGCTACCTAAGTCATTAATATTCAGCGCTAAAATAGCTTTATATGAATGCTCAAACGTCTCAATAAACCCATTTAATTGAGAAGACGACTCCTGAGAAAGTGGTGAAAAAGTTAGCATTTTATCTAAGTACCGACCGGCCAACATCCGGTTATCTTGATATTTATTTAATAAACTTTGCCAAACAGAATTATAATTACTTGCAGTTATCGGTAAACTTTTAACAATATTTAAGGCAGATCCTTTTGTACAAGAAAGTAAATAATGAAACTTATCAATGTTAGGTATAGTCGACTGGTTATGAACCAATGAACAAAACGTCTCATAGAAAGTAGTAAAATTTTCAATGTTTCCGTCGAATTGAAATAATTCTAGTTTAGGCAAACGTGGACGAGAACTTGATACAGGAATTTCATCTTTACACTGATTGACAGTAGGCTGAATTTTAGATTCACATAATTTAACACGAAAATATAATTCATCGAAATTGTTTATTTCTTGGTTTTTAATAGAAGAGTTGGGATTAATTTGTCTTTCCAACTCAAATATTTCAAACACAATATCTTTGTACTTGTCGCGTATGACGGCCGCTTCAGAAGTACGTAAAAGAAATAAACGCTCAGAATCAGAATCTTCAATATTTTTAGACATGTCATACATAAACTGAATCTCTTCGAAATAACGTTCTTTGCGCTTTATTAATTTTGATAACTCCTTATTAACCTTTTCTTCAATAGTTGGCGGCGCCATTTTAAACTCAAGATGGTGTCTACTACGCAATAAGCAATGAAATTTTAAGTTTTCGTTTTAGACAATTAAGTAAAAAAAACTATGAAATATGCACTTGAACGTCAAGTATATTTATTTTAAAGTAATTAATATCTATTTGAACTAGAAATAATTAGTAGTTTTGAAGATTTTATAGGATTAAATTGTCATGTTCTTAGCCACGACACAATGGAAATGTATTAATAAGTATGACGTTTTAACGGATCATACAATCCGGCTCGAAGGACCAAAAAATGTGGGGTATAGACCTAAATGATTAAAGGTTTATATACCTAGCACACAGCTACGAGAATTTTCCTTCGATTGAGCGGACCACTGCGTTTTAGGTGTTTGACGCAGACAATTACATATACTGTGATTTTATTAGATGTCGATGGGAACTTGCAGAGAATCATGAGGACAGCAAAGAATAAGCATCCACTCACCTCCATACACAGCAACGCCTCAGGATGGTCAGTCAGCAATCGGGCACCGCAGATTCTCAGCAAGGACGATTTGGGAGATAGAAGAACGTCTTCTACACTCCTACACAATTGGCTGGAAACGTTCCAGACTCACTGCACAATATTAGAGTGATTGCAAGCACTAGGCGTAACTTGTCTTAATTGACTGCAGAGCATAGGTTGCATCTGTCTTTCGCGTCGAGGCCTCAGGCAATACTGCTGAGCACAGCTAAGAGCGCGACCAGCGTAGTCAATGAGCGGACGGCAATATTCAAAACTACCCTCATGATTCTCAATATCAAGCAAGTATTGAACAATATCTGTAAACATATTTTTATCTATACAGTTTTATTCTTATCTACTATTTTATTTACAATGTTTGTGCAATATGCCAGAAATTTTTCTCTATGCTTTGTGAACATTAGTTGGCCTATTTGGTCTCTTTCTATATGTGTATCTATTTCCTGCTCTATATTATATCTCTGACTCACAAAGACAGGACAATCACAAAGAATATGAGGTACAGTTTCCGCTGTGTCTGGTGCACAAACACACGATGGGTCATCTTTTAAACCGAAGCGGTGAAGATATTCTGAAAAACCCCCATGGCCTGTCATGATTTGGGTTGTGATCCCATTGTGCTCCATTTTACGAGTAACTCTATATGCCAATATTGCATCAGGGAAAAACATCTTAGTTATCCCCGCTGTATGGCTTTCTTTATACCTGGTGTTCCATATGTCAAGAAATATAATACTCTAGAAGAATTCAATTACTTACAAAAACAATATTCCTTTGTTTCTTTGTGACATTATTTCATAATAAAACAACTTACAAAGGAATTTAACTTCATAAAGCACAACTATTTAATCAACGACATAACTTTCTCCGAATGCTGCCAGCACACGAATAGTTTCCGTGATTTACGGGTACCTATATTCTTTTGAAATATCAAGGCAATGTATTAAGGAAAATTGAGTTGCAAACCACGATTTTCAAACATTCCTGTTTCAAAGCAAAATTTCATGAATTGGAGCTATTTCATTTAACTATACAATATGTTAGAATTCTGTTAGTAATCTTAACTATTTTAGTTGTTTTAGTAGTAAACTAGCTCGATGACGCTGTTGGCTTAAGGGCGTCGAAATACGTTGGTATGGACGTTTCGCTTTGGCAGTCAATATTGCACGTACAAAAATTAACAAACTGCTTAAAACTGTTAAATTACAAATCTGTTTTCTAGACAATTACAACAAACTATTAGATTTTGAACAGATTAACAAGAGTTTTGGATTTCAAGAATTATATTTACTTTAGTAATAGTACCTATTTCTATGTTAAATCTAAACAGCCCCAGGTTTTTACATTACATTGTTGAAAATGAATGAACCAATGAACCAAAACAAATCAAATCCCATTACCAAGAATTCTTAAAATTTCACCATGTTTTGTAAAAATACATACATACATATCACGTTTGACAAATTTCGAGGTATTATAATGATGGAGAGAGACAATTGAAGTTTTTTTTTTTTCAAAATGTGGTGAGAAAATAAAGCATCTTCATAACATAAACATTTATTAATGCTCTAAGCAAACAGATAGAACCCCTCATAAACTATATTGTGATAAGATAATAATAGAAATTGTATTCCTTAAAGTTTTCAATGTAATTTTTAACATAAACACGTGTATGAGGAGCCTTTTTTGTGCTTTGTCCATTTAGCGTCAATCAGACTAAGACTCCCACTTTAATAAACAAATCCACGCACGCGTACCTACTGGACTGGCTTGACCCTGGGACACCCTGTCGTCGTCATATGTAACGTCATATTTTTCTGGAATAAAACATAGCCTATATGTCGGCTGCATATACGGGGCATAACATTAAATTATGTACAATAGTAATACATTGCTGGTATTAACTTCCAAATTATCTTCCAGACCTTTAAATTATTTATTTAGTCCCGTCATTCTGATGGATACGAATATTTGTGTACATGAACATGGTAGCTTTTAAGAAAAAAAATGTTTAAGAATGTAGATCCGATAAGCTATGTGCTTACTTTAAGGTAATATTAGCTGTGCAAATATACGGGTTGATTTGTGGTCATCGGCCAAAATGTTTTTACACAATAAGTATCATTTATAGAAACGATTTTGCAAAAAAAAAAGTATTTATTTTTTTTACAAGGAAATTAATATATCCGCTAACATGTTAAGCTAAGCATGGTCACTCTAAATTACCATTAAATTAAAGTCGACAACGCGCTACTACAAAACATGTCGTAGTACTACGTCGTACTATTAACAATGAAATGCTGCGTCGTAGTAGCTATGTTCATCAACAGCGACTATTTTCAAAAACGTTTGTGGTTCCATGTTTCTACTTTTTTGTACTAGTTGACGCTAAAATAAATATGCAGGTACGTTTATATTGAATCAAAAAAACTAACATTTAAAGTTGGCTGGTGACCAAAAAACAACCCTCTATGTGCAACAATAACTTTAACATTAAATAAAAACATCGCTTGATGTTGTCAAAGCTAGTATCGTTATAATTTAAAAGAAGTTGTTATCGGGCGTGTTAGTGGGACCATCTCACTGCTGTTGAGAAAATGTCTATTGAGTTGGACTAGATAACATTGTTATACATTTTTAAATTCCTGTGGTCAACATTCGATTTAACTTTCGAGACGGGACCTTGTTTATTATTTAAAAGCAGTTTTGCTAGGTTGCTAGATTTGATCGTTTACCTATTTATAATTTACCTTTAAGAATTTATTGATAAAATAGGATATCATAATACCTATACAGATGACTGGTGGGTCGCTTTTGAAATTCAAGGGCGTGATAGTTTGAGATCATTAATGAAGAGAAAAAATATACTGAATAAAAAAAATACTAAGTAAACTTAACCGAAAGTTAAAGAATTGATTACGCAACGCATGGTTACACTAGCGTTGGCAGCAATCCACGTGCCAGGTCACGTGCCGCGATTGACTCAGGCGTAGGTAAAGTAAAAAGTAACAAAACTTTATTTATTTATAGGCAATTCTAGTGAAATATTAAGTACTTACTTTTATTACATAATTTTGATCAGAATCGAGTACAGAGTGTTGTTCTTCAATATCTAAAATTTGTCACCAGTCATCCAGTATATTATGATATTTATCAGGTGTATGGCTATCCAAAGCCATTTCTTCAAATCTGAATCCTGTAGTAGTTTCTATATTTGCTAATATCGGTAACATATTGAAAAGGTTGTTTGTAACTTTTAGTTGTTTAATTATATAGGGTTATTGGTAATTAGACCGGATCCTTTTTAGGGGTGGTAGAGGATGTCATTTGCAACAATTTGACTATACATTGTGATATCCGGAAATGGCTCATTTTTTTTATATTATTTTTTTTTTATTTTTTTTAGGATATCCAGTTTTCCTACTTAAAAATTCAATAAAAAAAAAAGTAATAAACCGATTTCAATTCTGTTTGCAGTTTTAGAGAGACCTTGTTACAGCTCTTAATAATAAATAACAATATCATACTAATGTGGACCCATCCAGAAACTAGAGGCTGTTTCATAAAAATTTTTAAATTATTTTTATAACATTGTTTACAAAAACAATTATTTTCTCCACAAAAACGCTAGTAAATTCCGTCTGCATTTTATTTAAAAAACATCTACACTTTGTTAGCTATCCAACGAGGTTAAAAAGTTGGTGCTTTATTACACAGTTGCAGAAATAATGCGATTACAAAAGACTCAGGTAGAGACATTCCGAGAAAGGGTTTTAGACGGTATCCATGAGAAGTAGTTATGGAAGAAATACTTTCTTAATTTAACTTAATTTATTTTGAAGAAATAAAAGATTATGATTTTGTAATTATTGTGTATTTATGATTTTTACAGTACATTCTCAAAATGTGAGCCCCTATTTTGATTGCAGAGACGCATACGTTTGCGTAAATTACTTTTAACGACACTTGTCTTTAAGTTCATTTTAATTTTTTCTGCTGCATTTATTATGCGCTGTTTTAATTCTTCGATGGTTGCCACAGGTCCAGGAGTCTCGTCGTACACCAAGCTTTTCATGTGACCCCATACGTAGTAGTCGACAGGAGTCAAGTCGGGACTCCTGGCCGGCCACGGAATGGGTCCTCCTCTGCCAATCCACTTATTGGGAAACTGACGATTTAGCCACTCACGGACGCTTAAACTAAAATGTGCGGGGCAACCATCATGCTGGTAAATCATGTTCCTTCGGGTTTCAAGAGGTACATGACTGAGTAACTCATAAAGTTCGTTTCGCAAAAAAACTTCATATGCTTCTCCATTGAGGTTGTTGGGCAGGAAAAAAGGGCCGATCAATTCATCCTTAATAATGCCCATCCACACATTAAGGGAAAACCTTCTTTGTGATCCTTTTAATCTTTTCTTGTTTGGGTTACCGTCTTCTTTTGGGGCCCAATAATGAATATTATGGTAATTCGTTAATCCATCTTGATCGAATTTGGACTCGTCGGTCCATAAAATTTTTAATAAAAAATTGGCATCTTCCATGTCTGTATTCAACATGAATCTGCAAAATTCGACTCTACGTGCAGGATCTCCGTCTTGTATAACTTGTACCGGAGTCAAATGATACGGGTAGAGTCTTGACCCGTGCATTGTGTTCCATATTTTCCATTGCGACATGCCAAGACGTCGTGCAATGACGTTTGTTGAGGTCGTCGGATCTTGCTCAAACATGCGAATTATCTGTTCCTCTTCCTCCGATTGATAAATACGAGGTCGTCCAGCATCGCTTTGTCGTCTTTGAACACGACCAGTTTCTCGTACTCGCCGGTAAACTCCGTCAAACACACTCATATGGGGTAAACGGCGCTCTGGAAATCGAGACTGATATTCCGTTCGAGCATGTGTACTGACGCCATTGGCAAAACCATAGCAAAAGAGTATGTCCGCATACTCTTCGTTTGTGAACTCTCGAACACGAGGTAGGTGGTCGCGGGGCTCCGCAGCCATGATCAGGTCCTTTAGTATAAGCCAAGTCGTCGGGTAAGCAATCAATCACAGAGTCCAGTTCACTAGCCGAATCACAGAAAAAGAAGTTACACAAGTCCAATAACGTTAGCAAGGTCGAAGTTTTATCGTGATAAAGGGTTGAAAAGAGCGTCTAAACAGTACGAAGTGCCTGAGCAAACTGGGTTCACATTGTTCGTGCAACAAACACAAGCAAGAGCGAGACGGCGCATTCAACATGGATACCTTAGTCTAAAACCCTTTCTCGGAATGTCTCTACCTAAGTCTTTTGTTATCGCATTATTTCTGCAACTGTGTAATAAACCACCAACTTTTTTACCTCGTTGGATAGCACACAAACTGTACATGTTTTTTAAATAAAATGCAGACTGAATTTACTAGCGTTTTTGTGGAGATAATAATTGTTTTTGCAAACAATTTTATAAAAAATATTATTATTTTTTTATGAAACAGCCTCAAGTTTCTGGATGGGTCCACATTAGTATGATATTGTTATTTATTATTAAGAGCTGTAACAAGGTCTCTCTAAAACTGCAAACAGAATTGAAATCGGTTTATTACTTTTTTTTTTATTGAATTTTTAAGTAGGAAAACTGGATATCCTAAAAAAAAATTAAAAAAAATAATATAAAAAAAATGAGCCATTTCCGGATATCACAATGTATAGTCAAATTGTTGCAAATGACATCCTCTACCACCCCTAAAAAGGATCCGGTCTAATTACCAATAACCCTGTATACAAATAAATTTTCATTTAGAATTTTATGTTTTAAAATAAATAACAAGTTTGATACCAACATAGCAGCATCCTTTAATTTGTATTCTACTTTGCACTCCAAGTAAAGTACCAAAGCGATGTGAAATCATGATTTATAAAGGACACCGCTGTAAAGCTGAATGTTAAATGTTTGTTTTTACTTCAAACGGAACACAAGGACAATTTATGGCCGTAGATAGCCAGGAATTCAATGAATTACACATTTCGGAAATTTTATACTTCGCGAACCTAGGTATAAGTACGTTTCGTTTTATTTCAATAGAAAAAGTCAATCTTTCATGCAATTTTTTATGTCCTTCCTTAATATGATCATACGATTTTTTCAATCTTTTTTTTCTTTATAAGGTTATAAGATAAATGAATAGCTTTTTAGTACCTTTTTAATTTTTTGTCTTATTGCTCTATTTCGACGTAAATTGAATTAAAAAAAATAGGGTTGTCAACACTTATGAGCTGAAAATATTCAAGTAAATACCAACGTATCATTTGTAATTTTACATGGTGCCGCCATCCAGGGCCCTGTTTAATAAAGCTGACCATTCGACATATATGTCAAAAACCGTCACAATTGTAGAATTGACAAGCTTAGGCTGTTTAATAAACGTGACAAATATGTCAATTATGTTTCACGGCTTAATTCTTTGCGATTTAAAGTTAACATGTTGTAGTAGTACTTCCAAGCATCAGCCTTGCACGGTTTTCAGAGACACGTTTTTTTTTTTTTTTTTTTATTTGGCAACCCTGATCCCCGCTCTTGAACTCCTCTCCACTTACTTCCTCTCATCATCCCTCCTCAATAATCATTCTGTATTTCCGTGCTCAAGCCTTCGCACGTGCGTCTATAATTTATTACTTAAATTAAACGTTAGATAGATAGTCTTATAGTTTAAAAATTTAAATCTCAACTTATTATTTGTCGTTCGTAAAAATGGGAAAAAGGAAATATGAAGACATCGAGACCATACGCAAGAAGATCAGAAAACTGGAAAAAAGCTTCAAAAGAAGCAAATCCATGGCTCTTTACATCGCATAATTGCGTTACGAATCCTTATTCGAAAACAAAGTTCAATGATCTTTATCACTGAATTTGAATGAGCCGAGTTTAAAACTCACAAATTTACCTAGTAAGAATCTTTATTCGAGACGATGGTAAATGTCATTGTTTAGTGATCATTATCGCTAAAATGACTTTTCGAATCCTTATTCGAAAACAAAGTTCAATGATCTTTATCACTGAATTTGAATGAGCCGAGTTTAAAACTCACAAATTTACCTAGTAAGAATCTTTATTCGAGACGATGGTAAATGTCATTGTTTAGTGATCATTATCGCTAAAATGACTTTTCGAATCCTTATTCGAAAACAAAGTTCAATGATCTTTATCACTGAATTTCAATGAGCCGAGTTTAAAACTCAAAAAGAAGAATGGCAAGGTCCCATACATTGTAAGTACCGCTTTTATTTAACATAGCATTCACGTACCTCAAACTTAATATGTGCGTTTTATTGCTTAGATAACGAGTAATCAGAATATAATTATTAGATTTATACAGAAGTTGGGAATAAAAAGTCAAAACAATAATCTAACCTAAAAATTACAGGAATTTATAGTCCGTCTTTTCTAACATGGCGTCGTATTTTGAAACCATTACATTACATAAGCAGGTATTAACCAATCCAGAGGTTTGAAACGGGGTGGCGGCGCGGGCGGCTTAATTCAAGTTTGACAGTAGGACTTTACAACTATTATTTTTTATTGCCGGGAAATTAAAAAATGTGCTTTCGGCAAGTTTAATTTGATTTTATTGTATTTCTAAATATTCCCAACAACTATCACAACAATAGATGTTGGAAAAAACGTGTCTCATATTGACCTATTAACTACATATAGCCCGGTTTTGATACGCTTGAAAACTCTAAAATTAAGTGATACCGTGGCCGCCAATCCTCTTTACCTAATTCGAATCTTTATTCGAGACTATGGAAAATTTCTTTGTTTAGTGATCATTATCGCTAAAATGACTACCCTACTTTTTGCATTTTATGCTCGTAGGTGCTAAAAACACTTCTTTCGAATTATTATTCGAGACGCTGACTACTTTCGTCTTTTCAGTGCCATCTACCTCAAAACATCCACCAGTAGATGATGTTGAGGATATAGAATTGGATAGCGATATCTTAGAGATGTTGGGAGATGCTCCTAAGATTAATAATAAATAATAATAAAATTTCTTTATTCATGCCACAAATCTTGAATGTTTTTTACAGAGTAATCTTACAGTCTAAGTACAAAATAATTACTATTTACTATTTAAACATCATACAATAAGGCTAATATAATTGCTGAAGAACTAGAAAAACCTTTACATAAGGAAATTTCAACCCGATGCGGTGGTCTGAAATCCTTTTAAAGGGACTACCCAAAGAGACAAGAGATAAAATCCTAGAGGATTATCTTATTCCTAGTAATTGTCAACTACTCCTTGCCCCTGCTCTGAATCCGGAAGCAAAAGTGGCAGTTATCGAAGCGGTCTCTAAACGGAATTCCTCCCTCATGTTTAGGCAAAGACAAACTGGTGTGGCTATAGCAGCTCTGGGAAGAGCTACCGAAACACTCGTAGGATCATCTTCATTAATACCACAGAAGCAACAAATAAGCAATGGTGCCATCTCGAAATGTACTTATATTGAAGGACAATTTTTATCCAGTATATTTCTTGTACCTAAGCTTAATGGTGATAAAAGGTTTATATTGAATTTAAAAAAGTTAAATAAATTTGTACTTGCTAGTCATTTTAAAATGGAAGATTACAGAACAGCGTCAAAATTATTAACTGAAAACTGCTGTAGACAATAGAATTAAAACATGCATACTTCTTTGTTGGGACAAATGAAGCTCACAAAAAATATCTTCGATTCAAATACAACAATATATTATATGAATTCAATTGTTTACCGTTCGGCCTTTGTACCGCACCTCTCGTGTTTACTAAATTAATGAAACCAGTTATAGAATACCTGCGTAGTCGGGGTATGATTTCAGTTATTTATTTAGATAACATTTTTTTATCGGAAAGACTTACTCGGAGTGTGTCACTAATGTATCTACAACTATAGATCTATTACAGAGCTTGGGTTTTTTGATTAACTTTTCAAAAAGTTGTTTAATACCTAAACGTGAATGTAAGTTCTTGGGCTTCACTTTCGACTCAAAGCAGATGATTTTAAAACTACCCGAGGAAAAGAAAATAAAATTGAAAGATTTTATAAATAGATTTCTTTGTATAAAACGATGCAAGTTACGCGAATTCGCTAAACTCATTAGTTATTTAATTTCCGCATGTCCAACAATAACTTATTCGTGGTTATATACAAAAAAGCTTGAACAATATAAATATAATTGTTAATTAAAAAAAAATCCAAACTACGATCAGACAATTGATATCTTAATTGCCCTACATGAAGAATTATATTGGTGGTTAGGAAACATAGATATAGGCCATTCATCACTCAAACCGAACAACTTTGTTTTAGAATTTTTTTCTGATGCCTCCTCTACGGGATGGGGAGCGTATTGTGATACAGTTAGATGTTGTGGATATAGGAAAGACAACGAAACTTCTTGTCATATAAACGAGTTGGAACTAAAAGCAGCCTTTCTAGCTCTGAAACGTTTCACCAAAGAATTATCTAATTGTGACATCTTATTAACAGAATGGGCAGTATTCAATAGGATCACCTAGATTATATATCTAGAAGTATGTGGAAATGGTTCGAAGAACGTAGAATAATCTTATTCGCTTCTTACATCAATACTAAAGATAATTGTGAGGCAGATTCATTATCTCGAAAACAGTTCGAGGATACAGAGTGGGAATTAAATCAAATTGCATTTAATGAAATAGTTCGCAACTTTGGTATGCCAGTATTGATTTGTTTGCAAACAGATGCAATACTAAGTGTAAACAATATGTTTCGTGGAGAAATGATCCCGAAGCATGTGCTGTTGATGCCTTTACACTGCCATGGACCAATATGTTATTTTGCGCCTTTCCACCATTCTCGCTTATAGTAAAATTAATGCAGAAAATCATTTGTCATAAGGCAGAGGGTATTGTTGTGGTGCCATATTGGCCAAGTCAACCTTGGTTTCCTATGTTTAAAAAGTTGTCTGTTTAAATTTTTTTGTATTTTGGACCAGATATTGACCTTCTAACATCTCCTTTCAGTAGATTGTAGATTGTGTACACAAGAATCTACGCCTTGTTGCCGCGAAATTATCAGGCAAGCATTACTAAGGAAATATTTATCGAATAGGTCAGTAGATATTATGCTAGCTTCGCTTGCAAATAATACTTACAAACAGTACGATGTTTGCATAAAATCTTGGATAATTTACTGTAGATTACATAATTATGATTATTTTAATGCTTCTATTCCAATTGTAATACATTTTTTAACCGATATTTTTGATAAAGGCGCTAAATACGGGACCATCAATTCTTACCGCTCTGCCTTATCTCTTTTGTTAGGTAATAGCTTAAATGATGATCGAGTCAAACGTTTCATGAAGGGTGTTTACAAGTTGAGGCCCACCAATCCAAAATATAATACTTCTTGGGACCCAAACATAGTGTTAAATTATTTGGCCACTCAATGGCCAAATGAAAGCCTTAGTTTAGAAGATTTCTCTAAGAAACGCTGGTGTGCTAGGTTTGGTGACAGCGCAAAGAGTACAAACATTTTCTCTCATTAAAATAAATAATATAACTCAAAACAGAACAGAAATCTTAGTTAAAATACCTGACTTAGTAAAAACTTCAAAACTAAACTCCTTTCAACCCCTTCTAACGCTACCATTTTTTCATACAAATCCTGCAATATGCCCTGCCAGATGCATTTTAGATTATATAAATAAAACGAGTGGTTTACGTAGTTGTGACACTTTATTTATTAGCCACAAAAGACCTCACTTAAAAGTTTGTCTCAAACTTTGAGTCACTGTATCAAATATACTTTACAACGCAGTGGCGTGGACACATCAGTGTTTAGCGCGCACAGCACGCGCCATGCGGCCACTTCCACTGCTAGCAGTCGGTGTCAATATTGATGTCATACGGAAAACCGCAGGATGGAGTAATACATCCTCAGTATTTGCCAAATTCTACAACAAAGAAATTGTATCGGATGCCAATCAATTTGCAACTAGTATTTTATGTAACTCCTTAGAATAAATAGATGTATATTTGTGATTTATTACTGTTGGTTATACTCTAACAATACAGTTTTACTTATACCTATACTGCAAAAATAATTCACATTAAAATACTCTGAACATCCTACAACATGTTAACTTTAAATCGCAAAGAATTAAGCCGTGAAACATAATTAAGGATCAAACGAACTTACCAAGTGAAGTTCGATCACAATTATGTGAACGGCTTAATTCGAAGCGATTGATATAAACCCGCCCAAACAGTATTCCTTTAAAGTAATATCACCCACCCATAATTAATGTGAATTATTTTTATGGGTACTACCTAGGAACTTTAGCTCTAAACAAAATGATTATTGAGGAGGGATGATGAGAGGAAGTAAGTGGAGAGGAGTTCAAGAGCGGGGATCAGGGTTGCCAAATAAAAAAAAAAAAAAAAAACGTGTCTCTGAAAACCGTGCAAGGCTGATGCTTGGAAGTACTACTACAACATGTTAACTTTAAATCGCTTCGAATTAAGCCGTTCACATAATTGTGATCGAACTTCACTTGGTAAGTTCGTTTGATCCTTAAAAATCGACAGGTGAAATCTTGACATATATGTCGTTGTAGAAATTTGATAAAACTCGACATTTGTCAAAAAACCACAGTCGTTTTATATTTAAGAATTGTCGCTGACACTTGTCGGGTTGTCGTGACAAATATGTTGACTTTTGACATATTTGCTAATAATTTTATTATATGAAGCGTAATGTGGGTAAAAGAGAAAAAATGTAACCGAAGTAGAAGAATAAATCAATCACTGGTTCAACTTCGATTGTTTGTTTTAAATCTAATGTTTTAATCAAATCGGACCATATAGATGATTTTCATTGTTCACTGAGTCAGTTCGTGGAGGCCACCCTTTTTTTTAACATGTAATTAGTTTATGTCAATCTTAGGTTAAAATAAATATTAAGTAATTAATTAAGTTAATATTAAGTATAAAACAGTATCGCATTAGGTAAAAAGCCTGTAATGATAGTGTTTAAAATGTGTATATAAATAAATAAAATAAATAAAAATCATCATTATAATCAATTATCAGGCCACCGAACTTCTTCTCCGAGTAAAGTAGACACAGCTCGACATACCCTTCTTCTTCTTATTAACAATTTCAATTTCCTTGGAACCACTGCGGCTCCGATTTACAAAAACGTTCGTGAATGATTTTGCGGAAAATCCACTTACATATCCCTGCTTGTGTAGTGTTAGAGATGAGCTGGAATTTAGTTATAGCCAATTTCGCGCACTTTCTTTCTCGAAGTTTCTAATACCAAAAGAATTTCTTGGTAAAATATAGCTTATAAATATAAACTTCCGTAGTTCTATAGAGCACTCGATGGAACACGCAAATTTTTTGCTCAGTACCAAATTTCCTACTTCCTTATACTTGTAAGATTGTCTCCTTGGAAATTAGAAAACAAAATCTTTAACTTAACAATAATAGGTATTTATATATTATGTGATATTTTATTATCATAAGCTCGAGAATCGTGATCATGCAGTGTGTGATCGATTAGTACTTTATTGTCTAAAGAAAGGAAATAACCAGGCATATTGACTTGATCGGATTAGTCCACTACTTAATAATAATAAATAATAATAATAATAATAAGCCCCCTAAAACCCAGCCACACGTCCGAATCGAACATCTGATCACGTAGGGGGCGGACACACGAAGAACAAATACTGTCGTGGCCAACGTGGCAATGGTACCCATAAAATATGGAGACAAGATTAAAAAAGAAACTGAGAGGGCCGCTACCCGAGGGTGATCGTCGGGGCACACCTGGAACTGACGCTGGGTGTTTCAGTCTACGAACCGTCAGTGGTGAGGAGTTGAGCAGGCGGTCTCCCACCGGGGATTTACAACCCGAAAATACTACAGCCGATAACTCACAAACACACTTTAATAGTTTCAATAGCCCAAGTGAACCCTACAGCCCAAGTACCGCATCATACCATCCGTCGGTACAATCCTCACCGACATCTTCGATGGGCAGTAGAAGGTCACCAACTCCAGCTTTGAGTGTTGCGCGGGAGGCAACAGCCTTTTTACCCGCGTCCACTAAGGCTGGCAAAGCGAGAGTGCGCATGCGATGGAGCAAAGAAGTAAATCTATTTATCATGCGCACTTACTACCACATCACTAAATTAGAAACTGACATGACAGTATACAGGAAAAAGCTGCACGAACTATTCACTCTTAAATACCCTGATGTAAAAGTAACTGAACAAAGAATATCCGACCAAAGAAGAGCAATAGAACGAAACAAGCTTATATCTCAAAACGAGTTAGAAGTATTAAAAAAAGAAGTAAAACTACAGATACAAAGAGAAGAAATACATGAAAACATTGACAATCCGATAGAAGAACTTAATCATACACAAACATACATCACGCAACCACATACACAAGCCTCCTCAATCATTAGCCCAAGTTCCCAATACACCGTATCCTCGATAAGCGGGCAAAACGTACATAGCTCCGACACATACACACAAACAGAAACAATAACCCAACTTTTAGAGAATGATATTGACACAATTCCAAATATACAAACACCAATTGAAGCTAATGTACAAGAAGTAATTGACAAATTTCGCACTAACCTAATTTTGTATGCTGGTATGGACCCCACGGTCCGCCCCAAATTGCCAAAACTCAGATATAGCCAGAAACTTTTCAAACTTGTCCACCTATTCAATGAAAACTCTTTATTGCACAACTATAAAATTACGAGATACAATGTATTTAGAGAAACAAATCTTTTAGTACAAATCGGTGGCCTTATCGCTAAAAAGCGATCTCTTCCAGACAACCTTAGGGCAGAGGATTTTATATGAGTTTAAGAGTGTCATGTCGTACAATACTGTTTAAAACAAAATATGTATAAATATATAAATGATGATGTATAAAAAATAAGTTCTCATATTTAAAATATACATAAGCACATATTATCTTTATACCTACATACACATACATATATTTAATATTTATTTACAATACTCATAGACTCATATACATATACAATAAGAAAAGATGTGTTTACTCACAGATTTCATAATAAAAGTATAAAATAAAAATATTCATGGTAATTCCTCAACTTTTGTGAAATAGTGCATCTTTACAAGTTTTTTAAAAGTGGCTAAAGTTTGTGCGGATTTAATTTGTAACGGTAATTCGTTCAAGTGTACCGCATGGATTGAAAACGATTTACTTCTATGATTCCATGTATTTCACATTTACCGTTTATCACATTAGGTCTTACACCATAACAAAAAGGGGTAAAACTTAAATAGGTACTTTTAATGGCTATGATATGATAAAATTAACGACTTGCTAATAAAGAACTACCTATTTATGTACAATAAAATAGCTTTAATAAACTTTTCATAAATATTTGGTCTCTTTTACATCGCAAATAGAACTTTCTAATGCTAAAATAGATCCCAGACAGAAATGTTTTATCATGCAAGGTTTAACAAGAACCATTTTGCGCATAATACGAGTTGTACTATAGATTACTACAATATGTTACTCTGTGGATAAATCACTTCCTATAAAATATTTCAACATTTTCATCCGCTTTGGCTCCTACTCGTTCACTTCACTGGCTGCTGGGAGCAAAAATGAGCTTTAACCCTTGACTTCAAAGCTAATATTTCTTCGTAGAAATAGATAATTATAAAATGTTAGGGCTGCTTACACGATACTTGACCATAATTAGAAAGCTTTGTTTTTTTTTTCATTTGCTGACCAGCTAGAATCCGCTTAGTAAAGACATAAGTTTTCAGGATTTTTAATCATAGGAACATTTTTACTCGACGATTCGGTACTTTATCACTTATCAGACACGGGTATGAGAGATTAAGATGACGTGTATCAATTTGATATTTATGTATGAGATCAATCATCTCCATCAGTTTTTCAATCTCTATAGAGTGACGAATTAATACAAAACGAGTTGACAGTATCGTATGAGTTCTCGTTGGATTTTTGTTATTCCGACATAGTTCCATATCATCCTTTTTATACTTTATAAGAGATCTGCTACTGTATATTCGGACTGTTCTATTGTTCTAAATTTGGTGGTATCTTTTCACCCGCTAGATAATGCTAGTAACTCATTTTGTTCGGAGATGAACTATGGTGCAGGGTAGCTCTTATTGCTTACATTGTATTTGCCAAATACAATCAAAACTCCCTGAGACTTTTTATTGATTCAGGTTATCAGATTAATATTATATTCTTATGTTGATGTAAAGTCGGCTAAGAAAAGTCCTACCCCTCATTAAGCGTCAGTTCCATACTGAAACCGTCTTCAATTACTGGGAAGAAACAAAAAAACTTTGTTGAAAGTGCAAGTGGGCGATACTTTTTTGACGACCGGCTGGTGTAGTGGTAACATACATTGCCTTCTATGCCAGAGGTCCTGGGTTCGAATCCCGGCGGCGGCGGATATTTGTGTGATGAACACAGATATTAGTCGTCAAGTCATGGATGTTTTATGTTTATTTAAGTTTATTCTAATAAAAAATATGCATTTATTCAATATGTATGTTTATTTATTTCTTAAGTATATCAGTTATCTAGTATCCATAACACAAGTTCTTTAAGAAACTTAATTTGGGCTAGATAATGTTGTGTGAGTGTCAGAAATATTTATTTATTATTATTTATTTATTATTATTACTTTTCTCATTTTAATATAACTCAACCCACAATAATATCCTCATTTTATACTACATTACCAATATTATGACAAGTTTTTGATTCGTTTGGTATATAATAAGTTTGATATTCTCTTAGAATATCGGAAAAAATACTTAAAATTTTCATGTTTTTCGTAATTTTTTTAGTATCTTGTTTTGAGCTGATCATTCATAAAAATATTGAACAAACTTCACCATATATTTTTATCCGATCCAAACAAACAATATTGGCCTGTTGTAATGAGTTTGAAAATGCATAGATTTCGCGAATTGGGGCCTTAAGCCGTTGGCAATTGGGAGGGTTCTCATCGGGATTATGTCTCACTGACCCCATACTCCAAGTCAACAAGATACCTCAGACAATAAACAAAACAGAATTAATTAAAATCTACAGAAAGTTAATCCCGAGTTTTGGAAACCCGGTCTTATACGTTCATGACTTTTGTAAGATTCACTTTGAAGACTTGAACTGCAAAGAAAGCTACTTCCGAGGATTCCGAGATTCCGAAGTTACAGTTGGGTTACACATTATACCACTTTGGTTGGAAGTGTCTCGCACAATCTACTTATTCAGTTAAGACAAAAATGGTATTAAAAACCTGAATATTTTTGAAGACATTTATTTCATTTTTTTACCATTTTTGAATAAAATTTTAATGAAATTCACAGAATACATAGACTAAGTTTTAACAGTTTATTTCTTTAACTTTCGGAAAACGCTGTGACATATTTATTTATTTATTTACACTTCAGTATACAGTACCTACAGACAGTAAATGAGAAAAAAAAAACAGTGTGTTGGGTAAGTACTACTAGGCGGTCTTATCGCTGACGAGCGATTTCTTACAGACAACCATGCTAGTGGAAACAACATTAAAAAAAATTGTTAACAAAATCTTAATAATAAAATTACAAACCACACAAACATTGAAAAAAAACTTGAAATGAAATGAAAATTAAAATGAAATGAAAAATGTTTATTCATCATAAGACCATCGAATGGCCACTTAATGACGTCACAATTTTGTATTGCCGGCCAATGTCATGCCAAAACCAAATTGCTTACATAGTAGGTGCATTAAGCTATGGATGCACAACACGAACCTGACAAACTGGCTTAAAGAGTAAAACAAAAAAAATGCTAATTATTGCATTATACCTAATTAAACATAAAATCTAAATATATAAAATTATAATACATACATACTAATATAATAAATATAATTAACATACTATATAAATACGAGTATTACAATAGGTACTTCTTATAATATGACATACGGACGGAAAAAAAGTCAAATAGACGTGACGAATCTATAAGGGTTCCGTTTTTTGCCATTTGGCTACGGAATCCTTAAATAAAATAAATAAAATCCCCAGACAATCACACCAACTACATGGCCCCAAAGTAAGCATAGCTTGTGTTATGGGATACGATGTAGCGAACTAGGGGGGAACCTAGAATATAAATACATAAATAGATAAACACCCAGACACGAAAAAAATTTTTTTCTTGTTCCGTGCGTGGATCGAACCCGCAACCACTGGCGTCTGAGGCAGATAGGTTTACCCCATCGCCAAAGTGGTCGTCAAAATCAACAACTCATGGCCAAACACCCGACAAGAGCCGGTACTACAGGAAACAAAAGTATCTTTTAAGAAATCTGAGATGAATTTAATGCTATTTGTAGGTGTGAAACCTTTCAATCCAATCTTGAATCAACACGATTAGCGTCACAGTGGAAGGTTACCAAGTACCAATTCTCAATTCGCAAGGTAATCACATTCAAAAGGGGTACTTACCTTATCTCGTTCTACAAATGGCCGATTAATCCTTCAGTCTGTTCGGATTAATTTTAAATATTCACGTTGACTGCTTTATGTAAAGCCTGCATGCACGAGTAAGAGGACGATGTGTTTTTTATTGTAGTAGCTTTTAAAGATTAATGACGTAGCTTTTGGTGCTCTTTTGTTTTTGTCTGTTAGCTTTAAATAATTTGGAGATATTTTTGCAAACTATGTCAGTAATAGTAGATTATTAAAATCTGCTAAGTGAGAGTTGGACTCGTGCATTTAAAGTTTCGTCCTGTCCAAAGATACTGATATATGTAGGACCATTGTACTTCTATTATTATAGCACAGTAATTAGATAAGAACTTGCACGCAAACTTGCTATATTAAATATGTAAACAGCGCCATCTAGTCACCATGGCAGGAAACAGCTGTGTGTCTGTTGCCTAGCCCCTCATATATTTTTCTATATTATATTATAGTATATGTTGTTATAGCGACAATAGAAATACATCATCTGTGATAATTTCAACTGTCTATCACGGTTCATAAGATTCAACCTAGTGACAGCTGAATTTCAGTAATATTGTCCGTTTTTTGTAGATGTCCCCTGCCGTTATGTTGGCACTATTGCTTGTCAAGCTGTTTTCGTTATCTGGGATAGTGAATTAATCCTTTTTATTGATTACTTGCCAAAAGGGCGGATCCTATTATGCAAACTTAATCCCGAAATTACGTGAAGCGATTAAAGAAAAACGTCTTGGGAAATTGTCGTGTTGTTTCTCCAGGATAACGCTCCACCTCATCGTTCGGAAGTTGCGCTCACCGCAATCCGCAGTGCTGGCTTCGAAGTCCTTGATCACGCACCATATTCTCCTGACTTAGCCCCGAGTGATTTTCACTTATTTCCAAAATTAAAGGAGCATATTCGTGGAACTAAATTTGACGATGATGACGCGGTTATGACTGCCGCAGAGGAGTTTTTTAATAGTCGAGAAAATGATTTTTTTGCGGAAGGAATAAGAAAGTTGGAGATGCGGTATTCTAAGTGTATAGGATTAGAAGGAGATTACGTAGAAAAATAAAATATTCTTGTTTAAATTTTTTTTTTTTTTGTATTCATTCTAAGAATTTTTTGATTTGCCCTCGTATAATATAAATTGTGTCGTCATTCAAAACCTTCCTAGTCTAATAGTTGTTTATTATTTACAAATCAGAAAATTAAACATATATTTATTCGTGGTAGGTATAAACAAAGTTAGATTACGGGGTTAAAATGGACACATATTATTGGTAACACTGCTGCCCTCAATGCTGCCAACATCAGCAGGCAGGGGACATCTTATAGTGAACGGTCAATAGGTCTCGTTTTACCCTTTGGGTACAGAACCCTTAATAAGCTTAAGCACAAACTTATATTTTAAAGCCCTAAGGATAACCAAGGTCATCCTATAAGGATAACGCTTTTTTTCTTTTGCGGCAAAAAATTGTGTAACCAAAGATTACCTATATTAAGATTCCCGAAAGAGTTCAACTCACCCTTTTGCGTAAAATGTGTCGTTGAGCCATTTAAAGCTAAAAGGGCAGAAGAAACCCTTGCAATTTGCATAGAAAATATTCTCCCAAATCACAAGCTTTCTATAATTTAATACATTCAAATTTCTGGGTCCACCAATAATGAAATGCAGATAAGTGGTTTTGATTCCAAGAACCTTTAATTTCTAGCAGACAGGAAGTGAAGTTTCGAATTAATTGGAAAAGGGTCTGACATTCAAGAAACATTGATAATGATTAATACGGCCACAGATTAATACGGCCACCGGAACTGACAAAGTATTGTTATGGGTTCATTTCAACAAGTTGGTTGTGTATCCGTGTCAGAATTCGATATCAAAGGCTTGATTTTGTTTGATGGCGCCATTTTTTCTTAACTGAGAATATGGGACAACACTTGCCTGAAATACCTAAGATAACTACAATAAAAGAAAAAGTGCAAAAAAACATGCAGACTAATTGAGAACCCCTCTATTTGGAAGTCGGTTGTAAGTGTAATATATTTTTTTTAACATACATACATAACCTCACGCCTGTCTCCCTTTGGGGTAGGCAGAGACAAGGGAACACCAATTGCTTCGATCCAGACATACCTCTTTCGCTTCCTCCACGTTCAGACATGATCGCCGGTTACGGGTACTTTTAACTAGGCCCTTTTTAAGAACGTCGCCAATTTGATCGGCGTACGTTCGCCTAGGGCGGCCCCTTCCGACAGCACCATTTTTTTTTAATTAAACACAATATAACGATTTTTAAATGTATGTCCAAAACTTACTCAATTAATTTTCTACATACATACATAACGTCACGCCTGTATCCCTAATGGGGTAGGCAGAACAACAGAGGCTATAAAACCCATCTGATGTCACGTTTGACAAATTTGGGGGTATTATAATGATGGAGAGAGACTTGCAGTGATAGGGGGTTAGCCTGTAGCCCACAAAAACGTCAAAAAAACCTCCGTTCAACCTCTATTCAAGATTTTTTCCTACAAACAGCACCCTGCCTAGATTTTTGTATGCGAATTTCTATAATTTCGCTCTTAAAATTGTTATAATTTAAAACAGCACATAGATGGCCATATTTTAAGGTTCTAAACTCGCTTGAAAGCACTGAACCATTAGTGTGTACAAGTTCGAATCGATTAATATACTTCAAACTCTGGACACCATTAGTTCATTTTCTAGAAGCTCATTTAATGTTAACAGCCACTCTTAGGCTGCAAACTGGACGGCAGCGACTCGCTGTCGACAGCGAGCGCGGGTAGCGACGACGACGCGGGAAATCTGGGCCGTTCTCGACGCCAGCAGAGATTTGTCGCGGTTTACATTACGCAACGCAGTATTAATTATTTAATTTATGCAAAAAATTATTGTACGAGATCGTACACATTTTACACTTTCGCATCCTTGTCAACTTTGACACACTTCATACGCCATCCCGCCGTACATTTTACTAGAGAGCCCGCCAAGACGGTCCACGGTATAACAGATGTGTCCACTTGTGCCCACGACGTGGGTTCGTGGTATATGACAATAACTCATACACTAAATCCCGTCGTTTTTAAGAATTATTTAATAAAATGGTTATAGCTCTTCTTTATATAGGATTTCTGGAAGTTTTCTAATTCCCTAGATAATCAGACTGTGTTAAAAGTGAAATATGGGAAAGTGAAAAAAATATATTTATTGACGCACTTCTCAGGGAACCTCAATCGTCAAACTTTTTTGAAAAAAATATACAAAGCTGTAAATAACTTTATTGTAATGTATTTTAAGCTTACATTTTCATGTTATTTTATTTTATATGCTTATGCACTTCTGCACAAGATTATTAAGCGTGGTAATAATTCAATAGCGGAACTTAATAGGTATATTGATTGAAAATCTCAGGATAAGAAACTTTGTCAAAGAATACCGATACCTACATGGGAAACCTACTGTGTCTCGCAACAGGAATTTCCTTATTCTCAACCAATCGATGACATTTTCTACTCTAGAGAAACTAATGAATATGTTCACAATTATACCACTATCGAAATATGCGAAATTTGGTATTATAACGGAATATCAATGTAACGAACATTCTGGAAGAATAGTTTTGGAGACGTCATTCTTTTACTGCATACTTGCAAGATAAAGGAAATCAATAAATGCAACGTTTTTTTTTTTACGTGAAACCTCACATAGGGGTCAAATATATTCGTTAAAAAACCGCTATACAAAAAAACTCCAATTGAATTTTGAGGGTAGTTACAACATATTATTAATACTATTTATACTATTTTTTTAATATTTTAAACTAATCCGAATCATCGAAAATTTTATATTTTAAATTATAATGAATTAGACCGTTTACGAATCATACTGATTTAGTGCGTGTAGGTTTTAGAAGAACAACATTTTATTCTTATTTGTAATCACAGAATAAAATACTTTAATGCATAAAATATATTAAAAATCATTTACTAAGTACTTCATAAAACAATAAAATTTTATATTTGTCACTCTGGTGTGTCACTTTTGCTAAGAGGTCCTACACTGTTATACAATTTGATAAAAGAGAGTATTGCTATAAAAAACTGTTTACCGCCCCTGATAAACAACCCACGTGGATCTAGAAAGAAGACGTAAACAAAATTAATTTAAATTAAATAAACACCCATACTAAAAAATGTATTTAAAATATACCCTATGTTATATTTTTATATTTTACTGTATATTTGCAACGAAAAATCTATTTTTAATATGAGCCCACGACGAGGGTTCCCTTGCCCCTAAATGTGGCAATACTGAACCCACGTCGAGGGTCCACAGCAGCGAACGCGTTGTCAAACAGTGTAGATTTAGGAGCAGATCGTTCTATCCTTAGGTATACTATCCTACTAGGCGTAAACGAATTTAGTTTTTTTTTAAAGTTCGACTTAAGAAATTAATTGTTTGTTTTGAGTTACTTCAGACAATTGATTCAAATGATATCACGAAGGCTTTTTTATGTTATTTCGGAATCTTCATGTTTAATTTTGTCCCGCAATCAATTGATATCTACGAGGGTGGATTGAAAAGTTCGCGGCCTAGTCAAGAAAACAGAATAAAGTACATACAAAAATATTTTTATTTTTCGACGTAATCTCCATTTAGCTCTATGCACTTCTTCCATCTGATTTCCAGAGCTTCCATACCTGTTTTAAAAAAAGATTCCTCAAGGTCTTCAAAATACAGGTTAACAGCGGCTTCGACCTCTTCATTCGTTAAAAAAATTCTGCCCACCGAGGTGTTTTTTCAGGTTTGTACGCAGAGTTTATTGTTTTGCCTTTTGGAAGGTAGTCCACCATAATGACACCCTTAGCATCCCAAAAAACCGATGCCATCACCTTGCCAGCCGACAGAATTGCCTTTGCTTTCTTCGGAGTTGGTTCACCTGATTTTTTCCATTGTTTGGATTGTTGTTTTGATTCTGGGGTATAGTGGTGAACCCAGGTTTCATCCATTGTCACAAATCTGTCAAGAAAACCTTGTGGATCAGCCTCGAACATCTCCAAACAGTCGCGAGAAATTGTGAGTCGAATTCGCTTTTGCTCTACTGAAAGCAATCTGGAGACCCACCTAGCCGAAACCTTAGAAAAGCCGAGTTCATGGACAATGATGTTTTGCGTTCATTCATATGAGATGCCTATAGTGTCTGCAGTTTCTCTGATAGTCAATCTACGGTCTTTCAATATGAGATCACACACTTTATTGATGTTTTCTTCGGTCGTAGGCCGTCATTGGCCTGCCGGAGCGAGGGTCATCTTCGATGTTCTCTCGTCCACGTTTAAATTCTGCAACCCATTTTTTCACAGTGGTATAAGACGGGGCAGATTCCCCTGATGTTGTTTGCATGTCATCATGGATCTCCTTTGGTGTTAATCTTTTTTTATATTTATATTTTACAAATATTTAATCACAGCACGTTGTTCAAATTTCTCCATTAGTGAAAATTTGTTCTACACACGTATTTATATTGTTCGTAAATTTTTATTTAAACAAGATATCAAATTGAAAATTCGCGGGCTGACAATTGAATAATGACAGTTCAAAATGACGGCAGAAAAAATAACAAAAGTTTTTTTTTTAATGGCCAGGCCGCGAACTTTTCAACCAATGTAGTATTGTACCTAAAAGGCTTTTCCTTATTTGGAGCTATTAGAGAAATTCCATAGAGACTGAGGAATTTCGTTAAAAGTAATGCATTAATTCTTCTGTGAAGTTTCTAAAGTTTTCAAACCTATCTGAATTGCAGCAACATGTACAATCTGCTATATTATTAAATATTTATCTTGTACTCCAAAGCTTGTTTCAATTGCAGCTAAACATTAACGGCTTTGATATTTCTGTCATATTAAATACCTACACGAGGTACCTATAACATTTTGCATCAAAGAAAAATATTAGGTATTTAGCTGCCGGAAAATGTCAAAACTATTTTTTATACCTTTTAAAAAAAAAATTTATTTTAGCAAAATTTAGTTTAAAAAATTTTGCTAAAATATTTAACTTTTTTTTCAAATTCAGTTTGTTTTCTCACACCTATGTATTTCACTTTCTTTAGTGAAAATAATGAGTATTTTTGGAGTACGGGTCAGCAATGCTTGCAGCTCAAAAGTATTAGTGAATAGTTTGGTAACTGAAAAATAAATCAAAATTATATTATAACATTTTGTACAAAAAACGGCAATTTTATAGTTACGAATAATATGAAAACTTATGGCAAAGAGAGAGAATAGAGTTTATTTAATAATAATATCTGAAACTCTTGTGTTGTTAGAAACGTACATAAACTAGCTTATCATTTTGCCGGGTTATTATGCAAACATTAATTATGAAAATAAGAAATATTATTACATTCACTTTTAAACTATAATGGTCATTAATATTTGATCTAACTTTAGCAATGGCATGCTCACCCTATTTATTTTGGGTTCTCCATAATGCAACATTTTTCTGACGCATATTCCAAGCAAAAATGTTGCTTTAGTTTATACAATATCGTGATCATGGCCAATAGTGTCAAAATATTGAAACAAACTCGAAAAAACATGGTACCTAAGGACCAACGCTGCATCGCGCGTCGCCACGCGCATTTGACACGGACGTACGGCACGCGAAATCGAGGTTGCTGTGGGAGGAATTTGTTTTAAAATTCAAACTTCTATCCTTGCCGCCGTTCTTGCATCTCTGTCTTTATACAGCTCGCTTCCTTGATCCCATATCCCAGGTCGACTCTTTCCGCATTGAAACGCATTTTTTGGTTGACACGCGCGTGAGACACGTTCCACAGTATGTTACTGACTGAATAGGCAAGCGTGTAGTACGTGTTTCGAGCTAGCCACGAAACACGCGCGACGTCCGTGACTTCCTCAAAATCATGAAAAAATAAATAAATAAATATAAATAATAAATAAATATTTCTGACACTCACACAACTTCTGGCCCAAATTAAGTTTCTTAAAGAACTTGTGTTATGGATACTAGATAACTCATAAACTTAAAAAATATATAAACATACATATTGAATAAATACATATTTTAATTAGAATGTTTATATTATTTATATGCTTATTTAAGAACTTAAATAAGCATATAAACATCCATGACTTGACGGCTAATATCTGTGTTCATCACACCGATATCCGCCGCCGCCGGATATCGAACCCAGGATCTCAGGCATAGAAGGCAATGTATGTTACCACTACACCAGCCGGTCGTCATGAAAAAATGAACCCCTCAAACCATTAGAAGCTAGAAAAAGGTATTTGTGATTAAAAAAAATATTATGACCCACAAAACTCAGTTGTGACCCCCCAAAATTTCAGTCTGCGACCGCGCCTGACGTGTCGTAGGCGCGTGACGCATCGTTGGTCCTAATGACGATCAGCGCATTTCGCTAACTTTTCCACTTTTAAGCTAGACTATCCCTTGCTGTATTTCGTATCCAAGAAAACGATCGAATCAGTGCCTGGAAGTTTGTGTTAGTCTGATTAAGGGTGTTACCACAACAATCAATCGACGTTGATCGACGATCGCCCGACGGCGTCGATCAACTTCGACCGGTATTTTTGGCCTAGTAAAGGCCATGCTTCCATGCTGGACTGGGAGCGTAAGAAAAACAGAATGTGCCAGCTGCTTCTCTTCCCGGGCATACTGTAAAAGTCAGTTAAGGGACCGAGGTGTTATGGGAGGCTTTTTTGTGGGCGATAGACTGACCCCCTGTCATTGCAATAGTCTCTCTCCACTATTATGATGCCTCCAAATTTGTCAAACGTGACATCAGATGGTTTTATTACCTCTGGTGTTCTGCCTACCCCATACGGGATACAGGCGTGAAGTTAGTTATGTTTGTAAGTATGTATGTAAAAACTATCGATCGAAGTTGACTATTCCATTCTACCATCCTCTATCTACGGTCGAGCATTGGTGTGGTTAGACTATAAAATTTCATCAAAATTAAATCTGTAGTGGCCCATCTATCCGCGTATAAATAAACTGTGATTGCTTCGGTGTTGATGCAAAAACTGCTGCATTCCAATAGGATTCTATTCTTAGTACAGGAACTAAGCAGTGCCTGATCAAAGTGAACAGGTCCGAGGCATGTAACAAGTTTTTATTCGAGTAACTTCATATATGAAAACCGTTAATTTAATTGAATTTCTTTGCGCCCGTTCAACTTAATCTGGATTTAATTTATGTTTAGCTACAGTTATCAAAGGTTTATAAATACTTTTCTAAGGATGAACTTGATTGTGAGTATCAAAGAAGCTTTTAAACAGGAATTCAATTAGGTTGAAAATGCGTTGCTAAGTATATACAGGGTGTGGCGTAATGAGTGGATAATCCTTTACCGACCTGTTGGGAGGCATTGCGGCTGTTCGGAAATTGTATTTTGTAAAAGTGTGACATTTTTTAAAGAAGAAGTTGCATCGTCCATAGAAATTTACCCCAGGTCCAACAGCGTAGCGGCGTATCTCAAAAAATAGCTAAAAACAAAGGTAATAAAATAACACAAATATGGTTGTCATTCTTACTTGCTAGCACAGAGAAAACTTGCTCCATATATTCATTCAGGGGCTATTTTTTTTATAAAAATACTATGTTTTCGGGCTTGTAACGGAACGAAGTGACCATAAGTTTTTTACCATTTTTCTCTATACACCCACTGTAGAGTTACAGGCCTGGATAAAACAGAGTATTTGTACAATAGTCCACAAATCGTTGTCTCTTTCCTAATAATATTCATCTAACACAAATAAAAATATTGGTTTTTTAGTAGCAACGTGGATAATATACTATTTTACATCTGTTCCTTCTAACTCTTGTCGATGTCACCAACTATTATGGCTATTTGAACTCAAAAAAATCGAAACACTGCAAGTTTTATGTTTTGCAAGGATTGTCAGAAAAATGAGTATAAGAAATAAATGTTATATATCCTTGAATACGTTAGCTTGGGTTCCTACCCACTATAAAACGACATTTAACATCTATTTATAATATAAACATAAACTTACAAGGAGTTTCGATTTTTATGATGAGAAGTATATAATAAATACCTTATATAATAGCATATTTAGGGGAGGCCTGTATCCCAGCAGAGATAACGACGGTTTTACATTTCAGAATCTCCTCTTTAAACAATATGGCGGAACTAAGTAGTTAGGTTTACGTCGCTGCGCAAGCGTTATGAAACAAATAATAATATTAATTATTATTAGATGGCGATTAATAGGCTACTATTCCTAATGAACGGCGGTGCGTAACAACATCATTTTATGGTCACTAAGTTCCCTTACAAGCTCGAAAACAAAGTATTTAAATAAATTAAAAAAATTAAAAAAATCGCCTGAATGAATATTTGGAGCAATTTTAATTTATGTTAGCCAGTAAGGATTAAAACTATATTAATGTTATTCTGTTATCCTAATTTTTAGCTTTTTTTTGAGATACGTCGCTATGCTGTTGGACGTGGGGTGATTTTGCAACTTCTTCTTTGAAAAAAGTTAGGCGTTTACCCACTCTTTTAAGTGCCAAATTTAAATTTAAGTATAAGTATATATATAAGTATAGGTCTAGATAGGATTCCCCTTATTTCCAGCAATTTTGGAGGCTCCTGATGAACTTTTAGGTAGGTACTATTGCGCCATTGTCTCTATAGGTGTGAGGTGCATTAGCCAAGTGTGAACATAGAGTATACTTCACAGGTGTTGCCATATAAATTTCATCGAAATCGATTGAGTACCACATGAAACATTTATTTTTTTTGAATAAATATGTATAAGTACTTAATTACGGAGAATATTGACATTTATGACCTTATACTTATGCCAAACTTTTGATGTGAAGTAGGTTTGAAGTTAGCCATGAAATGGCTTATTCAATATTAAAGATTTATTGAATGAAAACCTTATTACAACAATTATTGTAGTTATTCTTGTCCATTCTAAGGTTGCCTAGAAGAGATCGCTCTTAGCGGGATAAGGCCGCCAATTGTACCCTTTATTTTTCTGTTTTCATTCTTATTTTATTTAATAATATGTGGTGTGCAATAAAGAGTTTTTGTATTGTATTGTCTTGAAAAGTCTGTTCTAGTGAAGTGAAAAACGAGGTGCAGATCATTGCCTAACTTATTTATTTATTTACACTTCAGTACACAGTACAGACAATAAATGAGAAAAAAAATAGTATGTTGAGTAAGTACGCGATCTTATCGCTGACGAGCGATATCTTACAGACAACCATGGTCGCAAACTTACTTACCCCATGATCGCAAAATGCACATAAGTAAAGGAAAAGGAAATGAAACATTCAAAATAGATTTTTGAAATAGTTATTTTAATATTATCTTTTGACTATGAGCAGGAATGAAAATTACAATTATAAGGTATGCATGTAACCCGGTTCTCAAGAAGCTGCAATCTTTACAAACAAACCAACTTACAATACATTGTATAGACTTTTCAAACCAGAAAACAAAATGGACGTTCAGAACCTGTTGACTCTATGATGGAAATCTAGTTAGGACTTTAGATTGAGTAAAAATATTATTATTAATATTTTTTCTCAATCTCCACTACGTACATTCTAAAAGTTAGTTGAATACATAGGTACCGTTAGGAGTTATAAACTTTTTATGGATAACAAGGGCATTATCACACTTCAAAATACTACATTAGAAATATTGCACTTGTTTTAAAAAAGGTTACCATCAAGAATTCACTATGTGCAGGTTATTTTTTCATTGACGCGCACACGAAATTGACTCTGATATTGATATTTAGAGAGCGTTATAAATTCAAAAACACGTTTAAATATTAAAATATTTAGAATCCACGTACCCACCTTTGCAATTCTTATAGTTGATTTATTCATGCAGCGTATTATATTCGTTTGAGAGCATTTGAAAGTTAGATTCGAATGTAAAGCTCGCAGCTTCTGTTCCGCGGTATAGAAATACTAAAATATTTGTTTTACATCTGAAGCTTACACAATTTTGCACATTGCCAACATTGATATGTTAAGTTATTTTAATTTAAATCTATATACATTATTCTCTACGTAAGCGACACATAATTTATGCAACTTTTTAAATAAATTATTAATTCCTTAATGTTTGAATAAAGTAATTGGCACCGATAGGATTATTAATAAATATTTTCTTAATTACGTTGAGACTCACATATTTTTGCTAAACCATAGTTGCTTGTTAAAGCCAATATCACTCTTACCGTCTCTTACCACTCAAGCTAATACTAAAGAATTGGTTTGTAGGGAAATATTGGTAGAGTCAGGAATATTGACAATAATATTGACCGCATTCAGCCTTGAAAACTTTTGGTACACACTAATCTAAAAGCAGTTTTTTAATCAAACATATTTTTTTCATAATGAAGCGAAATTGCAGTAATTGAGATACAAATTGAATGCTTCAAGTCCTTATGTAATAAATACCTATGAGATTATAATATTGTAATACCTTATGAAATATACGTATATAAAGATTCAATTAAAACCTGATACTAATAATTAATTAAAAGAACATTTTGTTCTGTATACAAATAATAAAATTTATTTCACATTGAATAAGTGGATATTTAAAGATAACAATATTCATATATCTAACTGATTATTTTGTATCCAACAGATTTTGAATATGTTTTAAATATGAAGTGATAATTTTTAATAAAATATTTTAATGATTTTGTTAAATACTCAAATGCGTGCTTGCAAAGCAGTAACATTTTAAAGAATTGATCAAATAATTTACGAATTTTGAAAACTCAAACTGTTTCTCTATTGTCTGCAATTTCCCTCAAGTTTTATCAAGTACCTACCATGAGCTTTTCATTTGGTTAAATTGTGACTAACTCAAACGTAAATCATTTGAAATAACCTCTGAGACGACAAAAAAATAAAATTGGCGACAAAACAAAGGTTGATTCGAACTCTAACAAAGACTACTTAAAAAGTTATATTCTTTTTCTTAATTAAATTTTCACAATTTTTATTAAAAATACGAAATATTATTTACAAAAGTTCAGTATCAAGAATAGATTAATAACTTTAATATAAAGCTTTTTAAACTCTACACAACACTTGACTTTATAATTCTATTAACGCGTGCTTGAAACGATTAAAATAACAATATTATACTTAAGTTTTCTCCAAGCTATAACTTTGATAAAGTGACTGAATTTGTTTGAAATGCTACACGCGAAGTTGTTCGAAGCTTGAAAACTTCTAACATTCACTGAGATTCTATGATAATTAATTTAAAGGAACTTAAGCCGCTTCAAGCGATACTTTGTGCGTGCTCCAAAGGTAAGTCTGACAGCTTATTTCCCTTCTCAACCCAGTTCTTTAATCGTCCCCGAAGTTCTTCTAAGCTTTTCGATTTCGCTTTATTAATGCGTTTGTACTTGACGTCTTTGGGTTTGGTGACGTTTCGGTGGTTTGACATGACCCTGTTGTAAGTGATGACCTGGTTGGCACGCGGTTCCGTCTCGCGGCCACCCTCGTCACTGTCCGCGTTCGACGTCGCATCCTCGTCAGAATCGTTGGCAGCCATCATTCTTTTTGGCACATAACTGTACGACCATATTTCTTTTGTTGCTTTGGGTTTGAGATCTTTATCGATGTCTATGCTTTTCACTTCGGCTGTAAGGACGACGCTACGCATTCGGAAGTTATCCCGACGCTGTGCGAGTTGCGTCGTTTCTATGCACTTTTCTTCGTCAGTTTTGTTAGCATCTTTGATATCCTTTTCAGTGCTACTTTGAGCACTTAAGGCTTTGATTGAATCGCCATCTGCTTCCTCTTCGACGCTATAAACAGTTTCTAAAATTTCCGGTCTTCGCAGAAAACCGTTGGATCTCCTTATAATATTGTACTTTAAATTGGGATCTATAGCGTCTGATATTGATCTAACTATAGTAACGCAGTCTGGGTTGATGGATCGAAACCTGGGCATGTGAGTGAGGTTGCTGCAATCTGAGTCTACGTCTTCCATGATGACAGCTGAGTCGGAGTCGTTCAAGGAATCGAAGTCAGCTGTGTGTGTTTCCTGGAGCATTTCTCTGAAGTCGGGGAGTTGTTGGGTGGTTTCGATGCCGTTTTCGAGTAGTTTGGCTTGTAGGGACTCGATAACTTTTTGTTGTTTCATGATGATGGTTTCTCTGAGGGCGAGCATGTTGGTGATTTCCTTCTGCTTGCGAACGAGGCGAGACTCGAAGAGAAGGAGCTGGCTGGAGAGAGACTTGAGCTGCTCGGCCTTCTCCCGCTGCAGCCGCGAGACAAGCTCCTCCTGCACGCGGTGCGCGCGCCGCCATGTCAGCAGCTGGTGCGCCTGCGCTCGATATTTCATTCGGAGATCCCTGCGAATATGTAAATTGTTATTAATTACTAATAAAACGTCCATTAAAATTGTTCGTTTCAAGATTAAGAAGGTATCTTTTTATGGTTGCCAGTTATGCGATTTGAATGTCATATGATTGAACTTATTTCATAATCGGTGACAGACTCGCGTTTTAGCTCAATCTCACCTAATGGTGGTGAGAGTCCAAGCATGCTGGTGTAGGAAGTAACTGAGTCCTCAAAATATTGCGCGTAACACTTGATCCAAGGACAATAATAATTGGCGGCAGTTGTTACACAGGGTGACTGGTAACAAATTTGCAATTCTGAAGGAGAGCACTCTGTACTCGATTCTGATCATAATTATGTAATAAAAGTAGGTTCTTAATTTATTTTTACCAGGAAACCCTTTGAATAAATAAAGAGACCTTACTACACTTTTCCCGACGCGCTGCTCAGTCAACACGCACACAGCAGTGTTCCCGCCACACGCACACCACCACCCGCTAAGTATTTATTGTATTACGCCAATGTAACCATGCGTTTCGTTATGAATTCTTTAACTTTCGGAGAAGTTTAAGAGACGTGGGTAAAAGTGACCCACCAGTAACCCTGTATAAAGCAATCTATTTTTCCGGGGGGCGGCAAATCGATTAACAAACCATACATAACAAACCATTACCTTTCAAAAATTTTCAAAATACGTGTTCAGAGATTTAATAAACCTAAATTTTAAATTTACCTGATACTCCTCCTGGCTTCATCCAAGGTGTGAGCTTCCAGGGGATCCGTGAGAGAAGCAGCAAGTGACACATCAGGCTCCGTGGGGCTATTAAGAGCCGACTCACTCCGGCTGAAACAAATAGAGAAGACTGTTAAAGGAATCTGAATTGGATAATCTCAATTAGTTGTTGGTCTGTATTCGAATCTTTACTCCACTTTTTCTTATGTGTAAATAATAATAAAACTAATATAATAATGAAATATTAAAAATTATAAAACATAATATTTGACGGATCCAGTACATCGCTTAAATGTGATAACTAGTCTTTGATTTTTTTATGAATTACGCGATAAATAAGTCATTTTCTATATTTGCAAATTCGAATGATAAAAAATAAGCCCTCTTATAAAACAAAACACGAAGAATATATTTAATTTATTCATAGGTAATTCAAAATGAGATATTTCGTCAGGGGAAGTCTGGAATTTTGTTATTGTAACACTTTACACTAGAAAAGAAAAAACCTACATAAGAAAAATAACATGATAAGATAATTCTCTCTAGCATACCACAAATTCATTTCAACAGCTTTTAAGTTATTAAGTTAATAAGTTATTATTTGTGCTTAGATGTAAAATATTTTTCACGAAATTCGGTAGTCTATATTAGTCTGCAGATCGTGGATGTCGTTCGAAGAGCGTTTGTCGCATATACCTACTTATTTAATGCGGCTATTAAGTCTCAAGTAGGTATATAAATTAGGCCACCTATATGTAGTACTTTGTGTATAAACCCTACAGCCCCAGAATATCAGGATCAGCACATCGTAAGCAATCAACACTTCAACACACAATCAATAATTTGACTTAAAGTGTTACTGTAACTCTGTAACTATTTAGTAGGTACCTTGAATATTGAACCTGTGTGCGACATCTTTATCCCCATAATTTTCCATCAACTGAGTTTGAGGGTTACAAGAGTCACAAATAAATAAACAACAAAAGCACTCGAAAAACACTAGCAATGGTAATTTTATTAAATAAGTTGGACAATATTTCTTGGAATCCTCTTACATTCATATTTTTCTTAAAAATATTATACAAATGTCCAAATTCATTTTCTTTTCATGAAATAAAAATATCGTCGTCTTTGTGGCTTTTTCGCAACGTTAATTGCAAAAATTGAATTTCGCTCTCCTAAAAACACGGAAAAATAGGGGCCGTAATAAATACGTTAATTTGAAAATGAAAAATCATCTTTCCAAGGTATGCAACAGGTGACAAGAAATAAATTCATTTCGCTATTAATACGTTTTCAAAGAAATAATTTCTTAAGTTTTTGCTGTTAATTTAAAATAGAAGAGTCGATCCTGGATGGAATTTACATTGTAATTGGACGTTTTCGTATATTTTATTCACCAACGTAGTTATGGGTCACATTATTGATACGGCAAAATTGGGTTAACTTTTAATTTAAATCGAGTAACGCAATACACCAGATCCGCTTCACACCAGATCCGTCAATGACGATTCGTCCAAAAACACAATACGTCATGACGGATACACGTTCACATTGCATACGGAATCGTGTTATTTCACGATTCGTCAAAATATCCGAATTGATGTTCACATTCGTTTCGTGATTCAGAGTTCAGTCTTGGCTGAACTACCTAACTCTCATTCGTCACAAAAAATTCACGATTCGTGTTTTTTGACGAATGAGAGTTTTAAAAGACTATACGTGATTTAAGACGTGTCCGTCATTTTACACGATTCGTGATGCGTGTGAACACGAGAATTTAAAAAGCATTGCCACCGTCAAAAAAAAACGAATCATGAAAAAAGACGATTCCTCAAAAAACACGAATCGTCCTGGTGTGAATGGGTTTTTTTTCCTAACATTTATATTTTGCTGCAAATATACATTTTTTTGCTGTGTTTGACGTCAACTTCACTGTATTTTTTTATTTAATTTGTATGACAAGCATTATAAAATCATCAAATAATGAAATTCTTAACAACAGCGTAAGTGAAATTAAAATAAATACAATTTCATATTTTCACAAATACGGCTTTTTCGCATGCTACATTTTTATTTCATACTTGACCCGTTTCTTTGTTCTCGCTGCTTACATAAGGGCTAAAGGGCACTGTGTAAAAGTACTATGTCTTAGTAATTTTCAAACTTTACTTCTTGTTTATAGCTTTTGGCGATAACTTAAGTCTCGGTAACTAATATATCTTTTTAATCCTTTGAGAAAATCAAAGTCGAACCAAGGTTTAACCAAGTACAATAATAGCTATAGTGTGTGTGAAGGAATGAACATATTTTACTACATGAACCCTATTTTACCAAACTAACTTTATTATTCCAAACTTCAAAATGGCCACAAAAAGACGTAGGTATATTTATAAAACTTTGTTAAAATCTATACAATAAGGTAAAATAGTTTTGTATGTTTGTGTGTTAACGATGAGATTATAACAGACTTCTTGAAAGAGTTGGAAAATAATATTCGTTTTTAGTAGCCCATTTATCAAGGAAAATGAAAGACAGTAAAACATTACGGAGCGATCTTTAAGAGCAAAGCAGATATATGTTCCATAAGCGTCGATTATTTTAGCAAACAAGGAAAACGCCTAACATTATCGAGAAGGATTTACCTAAGACATTTCCCGGAATTCGCTCTCTCTCAAGTAGGCTTAACATTTTCTGGTGTTGCCAACGTTATTTTTTCACCTATTTTTCCACACTTTACCGCGGCTTCACCTGCGTCATATCAATTCAGTGTGAATATCAGAAATGAACATAGGTAATTTATTGATTGAAGTCTTAATTTGCGAGTTCTATTGCTAATTTTGCGAAGCATGCAATGACTAAATCTTGGTTGAGCTTCTGATAGAATCATAGTATCCCAAGTGTGCGTTTCCTGTGTTCGTTGCACTTTATGCTTCTATTAAGAATGATGTGCGTTACACCAACACACGAAAAACCTTTTTTTTTTTATAAAATATGGATGGGACGTTTGTCTTCCATAACACCTGATGTTAAGTGAACATGAAGACTAAGGTGGTACACGTCCATCCACGAGAAACCTATTCACTCGACGCTTAAAAGTACTAGGACTATACTGGTCAGGGAAAATAGACGCAGGCAGTTCATTCCAAACCTTGGCGACCCGTATCAAAAAGGAACTGTCAAAGCGCTTAGTTCGACTTTTCGGAATATCAACCACATACGGATGGAAGTTCTGTCTGCGTCTAGTAGTCCGATGGTAAAAGGGTGAGGGTTCAATTTGCTCAAACAGAGCACTCGCGCACTCACCAAAATGTATCCTGTAGTATGTAAAATACTAATGATCACACAAACCTATTTATTGTGTGATCATTAGTATTTTGAAGTCGCGGAATTGATTATAATTAGTTGCTAAGCATGATAACTTAGTTAAAGTAGTTATGTGTGAAATTTTTAGCACATCCGTCATCCGTTCTGCCCTATGTGCCCGGAAACCTGCACTATAGAAGACCTCGTACTGGCCACCGATAACGCTATAAAGGTGGCAAGTTTCTGGGCGGGTAAAATATTATTTTATTTAAGACTACTCATCGACTCGATAAGAAGAAAAAGAAACGTTAAATAGTAACAAACTACCTACATTGATCCTCACGAACTTTCACATTTTTAGTATTAAAATGATTATTTAGTTGCTTTCTGCCTTAATTTTTATGTAGGCATGTATATAAAAAATATATATATAAACACATGTAAACCCGCGGGTAAAAGCTACTACGAGTATCTCAACTGTGCGAATTCAGAATAATTAATGTGATCCCTTTTTCAGTGAAATTAAAGGCTAGTAAATATACCCTTTTCTATTAAATTGGAACCCTATTGTTGAGTCACATTTCGATTTGATTTATTAGGGTTTCTAAGCCACATATAGAAAATTTTGTACCTAACCACATACCCAATAGATATGGATGTGTTCTATCAGACAGCTTCACAGTATTTTGATTTTGAGATAAATTATCGTATATAATAATGATAAAATAAAAAAAACCCCAGACGAATCACACTAACTACATGGCCCCAAAGTAAGCATAGCTTGTGTTATTTATGGGATACCATGTAGCGAACTAGGGGAGAACCTAGACTATAAATACTGAAATAGATAACACCCAGACACGGAATTTTTTAGTCTTGTTCCGTGCGGGAATCGAACCCGCAACCACTGGCATCTGAGGCAGGCCGGTTTACCTCCTCGCCAAAGTAGTCGTCACATCAAATATATCAATAATTGGACACCAAATTGGTGTAACAGAAACCGTATCTTAGCAACCATTGCGTTGAATAAACATTCGCCATCCTATCTAATAAGGGTAGGATCAAATAAGGTTCACACAACAACGAACACATTTAGTCGTATTTGTGTAGTTATTAAAAATAGTCTGTTGAAAAAAATAATAAATTATAAGAAATAAATAACCCAATTTAAACACGTAATTTTAATCACATATCTATTGAGATACAGCTGACATAGGAATAAAAATAAGGAGTCTATAAGGAGTCTATTTAGGGTCAGTCGAATGAAACAGGCGGCAAGGCTTCAAACAGCTAAGATTCAAAATTTCCAATTTATTATATTACCAGTGGTAACATCAGTAGATCCAGTGCTCATTTGCCGACTTGCATAACAATATTTAAAAATTAATTTTAATAATTCGATATCGATCGAAACATATTTCGTAATTTATAAAGATGGAAAATGATACGGATGAGATAAATTAATCATACAAGATGAAATTGCCGTTCTCCCTTCGCTCAGATTCTAATTACGCGCAGAGATTCGTTTACTTTCATAGACGAATTTCATTTTTATGAATATGCTAGTAGGTTACCTGACTTCCAATTGTGTTTAGTTGTATTTACATCATTTTAATTGTTTTATATACCTAAATTTAATCGATGTATAAGCATATCGTAGAGGGCGGAGTGTCGCGTTGGTTGGTACCCTTTAAAACTCCACACTTAAACCCAATTAAAAAAAATGTTTATTTAACTACAATTCTGAAATGTCTTCATTTGAAATTAATTTCTAAATATTTCTTGTTAATTTGTAAGTTAATATTGTCTTCTCGATAAAATAAAAAAAGGACTAGTTTTTTTTTATCTAAGTTGTATGCACTGCATTAAACATTGTATGTTTTATACAGAGTTGATTTGTAGCCACCGGCCAAATTTTATTTACACAATAAGTATCATTTATAGAAATGATTTTTGAAAAAAAAAAAAAATTTACAAGGAAATTAATTAATCCGCTAACATATAAGCAAAGCTTGGTCACTCTAAATTACCATCAAAATAAAGATGACTCCGCGCTACTACAAAACATCTTGTAGTACTAAGTCGTAGTATTATCAAAGAAATGCTGCATCGTAGTTGCTATGTTCATCAACGGCGACTATTTTGTTAAAAGTTTGTGGTTCCATATTTCTACTTTTTTGTACTAAGCGACGCTAAAATAAATAGGAAAGTACGTTTATATCGTATCTAAGCAACTAACATTTAAATTCGGCTGGTGACTAAAAATCAACCTTGTATCTCTGCACTTTTAAAATATTATAATGTAAAAACCCAAGAATACGTTAATGATTTGAAAAATATGTACATAATTTTTAAAAACTTCTAATGTACACAATACAAAACAGAAACATTTTTCAGTTTAATCTGGGCTTTTCCTCTTTCATGTAAATCGTCAGCATAAAAAGAAAATGGAGCCATTACACGCCCGTCCTGGAGTTTTATGATATCTATTATTTCGTAACACGCAGGGAACATATTTATTCCGAGTTACAACAAAATAAGCTATGTTTATATAGAGATGTAGGCATAAGACACGTCATACACGCGGTATTGACAAGAACAGTCAGCATCAAAATAACAAAATCATAAACGGATTATATAAATTAAATAACAATAACTAAAGTAAACTAAATCAGAAAATCAAACTGAAACAAAAAAAATATATATTTAAAATTAGAATTAAAGTAACTACAAGATGACGATTAAAATAAGAGTCATAATAAGTATATAAAATAAAATATAATTAATTTATTAAATTTAAAATATGGAAATTTATATAACATTATTAAAATTATTACACATACAATCACAGAATATTATGGTGTTAGTAAAGAGATACAAAACTTATTTGCTAGTGTGAGTAAAAAACATTTAATAAATATAACAAATAAATATAAAAGATCTCAATAAATATAATACAGTGGAGCTTTTCCGAAAGTTAAGGCTATATTTTGTCAAGAAATTGTTGTGATCAAAGAACTAGTTAATATTGTTATGAGTTATTATTTAAGCCAACTTAATCATAAGATTAATCATCGTCTTACAAATACAAGAATATAAAAAAGTAATAGTATACATACACGAAAAAACTACATAAATTATGTAGAGTAACACTATCACAGTCTTTGGATAAACAATTAATATTATTTATAGTTAATTTTTTAAAACTGTTGTTTGTAGATGGAATTATATTATTTACATCGCTAAAATAAAGTACTGTTTCTGTTGGAACAGTTTTGCAACCGCCTGCGTTTCAATGCTCGATGGCAATCCTTCATTTTGTATTAAAAAGACCTAGAATATATAAAACGTTGCTAGCACATAATACAAATTAAATTGAAGAAATTTTGTGATTAATATGTGGTAATTTAGCAATTTATATCTAATAATAACAGCAGAAATAAATAAATATATGAGGATAATTCGTACTCAGCACAACACCTTCAAGAAAATGTGAACAGTGATTTCAGATGTTGACTGTACCGCGGCGAATAACGTTTTAAACGTATAAGCGGGACGATACGGTTGCTAGTCGTGCACACACCCATGTTGACTTGTGTGGCCCAAGTTTATAAGAACTACGCAAGCATATAAGTAATTTATAAAAATTGTATTTTTCAAATGTGATACGCACCAAAAATTTATCATTTTCTAGGTACTTAGGTACATCCATAACGTCACGCCTGTACCTATCCCTTATGGGGTAGGCAGAACACCAGAGGTTACAAGACCATTACGTTTGACAAATTTGGAGATACAAAGATGGAGAGAGACTATTGTAGTGACAGAGGGTCAGCCTAGCGCCCACAAAAACGCTTTTAAAACCTCTGTCCCTTAACTGACTTTTACAGTATGCCCGGGAAGAGAAGCAGCTGGCACATTCTATGTTTTTCTTTCGCTTCCCAGTCCAGCATTTGAAAATGACGCCGTAGAGGGTTTAAAAATCAGAACATATTGCCTACAAAATTTTACAGGACGACACGCATACCTCTAGCCCTCATGTGAACAGCTGACAAAAGAAGTAGCGGTACGTAATACCTTAAATCTAGTTAAAATAGTACGGCAAAGTGCACCACTTTGGCGATGGGGTAAACCTATCTGCCTCAGACGCCATTGGCAGCAAGTTTTGATTACCGCACGAAACAAGAAAATAATTTTCCGTGTCTGGGCGTTTATATTATGTATTTATATTCTAAGTTCCCCCCTAGTTCGCTACATGGTATCCCATAACACAAGCAAGACTAATCATTTATTTCTATTCTTAGGGTAAAAGTATAATTTAACCGGTATTTACTTACGTATATTTTACACTTCATGCTCATCAAAAGGCAGGGTTGGAATCATAAACTAAACGGATCATAAACTTAGAGACCGCAACAAAATAGTGTGCACTCTTAAATAAATAATTGTTGGACATAATACATAAAACAAATAATGCATTTTATTTTTTGTTTTATAATTGAACACACCCAAATAAAACAAACATAACATGCGTACAAATAACTGCAACATGCAGAGATTGAATTTATCAACACGACCATGACTGCTGACTGGCTCTTCGCGCATTCTCTAAACTTGGACCACACATTAGAAGCCGTTAGTGCCTAGCTACCGCGAGCTGTAATATCGCGGTGATTCACAATTCCAGGATCCAGAAACTCTGCTTATCTCCACATTTAATTATAACAAGAAGATCGGTAAAGTTTAATGTAATAGTTATGTAACATTGTGCGTACTGTAAGATTGCTTCAACCGATTCGAATTCATGGTGAGAAATGGTAAGAAATGGTGAAAGTTAATTTCTTGAATGAGTATAAGTAGTATGGTGTAGGTACCTATTCCTACCTATTCTTCTTATTATTCAAAATGTGAATTTTGTGGATAAAATACTATACGTTAATGAGCCAAATAGTGGCCGAGAAAAAGTTAAACTAGATTCAAATTAAAACCAGTAATTAATTTTGACCTCTTATTCCTGTTTCTACAATAAGCCATCAGCAACCATGACTGAGCATTTGTCAGTTTCCATTTTTGAATTAATCGGTAAGTATTATGCAAAGCTACACTAATTTTGTAGTGTATGAGTCAAAAGATGCTGCCTATTATCTGAATAAGTTTGCAGACATATGAAAGAGTACAACTCAGCATGTGTTATGAGTAAAAATCGTGCAAAGCCCACAACAGCGCTCAACTTTAAATTGTTATCCAGACATACATACATCTTTATGATTACTTCCTTCAATAAAGATTTCAGCTTAAGAATACAATGCTGACATTTATATGCTTTAAAGATCACCGTAGCATTCTTCCTTAACAGATTATTAAAAAGAAACGTTTAACTTTTCCTTGAGCGACAGTTTGAAGATTACAGCTATACAAGTGGTAGGAACTCGACCAAGATACGACAAGACCCATTACTCAAATGGGCCTTTTTGCCAAACAACGCATTTCTCATTAATTCTGTTTTTTTTCGCAAACAAAACATAACTCATAAGAATGAAAATATTTTCTGCAAAGAATATGGTTGGGGCATTTGTTGAGTTTATTGTCTAGAATGTTCTGTTTAATTTTTTTTTCACGCATGACTCAAATAAATAACAACAAGCTCTTGGTCTATGTCTTTCAAATAAAACTCAAAACACTGTCAGCTCCTTTTGCTTTAACTACGCTCGTAGACTGAGAAACAAATGACAGTCTACCGCTTCAGTCACTCGTGACCATAGGTTCAGTAAAGGCACCGAAACATTGAGTTTATATACGCTTATATCATAAAAAGGCGCAGAGCAGACGACAGACTATCCGTGATGCATTATGTCTGTGAAAATAGAACCTATGCAATTATATGCAGTAACGCACACGACGCGCAAAAAGTTCGGCGCACAATAATTTCACAAACGTTTGTATAAAAGTTTTACAAACTAAATAATTAGCACTAGTATCCGGCTCCTTTCGGATGCAAATTGACATCAAGTTACAAAATTTGATGATAAAAAGAAAAATAGTTAACCACCGATTTTTACTAATAACTAAAATCTTTTTGTTACTCGATCGCACAAAAAGTGTGCCGTCTGCACTGCACCTAAAGAAATAAAAAATGGTGCTACTCATTCAGAAATAGCTGTTTAGTTCCCAGACAGATTTGAATTCAATTGGTTATACATCTTCTTGGATATTGAGCGCCCTGTTTATCAAAATTGCCGGCAGATTGTTTACATAAATCAACGTAGTCCTAGATCTAGGCCGCAGAACCGTTAAGGTAAGGTTCTAGTTCATGGCAGTAACCTATAAGGTTACATTATCTCATGAGAGGAATCAAAAGGTTAAGGTTACAATAGATTATTCGAGATAAAGAAGTCAAGTTGTTAAGCTAATTTGTTTAATGAAATTAGGGTTCTTTTTGACGGATTTAATTTTTTCTTCATGTTTGGCCCGGTAGGTACAAGAATTAGTAAACGCCATCTATTTATTTATATCACGATAACGTGTCTCTGACGACACGTTGAGCCCGTTTTCTTTTAAGCTACTTTCATATTCTGTCATCTGTGAACCAGCCGTGGCCCTGTATATGAAAGAAATAAACTAAAACTAAAACATGCTCTAAAAAGTAGGAAACGAGTAATAATCTCCGCTGAAATTTTAATGTATTTTTAAATGTCATACGGATAGAGATATGTTTACAGGACAGCCGTGATCGTATGCCTCTTTGATTTTATTTTAGTATGTATTATAATGAATCTGTTTTGCTATAATAGGTGGCATACGACCACGGCTATCCTGTAAATATATCTTTATCAGTATGACATATAAAAATAGATACATAAATATTTCAGAGGAGAATATAACCTATTTGTTTCCTACTTTTTAGAGCGTGTTTGAGTAGTCGGGTTTTAGTTTAGAACTTTATTTTTTTCACTTACTTCGGAGTAATAGTGTTAACATATTTAAACTGTGCTAGTAAAGCTCTTTGATTTGATACCCCACACGAAACAGTCAATTTTTTTTATTTTTTACTTATTATTTCACATGTTTTAGAGTAAACGTGTTTACTTTAAGTCCCCTAAAGGGCGTTTTAGTCAATTTAACATGACGTCATGTAGCCTATAACTAGCGGACAATCACGACGTTTCCAAGGACATCAATTATTGTCCAATTATGGTAACTAGTTTAGAAGTTGTGAGGGAACAGACGAACATCCATACCATAGATATAGGTACATGTCAAAATCATGGCCCACCTTTTTGCTTCGCCGTAGTCGGGAAAACGCCTCAAACCTTATTAAAAAGAGTTGTCAAAGTCCTTTTAATGATAGCGAAAAAAGTTAATAAATAAAAAATAGACTTCGACCATTGACCCCAAAGACATTGAAGTGACCTTCTCATTAAGTGACAAAGAAATCTCGTATTGATAGTTTTGTTTTGTAAAATCTAATATATAAAATTCTCGTGTCACAGTTTTCGTTGCCATACTGCTCCGAAACGGCTTGACCGATTTTGATGAAATTTTCTAAATGTAAAAAACATGTTATTCTCCTAATTAAAATAAAACGATATCGCAATTAGTCTAAAAAAGAAGCTTTTATTAAAAAATAAACGTGTTTATTAATCAACTGATACTGTAAACAGTCGGTGAAGTTATTACCTGCTGAGCAAGAAATAAAATAAATAATGTTGCTACTGAAATGCAGAAATATTTTCAGTTTATTTTGCAAAATTGGCACAAACGTAATAAAGACATCATTTAAACTAATGCAAAAAGCAGACTTGTTTTTGAAATTTTCAGTATTTCTGCAGAAACAACATTTATTATGAAAGGTAAAGAAAATATACAGAGCAATGAATGCTTTAATAAACACAATATCTTCGTCCTCTTAATATATTTTATAAACTTTAAGATGAATAGTGTTTTTGTAATATAATGGCCGAAATGATATCAAAAGATACAAGTTAGTATTTTAATATCATTTGAGGGAAAATTCTGAGAATCGAGAATTTACAAGTATGTGTCTGCCCCTTTCATATCTTTATAAAAACTTGAGCAGTGATCTCCAATGGACCCAGACATCTAGAGGTAGGTACTAAGCTTTCTAACTTATTAAGGTTAAAGTTCGATATTGCTGGACTGGGAGCGAAATAAAAACATAGAATGTGCCAGCTGTTTCTCTTCACGGGCATACTGTAAAAGTCATTTAAGGGACGGAGGTTTTAAAGGCGTTTTTGTGGGCGATAGGCTGACCCCCTGTCACTACAACAGTCTCTCTCCATCTTTATAATACCTCCAAATTTGTCAAACGTGACATCAGATGGTCTTGTAACCTCTGGTGTTCTGCCTACCCTATAAGGGATACAGGCGTGACGTTATGTATGTATGTATGTTCGATATTGCCGAAAACCATTCAACCATAAAAAGTCTAAGTTGACGGCCGGCTGGTGTAGCGGTAACATACATTGCCTTCTATGCCAGAGGTCCTGGGTTCGAATCCCGGCGGCGGCGGATATTTGTGTGATGAACACAGATATTAGTCGTCAAGTCATGGATGTTTATATGTTTATTTAAGTTTATTCTAATAAAAAATATGTATTCATTCAGTATTTGTGTTTATATATTTCTTAAATAAATCAGTTATCTAGTATCCATAACACAAGTTCTTTAAGAAACTTAATTTGGGCTAGATAATGTTGTGTGAGTGTCAGCAATATTTATTTACTTATTTTAAAAAAAAAAAGTAGGCGATAGCAATAAACACAGTTTATGCGTTTAATTTAGTTGGAAACCAGCTACAATTTGCCTAAAACCTTAATTGCGCACAGTCTGGCAGATCCTGTAGAGACCATATATGCAAATAAATAATTTAAATTTACTCTACTTTGCAACTAGAGAGTTGTTCTTTTTGAATCAAAAACAAAGAGTTTCTATTGACTAATTGAGTTTAAGAGGGACAAAAGAGGATTCCTGAATAAATTAAATAAATAAGGATAAGGAACAAAGAGTGTCTGTTCTTGTTTGGAAACAGGAGAGCGGTAGGCGGATAGAGTAGCAGTTAATTAACTTAATTTGAGCAGTACTTTTCAATTTGTATGTAGTCGGCATGGCGGTAACAAGCCATTTATAAAAAGGTTGCACTGAAACATTATTGCTTAGGTAAAAGTGTGTTCTGACAATTTTCAAACTCCCAAAAATTCCACTATTGGTCAGCATGTGAAGTTATTCGATCACTTATATGTGTGTATATGTATATTTATTGGTATGTTCAGTAGGATATCCATTTATGTATTTTATATATATAAATTTCTCTATCGTTTAAGTACATTTTTATGTAGTTTATGTTTTATGTAGGTTTATAGGTATGCCCCAAGCTACATTTTCGGATATTCTACATCAATGGTTGTCTGGTAGAGATCACTTCCAGGCGATAAGGCCGCCAATTGTATATCTTTTTTTTATGTGTTTAAATTTTTTGTAAGCCATACAATAAAGTGTAAACAAATAAATATTCTGCGTTATCTTTAGCTTTCCATCAAATGCGGGTTTAGCAACCAAAAACCATTTTTGTATTTATGTTCAACAGAATAAGTAGTCATGGGTTTTTCAGAAGCCATTTCAGCGCCGTGACCTGAAAATTTGGCATCAACCAACTCTGAGCCAGTTGGTGGTTCATGGCCTAAAAAAGTGGTTCCTTAAAAGTGGTTGTGATTATGCCAATAAAAACAAATTTCTCAATTCATGAAAAATTCTCTGTAATTTCTGCGATGAACTGCATTTGCCAAAAATATACTAAATAAAATTGATATACATAGTTTTAAAAAGTATGTTCATTTGCGCGTCGAAATTTTGCCATTTTCCGCATCTCAGATTGAGTTATATCATATCTTTAATACTCTTATAACTCATACTGAAACTTAACTAAGAAACGAACATAACTTATGTTACAAGTTGTTCGACTACTTCCACAGATACCAAACTTGGTTAATATAAAACAGGCACGTAGTTTCTTCACAGTATGACCAAGTTAAATAACTTGGTTACTTTTAGTTACTATCTATTAGTGATAAAACACGTGATAGTGTTTACTGATTAGCCGTTTTGTGCAAAGTTGGAGAAGTATGAGAAAATATAATTAAAAGGTAAAAAAGAAATTAAATGTTAAAGAATGGGATAAAATAATAATGAACGAATGCAGAGCATTAAAAAACCGACTTCACGTCAAAACTTTGGTTGAATTATAATGTCGTCAATGTAAACATTCTCCGAAATCATACATATTTTTTCAAAAATTTGAAATTATCCATGAAGTACTGAATTGATTTCAATGAAATTTATATGGGACCAACTCTGAAGTATCTTCTATAATATGAAACAAGAATTTTCAAAATCGATTCATAATTGTCCGAAATATCGTGTAACAAAGACACAAATATATATATATATATAACTCACGAATTGAGAACCTCCTCCTTTTTTGGAAGTCCTAGTCAGTTGAAATAGTTATACAATAGCATAAAAAGTTTTTAGAGACTGTTTTTAGCTTTGGCTGCTAGATCATTTCATCAAGTTTAAAGCGTGTCTTTAAATAAGCCGGCATTATTAGTAATTTCAAGACGCTTTGAGAGTTAGTATATTAACCAATATCAATTATTTGCTGGCGCCCCTAAACACGATCAAATATTGACAAAGCCCAACTAAAAACCTTTTAATCATTGCCAAAACGTTATTTCAGTGTCGCTTTTAGGTTTTGCGGTAAAATAAGATGGAATTTTTTTATGATTTCCATAATCAAAACTTATTAAAATCATTATAACTGTAAGTAGGTATTTTACAAAATACCAATACCAATAGAATAAAGGCAAAGATTTAGTTTTTTTTTTAATGCTTTATTCTTTGTAGCTACAGGTCCAATTTGAAAAAAACATTTTTGAATTTTATTGCCTAATTCCTGAGGGAAGGAATTTTATCCAGAAATTCCCACGGGATCAGAAGTAACGTGGGTAAAACACCATAGCTGCTAGTTTTAAAATATTTATCGACTTGACAATTGCTTTTAAAGTTGAAAAAAATACTTTCTATAAAGGCACCGAAACTAATACGTCCCAATCCGTAACTAAATATTATGAAAAACAGTTAAAATATTTAATTAAACATTTTGGCCTTTTTGTAAACTTCATTATCGCTTCAAGGGGTAACAAATTGCAAGATCTTGTCGCCAACTGTTTTGTATTGACAAACTAAGAGGTCACAAATTGGAAGATCCTATTTTGTATCGCGACAAACCCAAACTCTCCAAAGTGTCATTAACGAAACAATAGTTAAGCTTTAATCTCGGAAGTAACGCCAAATATTCCAGTGATTTATGAACCAGCAACACTCAAAAACGTTTGGTCGCCCAAAGGGGACTGTGTGCCTGGTTTCACAAATTAATGTTTCCGAGTATTTCTATTAATTGAAATCAAACCCTGAGATTATTAATTTCGGTTTCATATACAAGTTTTAATTGGCTACAACTTTATGTTAGTTATATGAAACCAATTACGTGATGTAAACAGGAAGATAGTTCGCGGTGCTTTAAGTTGTACGTTATCTTGTGGTTTAAGAATTTAGAGCTATTATTAAGTTTATTACTTTGAAAGTAGGGCTTCGCTTAGAGGCTTCTTGTACCTTTTGCAAGGTAACAATGAAAATTCATTTTAAAATACGTCGACCAAGTTTATTTGCAGGTGTAATAACATAAATATTATACTGTTGTCCTTAATATGACGTCCCATGCGGTGTAGTAAAATACAAATATCGTAATATAAAATTGTAAATATAAAAACTCATAAAAACTCATAAAATTTAACTCACTGAAGTCTGACCCATTTTAATACAAATAAAATATAATACCGACATTCGTTTTTTGTAGAGTAGAGTATTAAGCGAGTAAAGTAATACTTAATTTTTTTTCGTTTGTAATTGCTTAGTTTGATAACTGATATGAAAAAAAAATTGCTTAAAATCAAAGATGTCTTTGAAATATGACTTTATTGACGCCCCGCGCCGTCCGCGTGCCTTGCCTTTAATGTGACTCAGTAAAAATGAACCCAAGATCGATTTTATTTTATTCCAAAAAATTTAATTTTTCTGGACTGCGAATACAGTTCATTTGAAATACAGACTTTAATTAAATGTAGCATTGAGGAGTTCTTTTTGCTTCCAACTGCAGCTTTTCATTTTGTTTTGTTTTGTTGTCATCGAGGCTCGTATTGCTTTTTTAATAAAAATGGTGTAACGAAAATAACTCTTTTTTGAATTCCATACGAACCTAGTTAAAAATTAATAGATAAAAATACAGACCTGCGGGGCTAGCAGGCTACCGTCGACAACGATAAATCGGGCCCTTTATCGATATTTTCTTAGAATATGGTATTTAGTTTATGAAATTTATTAAGATTATGACATATTTGGTTCTGTGGTCTTAATCATGGTATCAAATCGAGTAATTGTATCGATTATGGTGCGCATTTTAGCTTATATAATAGGATAAAATAACAAAATAATATTTATCTTGTCTGGTTAGATTGCATGCGAGGGATCTGGGTTCGAGTCCCAGGCTGGATTGATTTTATTTAGTATGAATATTAATATGATGAAATGGAAAAGAAATTCAATCTCTTCAGATAGTTAGTAATTGTGTAAAGTGATGTCACAAGACAAGTGATATCATGTCGTAAATGAAAACCCACGGATCAAGGAAAGAACTGGCTACTTGCCAGAACACTAGAGCGCCGATGTCGTGATAATTGGCGACGGAGTTAATATCAAAGGTGGTAGCTACCTGAAAGGATCCTACTGCCAAGCTGGGTGACTCCCGGATTGATTGCTTTTTACGACAATCTTTTGACCCTAGGCTGCCGACAACTTCAACAAGGAGGATAAAAATAATATGAGCATCTAGCTGAATATGTAGGACTTACTAATAGCGGACCCTAGGTTTAACATGGTATTTTTTAGCCAGCCGTAGCAGGTGAGGGGACCTGATGCGGCTACTAGGGCTATGGTGGGGAAATGGTCTTGTGTACTGGACGATTTCCGTCGTCGGAGGGCGCTCGGCTGAGGCTGAGTGCAACCCGCCAGGGCTCACGGGTAATGCCAATGGCGGTACCGTGAGCTCCACTTATGGCGGATGAAGTACACCTGGAGGTTTTTAGTGGGTGGGGCCATCTGCCGAATCATCCCCACATACCCCGCCGCTCCCCCTTGGGTGGTCGGGGACGTGATTGCACGTTTTCCTCCATTAAAAAAAAAAAGGTTTAACATGGTGCCGTGACTGCACTCGATTCTGATGAATAACTTCATATAACTTTTCCGACGGTAAATAATGAGAAGCTATGATATTAATAAAAATAGCTTTGAAACGCTTAAATTTTTTTTACTGAGTATTTTTTTTTGAATGATCCTTATATGATTTTAGATTGTAATTATTTTTTAATTAGAAATGCTTACTCCTTTTTCGCTTTATATTTTAGTAATGATATTACAATGCTCATTCGTTTTTGAATTATATATAATGTGTAATAATGCTTCTTTTTCATCTTTACCACGTCGAATTCTTAAAATACTTAACTAACAAGAACTACTTATGACAAACTAGCTGTTTTACGCGGTTTTACCCGCCAAATGTCCAATCCCGCAAGAATATTGGGATATCAGGTGCTATTCCAGACTATCACCATACCAAATTTCATCCAAATCTGTTGAGCCGTTCTTGAGTCGGCCGTGATTGTGGAACAAACACCCATAAATCAATTCATATTTTCACATTTATAATATTAGTAAGATATCTTTAAACATTTAGTGCTTCAGCGGTAGGTAATCGAATCCATCCATCACTTAACTTTTAAACAAGCATTAGCTGATGAAGCCGTAGGACTCATTTCCTGATCATTGCTCACCAGCTACAGGTGCTTCTAATACGATACAATTATATTCATGCTCACAACTTGTCTTTCTCGGATTAGTTTTCCCCTACGTCATGCAATACAAAAGACCTTATAATTAAATTTCTATGTCCTTATAATTATAAAAGAAATTACAAGTAGGTACGGTCAACTTTGGTAAATCTAGACACATGCCAATTAAGAGTTAAGTTTTTTTTTAAAATTGCAGACTAGTTTAGCCTAAAATTTAACCTTTTTGCAGAATGCATTAAAGTCTATGTTTGATTCAGGACAATAAACCTAGTCTTGCCATAAATATTGTTAACAAAGAAAAATATTTTTTTCTATTGCAAATAATATTTATTACTTTTACAGTGTGTAAGTTTAATACATAAATATAAAACAATTTAAAACATAAAAATCTTATTCGAAGTCTCCATGGGTCTCCATTCCTTTAAACGTTGAGGCCAGTTATTAATATTGTAGAAGCACGCACTCTTTCCATAGGAAAATTCTTCGTATTGATTGTTTGATTGATTGTTGTAGATCATGGATTTAGAGCAAGTCGTACTCTCTAAAACTGACCATAAATCATAATCCAGCGGATTATGATCGGGACTGGAGGACGGCCAGTCTTCAGCTCTGATGAAGTCGGAAACGATCGTTTTCAACCAAGACTGCGTGAACCTTCTTTATGATCCGGCACCGAGTCTTGTTGGAAGGAACACTCTTGGTTATTGAACATGGTGTTGTTAAGGGGCTTAACTACCTTCTCAAAAATGATATCTTGATACACACTTGTGCCGATGTTTTGATACCTTTTCACAAAATGATGGCTCAGTCACTCCTTCATAACTAACATCGTACCAAACCATCACTGAAGTCAGATAATGCCCACGTTGCACTCTGTCGACTAATTGGGAAGCTTTCTTAGAGCTTTGAGCATAAATACGGTCATTTTGTTTGTTATTGTAAACAAAAATTGTAAACAAAAATTTTCTGTGACCCCTTTTGCGTCCTACTGCTTCAGTACATAGTTGTTTCAATTTTACCACCCTGTTCTTTTTTTAAATTATCAGTTAAGCAATTACCAGTGCGTCTATTAAAGGCCGAAAGTCCTGAGTAATCTATGAAAATACACGACATGGTTCTAGGTGCTATCTTTATCTCCTGAGATAAAATCTTTTACTTTCGTATAGGATTTCTTCGAATTCTTTCCCTTTTTGCTGTGACCCTCTATTTCGTTCGAACACTACGTAGATGGCCAGATCTTTTTCTATCACTCATTGTACCTATTAATAGCCCAGTATACAAACATTCGACTAATAGTTAATACCAAGCGTATGGAGAGTTTTAAAAATTCCATTTGGCTCCATACCTACTTTGTGTAATGCAATCACAGCGATTCGATTTTCTGTATCACCCCACTCCATTTTAATAACGCAAAATATTGTAGAATGTCTTGGCGCCAAAATGGGAAACACAATGAAAAATTATATAAAATGACAGATTTCAAATTCAAATGTAATATTTTGTTTATTTTTTATTATAACAGTATTTATGGCCAGAATAGGTAAGGTAAACTTATTGAAAAAAAACTTGATTCCGCCACATGGGTCATTGGGCAGTTAAGGTGTTAAATTAAAGGTGGGTCCAGTTACTCCGATGGTGCCAGAGCCTGTTAGCTTGTGTAAGGAAATCGTTATGATGATATATTTAAAGTGGAGTGTGGCATCACATAGTGTCTTTGGAATAAATTTAAAATTAGACTATTTATGATCTTTGCAGCTAAATAAACGATTTTGCCTACTAAGATGATGATGAAAATGTACAATGCCAACTTCAAACTTATAGTAAGTATATAAATATATAGTATAATATATGAAAGAACAAAATGTAACTTACATGTTAATATATTCAGGTCTCCGCCTCAAAATCCAATTAGTCAACATTTTCAATCGATAACGCATCACTTCTGCACTTTCATGTTACTTTAAAACACATTCGTAAATTGATGAAATAATTTTAATAGATTTTTTACTTTAAACTGTATTATGCATACTGTTTTAATATTCTAATATGTAATTCTAAATAACGTTTGTCGATATTCTCAATCACGGAAAAATATTCAAGCTATGCATACGTACTCAATCACAAAAAAGCACTTTCCCGCTTGATTTAACAATTCACTGTTTTATATCACAGCTCTTTTAAAAAATTTACACATCAATAATTGTATTCTCTTTTTGAAAATTAAAAAAGCACGTAAGGCTTGGATCACACTGCGCTAGTGTTTGGAGAAAGGAAGCAGTAATTCGAAGCGACGCTCGACGCGACGCTTGACCGTTCCCAGTTCAAAGAGGGAACGCGGACTCACCTGATAAAGGTAGGTCCATATTTAGGGATATTATAATTCTTTAAAGTTCCAATATTTTTAAAAAGATTTTGCTATAAATTTGTATTTTGATTGTAGGCAAAAATATAGTTATTTTAATTTTAATAAGTAAAGAGATTTTAAAGAATGTTTTTGCTACCCAATCACAAGGTCAATAAATGGAACGTCAATTGTATGTCAAATTACGTTTACATATGTATAGAGATTTTCATTCGTAAAAATCTCATATAAATCCATATAAAAACGCTGATTTAAGTAAGTAACAATATATGTATGTATGCCTACACAATTGAACTTCTAACAAAAACATTACTTTAACATTTCAAAATAAACCTATGTTATTCACTAAAACCCTTTACAAATCCGTCCGTTACTGCATTATTTCATTCTGGCCGCACCCTAGGTTCCGGTTGCGGTCGGCCGCACAAGTGCGTACAAGCAGCTGGTGTACTAAGGGCGGTTACTCACTGGTGTGTATTTCCGCCTTCAATTTAAAAAAAGAACATCGATTTTGTGGAACAGAATTCAATTACACTTGAAGCAGAATGTAACAAACGAGCTGTAATTAATGGCTTTTTCTGTAACCGATATGTCATTTAAAAATCTTGTGAAGATGTAAGAAATGGAACTGTTGTATGAAGAAATTAATTATTATGTTTATAATTTATGTAAAAGTTTCTTAGATATTAATTATTTTCAGTTTTAATGCACTATTAATTAGTTTAAGCAGGTAACTGTTTATTTAATACAAAAAACTTAAAAATAAAATTTGTATAAATATTTAATAAAATTAAAAAAAAGAACATCAAATAAAACATTTTCAGAATTAGGTACTTTTTTGAATTCACAATTTGATTAAAACTTTATTGAAATTTGCATTTTTTATGCATATCATAACAAATTCTCGATATTTTCAGACAGCTGTGCCTCGAGGTGCCAGCTGTCTGTTCTGCCTGCCTGATCAATAAGCTTTGCCCTTCACAGTGGCTGTATCTTACCCGTTACCGGTGTCTACACGGTGCTTGCATGTGGTTAATAAGGCAATATGGCCTTAATGATAGTTAGACATGTCATAAAAATAGGTATACACTCTATGGCCCTACAGAATAATCAATAGAGCTATGTAAGTTTTATAATTATATTTTTGTTGTGCTAATGTTGCTGATTTTTTGTCATGGTGATTAAAGGTTTTTTTTTAAATAAAATAAAGCATTTGAAAATTTGAATTTTAAAGTTTCCCTTCTCGCAAGGTTTCACAATATAATCTTAGTATAAAAAAGCAGCTAACTTGGAACCAATAATTTAACACAGAACTTTTATCCATAAAAAATAAAGACAAACTGGCAATTGCAGTAAGAGCAAGTAAATCAATTAGAAAGTAAGTATTAAGTATACGGTACTGCATGGCACGAGAGTTCTAATACAACGGTCTGAGGCCCTCAGGCTGTTCTATCTGCCTAGGTATACTGCAGTACTATGTTAAAAATCATTATAATAATAATCGATCATAAGGTTAGTAACAATTTTAACTTAAATAACTAGAGTTAGTAAAACATACAGTAGTAAATTATATAAAAAGAATATATCATCACATTTAAATGTCAGTATAATTAATTAAATTATTACAGTAGCAGCATGTCAAATTTGGAAAAAATATAAAAGTGTAAGTAACAAAATCTTAATATCGAAGTTATTAAATTTTTAAATGTCATAATTTAAAATGTCAGAACATTATCAATATTAAATGTCACTTTTAAACATAGAAATCAAATTTAAATTACAGTGTCATGTCAATTTTGAAAACAATTTGGTAGATATTAGTGTGTCAGGTAAAATACTAAATAAATGCAATAAAATAAAATGGAAAATAAATTTATGTAATAGAAAATATTATTTATTATTTATTATACTAGAAAAGGATAGACAGCGGCCAAAAGTCTGTTGATGGAGATATTGAAATAAAATCTTAAAATTAAAAACGCTACCGCTATGTTGTTTCAGGACTTTCAGGTACAGAAGGCGGCAAATCAAGCGTTGCAAATGTGTCAAATTCCCTCAACCAATTTTAAACTTAATGTCGCGGGCGTACAGTTTAAATCACAATTTTTTGACAGATTTTTAAGGGTTAATCCGCGGCTTTATGTACCAAGCAAGTCACTGCACTGTTGAAAATCTTACCACCAATCAATAGATTTTCATACTCCAAACATTTTTGGATTCTAAGTTTTAAGAAAGGGTTTATTATTATTACAGCAAAATTCGTCGTCATGGAAGCTATGCACTGACATATGAACTGACACAAATATGCACCCGCGCCTGAATTCGTAACTCTGGCAAATTTGGCAATGTTTCTAATTCTACCGTTACACCAGCTGACCATCAAAGAGAAAGAGACAAAAGATTTGAAAATACATTTTACAACAATCAAGCCGCAGCATAATTCTGTTGGAAACCTTGAATTTAGCACTCAGACATTGCTGAGTGTAATTCATTGTTAAAAGCACCTATTTTTAACATAACGTACGGGGTACTCTTAATGTGAATATCAAAAAAAAAGATTGAGAGAAATAAATAATTCATTTCATACGTAACATATTGTTCTCTATGTTTTTAGCAAAAAGAATTTTAAAATTCTACGGAGTGCATCCTTCAACTTACCGGAAACCTTATCGCCAGAGAATTGTGCCAGACAGAGTGCTACATAATTCAGGAGCAGCATAGGCTTTATTTTAATAACATTATTGACCATTTTGGCATATAAATATCATTACCCGACTGTATACAGGTCGAATTAACCAGTAACCCTGTATATATTTCAGAAATATAATATTACAATCGTGTGTGTCCGACAGAATGAAATATAAAATTAAATTTGATGTTATTGCTTATTTAAAACCCCACCTTATTTTTTTTTGAAATGGTTAAAACAATAATGTAACATTGTTATAAAGAGACAATTTATAACGTTACATTAAAACCTTTATTTCAGTCTCCGTGCCTACTTACTATGTTTGTATGTATGTTTGTTTACAATAAACGGCCATTTTAGCTCGTTTGGAACGTAATTCAAAATACCTCCAGTTAACTGAATTTTAGCCGCGCAGCGTCAAATAGGATTAACGTGTTTTCCACAAATTAAAATAGGTGACCAGCAATGTTGTAATGTGTACATTAGTTCAGTAAAATAGACCTCAAATTTCGTCAAAGTCAAAGTATTAACCCTACGTTCGGTGGGGATGCTCATTACTGAAATGGATTGAATGGAGTTTGGATGGAATGTGATGTCATTTTGCACGCCAATAGATTAACTTGCATACAATTTACCTTTCACCCTGATATTTCTAAGTGTAACCTTATGGAGTAAAGTCGTGGGGTTGTTAGTTGGTTTTATGTTACTATAAAAAGCATATAAAAAAGCATATAAAAGTGCAATTTTTGGGAAGGTTTTCTTGTTAATACATCCTAGTCTTGGATATTTTCATACGTAAAACCAGGTGCGGCTATTAAGGCCTCTTTAGAAAACCTTTTGTACGTAATTCTTTAAGATTAGTTTCAATCCATGAAGTTTTTTAGGACAATACACAAACTTAGGAGTAGATCTGCATGCACTCGTAAGTTAATCTCAATAATTAAGTACCTCCTTTCTGCACTCGAGTAAAAACTAAAAGACAAGATCATTCTAAAAATAAAGCTCTTTCTCAGAATATTTAAATCTAGTTGGTGAGTAATTGCACTTTAAAAGTTTTCAAAAGTAGGATTTTCCCAACTAAAACTTCTTAAGTGTGGAGTACGGAAGTTTTCATTGTCCGACATATTCATCGGGTTATAAAATAAAACTAACTTTTCAAGACTTTTTACTAAACTCTGAATGAATTTATCATAAGTTTTCTTGAAGGTCTTTTCGCAAATAATGTTGGTGTTGTAGATATTCTTCTCGATTTTGTATAATGAGTAGTTTTGACTAGGGATGCAACGATACCGATACGATAATCGTATATCGGCGATTATCGTAAACCTTTACGATCATGTGTTATCGTAAATATTACGATACGATATTTTTACACTACACTTATTTCAAAATTTTTAAAGGTTATGTTTCCAAATCGCAATATTTAATAAACACTAGACCACAACGTAGCTAAAATTATAATGGAATCGATAAAAATATCGAAAAATTACAATAAGCTTAATTAATGGTGCACAAAAATGTAAAAGTTTAAATTAAGTTTAAGGTAAAAACTTTAAAATGTTGTGTTTTCTGAATAAGAATTTGCCAGTAATAAATTACGACTAAAATTAAAATTAATTAATAGTCAGTAAATGTCACAATTTAAAATAAAATATAAGTTAGTGATGAAAATTGATAAAATTAATAAATATATCGATTAAATAAAAATGCATAACTTTTTTTTATACTTTTACTTGACTTAGTCTTAGATACAATAACATACATGATACAACAAAGCTTCCAATAAATTCATCAAAATGGTATTAAACAAATATCGTAATTCGTTATCGTATTTGGCCATTACGATGTATTCGTCAATTGTATTGGTATCGTAATAGCCGTATCGTTGTATCCCTAGTTTTGACAAAAGTGTGCTGAGACCTTGTTCACGCCGGATTTTCCCTAACCTATCCGTTTACCTTGAACATGTTTTAAAAGGCAGGTTGGAAATTCAGAATTTCATATTTTAAGTTTTAACGTATTTTACAATTACAAATTATATTGTACAATATAGTTCTACAATAACAATTTATTCGAGTCAATGGTAATCTTAATTTACCTATTTAAAAAGAAAGGGTTGTAAGAAGGGAGCATCTTAAGACAGTCAAATTAACCCCCACCCTTAAGGACTTATAGTTTGTTAATCTGGATGCCACAACGTATAACCACAGAATAAGTAATAGTACCGTTGGTACAGAAGAATTACTCTGCAAGAAGATCTAAACAAATTCGAGTCTTGCTACGACGCGATACGGTGGAATTCAGCTCGCACAGCATTAAGTACCTGCAAATTTATATACCTAGAAGTTTTGTCTCTTTCTATCGCATGCCTCTTATCTTTTCTTACGCTGTTAGGGTTGCTGCCTAGTGAAGAATAATTAATCTCCTTATTTGTAATTAAGTATCTACCGATGTAGGTATTACTGTTATTCTACCTTTGTAAAAAATATTGTTTCAACTTACCTAAAGTACAAAATGAAAAAAAAAAGTTACGACGAATAATTAGTAATACTACCTATGTTTCGTTTGCTAAATTGAACATAATCAAATCTAAACATAATCTAATTGAATATTTGTTTCTTTTTATGTCCATTTTTAAATACTAATTGCGAGTTTTGCGACCTCGATCATAGAATTACTGTAAGTGCTATTAGGTATCTACAACGTCCCGACGGGCGCGCGCGTGATACACGACCCATTCGAAATGCGCCGGCGGAGCGCTTCGCTGTAGGTAAATAACGGATGTACCGCGCGGAGTGAGCCAGGCCTGGTATAACCAAAGTCCTCATTAATCCAATCCAGATCTACAGTAATTCAACTCGGCCGCATCTTTGAAATAAATGCCAACAGCGCCGCGGCCCGTTCACATGTGATAGGGCTGCGCACCTTCAGCGTTTAAATTACATTTGGCTTCTTTGTATTTACTTCCATTTAGTTTTGTGACTGCAAATATACCTACTTTTTTATATAAAAAAATAAAATACTTTGTAAATTGAATAGGAAGTACAAAAATACGTTTTGTGTCAAAAAAGCATGTTTACGTTGGAATAACAAATCGGTCTTATAAATTAGCGATCGAAAAATACTTGCACCTCGACCGAGATGCACGAAAAGATGTATTATTAAATATTAAAGTATAAACAATCCGCATATTAACGTAAAGCTCAATCAATAATTGTTTCGGTATGCAGACACTCGCGACTGGCCGCATGCCGAGATCGAGCCGCGTTGGTATAGCACGCGTTTCTTCCGATTGTATGAAGTTGAATTACTGTAGATATCTGTACTGTGGTATAACTGTGCCATTTTTAAAAACTACAGGAATTATTTCCCCTGATTCTGCTAATTAGAATGGGCTATTTATGACACGTTTAGGTATATTATATTTCTAAAGCAAAACTTACATAATTAGGGTGTTACCAAATTAATGGATAAGTCAACGTCGATCCATAGTCTTTACTAGACCAATCCTATCAAATTCGATCAGAAATAATCAACGAATGCAGAGCATTAAAAAGTCCGACTTCACGTCAAAACTTTGGCAGAGTTATTATAATGTCATCAACGTAAACTTCTCCGAAATCGTACATATTCTTTCAAAATCTGAAATTTTCAATGAAGTACTCAGTCGATTTCGATGAAACGTATATTGGACCAACTATGAAGTATCTTCTATCATGTGACATAAGAATTTTCAAAATCGTTCATAATTGTCCGAAATATCATGTAACAAAGACACAAAAAAATACAAATAAAAAACATACTTACACACAAATTGAGAACCTCCTCCTTTTTCAGAAGTCGGTTGAAAATCGATCGACGTCGATCGATTGGTCAGCGAATCAGAAATAATTAATCGAGTAGATTTTTTTTCTACAAGAAGCGGTATTGTAAAATAAAATTTTAAATTAGTATTCTAGCATAATAATGCAGTTGTTAAAAATACAATATATTAGATAATTTTGCCTAAGGTTCGTACTGTCGTAAGTTCGTATTTTTATGCCCGTATATTTTCTAAGTTTGAATGTATGTTTTTTGTAATGATTTTTCGTTAATTAATCGCTCTCTTTGTCCAGTATAGGTTACACCCGAAAGGTGTGGATGCTAAAGATCCCGAACTAAGCATGCATTTTCTTCTGCAACAGTACTTCTGACTTACTGATATAAACTGTGCATTTCTCTTTTAAGAGTCAAACATATTATTACGACCAGGGAAAGGGTTTTTAAGCGAGACTCGATTACATCTTGAGTGACAATTTATTGACAAATAGAAATAGTTTATATACTAAAATATACGTGTACCCATTCACGTCACAAATATTTAATCATACTTTTATCTTAATTTTATCAAGCACGTTTAATAGATATTTCTATATTCAATCTCTGTGGGTCACGTCTGAGGACGCCACAGATACTCCCCCCTTTGAAAAAAATGTAAATATGTTTGTTGGTACCTAGTGCCTAGTTCATTTGTAGTCACCGGCCAAATTTTTTTTACACAATAAATATCATTTATAGAAACGATTTTTGCAAAATATTTTTTTACAAAGAAATGAATATATCCGCTAACATCATAAGCAAACCATGGTCACTCTAAATTACCATTAAAATAAAGGCAACTACGCGCTACTACAAAACATCTTGTAATACTACGTCGCAGTATTATCAATGAAATGCCGCTTCGTAGTAGGTATGTTCATAAACAGCGACTATTTTTTTAAAAGTTTGTGGTTCCATATTTCTACTTTTTGGTACTGAGCGACGATAAAATAAATATGCAGGTACGTTTATATCGTATCAAAGAAACTAACAATTTTTCGCTGGTGACTACAAATCAACCCTGGATATGTACGAATAGTTTATTTTAGATTTATCTCACGCAAAGCTGGTAACTGTGAAAGCACGCAAATTACTAATGAGGACCTTGTAATGTATATTTGAGCTCAAATATCTGTTTGCTTTCGTATAAACCTATCCTTAAAGTTAGGCTGCATACACATTTGTGTTATAGAGCTTTTAGACGTGTGTGGCGACATTTATCTTCGCTACTTTGCAACAACGATGAAGACGTAAGTAATTATAACCGTTATAACTCTTCATCACGCTATTAAATTGTACAACACAAGTTATTAATATGGTACAGAAGGCAGCAGATCAAGCGTAACAAACCTATCAAATTTCCCCAACCAATTTTTAACTTAATGTCGAGAGCATTAAGCATTGAAGTCGTCATGGCGCCGTTGATTCTGTGCATATCAAACGATATCGCAGGTTAAGCGCGCTCGGTGCGGCCGGTATTAGGATGGGTGACCGCCGTTCATTTATTTCTCACGACGACTTCCGTGCTTCGGAGGGCATGTTAAGCAGTCGGTCCCGGGTGCTGTATAATTGTATACAGTAGTCGTCGTTAGGGTTTGTCAGAAGCCATTTCGGCACCCTGAAATATCTGACATCCACCAACCAGCACCGGGCCAGCTTGTTGGATTACGACCTAAACCTCCTCGTCACCCAGAGGAGAGACATCATAGAATTGTGATGATGATGATGAAGAAAAACAACTCCCTTCTAAACGTGTAGGGCCAATCTTAACATTTTTCGTCTAATAATGAAATATGGCATTAACCATTACTACTGAACAATTTTAAACATTCCTAATATTTCCAATTTGGACCAATTTCGTTTACAGAAACCGTACTAGCTTGGCTCGTATGTATCGTAGTTAAAATTTCCAAAATATCTTATCGTTACAGAATACATTTTGGAGACTACGTGAATGCTGAACCAAATTCAAGTTGGAAAATTCCGATGTAAAATAATCTTTTTACCATCGGGCTACATCCGCAGAGAATAACTTCCATCCCTGCATCGTGGATGTCAATAAAAATAGAATGACATACTTCGATAGTTCCTTTTTGGTAGGGAAAACAAAGGCATGGAACGAACTACGGGCGAGTGAATGGACTTGAAATTAAATAAACTAGGTGCCATTTTTTTTTACTACAAAAAAATTACAAGTTAATTTATTAATCCAATCAGAGGTAGAAAGAGATAAGTTTTAGGTATCTGTGCAATCTCTAAGTAATATTAACTATGTTTTAAGGGCTATTTTAAATGAAATAAAATCAATTATTTATTTTCATCTATTATATTGTGGGGCTGCCCTTATTTTCTTAGAACTAAGGTACGTTTCCACTTAGTTTTGCTACTTTGAATAAAGCCTATTACCATATTTAACTAAGTTTTCACACTATGTAGGTAAATTAATATTTGACAAACTCCTTAAGCTTTGAGGCTTAATTATGGAAAACTCCAAATATAACTAGGAAAGCAAAATTTCATTTGAGATTCTAAGGTTTCACAATATTAAATAGAATACGTTTTTAATTCCCCGACATTTTGTTGCGTTTACGACCGTCACGTGATCACGCAATTAAATCCAGTTGATATAACTTTTTGATAAATTATTCTTGTCTTATATCTTCTCAAGGCACACTGTATACACTGCTGTATACAATCCTTTCAACAATTCTGTGTCATATCCTAAGAACAATGCTTTATAGGCCTTTGTGTTTGTGAAATGGTTTGCTCTGCGTAGAATAACTTCAAGATTTCGGTATCTTACTACTAGAAACTCAGGTATTTTGGTTGTACCATCGAACAAACAGAATCATGACCGATTTTGCTGAAAATTCGCTTGAAACTGTCAAACTTGTAAGGTCTATCGCGTATAATGCACTTATGACTTTTAGATACTGTACAATTTCTGTAGGAACTCATTAAATGTCAGTGTCGAATGTAATAATAACAAGTTCGACACCAAGGGAACCTATCTTCAAGCGAATTTCAATCTACTAGCATTTAGACGATTTGCCAAAATGAGCTTGTAGTGGGTCATGATTGAGTTGGTTCGATAGTACCTATTTAAATGTAAGTAATCTTATTGAAATAACAAGACTTAATGGAACAGCAAAATTATAAACAGAAGACTATATTCAACTGTCAACTAAGTTTGTACCGAAACAAAGATCACAAACAAAAGAATACCGAAAAAAAATATCAGTCATCACTCGCAGACATCAAGAAATAACACGGTGCGTTTGATATACCTACCACAAAACCTTAGCTTATCTTAACTTTAATATTAGATAGATAAGATAGATATAAAATCTTAGTGATGTTAAATAAAGTAAAGCCTGAAATAGCACAAAGGAAACTTTTAATCCCGATATTCCCGGAGGACTTACAATTTATTTATATTCTATCTCTTCGGCAACAAATTTGGACTGCTTCAGTGATTGGGCCCACTAGATTAATGTCCCATAAGGACCAAACAGTGAATTCAAAAAAAATATTATTTTTTGTTCTGTGATACGTCCCATTGACTTTATTGTAGGAAATAATGAGATCAAGTGCGGTCAGCAAGCAAACTAGTAAGAAAAATTAATAAAAGATCTTACAAATTAATCATCTTAAAATAAAAAATACACACCATTTATTTAGCTTTAAAGAATAAAAAAAAATAACATGACTGCATGCACGTCGCTTAGTATCGACGGCGGGTTGCTATAAAAGAATAAGAATGACTGCAACGTTGCGAAACTTTGCGATTCTCTGTCTCACTTGCACTTAAGTTCAACTGCATCAGGCTATCTCGAGTGAGCGAGCGCGAGCTTTGTTACTGTGAAACGATATTTGCAAGTGCGACAAAGAAAGCACTAAAAATATCTTTATTTCCATTCACAGTCCATTCAGTTTAAACTTTATTGTGGGAATATGTGCACGCGCGTTTAATTTTTGTTTATTGCAAATAATAGTAATATTACAAAGAATTAAATTTAATGGAAAATTTAGTTCTGTGATAAGTGGTTTATATAATTATTACGCTTACAGTTAACTTACAGTTTCTTAAATTCTTTTCCAAAGGAAAGTTAACTGTAAACGAATTTTATTTATTTACTTTACACCATTGTTTAAAATAAATACTGTAAAATGAAACGTTTTTTGCTTCATTTAATACTTTGTAATATATTATTCATCATCATCTTAAGAGTACAAATATAATATTGTATTTAACTATATCAACTAATTATTTTATAGTATGATTTAATTTTTGCGAATTATAACTAATTTATTTAAAAGAAGGATCAAAAAGTAAAAATACCTACATATTAATATCAAAGGCATCAAGTTTTACTAAGGTTTCAACAACAAATAGCAATAATAAAACTGATATTTAGGAAAAGCCGTTGTTTGAGCCAAAATACCTAGGAAGTGTCCGCAGCCATTTAGTTTTCAAAATCCTATTGGATTTTTTCTTTTTGGTGTTATTTTTATAATTAACTCGATTTTTAATTCGTAGGGAACAAGATGTCACATCCACAACCATCTACATCATATAACCAAATTGGACAAATAACCTCATACATTAAAATGGTCTATACCTACATACTTTATTTTTATAGTGTTTTAAATGTAACATGTTTTTAATTTTTATTGTTGATTATTTTTAATATAAATGTTTATTACGAATCAATATTTTGTCGTTTATTGATATTAGTTTGCTTGCTGACCGTACTTGATCTCATTATTTCTTACAATAAAGTCAATGGGACGTATCACAGAACAAAAAATAATATTTGTTTTGAATTCACTGTTTGGTCCCTATGGGACATCAATCTAGTGGGCCCAATCACTGAAGCAGTCCAAATTTGCATGAGGATAAAGATGCTGTAATAATTATGGCGTCATTTATTAACATTTAATGAATGATATATTAAATAAACAACTAGCAAAGTGAATTGGCCTAGTTCCTGCTTAAACAAAAGATGTCATTGGTTTATAATTGGTTGTGGTTTTCAAACCAAACTTAAAAATAATAATAAATAATTTACATTTAGGTTAGGTTAGCTCATGCTCTTTTTTATACATGCTCTTTTATAGTCTTTAAGCTTTGAATTAAAGAAGCCTTTATTTTTTTCTATTTTTCATATCAAACACAAAAGCAGATTGTAGTTTCATCTAAACGAACGATTTTACGATTTCCAATAGTTTAAAACGTCAGTACATACATACATAACTTCACGCCTATCTCCCCTTGGAGTAGACAGAGACAAGGGAACGCCAATTGCTACGATCCAGACATACCTCTTTCGCTTCCTCCACGTACATCAACTTCAATTTCAATCTTCAATCAAGATTGAATCAATCTTCAATCTTTATACATGATCGTCGGTTACGGTTGCTTTTATTTGACTAGGCCCTTTTTAAGTATGTCGACAATTTCGTCGGCATACGTTCGCCTAGGGCGACCCCTTCCGAGAATACCATCCATGCTTGCTTTGTACACCTCTTTCACACGTCAGCAAAGTTAGTCCAATACTCAAATGCTTGTTATATGAAATAATTAAATGTTTAACTTACGCACAGTTCTTCGTGAAAGCTGTTTCTAGAAAATAAGTAAATCACTTTACCGTGTAAACACAGCTCTGTAAGAACTTTAATTGCATAGGGGTAGGTCGACAGGTTATCAAACTCATACAAATTACTCTTAATAAGACTGATTTATAATAACTGATTATCATTTAATTAAATTTCTCAAAAGAAATCTCTTGCAAATCGATTTGTTATTGCATTAATTACCTTGAAAGAAGCTGCCCTGGTGCTTACAAATATTTTGTTTTTTAAAGTAAGTACATGAGTAATATTTTTTTCAACACACTTGCTCGTAAAGTGAGCGTTATTCTATTGAATTTAGAACTATAAACTGGGCTATAAGTCACGCGTGCAATAATATATTATACCCTAGTGCATAATATAATGAATCCTACAAAGTTGAATTGTACCTTTGTGCAAATTACATGCGAGTAAACAGAGCATATTTTATTGGTCCGGGTTATACATTAAATATTTTCAGAAACAACAAAGAGATTTTATACCACTTCAAATCCATATACATTTTTAGATGTTTGCGCCTTATATTAGTAAAACAAATTTGTATATCAAACAAATTATTCACAATTTACAATAATTTGTTATAAAATATTAAAATATTTGCATTTACCACTCCAAATTAAACATTTTCACTTAGTATAGTATAGTATATAGGCTGTATATGCTATACAGACATTGACACATTTGGCAGAAAAAAAAACCTACGCGCATGCGCGAGGTTCGGCGCCATTTTTCAATCACAATTCACAGCTTTGTTATCAAATGTATTTGTTATTTTATGACCTCGTATGTCTGTCTTTTACTCACAAGTGTGTTGAAAAACGTCGTATGTAACTCGTGAGCGTTGCTAATTACAGTCTCGGCTCATTATTAAGCCCTCGCCTGCGGCTCGGGCTCAAATCACAGCCTCGACTGTAATTAGCAACTTCGCTCACTTGTTACATAATATACTATTAATTAGGTAATTAATTAAATGAGTCCAAATAAGACTTTGATAATTACTTATTTATTTAATGTTAACACTAAAATAGGTAGTAATATTTTGCCTTTCCACTCAAACCTATGTTTGTAATAAAATTATTTGATTTGAGTGCTCTATAGAACGAATAACACTGTAAATCTAAAACTTCTTTCGGCCACTTTGGCGTTGGGGTAAACCTGTCTGCCTCAAACGCCAGTGGTTGCGGGTTCGAATCCCGCACGGAACAAGAAAAAAAATGTTCCGTGTCGGTTTGTTTATCTATTTATGTACTTATTTATATTCTAGGTTCCCCCCTAGTTCGCTACATGGTATCCCATATCACAAGCTACGCTTACTTTGGGGCCATGTAGTTGGTGTGATTGTCTGTGGATTTTATTTTTTATTTATTCATAAAACGTATAAGTCTTAAAAGGAGTCATTCACTATAATTACTCTAGACGTCTTGCCCAAAAGCATCTAGAACACATATCATTCAATATTGCGGCACAGTCGAAAACGATGAGTGATCACCGCTCGTTCATTAATTCCCATTCAAGTGAAACCGTCGGTCCCGGGTGCTGTATAGTATTCGTATATCAGAAGACATTTCATCATACGAAATATTCTAACATCCACGTTGCACTAAGCTAACTTGATGGTGATTTCTGGTATAAACTTTGACGTCATAAGGATGGATAATGGAAGTCCAAAATGTTATGATGTTGATAGCTTTTGAAGTTATTACACGATTTAAAAATACAAGTAAAATGTGGTACGGTAAAGTTGTATGGTAGAGAACGCTCTAGCTAGTGGGATAAGACCACATTTTGTATCTTTGGTCCTATGTTGTTTTCTGTATTTTTTAAGCTATTGCATAGCTTCTATCGCGGGCCTTGAGCGTGGGGACTGAATCCAGAAATTCCGTAACGAAAAAAACCTAACACCCCCCACTCCGACCGGCACAGCGGTGATACTTTGATTCATAACATTACATGCGGGCTTTAATAAACAGTCAGCGCCATCTACTAGGAACTTGTTAATAAAATAAATAAATAATTATAATTGCATAAGTTGATTAAAAATGCTATGCAATAGCTTTACCGCGGCAGTCTCCGAGTGCCACACGTCATTTTTGTAAATAAATAAATAAAATTAAGCCCATGTTCGTCACTAAAGTAGTTTTGATTAGGTAAGTATAATATTTTTGCTATTTTAATAGAAAGAGAAGAAAACATCAAAAGAAATATGTCTGCGAAATAAGGCCCATCTTCCGTCCACCTTGCACCCAATTCACATTAAAAGCGCATGAACAAATACAAAAGTTCCAGATATGAAGTTCGCGTGAGCAAACAGACTCACAAACAGAATTCCATTACGGAATATATTACTGGCAACACAGCCTAAGCAGGTAGAGGCGCAGAGCAAACGGCATGTCTTGAGATAGAATCGTTCGTTTGGAAGAGTAGGTGCAATACCATCTGAATATAATTCATTTGGTTCGGTTTTTTTTATGCCACTTATGCTCTACTTAGACGCAATGCCTAAAAATCTATAATTTTAAATACCAAAATCAAATATATATTTTTTTTTAATAAGGCTTTACAAACACTTAAGTAACTATACAGGACCTTGCTTAACCCATGTGCTGCAATTTTCGACCCTATTTTCACTCACCACCGGGTTAGATTGAGTCACCCAGAAAAAAACATTGATGTAAGATCAAAGTCCCCATGAATGTTGTAGGTTATAACTCAATGGTTACTGAGGTAAGTTTGCAGTGGACGCTAAAAGTAATGCATCAATGGAGTTTAAATTTGCACAATGTTAGCTACATTAGAAGGGCCGTAAAATAATATTAGAATAAGTATTTTTATTTAAGTAATGAAAATGTTCAGAGCGCTTGGGCTTAAATTAAGCAAAATCTATTCTCCATAGAATTCTCTCCAGAGTAATATTACAATCCCTTCTTCTTTTTCAATAAAAAAGCAAACAAACAAAAATCAATGCTATTTTTAAAACGCTACAATGAAATACTATCCCGTTGGGAGGAACCCAGCAGAAGTGCGGTTGCACTGATATAACTCCGGTGCTGTTCAAGACTTCTTGTTTGTATTTATTTTATCTGTGAACTTGTTCGAGTACAGCACCAGTGTTGCCCGTGTACGCTAATGAAACTGTTTCTGTGTAATCAGATTGCATTTACTGAACCTACTCCGATAGTACAGTACCTAGTTAATGTACGTGGGTAATTGTAGGTGAAGAATATCTTTTGTTTTAATTGAAATTTTAGGATGATTTTCTTAATATAAGTTCTTAAAGTATTATGATTTCTTATACGAAAGTATTGTTATTGTGTGTGTGATCGAAAAATAGCAGAAGTATGTGTATCCTTAGCCTTAATTTTTTTTTTTTATATTCTAAGGTTAGGACGTTTGTCTTCCATGCCACCTGATGGAAAGTGCGCATGAAGACTATGGTGTGACACGTCCATCCACGAGAAACCTATTCACTCGACACTTAAAAGTTCCAGGACTGTAGTGGTCAGGGAAAACAGACGCAGGCAGATTGTTCCACACCTTGGCAATCCGTACCAAAAAGGAACTATCGAAGCGTTTTGTTCGACTTCTTGGTAAATCCACTATATAGGATGGAAATTCTGTCTGCGTCTGGTAGTCCGGTGGTAAAAAGGTGTGGTTCAAGGGGTTCATAATAACACAAACAATGAGCTTATTTATTGAGTCGATGGCAAAGTGTGAATATTTTGTGTGTAATTCTTACAAACGATAGTTGTATTTATGTGTTTAATCTTTAAAGTATAATGATTCTAAAGAGCTTAAGATCGCAAACTATGAGTCTGATATAAAAAAAATACTTGTTTTTGGGAGCTAAACTCTTGAGGAAGGCTATTCAGAAATTTCCTATTTTGAAAAAGGAATTCCTACGAAGTAAAAATTACTCAAATAAAAGCGCGCGAAATTACTAGTACAAAATAAAAATGAATTAATACTTGTACATTATTTTAAAGTGCGAAACTTAAACTTCATGGTCGGTAAAGTTACACTCATGCATAAATGCAACACAATTGGGAGTAATATTCTGTTTCGTTTCAGTGTTAATGGTCAGCTGGGTATAATTGTTTTTAATCTGTGGCCCAATGTTTTTATGAGACCCAGTTATATTCCCGATAAATGTAAAACATTTTACCATGAAGGAGAGTCATACGTTGTTTTTAACTGTATTTTTGGACATGGCAATCTCTTTGAAGTGCTTTTTTAAAACCTTAAATCTTACATGAATTTTTTTCTTTACTAATAAGTACCTAAAAGCTGAAGTAATATTCTGTATGTTTGACTCTAGAATTATTTAAAATATGTACCTACACGTATTTGAAAACATATGTTTTGATTCAATTAGTTCAGATATTTTTATTTCTGACGGGATCAGGAGCAACACGGGAATATATTTTATAGGATTTAACAAAGTGTTGTTAAGTTATTTCAAGATGCTAAAATTCGTTCCAGTGACAAATACTGTCGGGTTTTCTGCGACTATATAAAATACTAAAAAAAAAGAAATGTACAAAAAACACAGCGTAGTAAATTACACCAGAAAAATGTATTAAATGTATATTTTAGACGCGTTAAATAACGATTCAGCATTTCGCAAAAATATAGGACCTTAACCTTTCAATTAAAATGGGTTGACACTAGAATTTGCCAACTACATAACGGACATAATTATTTTCGAACGACAGCCGCCATGGTATGGTGTTTGGTATAGTCTGGCTAGTGAAAGTAGAGAATGAAAAAATCTGGCGAATTAAAAAAAAACCCATCATGGTAACCCCACCCCGACTATAGTACCACACATATGGAATAAACAAACATGATACCTACTTGATTATTTTTTTAATAAAATTATCGTAAAAAATAACAATATTGGTACTGTCATACTTTTTGATGAGAAGTATATAATTAAAATGATAGGCAACTAGTATTAATCAGGCTTAAAAATAAAACAATAAAATACAATACATAATTATTTTTATTCATTGCAATCTGAATCCAGCAATTCTATATGGAATGAGTCGTCGGAGTCACTGATGTCGCTGTTTCCTACATTGGTTATGAAACTATCAATTTTTTTTATTCATTTTCAAGTATGAAAATTCCAAAATCTCAATTACCAAAACCACCAACAACCGTTCGATTGACAACAGTGACACCAGAATAAGTTGCCATATAAAAAGTTTGCAAAAACCCCCATTGTCTACTTTCGTTAGCCAAGACTCTAACACAAAACAATCCGTCTTTTTTCTTCGACAGAAGATTTTCGTTTTCTTAGGTAACTTCTGAATACCTGACATAATGAAGTATTTTCATATTATAATAATTTCAAATTATTAATTTTCGCTCTTTCTTATTTCGCTCATAAACCAATATTGTGTACCTACCTATCTACCAAATATAATGAAATAGTAATAAAAGTATATACCTATTGCAGACCATTGAAACTAAAGAAAAATAAGTTTCAAATTTCTCCACACACGAACTTTTAAAATACACAAATAATTGCAAAAATCCACCCCATTGGGAACACTGGACGTTTTTTTACCCATCTAATATTCGACTCTAAAATTTCACGTGACAACACAATTCACTTAAACTCGGTAAATAAATAATTCAGCGGATTTAATCCACTTCGCCAGACTCTGGGTTGCCGATCTGGCGTAAATTATGTACCACGATGGTAAGTTTGCGGGAAAACATTTGCTTACCGTCTGGTTAAAGTAGTTTTGTTGGGATTAAGTTTAATCTAAGTAATGTTAATTAAAGTTTTTCAAGTTTCCTCTTTTTTAAGTTGATGAAAGAAAGAAATTTGTAGTGTAAAATATGCTTCCATGCTGGAGTGGAAGCGAAAGAAAAACATATAATGTACCAGCTGCTTCTCTTCCTGGGCAAACTGAAAAAGTCATTTAAGGGACAGAGGTTTTATTGGCGTTTTTGTGGACAATAGGCTGACCCCCTGTCACTGCAATAACCCCTCTCCATCGTTATAATACCTCATTTGTCAAACGTGACATCAGATGGTCTTATCTGCTTACCCCATAAGGGATACAGGCATAAAATTAAAGTACTGGGCCCAGCATGGACGCATATTTTATAATACACGTTTCTTTCTTTCATTAACTTAAAAAAGAGGAAACCGGAAAAAAATTTAATTACCATTAGGTACTTAGATTAAACTTAATCCCAACAAAACTACTTGAACCAGACGGTAGGTAAGCAAATTTTTTCCCATAAACTTACCATCGTGGTACTTATTTTTTTATAATTATGTATTTCTCATATTTGTTATAATATTTCCACACACACTACAAATGCAATTTCCACTTGCAATATGCGCCGTACAACGCACTAACTGATTTACATGGATGTTTAAATTTATTTCTCGTAGAATGTAGAACATAAAACAATCATAAACACAAACCATTTTACTTAAACATTGTTAAAAGACCGCGAAACGCTCCATAAAATACCCAGAATGGCAACCCACAAAGTAATTCGATTTTTAAACGTATTACAACGTCTACGCTGAGTTACGTTGGCGCCAAGAAAGTTTACTTTAAATTCGGAATGTTGCTTTTGTATTCAAGGTTTTCAGGTAGAATTAGATTTCAGCTAGGTATATTCCCAAATTCAACTGTGGTAAATAGGGAATAAAATAATTCATGTATTAGGACGAAATATTTTTATTAAATAATAATGTTGTATCATTAATCATTGGACATATAGGTATCTAAGTATTTACAAGGTATAATTAAAACCAGAAGTATACATATGAATTAAATGTATTAAAGGCACTAACAACACACTACCAATTTATGGGGCGGGGATCGAACCCCGACTACTAGCGTCTGAGGCAAAGTAACCAATTACCACCAAATAGATGGCATTTGTTTTCCAACTCAACTAATGGGAAGTAAAGACGTTCCGTGTCTATCTATGAAGTATATATTTTACTATTAGCAGCGCATAAAAAAAACCAAACGTTTGACTTTTTGTTACATTTACCGTATAACGGTGGGATCCTTAGCTGCGCCATTAACTGAAATTACTCTTTTACTGACTTTTAGTTCGACTACTTCAATACTGGAAATAAAAAAAATTGAAAACTCCCGACATATTAAAAGGTTTAGAAAATGTTTTAGAAATTTAATTTATCACGAAAAAGTTAAAGAGCATATTCAGATTTGGATGTATTGGAGATAAGTACTTTGATTTCCATTAAATAAAGTATAGATAGAACCATCTCGATATATCAGACATTCGATTGAATTCAGCCCCACTCAAATAGTTTGAGAGCTACAACGACACAGATACTTTGAAAAATATGACAACCTATAACACCCCTTTTTACGTTGGGTATCAAAAAGGAAGATTAAAATCGACTGATACAACTTTTTGTGTATATTTAAATGTAGAACTTGCCTGCGCCGCGCCGTTTACTTCCATGATACTCACCTTTACACCATCTTTCGGATCAAGTAGTGCAAAAGAAGCTCTCGAATAGTCTGCGAAAGATACTCTGTGAAACTCTGCTAGACTGTGCTTTACGACGATGCTCAAGCGTTTGCAATTAAATAAGATCAGCGAAATATTATGCAAATATAAATTCTTATTATTTATAATGATAGGTATGTCGTTGAAGGAGAGCTGGAAAGGGTGGCTTAGTATACTTAACTATATCGTTAGGAGGCTTTCATTTGACTGTCTTACCCAAAAGGCTTACCACTAACTAGTCATTATCCTTTTTATAATCTTCTTGTGCTGTCAAAACAGAATAAATGAGCTGTATTTTTACATTGAATATTTTAATATTTTGTAAGTATGTATGTAAACTATGTTTTCGACAGTTATAAGAAAATGCCTCACAGAAGAGATTGCGAAATTAATATTTAATGAAATCATTCATAACACATGTAGTATATTAGAATTTACGAGTAAGACACAAGTAACACAATATTGTACTTATTTTTTACTACGAATCATATAATGTAAATTGAGACGCGAAATATCAAAGCTTTTATAATTGAATGGCAATGACTTTTAAAGAACTTTAATAAACCGACGCCATTATTTCTTCGTTTGCAAAAAATAAGTCCGAAGGGACCGGTTGTGGTCAATTTATTCTACGAGTAAAGTTACGTAATCGCGGGTCAATACAACGATAGATCGCAAACGCGTTTCAACTTCAATCTAAGATCATAGATACGATCACTAAGATTTTTCTTATTTTGGATACTTTAAGCAGGAAGTGAATCATTTTTATAAGGTAGAGTATGTTTTTTTAGCATTCATTTATCCGTATTAGAAGTATCTTTAACTATTCGCAACATAAATGTGTATGATGGGATAGTTAGGGTACAAAGAAGTCTAGGCCTATCGGTTATGACCACAAAGCAGATTTCCACCGTGGTTATGACAGCCTCTAGTTATTTTATTTCATGTTGTCAGTTTATTTCAACTTATTGGTATTGCGCAGTTTAAATTTGACTCGTTACTCGTATCAAATTATAATTGCGCAATAGTAATAATTTGTACTACGAATTTCTGAAACTGAAGTGGCGCGGTACGGCCGGGCTGCATCCTAAGGTTGCTTGGGTCAAAGAGGTTCCTGGAGTGGAGACGGTCATCTATACTTTAGTACCTATATTCATCTATGTAACTGGCCCAGTGCTGGTTGTTCGGTGTCAGAATCTTCAGTGCATCAAAACGGCTTCTGACAAACCCTAATGACAACCCTCGAGACCGAAGGGACGCGAATGATTAGCGGTCACACATTCGTGCACCTACTGCACTAGACGTTGCTTAACCTTTCATATCATATAATAAATTAATTAAAAACTAACTTTTGCTACTTCAATTACTTTCAACAAAACTTAATTAATACATACAAAAGTAACTTATTATTTTCAGAATCAGGTTTCCCTTTGAAAATATTTTGGAATAAAACTTAATTAATTAAGAAAGGACTATAGACTACGTTTCACGCATTGTAACGATTCTCCGAAAATAGCTAAATTTGAACCAACAAGGGCACTTATGAGCTCAAGCCTTTAAGGTTTAGTAGACGACCGCTGTGGCGATGGGGTCATGGGTTCGAGCCCTGGAGGTAAATATTAATTAGTTTGCATTGGTCTGGTATATGATGTTTGTAACGTATGTGTCTACTTATATTACCGTTGTCTGGTACTTATTACAGAAATTATGTGCTTACTTTGGGGCTAGATAGCGCTGTTTTTTCATTCTTATAATAGGGCAAACGAATGAGCATACCTGAATTTAATATTTTCACGAGCACACATGTACCCACACTTGCAACTTCAGGCGAACTACAGACGCGTTACCACCTTTGACATATCAGAGGTTAACTTAAAAAAACCACGGTATATTCTAACCCTATATGCGGAACCCCGAAATAGTATATTTCATTACGAGTGCGGAAAGCCTGTCATTGCAAAGAGTTCCGACAAATGTCTACACGAGCCGAGGCGCAGCCGAAGGCGAGGGTTGACAGTCGGAACGAGTTGCAATGACGGTTCCGCACGTGTACTGAACGACTATTTTTAATACAGTTGCGAAAAAATTAAGCAATTTTATAAAATATACAAAATGGAGCCAGCCGTGAAAGATTATAAACAGAGATTTTTTTGTTTTGTTTACCCATTCTGGGTAGGCAAAGGGAACTATGCCCATACAGCCAAGTCTTTACTAGATTCTTTGCATTGACATGAAATGAAAATGAATTTAATGAGATAAAATGAAATGAAACCTAACCTAACTCATTGCACCAAATCATTTTACCTGATATTGAAACAAATTAGTAGCTTCTTTTCAGAAATATTTGCATGAATCGTAAAAACTTCTATGAATTTTGTTTTAAGTAAAAACTTCGTGGTTGCTTTTTTCTTTTTAATGGACATCATTTTGACATTTGGGAAAGAAAACGCACGAGTGCGGAAAAGGTAAAAAAAGCACAAGTGTGCAATAGCCCACATCCCGAACGCTAAACGTCCCTGCAATACGCCACTTTTTGAGCAACTGTATTAAAATAGTATATTTCATTACGAGTGCGGAAAGCCTGTCATTGCAAAGAGTTCCGACAAATGTCTACACGAGCCGAGGCGCAGCCGAAGGCGAGGGTTGACAGTCGGAACGAGTTGCAATGACGGTTCCGCACGTGTACTGAACGACTATTTTTAATACAGTTGCGAAAAAATGAAGCAATTTAATAAAATAATAAAAACACAACAAACTCAACAATAAACAAAATGGCGCCAACCGTAAAAGAATATAAACAAAGATTTTTTTTGTTTTCTTCACACATCCTGTCTGGGTAGGCAAGGGAACTATGCCCATACAGCCAAGTCTTTAGTAGATTTTTTTTATTAATATGTAATGAAAATTAAATGTAATGAGATGAAACCTAACCTAACACATTGAATCAAATCGTTAAATCTGATATTGAAACAAATTAGTAGCTTCTTTTCAGAAATATTTGCATGAATCTTTAAAACTTCTATGAATTTTTTTTAGTAAAAACTTCGTGGTTGGTTTTTTTCTTTTTAATAGACATTATTTTGACACTTGGGAAAGAAAAAGCACGAGTGCGTAAAAGCCCACTTCCCGCACGCTACACGTCCCTGCAATACGCCACTTTTTGAGCAACTGTATTAAAAAACTTTTTTTAATACAGTTGCTCAAAAAGTGGCGTATTGCAGGGACGTTTAGCGTTCGGGATGTGGGCTATTTCACACTTGTGCTTTTTCTTTACCTTTTCCGCACTCGTGCGTTCTCTTTCCCAAATGTCAAAATAATGTCTATTAAAAAGAAAAAAACAACCACGAAGTTTTTACTAAAAAAAAATTCATAGAAGTTTTTACGATTCATGCAAATATTTCTGAAAAGAAGCTACCAATTTGTTTCAATATCAGATATAATGATTTGATGCAATGAGTTAGCTTAGGTTTCATTTAATTTTATCTCATTAAATTCATTTTCATTTCATGTCAATACAAAAAATCTACTATAGACTTGGCTGTATGGGCATAGTTCCCTTTGCCTACCCAGAATGGGTAAACAAAAAAAAATCTCTGTTTATAATCTTTCAAGTAGCTTTCAAGGCTGGCGCCATTTTATATATTTTATAAAATTGCTTATTTTTTCGCAACTGTATTAAAAATAGTCGTTCAGTACACGTGCGGAACCGTCATTGCAACTCGTTCCGACTGTCAACCCTCGCCTTCGGCTGCGCCTCGGCTCGTGTAGACATTTGTCGGAACTCTTTGCAATGACAGGCTTTCCGCACTCGTAATGAAATATACTATTTGTTTGTCTGTTCACATAAGCAGGATGATTGTTCTTGGCAGAGGTTCAGGCTTTACAGAGCCATCACTTTATATTCTGAAGCTCCATATAAATCACAGATTATGCAATCATTACTTACTTCTAACTATATTTGTATGCGTTCGTGCAAACCGGATACTGGTATGGACTGATGTGTATTGTGTCACGCTAAGGTGACCATTATTTATTTGAAATGAAAATTTATCTGAACTTAAGTTATTATTTTAAGTTTATATTTTATTGCTGTAATTCTCGAAAAATATTTATTCTGTTATGGAGTTCTCACGGTATACTAGGCTTGTTTATGTTTGAGGTTGTATAACTTAGTGTGAAACGTCCTACACTATCCATTATTTATTGCAAAAGGCGGATATCTTATTAGAGACACGCTTGATTTATGATATCTTCACGAACCGTTTTGCCTGTTTGTCAGCTTTCATTTGATATACACATAACATGGAAGTTTCATTGAAAGGTTTTATCGATACTCATGCCCGACAAAATAGTATAGGTACGTTCTATTTAACTTTAAAAGTTTATTAATAAAAAAAATGTTGTTTCCAGTAAGAAGAATTTTTCACTTAATCGATGTTCATTATTGAAATGAAATTTGTATTATATCGTCTCAAGTGGTCACGATTCAAATACATAATTAATAACATTCATACTTTAGCAACAAATGCATACTTTCAATCAAAATTATTGAACGATTTTTAAGGATAAATAACACGGTGTGTGCTTTATTTTAAGACACCATGTTTGTTCTCTGTATTTTAATCATATGGATAAAAACATTAAAAATCTTTACCAATACAAAGAAAATATGATTATTTAAATCTAATTCTTTATAACTTTCATACAAAAGCTAAGCGCTATAATAAATTTCAGATTTTTAATGATCTACATATATTAAGGTAAAATTTAAACAATTAAACTTCCTGACATAGATTGACAGTCGTTTTAATTACAACGCCGCGGAAAATTCTTAAGAGAAGCGGCGGCGGTGGCAGGCGGCGCGTCACAAATTTTGATGTAACATTTTAATCACAATATACCCGGCAAATCAAAGAAATTGTTTATATGCGGATTTAAAAAATAAAGATTTACATTGACAGGCTAATTGGATATTGGGAAAGTAATTTTATATTTGAAAAAAAAAGCATGATAACATAGTTTGGGAATTCATATTGCAAACATAAATCTGTTTTAAAACACAAGACAAGCTTTAACCGTAATAAATAAAATAATATACATTTTTTTGAAATAATTCATAATTTTTGACCGGCATGCACTCGTGACTTAAGAAAAATATATTATTTTATTTTCCATAGTGAAGTATAAAACATGGCCACCCTATTTAAATAGCCGGTAGCTCTCATAATATTGTCAATGTGCGCATACGTAGCGTCTTCAAAGGCGAAAGTAATCTTCATACAAACAACGATCAAGTTAAAAGAACTTAGTCCCTTACAACTTAAAGTTTATTTTAACTGCCTAAATCAAAATCAAGCCTTTTTCGAACAACATAAAGTAATGAAGTAATTACTTGTTAATTGTAACGAGTGAGTTAAGTTTTTTCGTTTTAACGGTATCTTAATTCTGTTTGTTATTTTGTAATTATTTCCTGCGATCTCGCGAGATGGGTTTAAAAAACATGTTTGTGGTTGTACTTATGTGTGTATAGGATAATGAACTTAAACACCGTGGGAAACAACCTGGATTGTACAGAAAACAGCATATCAAGCGTTAAAAACCTGTCAAATTTCCCCTACCAATATTTAACTTAATGTCCAGCACATAGAATTCAGATTCTATTACAATTTTTTGACAGGTGTGGAACGCTTGATCTGGAGCCTTCTGTACCTACGGAAGTATTACTGGAGGCACTAGACATAGCAGGTTTTTACTGTGTCTTTTTTTTAATCATCATTCATTCATTCATTCATTCATCCATAACTTCACGCCTGTATCCCTTATGGGGTAGGCAGAACACCAGTGGTTATAAGACCATCTGATGTCACGTTTGACAAATGAGGTATTATAATGATGGAGAGAGGCTATTGCAGTGACAGGGGGTCAGCCTATCGCCCACAAAAATGCCAATAAAACCTCTGTCCCTTAACTGACTTTTACAGTATGCCCGGGAAGAGAAGCAGCTGGTACATTCTATGTTTTTCTTTGGCTCCCAGTCCAGCATGGAAGTAATCATCATCAAATGTATTAAAAAGCTTCATAGCCCTGCAGTGGCCTCAGTAAATAGGGTTGTGAGTGAAGATGATATTATGTGCACAATCGTGATATGACACAGCGACAAACTGCATAGATATCATTAATATAGAAGCAATGCTCTTGTATTAAGAGCTGTTCTAATACCTGAGTAAAAAACTGAAGTACATACATACATACATACATAACCTCACGCCTGTGTCCCCTTGGGGTAGGCAGAGACAAGGGAACACCAATTGCTGCGATCCAGACATACCTCTTTCGCTTCTTCCGCGTTCATCAATCTTTTCATACATGATCGCCGGTTACGGGTACTTTTGACTAGGCCCTTTTTCAAGATGTCGCCAATTTGATCGGCATACGTTCGCCTAGACCGGCCCCTCAAATTGAAGTACTTAATACCCTTTTTTTTTTGATTTAATTTGTTTTTTTTGCTACAAAAAGCATAGGTCAGACTAAAAAAGGGCTTCTCAAGGTACTCAAGTTGAGACTTTATAAAATAAAACCAGAACTTATTACGGCAGATTTCAGGGTCATTCGAAATAGTCGTCTTTCCCAAGGGCTGGAGGGCTATTCTTCATTATCAGCCGGTAGATGCCCACTGCTGGATAAACACCTCCGCAAGGATATCCATGTCCTCTTCTTAGCAGACCAGACATTTTTTTTACGTAACTCAATACTAATTACACCGAGTAAACTAAAATGAATCGCTCAGAAATAAATCTTCTCTTACTAATCTTACTTCTTATCTTATTAATAATAAGTTATTATCTTGCCAATATAATAAACTAGCTGTTATGCGCGGTTTTACCCGATTCTTTCAAATCCCGCGGAATTATCGAGATAAAAAGTAGCCTATTCGCTATTACAGACAAATACAGACAAAAACTATCACTATGACAAATTTCATCCAAATCTATTAAGCCGTTTTAGAGCAACAAACATCCAGACACGCATACATCCATCCATCCAATCTTTCACATCTATACCTAATATATAAAGCTGAAGAGTTTGTTTTTTCGTTTGTTTGTTTGTTTGAACGCGCTAATCTCAGAAACTACAAGTAGGATTTGAAAAATTCTTTTTGCATTTGATAGCCCAACTCTTGAGGAAGGTTATAGGCTATATTTTATCCCGAAATTCCCAAAAGTTACGCGCGTAAAACCGCGCGCTGTAGCTAATCTATAATATACAACTTTTTGTTTTCTTTTATTCGATAGATGTCGCTGTACGTCGATTAAATCGCGCAGTAAGAGTTATGACTTGGGCATAGTTACTTAGTAGATTACTTTTATTCATCCTCACTTTCACGATTATAATATTAGTAGGATGTGAAAGTTTAGATGTATGGATGTCTGGAGATATGGATGTTTGTTCCTCAATCACGGGAGAACGACTCAACGGATTGGGATGAAATTTGGCATAGTGAGAGTGTACAGTCTGGAGTAGCACATAGGTTACTTTTTATACCGAAACTCCCGCGGGGTTTGAATATACGCGGGTAAAACCACGCGCAACAGCTAGTACCTTAATAAAGACAAAAGAAACAACTGTCCCTATTTAATTCATTTAAATGTCTAAGAAAGTTAAATACGATTAATTACGATTTTAAAGTGAAATCTTCTTCATTTTATTTAGCATAATGAATATGTATTTACACTGTAGTGTACCACAAGGTACCTCGGCACCAGAATAATGTATAATCACGTCATTCTATGAAAGTATTCAAAAATGTACCGAGCATTATACACCTACGTATTAGAAATTCGGCCATGTTTGTGTTCAACTGGCATTTAACTAGTTACAAAATTGGCGATTAATTAAAGATCAACTAAAGACTATGTTATGGGTATTGGTAAATAACATTTGTCATGACAAGTACCAACATTTATTATAATCACTTAATTCCTATTACACTTATTACCAAACACTTATTACCATTGTATTTCATCCAGTGCACATAAATTGTCAAACAAACATAAATATTTCCAACGCTCACAAAACATTTTCTTGTACAAATGATGTTTTATTAAGAACCTGCGTTATAGAAACAAGATAACTAATAATATTACGTATTTGATTAATTTATTTCTGCTTCGTTCAAAATAGGATCATCATTCAATACAAAGAATGGGTTCATAGATGGAGGCAATACAAATCATTCATCTTATGTTTTTTTTTTTATAAAGTTGTATAGTACAGTTAAATATAGCTACAGAGCATAAAATGTTTTATTTATGAATTAATGTTGTTCATTTTATGTACTTTTCAAATCTATACTAATATATAAAGCTGAAGAGTTTGTTTGTTTGTTTGAACGCGCTAATCTCAGAAACCACAAGTGGGATTTGAAAAATTCTTTTTGCATTTGATAGCCCAACTTTTGAGGAAGGTTATAGGCTATATTTTATCCCGAAATTCCCACGGGATCAAAAGTTACGCGGGTAAAACCGCGCGCGGTTGTTAGTATGATATATCACTTGTGAGCACTGTAATTCATATCGGAATTTGTAAATAAAAAGATGATGCAAAAGTTTGTATGACACCTGGTACCCGCTTTAATAGTCGTTAATGTGTAATATATCGTTTAAAACGAATCATATTTTAAAACAAGAATTGTATGGAGCCAAGGGCTCGATTCTAAGTCCAAGTTGAAAACCAAGCTTATATGTAATTAATAAAAATCGAATCTTATTATATTGATTATGAACGATGGCAAAAGGAAAAGAAACCTTAAGCACAGAATAAGTAATAGTACCGTTGGTACAGAAGAGTTACTCCGCAAGAAGATCTAAATAAATTTGAGTCTTGCTACGACGCGATACGGTGCAATTCAGCTCGCACAGCATTACGCAAATTTATATACCTAGAAGTTTTGTTTCTTTCTATCGCATGCCTCTTATCTTTTCTTACGCTGTTAGGGTTGCTGCCTAGTGAAGAATAATTAATCTCCTTATTTGTAATTAAGTATCTACCGATGTAGGTATTGCTGTTATTCTACCTTTGTAAAAATATTGTTTCAACTTACCTAAAGTACAAAATGAAAAAAAAGTTACGACGAATAATTAGTAATACTACCTATGTTTTGTTTGCTAAATTGAACATAATCAAATCTAAACATAATCTAATTGAATATTTGTTTCTTTTATGTCCATTTTTAAATACTATTTGCGACCTCGATCATAGAATTACTGTGAGTGCTATTAGGTAGGTAGGTATCTACAACGTCCAGACGGGCGCGCGCGTGACACCCGACCCATTCGAAATCCGCCGGCGGAGCGCTTCGCTGTAGGTAAATAACGGATGTACCGCGCGGAGTGAGCCAGGCCTGCCTTAAGTCTGACATTTAGGACCTTATAGCTCTGAACGGACTAACGAGCGGAACTTGGCACTCGTAAGATCTAAGAATCTAAGGGCGTGGATCCATCTCTACGGCACGGCGCCACAACGTTATACGGCGTCGTGCAAGGCGCACCGCTCAGCGTTTCATGTTTGCTCTTAATATTATCTCCATCATGGTTCATTATAGAAAAGTATGCCGCATAACGGCACGGCGCCACCGCCGTGAGACGGCACGTTGCAGTGCCGTAAGTACAGTGCAAATCAATGCTTTTATGCAAATATGAAGCGCTGAATGGTGCATTGTGCACGACGACGTGGAACGTTGTGGCGCCGTGAAGTTACACGGCATACGCTGCTGTACCGTAGGGATGGATCCACGCCTTAAGACTCTATCCAACGGCGTATCGTACATGGCTATTTTATTTAGGTGGGTACCAAAATGTTGCATCATCGTTTGTACTTGATGTCCTTATTCTTGGGTATGGATAAATCGAGCTCAATTCGACATGACACTCTGTAATTTTCCTCTCTTATGTTGAGGGACTTCAATCTCAAAAGTTGCTTACAAAACTGATTTTGAAGCATCTTAACTTTGAAGCCTCTAAGAGCGGTTACGCACCACCTCTGATTCTTTCTTTCTTCATCCAATCCGAATCCGGGAAAATAAAAATCTACAAATTTCGTATGAAATGACGGATGACATTTCTCAGATTCGGATCGGATAAGAATCTAGGAGCCAATCAGTAATTTTGATATTTTTTAATACAAAAACTGTTATTATTTTATTTGCATTTAAATACTACCCGACTTATATTAGGAATCAAGTTATAGAAGTTTGTTTGTTAATATGCGTTTTTTTTTTATATTTATGTACATTCAGAATACGAACGATTTTTAAGATTGTGAACTTCATCATATTCTTTCCTCTTTCTAGTACTTAACGCTTGAGTCTAAAACAAGGCTCTATAGTAAGCTTCCACCCATTTTTCGTTAGTATAAAAAGGTGCTTGCAACTATTCTCGCATATTAAAGTGGGCAGGTGCACAAAAACCTCAGCAGGTAATTAAAAGCTGCAGTATCAAAGCTGTATACGTATTAAAAAACATTATTGTATGTCGTAGATGCACTTTATTTAAACAAGGTTTCAGTAAAGTAGTGGACCGCCAAATTTTCAAAATGTATACTGACAATAATGAAAATATAAGTAACCAGAAATTATGAAAGCTACAAAATTTTGTAAAGTGAAATATTAAAATTGTAGATTGATTTAAAAATGAGTATGAGATAAAATACTTCCTTATACAGTTTGTGAAAACAGTTTAGTATTTGGAACACCAATATTATTAGTTAGATTCGAAAAGTGTAAAGTACTTATTTTATTTTAAGATTGCGGAAAATAGTACCTTTAGTTCTCAGGCAGATAAAGTAATATAGAAACAGATTATATTAAGAAGAAATCTATCCTCTGTGTTATTTCAAGCTTTACCCCACAAGCGTGCTGTATCTCAAATTCTCAATTATTCAAACCACGGATTCAGACCTTTTAGTGTGAAAGAGAAAACAGGTATACTTCTTATACATCTTCAAACCCTTCACGTCTATAATATTAGAAAAAGAATACATATTAGCTACGTCTATTTTGCTTCCTAGTCCCTTATTTCAATTATTCCCAAATTCTAATAGAACATTCAGATAGAAAATCTCTTTACGTTATATCTCAATATGAAAGTTCTAAACTTGACCAGGAAATCAATAAGATCGAACGGAAATAGATGCTGTTTGCACAATCCGGTTCCGCAGGCTGCAATATCTGAATATTGAGTTTCCGGCTGAAGTCAACTTGACCTTGAAGTGCCTCCAAGGAGAGGTAGTAACTTCAGACATGACCAAAATTTTGAAGTCTTGGTTGAATATTGGCTGAAAGTCTGTCAATAGCGAGGACCTCTTTGGCGCAATGGTCTAGGACACAACTATGTAAATCGTGAGACAGCGGGTTCGATACCCGCACGAAACAAAAAAAATTCTGAGTCTGGATGTTTATCTATATTCGCATTTATATTCTAGGGGGGAATAGTTCGTCTCATTGTTACAAGCTTTGATTAGTCTAGACTTCTAGAGTCATTTAGTTGGTGCGATTGTCTAGGGATTCTCTTGTAGCGAAATCTAGCGACGCTCCATAGAACGATGACGACACGACATAATGCCTGCATCGCGCTATCAAAGTTCTTATAGCGACTAGCATATATACAACATCCCGACATCAACCGTCGGGCCGTGGGCCGCGGCCTGCCATCCCTTTTCTGGGGATTGGGAACGAATACCTTGTTCCCAAAGTGGTGACCCCGAGCTGAACAACCTTCGCAGCCTTCGAAGAAGAGGACCAACATCTCGTCATCGTCATCGTCTCTCCACTCCCCCCCACCCACCAGAAGCGAGTAAAACACGCCAGCCGCCGCCAGCACACTCCGGGCTACCTTGGTGGACTACTACGCTTGTAGCGCTGCAAGCCTGGTCTAACACCTCCAGCCTCCACCTGCAACTCGGCACAGCACCCTGCACTTCAGCGGGTCGCAAGCAGAGCACTCTACTCACCTGCCCGAAGCAGCCACCAGCCACCCCGATTCACTGGGGCCATTGCAGCGAAGAGCACTCCTGGACGCACTGAGGCACTCCGACTCACTGGAGCTTGTCCCGACTCACTGGCACCGCATGCAGTTCCGACTCTCCGCGAACTCTCCATGCGGCATCTTCACCCGGTTCCGACCCACTGGAACCCCACTGGCACGCTGACGCAATCTCAAGACGCAAGACCGTTGACGGACCATGACTATATCGACCTCCGGTCTAGGAGGAGAGTGATGTAGCGACATCTAGCGACGCTCCATAGAACGGTGACGACACGACATAATTCCTGCATCGCGCTATCAAAGTTCTTATATACAACATCCCGACAGCAACCGTTGGGCCGTGGGCCGCGGCCTGCCATCCCTTTTCTGGGGATTGGGAATGAATACCTTGTTCCCAAACTCTTATTTTTTTATCTAATTTCACTATTTTTATATTTTTTATTAGCTATATTCCATTTCATTTACACATAAGCCTTGAATCGGTTTAAAACAGTTTATACGATGGTACAGCAGACACACACATGTATGTTTCTTCCCTTTTGCGTCGATTCTTGCGTTTAACGCCCGGGTCTGTCTGTCTGTCTGTTATACTTGACAAACGCGATAAACTAAAAGCAACAAGGAATTTGATGCAGTTTTTAACACTGGTTATGAAGATTAATGAAGAAGATTACGTTTTAAAAAACATAAAAGTTTTGTCAAGTAGATCAGACTTAGAAAAATCTGTTCTAATCGGGCGAGCCCGAGCCTGTCCTTTTATGTAAATGAACTTGTGACTCTACAGAAAAACACTGAATCACTTCAAACTCATTAAGAACGATGACCTAACAAATAGAAAAGTCTCAAACATCCCTGCAAGGTTTCTTTGTTTGGATGTATGGTTGTCTTCCAATGAAACTGTTTTTTTCAACTGATTTCAAAAAAGAAGGAGGTACTAAATTCGTCTGTATGTTTTTTTTATGTTTGTTACCTCATAATTTTTGACTGGGTGCACCGATTTTGATGATTCTTGTTTCATATGATACTTTCCATTTGGTCCCATATAAGTTTCATCGAATCAATTCAGTACTTCATGTTTTTTTTTTAATATGTATGAATTTACGTACATAACGAAACTGCTATTACCCATTAGACCACTTTTAACATTCCAAAATAAACACGGTACTAATTAATTAAAATATTTATTTCTAAAAGGCCTTCGTCCAACAATAGCGCAGTAAAAGAAAGCTGACAAGCATTTCCAACCGTTTTCCCAAGTCGAAAGATATTTAAATAAAATTTAATTTTAAGGTAAAAGAGAAATTTCCCGAGGACGGTTTGTGCCGGAAGCGACATTTTTCAGTTTTCTGAGATATTACGGGAGAGAAATAACGGCCATCTGACCAGGTTGATTTAATTTAAAGAGGAAACTAAGAAGTAGTAAAGTGAATTAGAAACTTAGGGTGTTGCCACATGAACCGATTGACCGTCGATCGACGGGTTCAATCGATGGTAGAATGGATTAGTCGACGCTGATCGATAGTTTAAACTAGGCCAAAAAAAAATCGATCGATTGGTAATCTTTTCATACATGATCGCCGGTTACGGGTACTTTTAACTAGGCCCTTTTTAAGAACGGTGCCAATTTGATCGGCATACGTTCGCCTAGGGCGGCCCCTTCCGACAGCACACTCCATTCTTGCTCTGTACACCTCTCTAGTAAATCTACTCATCCTTCCCAAATGTCATAACCACCCTTTCGAATCTTAGTCACTACATCTTCTTTCAATACCCTATCACTCAATGCGACTAATGCAATGCAACCATTCAAACATTCATTTTTATAAAATTAAAATCAATTGTTTCAAAATACCGATACGGTTGATAAAAGAAATGGGATAAAAGATTATAGAATTTAATTTTCTTTTTATAAAACGGGTAACTAGGGTTGCCAACCATACTGTTTTTAACTACATTATAACACCCCTCTCGTTTTGCGTCGGGGGTTAAAAATGGACATAAAAAGAAACAAATATTCAATTAGATTATGTTTAGTTTTGATTATGTTCAATTTAGTAAACAAAACATAGGTAGTATTACTATTTATTCGTCGTAACTTTTTCATTTTGTACTTTAGGTAAGTTGAAACAATATTTTTTACAAAGGTAGAATAACAGTAATACCTACATCGGTAGATACTTAATTACAAATAAGGAGATTAATTATTCTTCACTAGGCAGCAACCCTAACAGCGTAAGAAAAGATAAGAGGCATGCGATAGAAAGAGACAAAACTTCTAGGTATATAAATTTGCAGGTACGTAATGCTGTGCGAGCTGAATTCCACCGTATCGCGTCGTAGCAAGACTCGAATTTATTTAGATCTTCTCGCGGAGTAATTCTTCTGTACCAACTATTACTTATTCTGTGATTATACTGTTTAATTAATGTTTTGTGCAACAAGTTATAAAAAATATGTGTTTAAATAAATTGAATACTGTTTATTTTTCCAAAATACTGTTTGATATTCTTTTCAGACTCAAATACACTTTATTTCTAGAAAAAAAAGTTGACAACCCTAATGGTAACATCGTTAACAACACGGCGACGTATACAAGACAAAAATTGGTTAGTTTCAACATATTGTGGATAAGTTAGTAGAATACACTATTTTTTACACTCTGGGAGTACCCTATTTAACAGATAGTCTCGGTGGGGGATTGGTTTGCTTCGAGGTCGGCGCTTAAGGTCGCGACTTCGCTTACAAGTCAGACCCGTTTGGGAAATTTACTTTTCTAAACAGGCTTGAATGTGAGTTAGGAATTCTCTAGTTCCGCTATGTAGTCCGTTCCGTATGTTTAACACTAGCTTATTTTGGAGATATGTTGATGTTGTGATAATTCGGGTAGTCAGTTTATTTACTTGTTGTTTGTCAGACGGGCCTTAAGTTCTATAATCCTACGGGTTTTATCATCTCGAAAAGCTGCTTTAAGTGACAATGTGACAATGGAATTAAACATACTGAAATATAACATAAGTAGACATCACCCTTTTTTTTTGACTGGAGGATAACGTGCAATCACGTGCCCGTCCGCCCAAGGGGGGGGGCGGCGGGTATGTGGGGATGATCCGGCAGAAGGCCGGACCCACCCACTAAAAACCTCCAGGTGTACCTCATCCGTCATAAGTGGAGCTCACAGTACCGCCATTGGCGTTACCCGTGAGCCCCGGCCGGTTGCGCTCAGCCTCGGCCGAGCGCCCTCCGACGACGGAAATAGTCCAGTCCAGTTCACACCCTAGGAGCTGTGATATATGGCGGTTAATTTAACCATTTTTAACTTGACTAAACGGACCCTGAAGAGATCCTACTAACATGAATTTGTAACTTAAATTAGTTGTCCTTTACGGATGCCACTTATCAGAAGCTTTAGGACTACTTTACGCCAACCCAATTAAGCATAAAAATACTTTTCATATAGTAATAGGACTTTGGACAGTGAACTCTATGAAACAGTAATCAATGGAAAGGCTATCCCAATTAAAACTGCTATTACACCACAAAAATCGATACGGCCTTTTTAAAAAAAATAATTGACCTTTTACTTAATTGACCGATGTATAGACATCTTTTTTTTGAAAGGGTGTCCAGGTATACATTGAGATATAATGGAAAAAGATAACTAGAAATTCAAATATGCTTGCCTCTGAAAAAGGTTTTGGTATTTCTGAAATTTTCGCACTGGCCAATTAATTAATGAAATGTTGATTAAGAAGAATCCAATTCTTATTTTAATTGCTAGTTGTTTTAAGTATTTTACTATACAATCATCAACATTACAAGAAATATATACCAATCTTATGAATTATATTTTATTTACTTTTATTAAAAGCAAAATCAATTGGTTAAAAAAGGCAATTGAATGTTTATGGAACTTCGTCTACGACAGTACTGAATTATATCAATTTACAATGGTATTTATAATAAAAAGGTTTTTTTTTTATTAAGGGTACATTAATGTACATTACATACATACATAACTTCACGCCTGTATCCTTTAATCAAATCAAATCAGTTTATTGCACTTAAAGGTCATACATGTGGTACCTATACAAAATAAATCAGTAGGTACAATTTAAAAATGACAATTAAGGACCCTGTTGGGCGCTGCAAAAATTAGAAGAGAGGAGGACTACTTTATTTTATCATTTAAGTATTCTTTTACAGTGTAGTAACACTTAGATAGCAAAAAGATTTTAAGTTCCTTCATAAATATTTTTTCGTTACTAATGTTTTTAATATTATGTGGTAGTTTGTTAAAATTTTTTACTGACATAGCTTGAGGACTTGAGGAGTGTAAAGTTAATTTCGAGTTAGGGAATTGAAGTTTATTTGGATGTCTTAATTCATATTTTGATATAATTTGTTTTCTAGTTTTATGTAGTTCTGGATTTTTAAGCACTGCTCTGCACACTTCCAAGATATACAGGCAGGGTAATGGCAAAATTTTATATTTTTTTAAATATGGTTTGCAACACTCTTGATTTTTTATATTAGCTATTATTCTTGTAATCTTTTTTTGTGAAATAAATAAAGTATCAAAATCTGTGCTATTTCCCCATAATAGAATGCCGTAACTTAACCATGAATTAGCATATGCATAGTACATGGAAATAGCAGTCTCTACGTCAGTCGTCTTTTTTGTTTCTCGAAGGGCATACGCGAAACTAGAAAGTTTTCGTCTTACTTTTTGTATGTGTGTTTTCCAATTTAGATTTGAGTCATGTCGAGGCCTAGAAGTGTAAACGTTTCTACTATTTCCATATCGTTATTTTTAAATTTTATTGCTATATCAATAGGTTTTCTTTGGTAGGGTTGAAATTGGATGAGCTTTGTTTTTTTTAAATTAATTTCTAAGCTATGTTCTGCCATCCAGTTGTCTATAGAGGCCAGAGAGGACAATATATTATTTTTATTTCTCATACTCGGAAAGTAGTCTATGTTTGATCCAAGTATCGGTCTGAAAATGCTTCATCCGACCCGCGGGTCGGAATGTTTCATACAAATTCATTCCGAACCAAGGGCCGGAATGGATTTCAAAACTAGAACTAATGTATTTCTTATGAAGCCAGCTGTCAAAAATTTAGATTTTTTTATGTTTTTTTTTTTATTTTAGAAGTCAAGTTAAAAGAAGTAATTTAAAAAATTATATTTGTCTATATTTTGTCACTATCATTTAAAAAAATATATCAATATATATAAAACTGTTCCGTTACTGACTGAGTGACTGAGGTACTGAGTTACTGACAGACAACGTACAGCCGCAAATACTGGGCGTAGAGAGCTGAAATTTGGAACAAACATTCTTTAGGGGATGTAGGGGTGCAATAAGGAAGGAATTCCCGAAATTCCTACGGGAACGGGAAATATAGGACTTTTTAGTTTGTATGAAAAATCTTATTCCTTGAGTACACCGATGTGAAACTTGGTGTAAAGGTTTTTCAACGTGTGTCTGGTTGTGTTATGAAAGTAATTTCCGAAATTCCCACGAGAACGGGAAATATATGATGTTTTAGTTTGTATGAAAAAATCCCATCCCTTGAGTGCACGGATGTGATACTTGATATAAAGGTTCCTCAATAAGTATCTGTTTGTATTATGGAAGGAATTCCCGAAATTCTCACGGGAAGGGGTTGGACTTTTTAGAATGTATGAAAAATCTTATTTCTTGAGTGTACGGATGTGATACTTGGCATGAAGGTTCTTCAAAGAGTGACTGGTTGTGCTACGAAAAAAATTCCCATAATTCCCAGGGGCACGGGAAATATATGATTATTCCTTATTATGAACTTATTCCTTGAGTGCATGGGTGTGATACTTGGTATAAAGGTTCTTTTAGTGGGTGTCTGGTTGTATAGTTTCTGAAATTTCCACGAGAAGGGTAGTTAAGCGCATACGAAGTTGCGGGATAAAGCTAGTAAATATATAATTTTCTTAATTATATATAATTATTTTAATACATAGGGTTGTTTTATGTAAAAAATGATATCTATACCTACATAGAAATATGTCACCGATTTATATGTGAATAAAAATGTCACTTTAAACTTTACGAATTGTTCGAATTTTTCCATTAATTTTAAATAAATATTTTAGAAAAATGTTTTTTTTTTACTTTCCTTATATTCGAAATGAAAAGTAGAGTGTTCCCCGCGGGTGGATGACATCAATTCATACTCGGATTATATCCGCCCTCGCTGCGCTCGGGCGTCTAAACACCTCGTATGGGAATTGATGTCATCCCACCCTTGTTTAACAATCTACTATTTAAGAGTTTGAGTATCTGGCGATGAAAGAAGGATGGACATATCATCGGCAAATAACACGCAATAATCATTTAGAATATTAGGGAGTTCATTAATATATATCAAAAACAATAAACAACCAAGAACACTACCTTGTGGGATAGAACTATTAGTTAATAATAATGATGAGCGAACTTTTTCTATTTCTTTAGTTTGATAATTAAAATAATCTATCTCTACGTACTGCTCTCTATTTTTCAAATATGAAGTAAGCCAATCGTGAGATTGTCCACGGATTCCTATCTTATATAATTTGGACAAGAGTATTTTATGCTGAACTTTATCGTAGGCCTTTGTCATGTCCAACATAATACCTATTGTGTGTTTTTTATTGTTAAGTGCATTAAGTACCTCCTGAACAAACTTGTAAGTAGCCAAAATTGTTGATCGCTTTTTGCGAAAACCATTCTGGCAATCGTGGAATATTTTAAACCTTTCGCAAAAACTGTATATCCTTTCACTCATTGCTTTTTCAAAGATTTTTGAATCGGTTTGTAGCATAGCAATTGGTCGGTAGTTATCGGGGTTATATTTTTCATTCTTTTTATGCATTGGTTATATTAAAGTCTTTTTTAAGGCACACGGAAATACTCCGTCTCGGAAGGACTGATTAATTAATAATGTTAATGGTGTGGCTAGTTCTGCCGCACATTCTTTATACAGGGTTGGTGGAAATTTATCCATACCAAAACTACTTTTATTTTTTATTTTTTTTATAATCTTATATATTTCTCTACAATCTACAGGCTTGAGAAACATAGTATTTTCGATAGAGGTTGCAATGGACTGATTAGAGTTTAATTTTGATATATTTACTAAGCTACTCTGTGTCTTTGCTTCACCTATTGATGCAAAGTATGAGTTAAAAGTATTCGATATCTTTATAGGATCAGAAATGATATCGTTATTTATTTTTAATTGTATGTTGACCTTTTGTCTATTGACATTTTTATTATTTCTTTCATTTATAAAGTTCCACATTGTTTTCATTTTATTAGTAGAGTTTTTTATTTGCTTTTTGTAAAGCAGTTTCTTTGATGTCTTTATTACAGTTTTTAAGATAGTTTCATATTTTTTATAATGTAGATGTAGTATTTCACTATTTGATTGTATTTTTAACAGTTTGAGTAATCTCTTATTTTTGCACGATTTTCGTATGCCTATGGTGAGCCAAGGATTTTTGTTTAAATTATTTATTTTTATTTGTTTTTTCGGTATGCAAATATTCAGGATATTAGTTAGAGTTTCCTGGAATTCTGTATAATTAAAATTGATATTTTTTGATTCATTTAATATATCATGCCAATTTATATTTTTTAAACTATTTTTAAATAATTGTATGTTTTTAGTATTATATATCCGTTTATTTGTGTACCATACTTGATGAGGTGTTGTATTTATTGCTATATTTATTATTGTTGCTGAGTGCTGTGAAAATCCTAACGGTTTTACAATTGTTTCAAATTTTATATTTGTGAAGTTAGTAAATATTAGATCTATGCATGTTGATGTTGTTAATGTAACATGGGTTGGCTCTTTGATGTGTTGAACAAAATTATATTCTAACATTAGTTCCAAAAATTTATTGCTTTTTGAGTCCTTATTTAGCAAGTTTATATTAAAGTCCAATGATAACATTATATTTTTGATATTTTATATTTATATAATTTAAAGATAATATTAGTTGATTATAAAATAATTCCTCCTCTCTACCATTCCAGTACATAGTTACTAATACAATTTTTTCTTTTATGAGCTCAACCGCACATAGTTCAAATACGTATTCGATGGACTTATTCGCGATTTCTTTATTTTCCAAATGATCTATTTCGTCTCGTAGGATAATGCATACACCTCCGCCTACTCTATGTTTTCTGCAAAAAGATGCCGCAACTTTGTATCCGGGAAACTTTATTAGTTTTAGTTTTTCTTCCGTTAGCCACGATTCGGACATGCATATTCCTTGGTACTGATGGTGTTCTTCTATAAATGATGCAATTTAGCGAAAGGGCCTTTGTTCTTTTTGTACAATATTTTTAATTATGCTGTCGTCGTCGGTTTGGGAAGCAGTTATTATAGGGTAGTTATTTTCTAACAAGTTTATATTTATATATTTACCTTCTACTAATAATCTGTTGTTTTTTATTATAGCATGAAGTCCTTGTTTTCTAGCTTTTAGCATCTCTTCTTTCAAAGCTTTCCGCTCTCTCTGTTCCGTTTTTGTTAAAAATTCTGTAATGTAGAGTCCATAGCCTCCGAATGCGTAGCTGTTGTTTAAAATATATTTTGTCATTTTCTTACTTATGAGCTCTATAACGAGAGGTCGATCCCTGTTATTGTATCTGCCTACTCTATATAAATCTTCTATATAACCGTCGAGATTTACGTTCAATATGTCTTGAAATGCTGTTGTTACTCTATGTGTCAGCTCTAATTCAGTTTCTTTGTAATTCTCGGTTAGGCCAAATAGAACTATTTTCTTTTTGTTAATTTCTAGCTTTATATTTATATTTGGGTTCGATTGCTCTATTTTTTCATGTAATATTTTCATTTCATGTTTGAGCTTTTCGTTTTCTCTATGAATATTTTCTAAAGTGGTAGATATTTTTTGTATTTCTGATTTTCTAAGGTTGTTTTGATTATGTAGGATTGTATTTTCAGCTTTGATTTCCGTTTTCAATTTTAATATTGCTTTACTTACTTCAATTTCAATAATACTTTTTAATTCTGAAATTATTGTCTTGTTATTTAACTTTAATTGTGTTTCTATTAATTTCTGCAATTTCTCCATTGTGATATCACCGGGGCTGCCATCACTTTCGCTCTGTATTGTATCAACACTTAATAGAGTCGAGTCATCCAGGTCTGTAGAGTCTGTCAGGTTCGTGTTTCTTTTTTTCATATTGACGTTTTCGTTTCCAGGCGAAATCTCAAATAAACCAAAGTTTTCATCTTTTCCGTGTATAGGCGTATTTGTGTTATCTTTCTTGGCGTTTTACTTACACATTGTTGGCATTTCCACGCATTTCTGTGCTTCGCCGTCATCGTATTGTAGAATCGCTTATTCGGTACATTTGCACACTCTAGGTCATATTTGTCACCACATATTGAACAGACAAGATATTCCCTTTCTGGTAGTGATTGAAAGCATCCTGAGCACTTATCATTTTCTGAAGTCATTTTCAAGCTTTGACTACTCACTACCAGATGGCGACACACTAATAATTGTTGCTAGTGATCGATAGATGGCGTTAGATTAATAAAACTTTTCAACAACAGATGGCGCTAGTTGTCTTTTGGCTAAGTGATATTTGTGATTGTCTTTGTTATTATTTTAGGTTATGATTTTCATATGTTTATAGACCAACCTTGTATTAAGCTGAATTTACTGTTTTATTCACTCATTTTGCTGGGTTATTTTACTTTGCACTTTTAAACGTGGTACTTCGAAAATAACACTGACACTTTTACAATTGTATATCTTCATATATTTTTAATTTTACTCAATTTTTATAGAATACTGCAACTTTCACGGGTGTAGTTTTCTATAGTTTTTATTATTATGAAGTTTTTTTGGGGTTTAGAACACTTTTTCTATTTTTAATTTACTTTTTATGCAGAACAACAATATCACTTCGCGGGTGTACCCTCCTCTTTCTTTATGGGAGACAGAACAGAACACCAGAGGCTACAAAGCCTTCTGAGGTAACATTTGACAAAATTTGTGTGCGTATGTTATGTATAATGCTGGCAACAGACTATTGCAGTGGCAGGGGGTCAGCCTATCGCCCAGAAAAATGTCAATAAAACCTCTGTCCCTTAACTGAATTTTACAGCATGCCCAGGAAGAGAAGCAACTGTTATATTTTTGACGACCGGCTGGTGTAGCGGTAACATACATTGCCTTCTATGCCAGAGGTCCTGGGTTCGAATCCCAGCGGCGGCGGATATTTGTGTGATGACCACAGATATTAGTCGTCAAGTCATGGATGTTTATATGTTTATTTAAGTTTATTCTAATAAAAAATATGTATTTATTCAATATGTATGTTTATCTAATTATTAAGTATATCAGTTTTCTAGTATCCATAACACAAGTTCTTTAAGAAACTTAATTTGGGCTAGATGATGTTGTGTGAGTGTCAGAAATATTTATTTTACGTTTTTCTTTCGCTCCCAGTCCAGCTTGGTCATAAAAAATAAAGTTTCTATTCACCTATCTTTACTTGCTTGACATGTATGTAATCGTGTCCATAGACTGGCACCGAAAGCGTGCTTTTACCATTTAGTACCGAAAATAGCAACGTACTGGTACGAAAACGAGTTGCAATTTCATAGCACAGTCCGACATCACACAAATAGTAATAGTATTATCTAAGAAGTGGTAATACCCGTCGAGTTTAGGGACAGATTAGAGAAAGTCTTGTTCATAGTAACTACGACAGTGATATGCTAGTAAAGAAATAAATTTATACTGTAACATGTAGTTATGAGTCATATCAAGGCAGCTCAAGTTGTTTTAGAAGCCACGCTTACTTACTTAGGGAAAGATTTAACTGAATTAATATGACAATATTTACGAACGAGATCAGTAGGTATTATATCCTCTTTTTATACAATACAGATATTATAATAAAATAAAATCCCCAGGCAATCACACCAACTACATGGCCCCAAAGTAAGCATAGCTTGTGTTATGGGATACTATGTAGCGAACTAGGGGGAACCTAGAATATAAATACATAAATGGATAAACACCCAGACATGGAACAATTTTTTTTTTCTTGTTCCGTGCGGGAATCAATCCCGCGACCACTGGCGTCTGAGGCAGACAGTGTTACCCCATCGCGAAAGTGGTGGTCAAAAAAAATGATCTTTGTTTGATTTGCATTAAAAATACTTGTGACAAAGTAGGTTCGGCTTGAATAGCAAAGGTATAGAAAGCGACTGTGTCTAATGGTACCAGTTTTTTAGTGGAAACCTTTCAGGATCAACCACCCAAAATAAAATTGGCGATAGAATTTTACCACCTATTTAGTGCGGCTGCAACCAGATTTACAATCAGATTCATCTCGCATCCGAACCCTAACAACATCGTGGAATTCATCACTAATCGTCAGATTTAATCCCGAATACAACATTATAGGATCTTTATTATAACGTAATTTCTCGTAAATAACTTTCAATTGCCAGTAAATTACAAAATGAAAACTTTTTAATGTTACTAGAGAAATAATAAATTTTCTGTCATCAAGGGTTGATGAGTTTCTGCTAACTTAATTAATTATTTCATCGCTATTAAAAGAAATCACTTACTGCTTTTAAAAAATCGCCCCTATATTTAAATAACTCGATTAAATAATGGCGGATCCCTATTTATGGAAACTTAATCTGATCAATTAATTTGATTACATAATTTTCCCATAATGCTATTAAATATCCTGAAGCGTAAAACGCTGATACCAAAATTGTGTGTACCTGTTGTTTTATTTACTTCCGTTTTATTAAATAAATCATCAATTCAATTTGTTTTTAATCTTTATGTTGCATTTTATAATGCTGAAATATAATTTTATAGATAAAAATGGGTTCATTCTAAAGGTATAAGGCAGTACATCGAGACGTTTAATATTAAAGATACGAGTATCTTTTAGCATAGCTATATTCTCTCAATTTCTGATTTCATAGAATTCCTCTTTTTGATACCATGATTAAGCCTACAGAACCAAAGATGCCATATTCTTAAAAAATACAGACTGTAAGTGCCAAATTGTAAGTAAATATCTATTTATCATTGTCGATGATGGCATGCTAGCCCCGCAGGACTAGCAAACAAACGAAGCTAAATATCCTTACAACCAAAAAACTGCAGACCTTAGAGCATCGTCGTAAGGTTGCGTGTTTAACCGTGTACTACAGGATACATTTTGGTGAGTGCGCCAGTGCTCTGTTTGAACAAATTGAACCCTCACCCTTTTACCATCGGACTACTAGACGCAGACAGAACTTCCATCCGTATGTGGTAGATATTCCAAAAAGTCGAACTAAGCGCTTTGACAGTTCCTTTTTGATACGGGTCGCCAAGGTTTGGAATGAACTGCCTGCGTCTATTTTCCCTGACCAGTATAGTCCTAGTACTTTTAAGTGTCGAGTGAATAGGTTTCTCGTGGATGGACGTGTACCACCTTAGTCTTCATGTTCACTTAACATAAGGTGTCATGGAAGAAAAACGTCCCATCCATACTTAATAAAAAAAAAACCTTATTTTCTCACAGGACATAAACAGGTGAAGCCTTAGGAATGCCTTTAGTCGTTGTTCATGACAAACACGTAGCCCGTAATAAAGATGTATACACTAACCTTTTGAGAACCAACATCGTTTCAACACTACCCAAAAACGGCCATCAATATGCCATTAGCCCCAATTTCCTAACAAATAGGAAACCACAATACACCCCTATATTAGGGGTTTTCTATCATTCGGCCTAATTCTATTGAAGGCTTTGATGGATTTTTTATAACGGTTCCGGCTGTACTCTGTTTTGTTGTAATAATTTTAGATGTTCTATAAAACCTTTGTGGTATGTATCTTTAGCTCAAGATATGAATGAGTTGTCTTTGATGTTGATATAAGACTTGTACGTGTTTTATAGGGATCATTGGTAAAGAAAACGTATAAAATATGGGCTGTTTCAGTTACGTATCGTTTCAATCTTTAAAGTGGCCACGAATTATAATACTAATTTTGACTTGGTATTTCAGCTGTACCACATTCGTAATATAATATAATAGATCATAAATAACTGTGGCAAATTAAATTAATTCAAACCAGAATCTTCTAGTCTTCAAATTGAATCAAATTTATACAGATAAGTTTATAAACATGGTAACACAGCTCAACTAAATAACACACTAATTTTCATACATACATACATAACTTCACACTTGTATTTATGGGGCAGGCAGAGCATCAGAGTTTCACGTTTGACAACGTTTGACAAATTTAGAGACATTATAATGGCGGAGAGAGACTATTGCAGTATATTAGCCTATCGTTCAAAAAATAACCTCCAATAAAACCTTTGTCCCTTATCTAACTTTTATAGTACACCCGGGAAGAGACGCATGAAGAGCCCACCATGAAAGTCTGATTCTGATTGTCATTACAATATTAAAGTGATCAAAATTTTTGCTGCGAGATTGTTAGCGAAAAAATGAATTGCATATCGTGACATCCTTGGTCGAATGGTAGTGAGTGACAGATATAAAATCAAACAGGTAATGGAGAAGAAAACGAAAAGCTCTAAATAGATGTCGCTTCATACGCTTGACACATAACAAACTATCGAATTAACAAGTTGTACCTAATCACACTTTTGGGGTAAATCTATTGTATCAAAATGTGAAAAATGTGGGCCGTAATGTGTACATTCCCACAAAAGTTTAAATCAAGTAACATCCACAACTTCCGCATGTGTATATCCTCAGAGAAACTGTGGTACCCATTTTCTATAAAACTTATGACTGCGCAATGATGCATTTCTAATTTTTTGATAAATATCACTATAAAATTAACTTTTACTATGGTATTTGACAGTTGTTATGGGTCAAGCATAATCAGCGCCTCTAGTGGAATAAGAAGGCAGTTTTCTGCCTCATTGTCAACCGCACCAAGCTACAGCGCTTACAATGTAGCCGTAGAGCCCGGCTGCGTATTTACAAAAGCTATACCATTAGAGTGAAAGTGCAAACTGAACTGGCTTAGCTTTTGTATGACAAAAACTTGCCCAAACCCTAATCCATTCTAGTACAGAAATTGACCGAAGTCGTGTAGACTTTGTGAGATAACTTCAATTGAACATTGCAGCAACAAAAACTATCCCATTTGATATCGATATTTACCGATCGTTGGCTTCAATTTGATACTTAAATGGCAATTGTTCTGATTTTCAAAGATAGAAATAAAATGTGCATGCATTATGACCATCGTTACTTTGATGACTTAAAGTTTGACTTTTGATCATGTCGGGATTGTCCTGGGTTGACTATAATAGCTGACCAGGTTTATGGCGCTTCGCCGGCCGCTGCGGCGGCACCGCTCGCTTCGCTCGCTCGGCTCGCGCACGTGTATAACTATATGCAACCTAACATGCTCCTCCTCGCTGCGCTCGTCGTCGCACCTAACCGTACTGATTCCGCCTTCCGGTGCGGGAGCCCTTCTCGTAGCTTATCTCTTTCATCGCAATGTATATCAAGCAAAGATATACCTACTTTTCATCTTGACAAAAGCTTATCTATTTGAGTGAATATGTATTATACAGTACTAGGTTTTGTCATTGCATTTCTTTGAAAATTACAAGAGCAAAAGCTAATCCATTTCAGTCAATTTTTTCACTGAGTTCAATTAGGTATTGTCAAGTAATACGCATAAACAAAAGCTCCTCTATTAGAGTCTGACTCGTGACTCAAATAGTATAGCCTTTGTATATTCGCAGCCCGGCTCCGATCGCGTTCAGTTTTGATTTAAGTTGTTGAAGTCTTTTTAAATAAATAACTCTCAGGCTGGTGAGAAAATAACATAATGTTTATGAACTTAAATTACCTTTCGGAATCCATAATGAGCTTTTCTGCTTAAGATCCAGTTTGACGTTGTTAGATCTGTAACAAAGAAAAATATAATTTATTAACTTACGAGGATGTATGTTCATAAAGGATTTGTATACTGAATCTTAATTTTTAATTGGTTGTCATGGCAACACTCGTATATTTTTAAACTAAAGATCGAATATTGATATTCAATACTCGTATACAGGGTGAACTCTTTAGATCGGTCAGATTGAGAAAAACTGAAACGTTTTTTTTTAAACTTGTGCTTAGCTTGGATTTCGAACCCGAAACATATGAAAAATGTTTCATAGTGAAATCAACATGCCTAAACAATCAATATGTGAATAGAAACAGTTTTAGTTTTCCCGAGCTGAATACAACGTTTTTTAAAAATGTATGTGAATGAAGTTCTTCTTTTTATTAAATCGATGACACAGTTCCTAAGAACAGATCTTCTTATGTCTTGTAGTTTCATATTATCCCATACTGACCGAAATGGTCCACCCTGTACCTGTATACTGTATTACAGGCAACGTTTTTGATTAGATTAGCATAATCCTTGATACTAAAGTAATAAAAAATACATAGATATAAATACCAATATATCCCATGAACACATACATACACATATGTTCCCAAAGAATACAAACTTAAGGTAGGTACCTATTCATTTTGTTAGTGTGACATTACAATTTCAAATTTACTTTAGAAAATGCTTATAAAAAAATATTCCGTTTAATAATTAAAGTTCTGTTATAATCACAGTTACGGTAACTGAGGCGGTTACTTTTGTATGGTGCAAGTTAACCGCACTTCAGGTGTAATTTTACGACCGTGCACATTTATACATATACCCATATTAAAGTAAATTAAAATCGTTTAAAGCGATAAGGTCGGCTTAATTGTTTTGGTATTATAAACAAACAAATATGGAAAAATAAAAAAAAATCGGAATCTGAAAAAGTGTATTTGCAAAGTTAGAATTTATTTATATTGAAATCACAAACCAAAGATGCCATTAAGGGATAGCTGACATAAAACTCAGATAGGAGCCCTAAATTTTGTCGCTTTGTACTTGAATCGGTAAAGCATATACAAAACCGTTTAAAAAAACTATACAAACATTGATATGATTTGAAATTACGATTTTGTATGTTGTATTTTGATTAGTTAGTACTTACTAAGAAAGTACCTACTTTACTTTGAAGTATGTTTATTTGAAATTAAGTCGAAACTAAATCCGCTTTGGACCTCAATCTTAGTAAAAATAATAGCGAATAGATCAGGACATAATAAGCGTAGGTCTTTTCTATCTAACCTTTATTTAAATAAGGTTTGATCGTCCTTATTCAAAAACCCTTACAAAATAAGGAGCTATTAAACAATAAATCCGACTTGATATGACTGGAGACCTGAAAAAAACTTGTTTGTAAACAAAGACACAGTTTTTTTAGGAATTAGGTAAATATTTATATCTGTGAAGTTTCATTGGGCTTCGTATGTTAAATGTTCAAACATAACCTAAAATTACAGACATCTTCCATAGAAAATATTATTTGAAATTAATTTATGTATTTTATAAAATAAAAGGGGAAAGATAAAAATTACATTTATACACTTCTTATCCAAATCCTATCATTTTGTTTTTAATCTAAAAAATCAAAAAAGAGCCTCATTTATACAGTTTTCTTTTATGATGAATAAAACCTCATTTGTCAAAAAACTACAGCGAAGGAAGTTTTTTCTTCGTTTTTCTTACAGCCTTTAACTTATAACCTCTCATTCAATGATCACTGTGAGATCTAAAATCTAACAGTGTCGTTCGTTTGAATGCCTTAGATAATACATTTAAGCCCTTTTTTGCTCGAAACTGCGATTTCAATTCAGTGAGGCATTGTTCTAGGGAGTCTGACAAATAGAATTTACCGATAGTCGACGATTTAATACGATTAATGGGATGTTTAAAGTTCTTGGGAATTCTTCGTATCCGTTTCAATTCTATTGTATGGCTTTATTAAAGTTTAAGACTTTCTTCATTTTAGTAAGTTTCAAGTATTTTATTTTAAACCTTTTGTATCCTTAATTAATATATCAGTTACCTATTTTTGTGAGAAATTGTGTGGTACAACATACCTCCACCAAAAACCTTACTTCTGTTTCAACTTCGACGTTTAAACAAAAAATCCATCAGTTTTTTCTTTGCCAGCAACTAAGAAGCGGTATTTCTGTGTTGATATAGACTTTTAGTACTTTGCAAATAATATAATATTTTATTTCTTACGGTTTACTTCTTATCATTTAATTATATTCTTATAATTATTTTTGTTCTCTCAAATGTATTTCTGTAATTAAGTTTTAAATAAATATTTTAAGTATTTTATTGTTTAGTTATTTTAAAATGTTTTTATTTATTTGTATTTAGCCATTGCTACGAAACTCTGGCTACCTAATTATTATGGTTGGAGCTGAAAATCAGCGCCATGGTGTAAAAACCATTGGTATTATGCCGACCTGAAACCATTTCGGCTTTCTTCTTGTTTTTTTTTTGTATTTTATGTTTCTAATTTTCTTTTTTTTATGAATGCTGGATATTTTTTTTCTTTCTTTCTGGTTTATCTGCTAATATTAATTGTTATTTTTTGGATTGTAATATTCTCAGGAAAATATTGAATTAATAGTAAAAGTACCAGGGATGGATTCTACTAAAGCTTGGTATACCTATCCTACAAATATTGTAGACGTGAAATTTTGTGAGAATGGATGTATGTTTGTTACTTTTTCACACACTTGTTGGATTGTTAGGTAGGTACCAGAAATAATGAAACATCCCAAGTAAAGTTTTTATTTGACATTCTCATGGGAATTGGGATGAATGCGGGTAGAACCGCAGAAAATCCATAATTATATACCGTAAATATAATACTTCCAACATTCACACCACATTATATGACCCCAATTAAGTTGAATTAAACCTTTACAAACTAATTCGACACCGGCTAAACGAAAATTATGTGAAAAATATATAATAAAACTTCTTGAACTAATGTATAGGAGAAATAATATAACCAACGAATGCAGAGCATTAAAAAACCGACTTCACGTCAAAACTTTGGCTGAGTTATGATGTCATCCACGTAAACATTCTCCGAACTCATACATATTTTTTCAAAACTTAAAAATTTTCAATGAAGTGCTCAACCGATTTCGATGACATTTATATGAGACCACCCATGAAGTGTCCTCTATCATATGAAACAAGATTTTTCAAAATCGATCAGTAAGTATCCGAAATATCGTGTAACAAAGACACAAGAAAAAAACATACAGACGAATTGAGAACCTCCGCCTTTTTTGGGAGTCGGTAGAAAAATGAAATACATTTTCCGCAATTTTTCGAGTTCAATTATAATCTACGTTTATTAAATATGTATCGTAAGAACTGAAAAGAACACTATCAGTGTCAACGCTGCGTTACGCGTTCGAACGCTCGTACCGTACGTCCGTAACTTCAAATAGGCACACCTACCCATAGATTTATATAACACTTACTAAGAGAGATTCAAACATACAAACTTTCATAACATTTTCCGTACCGTACGCGCGTATCATACGCGGCGCTTGGCGCATTTCGTACGTTCGTATCGAACGCAAGTATGGTACGGACGTTGCAGTTTTGTATGAAACGCGCGTTCGAACGCGTGACGCTGCATTGAACCTCATAGGAACAAATGGAGAAGAAAACGAAAAGCTCTAAATAGATGTCGCTTCGTACGCTCGACCCATTACAACCCCGTCCGTCAAATGAACAAGTTGTTATCGAAATTGCTTGTTCACTGTTCTTTTTTGCAGTAAATCTATATGATAATGTGTTTTACTGTATGAAAATGTGGAAAATATGGACCGTTATATGTGCATTCCCATAAAAGTTCAAATCAGGTACATCCACAACTTCCACATTTGTATATCCTCATAAAAACTGTGGTATCCATTTTCTGAGACTACGCAATGATGCATTTCTATTTTTTTATAATAAAACAGTATAAAATTAACTTTTACTATGGTATTTGACAGTTGTTATGAGTCAAGTGTAATAAGCGCCTCTAGTGGAAAAAGTAGGCAGTTTTCTATCCCATTGAAATAATCATACAAAGAGAAGTCTTAGATTCGGTTCCCAGCATGTACAAACCGCTAATCTTTCTTAGGTCTGGATGTAAACTAGTATTCTCCGCTAATTGCGTCTTGTGGTCTTCATAATGGTTAACCTTTAGTCTTACGATGGAGATACAAAGATATCAGCGTAAGTTATTCTTAATTTAAAAAAGCCCTGTTATAAAGGAATAACAATAGTCTCTCTACACCATTATAATGCCTCCAAATTTATCAAACGTGACAACAGATGGTTTTACAGGTAACTGGTGTTCGGCCTACCTCATAAGGGATACAGACGTGAAGTTATATTATGTCCATCGAACAAAAGGGAAGCCTTGTCTGTATGTTCGGGGTAAACGATTTTGATCTGATCTTAAAGTACATGATCTTAAAGTGGTTCTCGAGGCTCACTATAGGCTAAACACCATGAAACATATTCTGTAAGTCGAGTTACTACGATTTTTGTCAATAAAATGTGTGAAATACGTAAAAATATTTAGAAATGACTTCACATGCAAGGACAGCGCAACTCAAAGCCACAAAGCCAGTTGCTACAGCCTGTTATATCTATTTGTCTATTTTAAATTGAAATATCATCATCATTGCCCACTACTGGATATGGGCCTCCCCCAATTAAAATATATTGGAATTATATACTTACACTAGCTTTATCCCGCAACTTCGTATGCGCTTAACTACCCTTCTCGTGGAAATTTCAGACACTATGCAACCAGACACCCACTGAAAGAACCTTTATACCAAGTATCACACCCATGTACTCAAGGAATAAGTTTTTTTCATACAAACTAAAAAGTCCAACCCCTTCCCGTAGGAATTTTGGGAATTCCTTCCATAATACAAACAGACACTTATTGAGGAACCTTTATATCAAGTATCACATCCGTGCACTCAAGGGATGGGATTTTTTCATACAAACTAAAACATCATATATTTCCCGTTCCCGTGGGAATTTCGGGAATTCCTTTCATAACACAACCAGACACACATTGAAAAACCTTTACACCAAGTTTCACATCGGTGCACTCAAGGAATAAGATTTTTCATACAAACAAAAAAGTCCTATATTTCCCGTTCCCGTGGGAATTTCGGAAATTCCTTCCTTAGTGCACCCCTACATCCCCTAAAGAATGTATGTTTTAAATTTCAGGTCTCTACGCCCAGTAGTTACGGCTGTACGTTGTCTGTCAGTCACTCAGTCACTCAGTACCTCAGTCACTCAGTCACTCAGTACCTCAGTCACTCAGTCAGTAACGGAACAGTTTTATATATATTGATTGATAATTAGACACACTGAATAATCATTAAACCAGCATTGACTATGAAAAATTATCGAAAAAATATGGCTACCAAATATGACTATATTTTAAAAATTAATTGTAAGAAGTTAACTAACTGTTTGGTGTGTTCTTCTGCCTGACTTGGTAGATTAATGATTAAATCAATAATCCGTAGTGCTGGTGTTGTGATACTTGGCCGGCCGGCCCCGTCCTTTGTGAATCTCATCTTTCCCGCCTATCCAGGTTGGTGTTTATGCCTTTCTTACCTTCGCGAGTCACAGGGTTTCGAGAACATATCTATACTAATATATAAAGCTGAAGAGTTTGTTTGTTTGAACGCACTAATCTCAGAAACTACAAGTGGGATTTGAAAAATTCTTTTTGCATTTGATAGCCCAACTCTTGAGGAAGGTTATAGGCTATATATTATCCCGAAATTCCCACGGGATCAAAAGTTACGCGGGTAAAACCGCGCGCGGTGGCTAGTCAAAGGATAAATGCGAAAATTCTCCTACAGAGATCATACTCGTACGCATACAAAAGACTTCCTTGTGTTGGCCGTCTCGGACCTCATCACCGTCGAAATTACGTCAAACACGAGTTAACTCACCAATAAAATACTTACTCTTATCGATAAAAAAATTAAAACTGTATCATTCAGTCCTTGTTTAATCCATAAACATGTATTAAAAGTCTGATAAAACTCTTTATTCGAAATTGTTTGCTAAACTCTCGATATAATGCTTTTAAAACAACTTAAGTTGCCATCTTGAAAGAGCGTGGAAAACTTTATGAAAGGTGATTCTATTAGCGATATTACATTTTTACTTAAGTATTTTCTATGAACAAACAAGTTATCCAGTAAGTAACTACATACATACATAACTTTACGCCTGTATCACTTATGGGGTAGGCAGAACACCAGTGGTTATAAGACCATCTGATGTCACGTTTGACAAATGAGGTATAATAATGATGGAGAGAGGCTATTGCAGTGACAGGGAGTCAGCCTATCGCACACAAAATTGCCAATAAAACCTCTGTCCCTTAACTGAATTTTACAGTATGCCCGGGAAGAGAAGCAGCTGGTACATTCTATGTTTTTCTTTCGCTCCCAGTCCAGCATGGAAGCTATCCAGTAAGTAACTCTCAAATAATATTTATAAATATTTCTCAGGATACCTACTTTTATTTGTTTTTTATTTTTGGGAGATTTTGAGAAGTAGATAAATAACCCCTAGACGCTAAAGAAGTAAGCCATTCGGTAGTTTCGGTACATAGAAACTATCGGGTGTACAACATTAGTAGGATTTATTTTATTTTATTCATTTTCTATTTTATTTTGATGTTCTCTTTCAAATTGTTATTACTTTAAACATTACGGATTTTATTTATTTCATTTTTTGCGAAGACATGCAGAGTTAAAGCCATTTTATCTTTTGTTTCATAATTTTTCCAGGTCAACCAGTTTTCTTTTTAAATTTAATTTAATTGGCGATTCAGGAAACAATATGTATACGATTTTTAGCTTTGCCTTAAGGGATTACCTTGATAGAGACCAAGGCAGGATAGTGTCTTGAGTTTTATGACTCGGTTTATTAATAATAAAAGGTACTTCAAGGAAATCTTACATCTCAAACAGGTATAGTGACATAACGTAAGGCTATTTGAAAGTTTTCACTAAAATATCTTTGTCTTAAGTTTTCGCGACTCATACTATTAAATGAAACACTTTTTAACCGGATTTATCGCGTATATTTACATTTTTTTTAACTCGACGTTTCGGTGTCTTTGCAGACCCCGTGGTCACGAGCGACTGAGGTGTCAAGCGTCGGATTAATAGATGGAAAAAGTTATACATCATCGGAGACTGAGAAACAGATGGAGATGGTGTATATTTAAAATATCTTTATCTTTATGAATGCATTTATGAATTAAAATATTTATTTGTAAGAAGTGAGGTTTAGAAACCCGATAGTTACTTAGTACTATCGATAGTTATTAGTAATCATACGGTAGTTACTTAGTACTGAACGTTTAGACTTGGGTGCAACCTCGGCTTTATTCATAACAACACTTTTACTCGGTCGTAAATTCCGTTAATTACTTTACAATTACACTGCTAAACCCAATTAGTAGGCAGCTGATAACCATCGCATTATGATGTGTCTGTCCGCTGGCCTGGCCTTCCTAATCGAATATTATGTGTCACTTGTCATCAATCTATTTCAATATAGGCGGTGCTGGGATCGAATAGCAATTAGTCAATTATCACCGTCTATAATTTTGTCGATGTAGCGCTGTGGTTACTGTGTGTATCATACGATATCGCAGGTTAAGCAACGTTCGGTGGGGTCGGTACTTGGATGGGTGACCACCGAAAAACAAATGAAGATTATTGTTATAACTGATAGGTTAAAACGATGTTTACATCAATGATAACGTCATAAAGAGTAATGTTCACGGTCCATACAGTCTCTGACCTGTCAAAATACTTTTTGGGATTTATATATGTATGAATTTATATTTCCGTGTAGGGTCGGGTGAGAATCGGCCTACCACCCCTGGATAAGTGTCTCGTAAAAGTCCTATCATATGTATATATCTATACATTATACATATAGGTAGTTATAAGTTCACTTTTTAACACTAAGGTTATTGTCCTTATCTTGTGAAAAGGTTTCCTGTAAGAGATTATGTTTTGATGATAAGGCCGCCAATTGTACTCTATCGTATTGTTACAAACTTATCCTGTAAATATTTATGTACAATAAAGAATAAATAAATCAGTCACATAGCTAATTAGGTACATACGTAGGGTACAATCGTAATGAAAGTGCCTTAATTTTTCACGATCCATATTATAGTAGGTATACTTATTAAGTAAGTAGGTAAGTCTAGAAGGATATCATGCCGAAAGGATAAGTTAAAAAAAATAACCTTCAAAAGTTCATATCAAGTGCCGCAAGTTCATAGTCTCTTTTCATCAGATGACACAGAATAAAAATACCATATTTTTTACAAAAAAAAAACCTATTAACTTTATAAAGGTTTTCCCCAACACTGAACTTAATATTCGCAAGAGTTTTTATTGGAAAAGAAACCTCACCCAGTTCCCACAGATTATATTGTCCCATAGCACATAATTGATAACTGCTCGTATTGTTTCATTGAAATTAAATCAATTAGTTCGGTTACTGCAAAAACTTGTTATAGACTAGTTTCTAATTTAGCCATAGGTGTATAAAGATCTATAAATTTATACCCATTTCGCAAATTTTTCAATACGAACTTTGAAGCTGTATAAGCTGTTTGAGGCTCCAGTAGTTGGTAAAATACAGCTATGACAATAGTTTTTTTTCGTCATAATTTTAGCTTTTTAGTACTCAGCCAGTAATAGAGTTAAGAACATTGAAAAATCCATATTTTAATCTAAATACTGACGCAAATTTCAGCGTAAATGGTTAATAATTCCCTAATATGAAAATATCAAATCGATATGTTACGGTAAGAGTGAATAATTGAAGATTATTAATAATTATCTATTATTATTAATAATAACCGAAAGTCGAGGTTAAACTCATATAGGCAGAGGCTATTAAACCATGGACAAAATATTGAAAATTTGATATACTCTGTTTTGTGCGATTATAAAAAAATAAAGGCACGGAGGTTAATGAAAGGAACTCCGCTTTGCTTCGCTCCTTGCATTAACCTCCGTGCTTATTGTTTTTCCTCCTATCTCCTACCCTACCCTAACCGGTCCATGTCGGTTCTGTGCAACCAGCCTCAGCCGCGCCAACTCGCATAGTGCCCTCCAATCGATAAAAGTCCTATGGGATGTATATGTTACGGTAAATCTACCTGTCACTTAAATATTATCTCCATCATTATAATAGATTTAAAATTTTCAAATGTGACATCCAATGATTTAATAGCCTCTGGCTATATGACTTTAACCCCGAATTTCGATTATTATTAATAATAATAGAAAATTATTAATAATCTTCAATTATTCACTCTTACCGTAACAGATATACCAACACGTGAAATTTATTTACAAATTAATTTAACCATGTTTTCTTGATTAATGTGAATTGAAAATGAGCTGAGTCAAATAACAGAAAAAAAATGTAGAGACCAACGATGAGCGTTTTCAAAAAAGAAAAACTGTAATGTCCTATTTGATAAATAAAAGGTTTAATGTAAATCAAGCTACAAAGATATGTCGATTAAGATAAATATAGTTCCTATAACGATATAACAAAATTTCAAGCAAACCACGCTATTTTAAACCACTTCAAAAGAAGATATGTAAGTTACTACTTACTTGCTAGGGTTCAGTTTTTATTATTTCCCGGGTAAACGCAATATAAACATGGGATCGGATAGCAGCAGTGACCTCTGATCAACGTTGTTTAATAGACCCACAAGCTTTGCAGTTTACGGTGCTTCGACGTTGGTGTAAAGTTACGTCGGAAGCGGATAGATCTCTGGTGGAGTTTGGAAAATAGTACTTTCAAAAATAGAATTTGTTTTTCTTATTGGAAAATGGTGTAACGATCATAAAACCTTTTCTATTTTATTTGTATGATGTTTGTTATCCTTATTATGTTACGGTTAGTGAGAAGCCTCAGGGTTTTTTTGAAATAGTAGGAGACATACGAGTACTTGGTTTACTTGGTGTTAGAATATACCTACTTCCATTCATGGACTTCCAAATCCATGGGCTTTTTTTTACAGTTCGGTAATAGACCTGAGACATTAGATGGTAACATGGTGATCGATCATATTGCTTAGGTATACGGAACGCAGCAAAACAGTTTAAAGACGGAATTGAGGATGAGCCGTTTTTACTTAATTGATTATAAAAAATATCTTAAGACGACACATCGAAATGTTTTTTTCTTGAAATCTTAGCACCTTAACACGCCGACATAAGATCGCGTATTGCATAGAAATCGCCACCATCGACACCGCTCAGACACTGAAATCGTTTCAAAAATCGATAAAAAAATAACGGTAAATGCTATTTAAATTTTGAGCAACCAAAGTCCGAACAATAATGTGAAGATTGAATTTAAGTAAATTCTAAGCATATAAATTGCATAACTACGTAGTAATTTTAACAAAAGTATGTTTTTAGACGTGTTTCGAAAAATAAAACAATCGAGTCAAAATCATCAAATCATGTATTTGAGCAGGCAAAGTATGGATAAAGATATGAATTTACACATATCAAAATGTCAGATCCACTCGTCATGTCATATTCTCATAGTTTGCGATGAAAGTCAATGCATTTTTTCAATATGTCGCCTTAATTAACGTCACACATATAAAAGAAAAATCAAAGTTAAATAGAAGTCGTTGTGGCGCCATGGTTACTGTGCATATCATGCACAGTAACGCAGTCGGTACAAGGATAGATGACCGTGCCCGCCGATCATTTATTTCTCACGACGACTTCCGTTATTCGAAGGGTACATGAAACAGACGACGACGGTCCCGGGTATGTATACTATATTATATATATGTATACTGTATACTACATTTTCGGCGCCCTGAAAATTCTGACATTCATCAATCAGCACTGAGCCAGCTTGGTGGATTACGGCCTTAAACTCCTCGTCACCCAGAGGAGAGACTCATGGCCCTGCAGTGGGCTCATTACACTGAGTTGTGATAATGATGATTAAAAGTAAAACGAAAACATAGAATACCTCGGTAATTTTTTTTGGCTTAAAGGAATAATTTAAATAACCTCCATAATTTATCTTGCACCACACATAAACCCGACGTCGTGACCGGTCGTATCGCGTATCGGTCGCGGGTTCGATTCCCGGCGGAAGTGAGGCTCTCTTGACTGCTAAACTAGGGTTTTTGCCCCGGACGGGATGATTGCCTTGATTATAGGCTGCGTTATACTTTACTTTGTATATACTAATATCATGTATAGTCATGTACCTACATAACTAAATATATTATACACAAGCGGATAGCTACTAAAAAGTCAAAAGTATATGTTATCTATATAAACTATCTTTGCATTATTGACTTTCAGATGAAACCGATTTAGGACACATCAGTTCAATGGTTTCATTCAAAGCCTATAACGAACAAAGGTAGGAACTTAAATGCACATTACATTTTGTGACAGTTCCATATGGAGCAAATCTATGAACGTTTGCAAAATAATATCGTGACATATCACTACATAGTATAAAACAAAGTCGCTTTCTCTGTCCCTATGTCCCTTTGTATGCTTAAATCTATGAAACTACGCAACGGATTTTGATGCGGTTTTTTTTAATAGAGTGATTCAAGAGGAAGGTTTATATGTATAATAACATCCATTAAATAGTGAAGAAGTACTGTTATTTTTGAGGTTTCTAATGTGATGTCGTAAATAATTACATTTTTTCCGCTTACATTGCAAACGCAGGCTGAACCCTACGAGTTTTATCAAAATAATGTACTAAGTATTGTACACATTGAAAAGGTCTACAGAAAAGTCAGTGATGGTATATGTCTATCTCTTATGGATAACCCACAATAACTTTTTTTTGTCATTTACTTTTTACGACAAATAATGGCTAATTTTTGAAGCGATTTTAACCAATACAGCATTAATCCTTAACCAATTAAATACCTTGAATACATTGTTCATTTAATATAGATCTATATGGCCCTTTACACCGTATGATTTAAGTGAATATTTTCGAAGATTATTACAGATTTAAAAATGGCGGGACGTAGCGTTTGCGGCGGTACCGGCGGGCCGCCCGGTGCGGCAAGAGCGTGTATCAGCATTGCACCCGTGAGAAGCCGGGGCGGGTCGCTAGTAAAACTATAAAACAAAAAATATAAAACAGTGGAAAAAAATCATCCAATTCTAATTTGCGTTCGATTATTCCAATTTTCAACCGACTTCCAAAGGGAGGAGGTTCTTAATTCGCGTGTATGGTTTTTATTTTTTGTTTCTTTTGTTACACGAAACGAACAATTATGAATCGATTTTGAAAATTCTTGTTTGGTATGATAGAAAATACTTCAGAGTAGGTCCCATATAAATTTCATCCAAATCCATTGAGTTTCTACGGTAGGTCCTACTTCATGATTTTTTTTATGTGTATGAATTAGGAGATCGTTTACCTTAACGACCTTATCCTTCAGCCAAAGTTGTGACGTGAAGTCGCTTTTTTAATGCTCTGCATTCGTTGATTATAAAAAATACGCCAATGGCCGTGTACAGAAAGAAAGCTGGAAACTTATAAGCGCTTACCAGCGCTTGACAGCGCTAGTGACCCGCGCAGGAAAATAAGTTCCGACAAGCTTCAACACGCGCTGGTCAGTCCGATGAGTCCGACATTTTGCTTGGTCTGCCTCAACCTGCTTCCTTTATGTAGAACGGACCAGCGCTGTCAAGCGCCGGTAAGCGCTTATAAGTTTCCAGCTTTCTTTCTGTATACGGCCAATAGCTCGCTAAAAAGCCGTTAAACTATAGTTCACACGCTCGCCCACTTGATTGCAAATTGCGTGGTACCTATTTGAGTAGAATACAAGTTCCATAATATTTAGTTCGTTACCAACCTCTTCCATAGTCGCTTTATCTATTTTAAACTATTAATAAATCAAGCATACAGCGTAGGCGAGATATCGAAATAATGAAACAAAAACATCTACCCACTGCAGTTTATAACAATATAAGCTGATTATGAAACGAGCTTTTAGATACGCGATTATTAAAAAGATGATCTGTATCTTTAACGAAATAATTGAGTGTCATCTGTTGCAAACAAGTCTATAGGCCCAAAATTTAGGAACGTGTTAATCGGGGTCGGCCATTTTGATAAATTATTTAAAGTCTGCCGCCAAGCATTTATACTGATATTTTTCTATATTTTTACAGAAATATTTGTACGGAATTCAGCAGATCAAGCGTTAAAAACATGTCAGATTTACCCAACCAATTTTTAACTTAATACATGCATGCATTCATAACGTCACGCCTGTGTCCCTTATAGGGTAGGCAGAACAGCAGAAGCCATAAACCATCTGATGTCACATTTGACAAACTTGGAGGTATTATAATGATGGAGAGAGACTTGCGGTGATAGGGAGTCAGCCTATCTCCCACAAAAACGTCAATAAAACCTCCATCTCTTAACTGACTCTTACAGTATGCCGGGGAAGAGAAACAGGTGGCACATTCTATGTTTTTCTTTTGCTCCCAGTCCAGCATGGACTTTAACTTAATTTCGGCATAAAGTTCAGTTTGAATTACAATTTTTGACAGATTAGGAACGCTTGATTTGCTGCCTTCTGTACACTGTACACAAAGAGTAGTAGCATGTTTTATTACCTACAATTTCTACAAGTGCACAGCTCTATAGGCGGATTTACCATCAAAAGATGATCTCAAATATCACTCTGTATAAGTTTTAAAGTGGTCCAGTCCCCAAAAAATATTTCCCTCATCATTACGTACCATCAGATGAAATTTAAACAGGTTTGTTTTTCTTCAAAAATGCTAGAAATATAGTAACAAGTTTCATAAATGATAAGCCAAGTTCTTAAGAGGCATTTAAAACTTGCAAACAATTTATGAAATACCATAATCATTATGTAAAACCTTTGTAGAGATTCTGCATAATACATTTTAACCAAATTTAACATGATCAAAGAAATCAAGTCCTTAATATTATAAAAGCAAAATTCCCGAGAATAATGTAAGTAAATAAAGAAAGAAAACTTTTCTTCCCTAGCTTTCGGATTTTATTAAAGCAATATAACCATTCGAATCCTGTCTAGAAGGTGCATTTTTGTAAGACTGCTAACTTACCATAATTCGGATGGTAAAACAAATGATACCGGCTGCCTTATCACGTAAATATTAGCGATCAGCTATAATCGCGATCCATTGCTTTACATCGTATTATGTAAGCGATAGCTGTGATCGCAGAATGCATTTATTGCTGCGATACTAGCGCCAAAAACAATTTGATAGCTAAAAAAACTAATAAAACGTGAAACAGATGTTTGCTTTTAAAATTTTGGAGAAAAGTACACACGAAAAGTATGAAAGTCAAAGGGATTATATGCACTTCTAGTACATCGATTGTAATTATTCTTTTTTAAGCAAATCTTGCGCAATTCATGCCATCGCTTTGCTCTTACAAGTTACGTGATAAGGCAGAGCGGTAGTCTAGTTTTCGCAACTTTAATACAATTCTGTTGAAGTCAGTTTTCCGTATATTCAAAGTTATCTGACTTCTCTATTGAATGTCGGAATAGTTAAGCGTCTTGTTAAAAACTCGTGTTTTCGCCTTTTTTAACCAACTCTCACATTGGATGATAGTTTGTGTTTTCATACTGTTCTGTTAATGTTCAGTTCTGAAAAAGTTTTCTGGAACTTACGAAGAGCTAACTTTATAGTGAGTTTTACGTATCATTAAACACAGACAGTACTAAAAAAACAAAGGAAGGATAGAAATTCCTGAACTATTTTGTGTCAAATCTGTTAATGGTAAAAGAAGATTACGTACGAATTGTAGGGATTACGTAGCTTGTTATTAAATTTACAAATATCTACTTGAATTGATATTTATTTATTATAAGGACATGCTGAAAACCAGCGCAGTTTCCCGTATGCAGCTGCACAAGTTGAGCATAGTCCTATTGCCCAGCCAGACAATGAATTGAGTAGTTTTAAGTAATTAAATAGTATAAGATTATCTTTTTATAATGTAGGTATAAAATATGTTTTTTTTTTAAGTTTTTTTTTGTTTTGCATTTAATATGCTCAATTATTCTTATATAAATGAAAAATGTGATAAATAAAAATTACCCGACCAGGATTCGAACCTGGGACCTCTCGTTTGCTTGACGAGTGCTCTTCCAACTGAGCTACCGGGGCCTGGCGCTACGCCTCGAAATTACTTACCACATTTTTTATTTTTACGTTATATTGCTAACGTAGCTCCATCTAATGCAGCTAAGACCACCCGAGATCTTTTTTTTTTATTTATCACATTTTTCATTTGTTTAGTATAAGGTTATCTTTTTTTAATGTTTATGTTTTGGATCTTTCATTTGTTTGGCAATAAACATTCTTATCCCGGGCAAACAGTAAAAGTCAGTTAATTTTTGGAGCGGTGGTTATTTTGGCGTTTGCGGGTGATAGGCTGACCCCTCACTGGAATAGTCTCTCTCCGTCATAATAATACCTTCAAATTTGTCAAACGTCTGACAAATTTGTCAGATGGGTTTATAGCCTCTGGTGTTCTGCCTACCCCATTAGGGATACAGGGGTGAAGTTATGTATGTATGCATGCAGGTAGCCAGTAAAGTGCACTACTTGAACTTAAAAAGTGGCACACATCGAAATAAATTCATTTATTAAAATATCACGGAAGTCTAAAAAGACAAGCTTGTGAAACGGCTCCAAATATCGACCACCATGTAAGCGTCCAAGTCTTCAGTCCATACAGAGTCGAACAATAATTGCGCTGCCACATATCCTAATTTGCTACACAATGCGCTTCGCTGCGCTATTGTCTCGTTGCCACAATACTCCCTTATACATGGACTGTTGTAGATGCGTTTTGGAATATAGGTATCAAGCTTTTGTATTGAAATTAGGTACATTCAAGAGCTTGTATTGGTTAGAATAACAGATTTTCTATTATAAATAAAATAAATATTTCTGACACTCAAACAACATTATCTAGCCCAAATTAAGTTTCTTAAAGAACTTGTGTTATGGATACTAGATAACCGATATACTTAAGAAATATATAAACATACATATTGAATAAATACATATTTTTTATTAGAATAAACTTAAATAAACATATAAACATTCATGACTTGACTAATATCTGTGTCTATCACACAAATATCCGCCGCCGCCGGCCTTACACAAATATCTATTGGGGTAAGGCCTTTATTTTAACAATGAAACCTTCACATAATATTTATCATAATACGGTTATAGTAAAGCTTTGTAGTAATATAATTGAGATTAGAATCCAGAATCATGGGATTACAAAATCAAGAGCACCAATATACCGTTTCCACGCTCTTAAAGATTAGATATTAGATGAGATATACCAATCACGCTCATAAACAGGAAGATAACTGTTTCTTTTTTTAAATATATCGTAATAAAAATAAAAGCAACTTCCGCCGTATTCGAAAATCGTGTACGTTCTGGATTAAAAAGAAAGACGTTTTCCTGGCGCGCTTTTCACATTAGCATTCCAACTTCAAAATTAGAATGACTACACAACTCTCAATTCAAATCATGTTTCATTCACGTCGCATATTACGAGTATAACAGTAAAAGGCATTCTTTCTCAAAAGCCATAATTTAATAAACGTCAATATCACTTAAGTAACAAAGCTATCAAGTGGCAAAAACAAAACTCCAATACCGATTCAGAAGACGAAACAGGTTTGACAGGTGACAGACAGCAAACAAACTGTCAGACGTGTCGGCAAACATAAAAACATGATTTCGGCTACGGTACTCTGGCTGGAACATTATGTAATACACAACACAGTAGGAATGTATTTTTTATTTCATTATTGGTAGGTAATTAATTCGGTAACTGCCTCTTTTTGCCCAACTGCCCTAAATGGAGGTTAATGTTTGGCGACTTTATTCTTAAGGCATTATCTATGAACAGGATTTTGTGATTTCTTGTTTTTTTTTTTCAATAAAACACTTTACCGGATTTGTGGCGTATAATTAAACTCGATGTTCCGGTGTTCTTTTTTGTTTTTTTTATTGTTTTTACCGCCTGCCAGTGGATAAAGTTACCTAAAATCATCACCTCCATCTGTTTTTCAGTGAAAACTTAAGATAATAAACTTAAGATAATAAAACTTAAGATAATATTATAATATGGTATTTTTCATTGCAGTGGCATTAGAAACTTAAAGTAGGAAAGTTAACTTAAAATTACATTGTTATTGTTAAATTATTTATAAATTTAAAATAGGTATAAATCATTCTTTCATGAGTAAGATCTTTTTCTAAGGCCAGAAGCATAGTAATAAATAATAAAATCCCCAGACAATCACACCAACTACATGGCCCCAAAGTAAGCATAGCTTGTGTTATGGGATACCATGTAGCGAACCTAGATTATAAATACATAAATAGATAAACACCCAGACACGGAACTTTTTTTTTCTTGATCCGTGCCGGAATCGAACACGCAGCCGCTGGCGTCTGAGGCAGACAGGTTTACCCCATCGCCAAAGTGGTCGTCGATAGTACGGCCCATGGCTTTTCCCATGCAATTTGCATTGGTGCTAAACCCACTAATATAGCCATACCGTCCATATACACAATAAACACTGCACATACAATTACCTAGATTGAAATTCCAAAATAAACACAAATGGAAGTCAATATTTGTACGTGTACCCGGTAATGGAATCTTGTTTGACTCCCGATATTTGTATGCTCCTCAAAATCTTTTGATTACGAAATTCAGAGGTAGATAGATCTAAAAGATTGTCTACGAATTCAATATTTATGAAAGTATTTATTACAGAGATGAGATTACACAAAAATCTTTTTTTTTTCAGATGTGATTTGTAAAAAAAGGAAGAAAAAGTTATCTAAGGAGTTTTTACTCGAAGTACGGGCAGTTGTGTCTTTAAGCAAAGTTCATACAGAAGGCAGTTTCAATAGCTTCCCGATGTATATAAAAAAAATAGGATATGCGGGCTTTTATATTGTGATTTGATCCAGAATTGACTTCGATGTAAGGAGAAGCCTATTTAGAATCAAACAGGCTATTTACAAACTGTTGCCGGATCACATCATTCTTAATTACATAACATCACGCCTGTCTCCCTTTGCGGTAGGCAGAGACTAAGGAACGCCAACTGCTTCGATCCAGACATACCTCTTTCGCCTCCTCCGCGTTCATTTCATACACGATCGCCGGTTACGGGTACTTTTAACTAGGCCCTTTTTAAGTATGTCGCCAATTTGGTCGGCATTTGTTCGCCTAGGGCGGCCCCTTCCGACATGTCCATCCAATCTATTAACAACATAGTATGGTAGTGATGATATTCCGTAGTGAAATATCATTAATGTAATTGTTGACTATAAGAGTAATTGTTTAAATGGAAACGTACAACATATGCCTCAAATGCAACTAATGTAACTATTGTATAAGTTTCTTTATTATTTAATTTCTAACATTGTGAGTTCGACCTAACTTTGCTCTGTCTGGACAAACCTTCGAGGTTTTTAGATAGTAAGCATTTCATGTTGCAATATTTTCTTTTGGTTAATAAATAAAAAAAAAATCGTGCTCTGTAGACCTCTTTCGTAACTCTACTTTCACTCATCCTCTCTAAATGTCCAAACCACCTTAGCATACCCTTTTCAATCTTACTCACTGCATCTTTTTCAATCCGTATATCTTTCTCATTTCACTGTTGCGCACCCTATCACTCAATTTCACTCCACATACGCTCCTCAAAGCTCTCATCTCCACAGCATTAATCCTGCTTTCATGTCTCTTCTGCCACACCCAAGATTCACTACCATTCTTAATTTTAACTGCGTATTTATAATAATTGATGATTTAATTTTTTCATTCTCTTATTCATGATTGAATATATAGTTAATTGTAATTTTTCCGTCTGTAACTTTTCAAAAACCTTATATAAAATTTCGTTTCATTTTGTTTTATTATGTTATGTTCTTAGTAAATACTTTTGCTGATCGTCCAAATAACAAACAAATAAATCTTGACTGCAAAGATTTATGGCGGGAGACATTTTTTATTACACTTACAAACTTTAGTAGGTACGCAATATACAGGCCACAACATATCAATATCGAAATATCAAGATGGAAGGATTTTGTCCAAACATGGTAATGTAGATTAAAAACCAGAAGTGGACATAAGTAGGTTAAATTGATAAATTTATGGCAGCTGCATATTATTCCCAATCAAGCGTTATCAAGTCCCAAATTTGGCAAATCTTGCAAATATTATTATCGATTCTTTTTTATTGGACATTAATATCGCGCCTGACCTAAATCATGCCAAATGGTAAACGACGATAAAACCTAAGTTACTGGCAAGGGTTAAAGATGAAAGTGCTTCTTAGTAAAACTTTATCAAAAGCCATCATCACAGGTATCGATGACTCTTGGCATTAGATTTATACAGGGCGACTGGTGGGTCACTTTTGAAATTCAAGGATGTGATAGTTTGAAATTATACATGAAGAGAAAAAATATAATAATATTAAATATTAATTATATACTGAGTAAACTTAAACGAAAGTTAAAGAATTGATTACGCAACGCATGGTTACGCTAGCGTTGGCAGCGATCCGCGTGCCAGGTCACGTGCCGCGATCGACTCAGTTGTATGTAAAGTAAATAGTTACATAGTAGTATTTATTTATAGGAAAAATTAATTACCTACTTTTATTACATAATTATGATCAGAATCGAGTACTTACAGAGTGCTCTCCTTCAGTATCTAAAATTTGTCACCAGTCACCCTGTATAAAGGATGTCTACCAAACAGGTGTATCCTTAAGGGTTCTACAAAATATCAAAGATCACTCGGAATAGTGTTGTTGATGTCTTCTTTATCCAAAATGTTGTGGTAGCCAACAATTCTTCATCTTCGATCTCATCATCACTTACAGACCTTCAAGTCACTTGATAATGAAACGCGCGACACAGATTGCACGACTTGGTGCACTTATTATTAAGATTTTTTCTTTCGCTCTTTTCGTATTAGGCTGCAAACTGGACGGCAGCGACCGCGACAGCGACAGCGATAGCGAGAGCTACAGCGGCGCGGGCAGCGATTTCCGCGACACGATAGAAAGTATTGAGTTTGTATGAAACCGCGACAAGTCGATCGAGCGTCCGCTGGCATAGAGAACGGCCCAGATACCCCGCGTCGCTGCCCGCGCCGCTGTCACTGCCATCCAGCCTTAAGATCTAAGGTAGTCTATTCAGGGCCTTACTCCCGACGCGAACGAGAATCAAATCAACTCGATCTCAAGGATTTTCGCACTCCCGAAACCGATACTAGCGCCGAATCGAGCGGTGGCTCAAATTGTACCATAGATTTGGTCATTTGTTACAAGCTATAAACAGTTATATTCGATCCTGATTAGTTACAATTTGAGCCACCGCTCGATTCGGCGCTAGTATCGGTTTCGAAATGCTTGAGATCGAGTTGATTTGATTCTCGATCGCGTCAGGAGTAAGGCCCCTGTTTATGTCATCAAATGTATGTTACACTAATGTGTTTTTTATGACCTACTTACTAACTTACTGGTATTATTTTACCCCCTTTGTCAGTTAATGTAAACAATTAATTACGGCACCCTAATTGGCAGGGGTACCTACGTTGTGTGCCTCGGCAACGAGAGTACAGCTTAATTACATTTCACGAGCTTAAACAAGCAATCTGAGAGGCAAAGGAAACAACCGGTTTTTGACAGCAAAAGTATAAACTGAAAAAGTTTTTACTAGCTCACTAGTTGGGGAATCTTCTCGAAGGACTGAAAGTGCCGCTACATCTACGGCTTTTGCCGGTTCCAACGTTGTTTACATAGAAAGTTCAATAGACCGCGTAGTGTTTTGTCTTACGGTGTTACCTCACCAATTGACGCCGGATCAACGGACAAATGGAAACACAGACATACATCTACATAGACAACTACATAGACAAGTGTTACGATTTGTATTGAAACCAAGCGTGCCGACTTTTTAAGACCTATTGTAACGTCACAGCTGATATTTATTACTGGGAAATACAAACAGATTCAGAGACACCGATGCCACCAATGAATTTGATTATTAAGAACTATATCGATATTGTGGAATCGATTTTCTAACAGACATACATACGCGCGGATTAAACCTAGCGGCGACCAACCTTGATGCTTGGTCGGGGTTCGGACTCGCAAAGTAGGTACATGCAGTTGCGTTATCCATGTAGATGTATGTCTGTGTTTAGGACAGTGTGTACGCTTGTATTTGTATATTTTACAATCTAACTATAACTATAACTGACTCGAGTTTTGTAGCTTTTTAACCTTTCCTTCTTTATATCGCCAATTGCATACAAAACTGCCATCGCGAAGATGTTGTCAATGCGACAGATCAAAAGGAACTGACGATTTGGGGCGTGGCTCAGCGTGACCTTGAGGCTTGTTTAGAACCACCGTTTATAACAGTGTGGATGATATTTTCAAGCACACTAATGAAATTTAAGTAGCGAAATTGCGTCACGAGTGCCGTATGCGCGTACGATACGTTTGTCCTTATAAGAGAATTATTTCATCGCCTTTGTACTAAAGCATTACTTTTTAATTACCTCGAGTTGCAACGGTCGTGATTACGTCGCGCCTCGTGGCCCATAATAAAGTAGGTTTTAAAGTCCCCACTCGTAATAACAATATTTATTTAATATGCTATCAATATATTGGCTCGTATGGGCCAATAAATAAGGCGGCAGTTGTGTGCCATGCTGTGTTTCCTTTATTCTTAAATTTTAACTGGTCAAGATATGATGAAGTAAATTTGTTTTATATAAAGGATAAATATTAATTTTAGGCTTTTCCAGATCAAAGTCTTGGTTTTTATTATTCCTCATCTTTAATATTCCTATATCGGCATACACAGGATGTTCATGAACCAGATCAGGTGGTTCCAAAGCTCGTTTTACCGACTTAGTGATAGTAATTAGAAACAGAAATGGTAATCTATTTTAACATTTACTTGAATTGTAATAGAAAACAATATGAATCACTCATTAGCGATAAGGCAAATATGGCTTAATAAGACAAATATATGAATTTTACTTTTAGCTATCTCTACAATCTCTATGCTACTCAGTTTAAAAGCCGTCGACGAATAGTCACTTTTGTCCCTCTCCGCTTTGAATATGCTCGCAATTGTTCTGTTTTTTTATTTTGGTTGAATAGAGCGCCATCTATTATTATATACATACATATAACTAATTCAAAAATATTACTTAAATACGTGTTACATTCATTATCCCACCGCTTTTATACACAATACCACAAACTTAACAACAAAATATATTAAGCCACAAATAATTTAACACTCAAATAACAGTGTCTCTACCCAGAGGCCTTATCTCCCAAGCTAATCACACCAACAAAGTTCAAATGAAGCAATGTACTTTGTAACAAGCTTTGTGTCGAAAATATAATCGAGTATATCTCAGTTTCTTGATCAATCGATTCTTGATCTGAACAAGTTACTAACTTAAGCAATAAACGTTTGATAAATACCGCGTAGAGCAAAAAATAGACAGGCCTAGTAATAGATAATTAAAGCTGAAGTTGAATAGTAAGGTTCATTCTTGTTTTATTTTTCGAATGCGGGTTTGAATGGGCTTTAAATTACTGTTCGTTCAGTAACTGTCAAACAACCAAGTAAGGCAACCTTATGTTCTAAATATGAAAAGCGGTTTGATGCAAACGCACTTGATTGTTTTTTTTTTTCATTACAAAATAGGTCTTGAATACGATTGTGTCGATGGCTAGCGTTTTTTACTTTTTTTTTTGAAATAATGCCGTTGATCTATGTTCACCAAATGAATAAGTAGTAAATCCGTGGTTGTAAAAATGAAAACTCAGAACGGAAATATTCTTGTCAAATGGGTTTTTGAAGTTGAAAAATTTTAAATAACAACGTAAGTAAACTCGAGTTTTAAATTTTAATTGTAAAACATTTCAAGATTTCAATGATCGTAAAACGACACAAAAAACGATTTATATCGTAGACCTGTTAATAAAACAGAAACATATTCCCCGACTTTCAAAATAGTTTTGTTTTTTTTTCTAAAGAACAAGTAAACTATATCTTTTCTGGGATATAAAACTAGATATTAATTTAGCGAATCTGTCCTTCGGGTACTAGGCGAGCATGACTGCGGTGCGTGTGGATGTTTGTAATAAAAATTCTGACTTGGAGGGAATAAAATGTCAGGTGCGAAGAGCGAGTTAGTGGAGACGGTTTGTTCCGCCTTTATTTGTTAGCTTGTGTTTAATTTGGTATGGATTATAACAATATTCAATTAAAATAATTAATTTTGGTGGATAAAGTACAAAGTAAAAACAGCTTTTATATTGGACACGAAGGCGACATCGAGGTTTTTTAAAATAGATTCATATAAACATTAACAATGCTTCAAGCAGTTTATTTTACTTACAGTTTACTTATTTTGTTTAAATCCAAACAAACCTTTATAATGCAGCACTACAGCAAAGATAAACTGAGGCCACAAGTATTAATAAAAGTGCGATTAATAAAAATTTTGAATAAAGAACCACAGTAAAGAGATCGTTTAAAATAAGAAGACTTTTTAATTTTCCTTAATGCTGCTTTTTATATGCCAGTAACCATTAAGGGCATAACCAGCAGAAGTACGTAGATGGAAAACATTTGGTTAATAACAGAGATGTAAATAATATTTTTATGAATAGGCTTACCATTTATTTTTACAATGAAAATATATAAAGGTGACAGAAAAAAAAAAAAATTTGAACTTTTGAAAATTTTGTTTGAGTGATGATGAAATCTTTTAAAGGAAAGCTGATATATTGATTTTTTTTATTGAACGCGCTAGTCTCTAAAGCTAACCATCGGATCGGAAAAAGTGTTTTTTGATATACCTAATAGCTAAATCATGAAAGAGTAACAAAGAGTTGAAAACATTGCAAGCTCATATACCTAATAACTGGTCCTGCAATGGATGGTAGTGTACACTCTGCAATACAAACACGACAAAATTCACATTCCATAAAACACAAATTTAGAAAGTATTCATGCTAACAAATAAATTTAAAAAAAGCTTTTATTTCAATGCACTTAAAAGAAAAAACATTCTAAGCAAGCTCTTTCATTTGATACCCATATTGTAGGAATGCATAAAACTACTCCGCCATATTGAATCAAGAGTGACGTGACATTGAATTTAGAGTAACGATACATGTTTTCGTGTTATTCTCAGCAAGCCCTTTTATTTGATACCCGTATTGTAGGAATGCACTTAAAATAATTGTTCCACCATCTTGGGGATAGCACCATGTTGGATTTAGTATGACGTCACACAATTAACAACGCATTGTCTTCCTAACTTAACTTGTATACAAAATTTCAGCTCAAAAAAGATATCTGCTGCAAAATTGAGTTGCAAGATTTCACCCGAACATACTTACATACATTGCAAGTTAAATAAATGCTTTTTAAAAAGGTTCAAATGTGATGACAAAAAAAAACAATAGAACAAAAAATTTTAAACTGGAATTTCACAGTCATTTAAATTTAGAATGTCCAGTGTTGTAGAGCTGCAACTTAATAAGTAAAGAGTTATCATTTAAAAAAGGGTTTAGTAGGCTGTATGGTCTCGATCCCTTTTCCTTTCCTCGCGTGTATAAAAACATGGCTTGACGTTTTTACGTGTTTGTACGTGGATCCCTAAAAAGCGATTTTCTTCAATATTGTTCGAAGACAATATCTCAGGGGAGATGTGAAGCGGCTTTCTGGTCCTTTATGTAACGGTTTTTGGGAAAATAAACACACTGAAATAACTTTATAACAACTTTCGAATACAATTATATTTGTATGGGTATGTTTTATGAAGGTTTTCTATGAAACATTGTTACATCTATAGTACTTTAATAAAGCTGAAAGTTTTTTTTTTGTTTTGTATTTGTGTAACGTATATAATTTATATTTTTTTGCATACTATAGACGACCACTTTGGCGATGGAGTAACACTGTCTGCATCAGACGCCAATGTTCCGGGTCTGGGCTTTTATCTATACATACATATATGTATTTATATTCTCGGTATTCCCCCCCTAGTTCGCTACATGGTATCCCATATCACAAGCTGAGCTTAGTTTGGCGCCATGTAGTTGGTGTGATAAACTAAGGTTTAATAAGCAGCCGCGCGCTATTTTACGTAACTTGTGTTCCGATCAGATTTTTTCGATAAAATTATATCCTCAAGAGCTTGACTATCAAATGCAAAAATATTTCTTCAAATCTGACTTGTAGTTTCTAAGTTTAGCGCCTTCAAACAAATAAACATAGGTACTCTCCAAATTTTCCTATATTATTTGTATATACTCCAACGGGATCACAATTGCGCGCTACAAGTAATTAAAAATATTTATTTCTACTAAACCCATTTTATTGAGAAAAAGGATGAGACGTTTTTCTGCCATGTCTCCTGATTGAAAGTATATTCTTTTGATTAATACGAGTATGTTATCTGAAACATCTATTCACTTGACTCTTGAAGAACCGAGACAATAATATGTCACACTAGCAACGTTAGAAAACGCATTCATACGCTACACTGCGTGGTGTTTGATTCGCCTTATCGCCTGGAAAAACAGATACCCAATAATTCATTATAAACCTTGACGATTGAAATCCATGTCCGTCCCTCGTCGCGAGATGAGGTGCCCAAACGTGGTTTATTTTCGAAGTTTTTAAAGGTGTTAAATCTGTGTAATAATATTGTCTTAAGTTTTCGCGATTCATACTACCTATTAAATAAAACACTTTTTTTTTGTTACTTTTTTTTTAAAACTCAAGATTCTGTCAGCTCGGTTTGTGTCAATCCAGAACGCTACGCTCAAGACTGAGAAACAGATGGAGATGATGATGTATAACTTTTTCAATCTATCAATCCGACGCTTGACACCTCAGTCGCTCGTGACCACGGGGTCTGCAAAGACACCGAAACGTCGAGTCAAAATTTAAAATGTTAATATACGCGATAAATCCAGTTAAAAAGTGTTTTATTTAATCTGTGTAATAAGTGTATTATAACTTCAAGATCGGTAACTTATTGATTTTGGTGCCATTCTTGGAGCTACTTTTTGGATTTTCCCGCCCACACGAGCGGAAAAATTACTAAAATACACGTTACACGTGGACAACTTCATTTCAAACAAACAAAGAAACCGATCAGCTTTAATAAATCAAAAAAAGATACTAAAATATTCAAATACCGAACCCAAGTAAAAAAAAAAACTAATATTAAAAACGTGATATTTTAACGGACTCATTTCAAATTCGTTTTCTAAATACGCTGGCAGCTCACAAAGCACGTAATATAAGACGGGCAGGCATCGGGCTACAAAAGGATTATTACCCGGTCTCAGAGAAAGACGTCTTCCAAATTTAAAAGAAAAAAGGAAATAACATTATATTATTCTTTCCGAAAAGCGTCGGCATTGTAAGGGTTAAATTATTCAGTCCTAAATATTCTAATAGGAAAGAGTTTATCCCTAACGCGAATCTCTTACAAGCTCGTTTTAACTGGCACGCTTACATTCCTTATTTATTACATTCTGCATTTAATAATAATAATTTAATAATAAATCATTTATTTCAGGTGATTTACACCCATCACAATTTGAAATTTGCAACATATCATCACAAACTTAAACTGATAAAAATAAAATCCGAGTAAAACTAAAATAAAATGAAATCACAAAAGTATAATCAAATTAAATCAAATCATATAAATCTTAACATTTAAGTCTTAATAACAGTCGTAGGTAATAAAACTCTATGTCAGTTTCACAACCAAAATAATTATAGTAATATACAAATGTCAGTCATGTTTAAAAATTATGAGCAATAAAAAAATATATATATATATAATAATAAAGAATAATAATATTAACAGAATGTCAAAGTTTCAGAATGTCAGTATTGTCTAGTTGGCATATATATATATATACATATATACTTACCTTAAATTGAGCGTACGGGTTCACGATGAAGGTATGTAACTGGCTTTTCATGAAGTATCACGAAGAAGGATGTTTGGCCGTAGATATAATGAACTATCGAACCAACAGAATCATCACAAACAAACAACAAGCTCATTTTGGCAAACCGTCTAAATGCTAGTAGGTCTAAATTCGCTTGAAGATAGATTTCCTTGGCGACGAACTTGTTATCATTTCATTCGATACTGACATTTAATGAGTACCAAATTCGTACAGTATCTAAAAAGTCTTAAGTGCATTATACGCGATAGACCTTACAAGTTGGTTCGATGGTACACCTTGTACAAGGTGGTAGTTAACCAGGCGGGCCATGAAGAGCCTATCATCAGTCATCACGCTCGAATTCCTCAAAATGACTTTACATGATGATGAGGGGTGGTCGCTAGCCAGACGAACTCTAAAGGGGTCCTACGGGTTCGATTGCTATTATTTATGGCCAGATGCCTTTATGAAAATGAAAACTTTTTTATTCGTCAAATGCAGGATGAGGGCGGCGCGGGTACGGACTACATGACGAATCCTGGGGGAGGCCTCCGTCGAGAAGTGCGTCTCTCGGCTTATGAAGATAATGATCGCCCATCATCGACCAATGTCTTGGTGTTGTCTACTACTACTTCTTCTTCGGCTTTAAAAAACGAAATGAAAGTAGAACCCTAGGTAGACCGAGAGGAAAAGTCGGCGGAAAAAAAACTCTCAGCACTCTTTTGTAAAAAGTGCTTATTATAGGTACAATTTGGCAGAAATACAGCTCTGCTATGGCATGAACAAACAAACAGAAGACAGCTATTCGTGCTTGCCAATATCATGTCGCAGCCAAGCTGCTTACATAGTGATTAATGTTTAATATTTGGAAATAACCTCTGGAGACATCAATCCCATGCTCTTTTGTCATCTAAGTAATCTTTGAGTCTATAGTAGCCTTTTTTGCATAATATTTCTTTGATAGTTCTTTTAAATTTATTAAACGTTAGGGATTGAATGACTTTGGTATTTTATTATAAATACGTATTGACATTCCCATTAATGATTTGGTGCTTTTAGCCAGCCTTAATTTGGGAAACGCTAATTTATGGTCGTTCCTTGTCATTACAGAATAATTTTTATCATGCTTATCTTTCATGGTTTTAAACTTACTACTATTCTTATTACATACATCTTATACATAATGTTTAAGGACTTTTTTCCCAAGAGTAAGACTTAAGGTCACCATATTGATACCGAACCCAGACAAACGTTAAAAACACTAAAATAATAATATACATACAAGTAAGTAATAGAAATATGAATCACGTGTGGGTACCACTGAACTTTTACAAAGAAATCGTTTTAGCCTGATTAAAAGATATCTTAAACGTTGGTAAGCTTCCAAAACTACTTTTATTCGCCAAAGTGTATTGTGATATTGATAAAATATTATATTAGAGTTTGATATATGCTATGTCCGAGAAAATGTATTACTGTGATTGAAAACGTGTTTCTGAAAGGTCGGCAAGCTGAAGGAAATAATTTTAAAGATTTTTAAGAACTAAAACACACTATGATAGGTTTTAAAAATATCTACCTCAATAGTGCAACATATTTAGTTTAGGATGACGTCACATGCCATAGCCATAGCTTAAAGACGATCGAGAAGCTTTCTTCTTTTTGCATATTATGTCCAATTAACAAACCTTGTTAAGAAAGTTCACTAAGCACGAATAGATAAAGTTAAAATACATACATACATACATAACATCACGCCTGTCCCCTGTCTCCCTTTGGGGTAGGCAGAGACTTAACTTAAACTGTAGCGGAATTTATAAATCTATATGTTTCCCTCAGATCACAAAACATCCAGATTCCGTTTTCAGTAATAATCACACGCCTAGTACTGTGTCCAGAAACAATCCGCGCATCTCCACATCTACGTCACTTCCCTTCCATGTAATGTTACAAGCTCGGGAACGTCTCTTAAATATGAAGAGATATTTGTTAGTAGTAAACTTATGTTGTAATCCTATTTTACTTATTTTCAAATATACATACATAACGTCACGCCTGTATCCCTTATGGGGTAGACAGAACACCAGAGGTTACAAGACCATCTGATGTCACGTTTGACAAATTTGAAGGTATGATAAAGATGGAGAGAGACTATTGTAGTGACAGGGGGTCAGCCTATCGCCCACAAAAACTTCTTTAAAACCTCTGTCCCTTAACTGACTTTTACAGTATGCCCGGGAAGAGAAGCAGCTGGCACAATCTATGTTTTTCTTTCGCTCCCAGTCCAGCATGGAAGCAATTTCAAATATCAATATATAAACTGTTCCGTTACTGATTGAAGTACTGAGTTACTGAGTGACTGACAGACAGATAAAGTACAGCCGACCCTACACGGCCAGTATTACCGTGCCGGACAAAGGCAATGAAAATCTTAAATTTTTAAATGCGATCTTTTGACAAAATGGTCTTTTAGAGTTTGCCGAGAAATCAGTGGAAAATTTTTCACTTTTAAAAATGGCAACACTAAAACAATGGATACGATGCGTCTATTTATAAGATTTTTTTTTTTTTCAAATAAATTCAATAATGAAAGAAATATATCTTGGAATGTGCAAAATACAGGTGAAATATGATCACATGATTTTTCTTTACAGTTTCAGCAGTATTTTAACAGGTAGAAACAACACAAGACGGCATTTTTAAATTAAAATGCTCGTAAACAATACCCAACGCTTGCCATAGAGTAACTAATCGTAGAAACGTCAACATACTCAGTTTATGAGTATGTTTTGAAGCTTCAGTTTCTAGCGGCAACACGGATTCTGGTTCATTTGTATTCTGAGATTTTTCCCTAATTAGGGAAGAATATAATTTCCAGATCTATCTATCAGTCAGAAGCTGGTGACACCTACTGCTGGACAAGGTCCTCCAAAAAACAATTTACAAATAATATTTAATTCATAACTCAAAAATATCCAATTTACATACTTTGCTTACTTTTAGATTTCTGTTCAGTAAAGTCCGGCAACATTAAATTTGGGTAAAAAATAATTATTCAAAAAGTAATCAATCTAGAGTAAAAGTTTTCAGTTGTTTCCTCTCTAAATACAATTTTAAGTATATCAAGGAATCTCATTGTAAAATCGTCAACTTTTCGTAAGATAGCTTTAAATTTTCAAATAACTTTTTGACTGTTTCAAATATTTTCGTAAAACAATTAAACATTTCTGCGAAATGACTTTTATGTAATAATTAAGAAATTGAAGCTGAAGTCGTAAAAAAACAATGGCTGCTTTAATTTAATTTATCACGGAGATAAATTAAATTAAAGCAGCCATTGTTTTTTAAAATTAATTTAATTTATCACGGAGAAAAATTAAATTAAAGCTTACTTTTGCAAGCTCAAGTTTTCAGTAAGGTTCTCGAGTGGTGACAACGTAGATACTGGGAGACGCAGCGTAGGTTCCCCTGCAAGGTGGAACGACGATCTGGTCAAAGTCGCCGGTAAACTCCGGATCAGGGCTGAGCGGGTTTTTTTTTTTATTTGCAGAAAAAAATTACATATCTGAAGTGCTTGCCATCTAAAAACCTCGAGGGTTTGTCTAGATGGAGCATAGTTAGGTCTAGTTTACAATTGTATGGATTTTTTTAATTATACATATTTAGAAAACAACAGATACATAGTTCAATTGAGAACAACAGTTAGCTAAATCAGTTGCATTTTAGGTTACAGACAATATTGAGTTTCTATCATTTATTTAAGTATTTCAAAAACGACCCTTTACCACGGAAAACCATCATATTTTTTATTTAAATATATTTGTGTATGTATTGAACTTTACAAGAGAGTTATAAAGTATTTTTTTAAGTACAAATTTAATGTTTTTAGTAGATAGTGTAGATCTAATGAGGCCTTTTCGTTTCTATTTTTTTAAGCTTTTTCAATACATACTACATGGCGTTGAACAAAACTGAAAAGTCAATGTCAATATCGTATCCTCTTTGTTCACAGTTGACTGATCGTAGAGATAAAATTCTTGCTGATTGTCATAACCTTCAAATTAATAATATTACATTTCATTGTTTTTTATTCTCCTAGTTTGTTTTGCAGCGTTTTTTCTTTATATGAAGTATATTAATAATTATTACACGTAGGTACGGTACTGAAATTGGTACTTGAGTTGACACTTGAGTTAGATCAGCGCCATCTAATGTTGAAAAGTGAACTACTTTTTTTTTTAATCGTAGACTGAAAACTCCTCATTGAGTTTTTAAGTTTATTAATCATTCTAGGCACAAGATATGCGCAGGTACGCTGGCCATAAATGTTCGAGCTCTGGTGGTTTCTAGTTTGTTATTTGTTATTGATCTAGTTGAATAAGAGTGAGAAATTTTTGTTTGGAAGTTAGTGTTGAAATAATTTTCTCTTAAAAGATTTATAAAGAAAGAAAGAAAGAAAATAAATTTATTCGGTGCCAAATCATAAATAAACATACAAATAAAAACATACAATTGTAATATAACAAAGCACCGAAAAGGCATTTACTCAGCATAAGTCATGGAGTGCGGACACACCAACACGCTGATCTTCCGTAAACGCCTAACACAAGGAGAAGAAACTGCTTATTTTAAAAAAGATCTTATTTTAATGGGCTGTTATGACATAAATTCAATATAAACAAAGCTAAGCTGGCTCAATATAAAATTTCACTCCTTACAATAATACAGAACAATTCGATTTGCATATAAACGTAATTTAACATTAAACATACACACTACACATATAAGATGAAATAATAGATAGATATACAGTATGATATTTAGTGTTACTCTAGTATGAACTGTAACGATCGATCGGCGTGGGAAACCTTGAGGGCCATTGTCCAGCAGTGGGCGCCTCTTGACTGGCAGATAGAGTTTTGTGCTTCAGGGATCGTTTTGGACATAACAATTGGTCCTTGATGCTGTATACTTGCATAAAGTGGTCGTAAGGATTTTATCAGAGCTAGATGGATTCTTGGTAATTCCTATTCGTCACCCAAGAATTGTGTGTCTTGCAGTGGATTCATTAAAATGGTTATTATGATGAGGTTACCTTAAAGAAAAAGGGCGTTAGGAAGGACTTTATATTTAATTGCTTTTGCCCGCAACTTCGTACGCGCATAAACATTGTTTATATTTAACACAACCAGTCTTTGAAGAACCTTTATATCAAGTATTACATCCATGCACTGAAGAAATAATTGTTCATACAAACTAAAAAGTCCAATATTTCGTGTTCCCGTGGGAATGGCGGGAACTTCTTTAACAACACTAACAGTTACTCACTGTTAAACCTTTATATCATCACAAGTATTACATCTGTGCACTCATGGAATTTTTTTTTTCATACAAACTATAAATCGTATTATTTCCCGTTCCCGTGGGAATTTCGGGAATTCCTTTCATAGCACAACCAGTAACTCTTTGAAGAACCTTCATGCCAAGTATCACAACCATGCACTCAAGGAATAAGATTTTTCATACAAACTAAAGAGTCCAACCCCTTCCCGTAGGAATTTCGGGAATTCCTTACATAATACAAACTTATACCAAGTTATAAAGGTTTTTTTTTTTATCCGCGCACTCAAGGAATAATTTTTTTTCACACAAACTAAAACATCATATATTTCTTGCTCCCGTGGGAATTTCGGGAATGGCTTTCATAACACAACCAGTCATTTTTTGAAGAACCTTTCTGCCAAGCATCATATCTGTGCACTCAAGGAATAAGATTTTTCATACAAACTAAAAAGTCCAATTATTCCCGTTCCCGTGGGAATTTTGGGAATTCCTTCCTTAGTGCACCCCTACATCCCCTAAAAAATATATGTTCCAAATTTCAGCTCTCTACGCCCAGTAGTTACGGCTGTACGTTGTCTGTCAATCACTCAGTAACTCAGTCAGTAACGGAACAGTTTTATATATATTAATTAAACAGATAGGCCGTACGTATTATACAGATAGTTAAGTATACAGATAGTTAAGCCCAAGTTTTTGCTAAGTTATTAAAATAAAAGTTTGTTGTGTGGAAATTAAGATAACAATGACTCATCACAGAAAGCTTTTGCTACATTGAGCGTAGTCAAAGTTGAGTTATAAACTCTTAAACGTATTACTTTTATTGAATTATTTTTTATTTTTCATTTTATTTTATTTTATTGAAGTTATATTTAATTTGAATGATTTTAAAATGTTATTTTAGCACGCTCCAGCCTGAAAAACAGGATTATCCTAGTTCAGGCACCAATGTTCTATCCTTCCTTGTATATTTAAGCCAATATTTGTAATTTATGCTTTTCTAAAATTAATAAACGTTTTAATTTATTTATATATCTTAAATATTTAGAACCATTGTGTAATTTATTGATCACCATCTAACTTGTTAATCGTCTATAAAAAAATAAATAAATAATGTAAATCCATAATTGGCTATATGCACTATTTTTATGTTTGTAATCATTAATTATTAGGAGCCCTGGACTTTGTAATAAATAAATAAAATAAATAAATTACTGCGACCTTTAGAAATAACACGTTTCACGACGTGTTCAATCAAATATTGAACTGTATTGTAAAGAAAATTCTCAACTAGGTAGGAAAGCAGAGGTAGCTACAGTAGGAAATTGAACATCCGTACAAACAAAACTAAATTAACTGGAGAATCAGAAAACGAAATGAATGCACGGAATATCACGAAAGATGGGTTCACGATGTGAATTGATTTGATTATGTCATATACTTACTGCTGTGTTTTCGAAAACAGATTGCTGTGATATACAGGGTGGAATTTTTGAATGCCCCCTGGAGGGAAAGTACTCTAAATAATAGAGATAGCAAGTTTTACTCCAAAGAAACATTCCTTTATTTTGGAAAAGAAATAAAACTGCATTTTTTCAGATTTTTCGAAATTTGCTTGCTTCACCCAGGAATCGAACCGACTAAAATCTAAAAATCAAGATTTCATGGTTTTCCTTTAATTAAATTAACCTAGTATGTTAGAGACATTTCATTCTTGTGATTGATGCTAACGATCGATGCAATAAAATTACAGGGTGTCATTTTTACAGATTTTAGTCGATTTGATACCCGGGTGAAGCGAGCGAATTTTCGAAAACCTTTGAATGCAGTTTTATATCTTTTTCTAAATAAAGGAATGTTTCTTTTGAGTAAAATTTGCTATCTCTATTTTTTAGAATACTTTCATTCCAGGGGGCATTCAAAAATTCCACCCTGTATATAAGTACGACTTAATATAGATTGTTCTTTTATTGTAACTTTATCAAAGTTACTTTACTAACGGAAGTTTTAATTATTTTCCATTAGATAAATCATAAAAGATCAAAAACGTAGAGATAATTTTTTACTTTTTCTGTTTTCATAAACCCCATACCTATTATATATCTCTTTCGTACATTGTGCTGGGGCGCATCGGGTCCCAGTTCATATGTATAAAATGTATATGAATTTGTATAAGGAATTTTGCGTTGTGGTGCGCCCCGCCCGATATATACCTTGGCTAATAATTCAATGCAGTAAACTGACAGTTCGACTGTCACTGTACGAAGTATAAGGTACTGACTGGGAATGATTGAAATTGAATGGTACTTTTTCATTCGTTTAGCAAAACATTTTAAAGCAATGGATAAATACGTGAATTTTAGGTGTTTAGGTGTTAAAATAACTTTAATGAAAATAAATAATAACCAAACATACTAGAGCAGTAATAAAACGGTTACAGAAGCAGTCACATTAGTTTTTTTGCATTTTTTTCACATACATAGTCATACATACATACATAACTTCACGCCTGTATCCCTAATGGGGTAGGCAGAACACCAGAGACTATAAAAACCATCTGATGACACGTTTGACAAATTTGGAGCTATTATTATGATGGAAAGAGACTATATCAGTGACAGGGGGTCAGCCTGTCGCCCGCAAAACGCCATTAAAACCTCCGTCCAATAACTGACTTTTAAAGTTTGCCCGGGAAGAGAATCAGCTGGCACATTCTATGTTTTTCTTTCGCTCCCAGATTAGCATAGAAGACATTGTTTTAAGTTAACGTAAAAGTGGTGACGTAAATCATGTCCACTCTAGAAATGAGAAAATCAAATATTTTCTGAGTCAAAATATTCTTTATGCCCAACTTGAATGTATTTTTTTAAATTCATTCGTTCTATTAAATCGCCTCACTACGTTTTTTCTGACTTAAAGTGGAACTGTCATTTTACTGCATTGAATTATTTGCCAAGTTTAATGTGCGGGTACCTAATATGAACTCAATAAAGTCTTCGGAACGCTAGCTTTCAGTCTACCAACATAAGGAGCTTAATTTTGCATTACAGTCAATCGATACTTCAATTAGTCTCTTTGATGTCGAATTTTAGGCTTTATTCATTAGAGCAACTTGAACCTGTTACGAGGAGAATATGATTTAGATATTAGTCAACTAAATACCTGCATCTATTATTGGTTCTTACTATTTTCAAAATACTTCATGAAACAAAATGGATTTTCTTTGTAATAAATAGAAAATTAAATCCCCAGACAAGAGCCCAAAGTAAGCATAGCTTGTGTTATGGGATACCATGTAGCGAACAAGGGTGGAACCTAGAATATAAATTCATAAATAGAGAAACACCCAGACACGGAACAATTTTTTTTGATCCGTGCGGGAATCGAACCCAAAACCACTAGCGTCTGAGGCAGACAGGTTTACCTCGTTGCCAAAGTGGTCGTCAAATGAGTTTTTGTTTGAAACATCGTGAACTGGACTTTCAAATTTTGAAATACTTTTCAATACTATAGTTCTCTTTGTAACCCCCGACGCAAAAAGAGGGGTGTTATAAGTTTGACGTGTCTATCTGTGGCATCATAACTCCCGAACGGATGCAGTGATTTCAATTTAGTTTTTTTTGTATTAAAGGTGACTTATGTGCGAGTGTTCTTAGACTTGTTTGATGAAAAAATCGGTTGAGCCGTTTAAAAGTTGTGGGGATGAAAGTGGGGAGATGAACCGAATGTCTGCAAATATACTCGGATGGGGTCTCAAATGAAACCGCGCTGAAAGAAGATATTGATGATTTAATCAAAGGCTTTCTTAGCTTCGTATGATGAGAGATGTATTTGACCTTTTAAAAAAAAAACTTAACCAATATTACCTAGTAATTATTGCAATCAACAATCTTCTACTTATACTACTCTACTACCTACTTGGATTAATTATGAAATTACCTAATGGTTAAAATTATTACTGCAGAAAGAATTAACAAAAAAACCTGCACCAATGTAATATTTAGCCTACTCATAGAAACAAAAACTAGTAATTAATAAGTAAACAAAATAAAAGCGAACGAGCTTGACCTTAAATGTAATCTTTACTTAAACAAGAATCTAAATTATAGTAAGTACCTATGTGTAAAATACTTAGTCTAACTTAACCTAACCTACCTATAAAAAGTATATAATAAAATATTTAAAAATTTAAAAAACCCCCAATACAAGAGCTTAATTTTCCTTTAAAAAGTAAAAATAATGAAAGAAACTTTAATCTTAAAGTACCTAAGAATGTGTTAATAATTCTAAAAAAGTAAATAATTCTAATTTGGGGGACCGCTCCTAAACTAACAATTTAAATACAATTATTCCAATTAAGCACCAAAGATGAACTTAAAAACAAAATTAAGAAAATACTTCAAAAACTTTCATAAAATTACTTCAGATATTTCGCAAGGAGCGGTCCCCCAACGGTCCCCCAACGCGGCGTATTTTTTTAGAATTATTAATACATTCTTAGATACTTTAAGATTAAGTTTCATTTATTATTTTTTACTTTTAAAAGGGAAATTAAGTTCTTGTGTCGGGAGTTTTAAAAATTTTTTATGTTATTTTTTTTATAAATATACTATATTTTTCGTCTATTGTGGTCATGGTCATTTGTTATAGCGTTTTCAAAAATAAATGCGTTTATACAGGGTGACTGGTAGATCACTTTTGAAATTCAAGGACGTGATAGTTTGAGATCATACATGAAGAGAAAAAATATAATAAATATTAATTATTTACTGAGTAAACTGAACCGAAAGTTAAAGAATTCATTACGCAACGCATGGTTACACTAGCGTTGGCAGCGAACCGCGTGCCAGGTCACGTGCCGCGATCGGCTCGATTGTATGTAAAGTAAATAGTAACATATTAGTATTTATTTATAGGGAATTCTAGTGAAAAATTAAATACCTACTTTTATTACATAATTATGATCAAAATCGATTACAGAGTGCTCTTCTTCAATATCTAAAATTTGTCACCAGTCACCCTGTATAAATAAGCTAAAAAAGCGCTTGCATTTAAAAAGTCCAACTCAAATGTATCTCAACGTGCAGAAGTAAACTTATAATATAAAAACTCGATTCATAACGATTTTTATCGATTGTTATCCAGAAAATTTTAAAAAGTTCTAAATCGTTTTCCAACCATTGTTAGAATTATATGAAATTAAATTTAGAAAAGATCGTAAGCGTGGCGTGGATATAGTTATTTATAATGGTTCGAATATTAAATTTAATGAAATGTCAAATTGATTATTTGTTTAGTACGAGTATAAACTACAAATCTTGGAAGCCAGCTTAGAAAAGAAATAGCTTAGCATCAATTATGTTGCGAGTTTGCGACACAATACGAAAATATTGATTTTGAAGTTTTTTAATGGTTATTATTATGGCAACACAATATTTCATGCTCCTATTTCATTCTCGATATTTTGTATAATATATACATATCTATATTTTGAATGTGATATTTTGAAATGTGAATGTGTGCGACCTTTGCTTATTTTTTATTTTTATTATTATTGTAAAAATACTGTTTTGATTTATTTTAATTCTTTGCCTTTTAATTCATTTTATGTTAATATAGTCATTTTTATTGCGTAAGTGTAATATTTTTACAGTTTAACTAGAGCATTTTTGTTGTCGTGACGACACTCGACGATGGTTGCAACGGAAGACCAGCGCTAGTTTGTTAACTAGCAATATGCTGAGTTGCGGCCTGTTTGTGGCATTTGTTATATTTTTCTTTCATTTTTTTCTGCTAATTTGTGTTTCAGTTTTAATTTGGGATTTTTATTTTATATTTATATTTTGTTCATAATTTTTGCTTCTGTCACAAATAAAACTTTTTTTCATTTCATTTCATTTTCTATTTTATAATAAGGTAGGTAGTTGATAAAGCTCTCTCTACCACAATTATCTATTGAAACTCATAAATAAATAATAAGCCGTAACTCAGTATGAGCGATCACGTTTAAAAATACTCATTATTTCAGTTTTATCTAGAAAAAAATGTACTTAGATGACTCTACAAAAAGCTTTCTCTAATAAATCGTAAGGATAAACAACAATTTCAAAAGTAATTCCATTTTCAATTTTCGTTCTATAAAATGTAATTGATAAAAATCAAAAAGTTTTCGAATGAATTCATAAAAGGAACAAGGAAAAATATTGAGTAAGTATACAATAAAAAAATCTGCTGATGACAGACAGTCACTGGTTGTAATAAATGTGGTTTTGAAGTCTGAACATTTCAATTGACTACTGGGAGTTTCTATTGGTGTTTTGACAACAAAATCTATCTGTTTGTTTATAAAAAGTAAGCATGCCCCATAAGTAGCTATTTCATAGACTGTATATGGTAAATTAATTAAGAGACCATCTGTAAGTTTGTCGGTTCAGAGTTCTATTATGTAAAATTAAAATTACATTATTTAGTTTTATTTATTTATTTACCCTTTATTGTAAGAAATAAAAAATTAGGTAATAAAGAAAAGAAATCATAATGTACAAAATGCGGCCTTATCGCTAGAATACGATTTCCACCAGGCAACCCAAGTTTTGTAGGTTTATCAAGTAGATTTATAGGTAATCCTTTGTAAGTTTATGAAACGAAACAAAAAAAGTCTTTACTTCAACATACAATAAAAAACTTAACGCACAAAAATTTGAGGTTTTCCATACTTTATGATGTGTAATAGAACAACAGAAGTTTTCTCCGAGCAACATTAATAATTTCCCGGCAAGTTTAGAGGCAAGCTAGTCTCTCCCACGAGTGCCGCCAAAAAGCTTATGTCGCCGGAAAACCTCCATTTCACTGTTATTTAAGATTAATTATTAAACAGTTGTCGTCTCTTTGCCTTTACTTGGAAACTTGGCACTTAAACTTGTACACAATGGTTGGAAGTTACAAGGCTTTTTGAGTTGTGAGGCTTTTTACAGAACGAGATTTTTAAGTGTTATTCGAAGTTTGTAGACTCTGTTGGTAGCATGTCTCTATTCTGTGGTTTCTTATTTCTTTCTTTATTTTGTTTGTCGTTTTTTCAGAACAGAGAACAGGTCACGTTCGTACTTATAATTACTACAACTAAATTACAAAAATACATAAAAAAGGTTAGGATTTTATACTTTCCAAAAAGGTTGTGATTCACAACAACCTCTTTGTAAAGAATAAAATCTAATAAAGACTGGCTGCCACAGCACCATCCACAATTTAATAAAAAAAAACAAACTCGAACAACAGAACACGCTGTATTTTGCCTTTCAGTTTTTACTTTGATGCCAAAATTAATCAACCTAAAATGGAGACAGTCAAACCAAAAATGTACACAATCAGGGTAAAACTATTTAATTTAGTTCCATGAAATTCTACCATGGTTGAAGTTAAAGCATTCCAGAGTAAGAAATAACTAGATTCTAGCCCCCAATTCGAAATTTGCATGAAACCGACTGTCTCGTTAATTGAACTGGCCACTTTTCAGTTGTAATATTCAACTATGATTTCAGGTGAACTATTTCGTGCAGAGTAGTTCCATTTTCAATATTAATTATTAACGTCTTTGTTTGCGTAGCGCAGTTAGTTTATTCATTTGTTTTAGAAGTAGAAAAGCTATAAATGAAACACAAAATAGAGCAAAGCAAAGTTACATTAAATTAAAATATAAGCCATAAGAAAATACGAAGAAAAATATAATACCTAATTATGCTGTTGTTGATGAACTTTTTGTGTAGAATAGATCCCTTTACAGCTGTTTAAATGACCATCGCTAATTCCTAAGTTATTGAAAATAGTATTTATTACGTAATCTTCTGTACAACGTAATTTAAAATTACAGATTTATTTGTAGTTAAAATCATAAAACATTTAATACAGAATTGGTTAAAATAATTAAATTAAACATTAAGTGAACCAACCATCTTTGCGAGATGTATACGTAGTTTCAATGAAAATAAAATATAATCAAAATAAACTAATAAATACTTAACGTAACAGCGATGTCACCTGACAGTGTAACCACAGTAACCAAGAAGCGCCATTATAAAACCATCTGGATATGACATTTTAATCCCGCAAAAGTTCTGATGAAATAATTGTAATTACCTTCAGTAACTGTTGAGGCAACAAGGTGAAAATTATATATTTTGAATATTTAAAAAATTTACTTGTAAGTAGACAAGCAAATAAATAAATATAATAATCAAGATTTTGTCGCGATTAAATTCCGCCTTAACAGTCCTATTATAATTTTAAATGCGAAAGTTTGCGAGTATGGACGGATGATTGTACCTCGTTAACACAAAAACGGATAGTCCGATCTGGATAAAATTTGGTACAGTTACGTCTGATAAAATGTATACACTCACTACACTTATTCGGTTGTTAATAAGGTTAAATATGCAATTGAAAATGTATCATCTTCTTAGATGTGACTGTAAATAACACATAGGATACTTTTATCCCGATATTTTTGCGAGATTAGAAATTGCTTCTATGCTGGACTGGGAGCGAAAGAAATACATAGAATGTGTCAGCAGTTAAGGGACCGAGGTGTTATGGGAGGCTTTTTTGTGGGCGATAGGCTGACCCCCTGTCACTGCAACAGTCTCTCTTCACTATTATAATGCCTCCAAATTTATCAAACGTGGCATCAGATGGTTTTATTACCTCTGGTGTTCTGCCTACCCCCTACGGGATACAGGCGTGAAGTTATGTATGTATGTATGTAGAAATTGTGGGTAAAACTTGAAAAGGCTAGTTACATTTGACAACGTAAATTACTGAAAAGATACTATTTTCAATCAAACCACCATTATGAAATAAAATACATACGATATTTGCTAATTGAAATCAAACAAACCGCCGTATCATGTCCGTGTCTATAGGCATAAGGCAATGAATGATGACACACCGCATGCCGCAACGCTTTTCGTTTAGGTATAAAAACTCATTCGATCGTGATGGACTTGTCTTTTTTGACATATTTCTGATTTTTATGCAAGACTTTTTCGTTTTTGGAATGGAATACAAATAAAATTCGCAGTTCACCGGAACTTACATTTCTGACTTGTGACATGTAATATTGAACGTAATTCAGGATTCAGTGGTAAGTTACAGTTTTGGAGTAACGGCATGAACAAGTTAGTGATGGATTTCCGAAAAGTAACGCCTTCAATCTATACTAATATATAAAGCTGAAGAGTTTGTTTGTTTGAACGCGCTAATCTCAGAAACTACAGGTGGGATTTGAAAAATTATTTTGACAACTCTTGAGGAAGGTTATAGGCTATATTTTATCGCGAAATTCTCACGGGATCAAAAGTTACGAGGGTAAAAAACCACGCGCGGTGGCTAGTCAACAATAAGTATACAATTTATTTTTCTTGAAACTATGCTTTAATTTCATCACAATCACACTAAAAACTCAGTACAAAGAGAGACTTTAATGCTCTAGAGCAATAAAAATATATGAAATTTTATTGTTGCAGTTTTTTTTTAATCGCACCAAAAGGTGCCAATCTCAATGGAGTAGCTCTATTCAGCCAGCCGATATCAATACTTTTTTTTACGTATGTATTATTCGTTTCTATCCTACTTGTTCCAAATTTAAAAAAATAAAAAATTGCCCAACAAAACGTTTAATGATTGCTCAAGCATAACTTTTAATTTCAATAATTAAACTTCTATTTGAACTGTTTGATATGAGTTTATTTTATCTACTATTCCTATAGGTAATAGTTGAAAGAAAAGCAGATCCATGCACCTCGCCTCAAGTAATTTATATTGCCCTCGTGCCTGTTAGATTAGAGCCCTCGCTGACACTCGAGCTCTAAATCAGGCAATCGGTGCAATGATAAATTACTTTGTGCTCGATGCAATAATCTACTATTTATTTATGAATTTACCTCAACATTTTACCGTGTTACACTTGCAACAGTTGTGATCATCAAAACCCTGCATTAGCAATACCTATGTCGGTACTGTTTATTTTCCAAAACAAACAACATTGATTTTCGCTTCCCCAGGCGCTAACAGCGACAGTATTTACGATGGATCAACTTTATGATTCAATAACGTTTGAAATGCTTACATGCGATCGTTAATATTTTATTGCCTATCTGTCATAATAGCCCGTTATTCAATCGAATTGACTGACTACAGCCCTTAGAGTCACTTGGGTTTTTGAAGCGCAATAGATTCTGATGCCTAAGGCAGCAGAAGTCCAGGGTTGAGATTCTAGTCTGACCAGTTTTGAAAAATAACAGGTTATCACTAGGCCTATCTGTGTGTATAATAAAAAGCGGAAGCGTTTAGAGCATATAGTTAATGAATCAAAAGAGGGGTTAGAAAGTTTAAATTATTGATATTTTTTAACGGTCACCTCACTCATTCTCACCTGGTGGTAAACTAAGTGACAATGAGTTCGAAGAACAATTCCCTGCGCGCTTGGGCAATAATATTTAGCGGAATTTATACATACAAGTTTCGTTGCTATCTAGGCGCATATTCTAAATTAATTACCTTCCTGCGATATTTATAATTAATTTAATAATATCGTACAGAATTTATAAATATTTTAGTATGAAAAATTGCTTTCGCTGTTTGTTTATTTAGTTATTTATAGATTTTTTTGTATTTTGTTTTGTGCATAGCTTTACTTGTTATTTATAACTCATGTTTCTATTAAAATAGATAAAATGATATGGTCTTTAGAAATATTTAATATTAGATAGTTATTTTGACACCAAATATATTTTAGAAATAAAAAAGAACATTCTTACGTTTCCTTGTTCATCACCAAACTTCAGTTCTGACCAACCAAAGACAATAGAGAGGAATTGGTGCAGGTCATTCAAATCACGTTTCCCAAGTATAATCTAACAATTTGGCCAGTAATGCAATAGTTTCAGACACAGCCGCGTTGTGCATACTTAGCAGCGCTTGCGCAAGTGATGTTGTAAGCATTGGTCGTCGTTCCGGGTTCGACGCAGGCTTCTTCTTTCTATGCAATCGATGGATTTGTACGGTTGTTATATTTCTTGATGTTGCGTTTACTAATGTATTCTCGTCTCGTGGTAACAGCTCAAAATCTGTGCAATGGCTTTGAAGAAAGATTTTCCTTAAAGAACTTTACAAACTTTAAAAAACGATAAGCATAGCAGTTCTTTTTTTTTCAATATTTATTAGGTTCTTATGACATTATGTCCTATGGTTGTCTTGAAGATTTCACTGTAAAATCATTGTGTTCTTAATAATTTGCTATTGTAGGAACCAGTTTCTTCTTTCACTTACCTCTTGTTAGATATAGGTCAAGCGGTAGTCACAGAGATTTTTTTGTTTCAGTTTTCATTAAAAGGTACCTACGTCTTAAAACTACTTTAAAGTTACTTTACTAGAAACTATGTTATTAATAATCAGAAACTGTGCACTTCAATAAAAACATGAAAATTTTCATGAAAAACAGTACTTATTTTTCAGACTGAAATTTTTAAAACATCCCGTTGACTAAGGTTTTTTATTCTTTATTGTTCAGAAGCACTGTGATTTGAGAGACAATGTCGATAGCCGAAGTCGTCGTGGCGCCGTGGTTACTGTGCATATCAAACGATATCGCAGGTGAAGCGCGCTCGGAGGGCACGTTAAGCAGTCGGTCCCAGGTGCAATATACTTGTATACAGTAGTCGTTAGGGTTTGTCAGAAGTAATTTCGGCACCCTGAAAATTTATCTACCAACCAGCTCTGGGCCAGCTTGGTGGATTACGGCCTAAACGTCCTCGTCACCCAGAGGAGAGACTCGTAGCCCTGCAGTGGGCTCATTAAACGGAGTTGTGATGATGATGATGCCGATAGCTTACTTCAGCTTATTCCGAGGCAAAATTGCAAATAAGTAAAGAAAGTAAACTGTAACTCTGTTTGAACAAATTGAACCCTCACCCTTTTACCATCGGACTACTAGACGCAGACAGAACTTCCATCCGTATGTGGTTGATATTCCGAAAAGTCGAACTAAGCGCTTTGACAGTTCCTTTTTGATACGGGTCGCCAAGGTTTGGAATGAACTGCCTGCGTCTATTTTCCCTGACCAGTATAGTCCCAGTACTTTTAAGCGTCGAGTGAATAGATTTCTCGTGGATGGACGTGTACCATCTTAGTCTTCATGTTCACTTAACATCAGGTGTCATGGAAGACAAACGTCCCATCCATATTTTATAAATAAAAATTTTTTTTTGCTGTGAAAGACTAGCTCATTTTGTTGTAAAAACATATTCATTTTCTTTTATAACACTCAGTTAAGGGTTTTAAATTTCTTTATCTGCGTTTTTTCGACGGGTCGTTATAACATTGAAATGAGACTTTAAACGAAATTTATAGCAAGAAATAAAAACTTTTTGACGACGAAATCTTCACTAGAATGATAATTGGATACCAGAACAGCATAAAAACTCAAAACTGTGTCATAGCTACTAATAACGATATAACTTTATCTCGTAAAAATTTGGAGTAAATTTAAAAAAGAGATAATTAATGTTTGAAAGAGAAAACTAATAAACAATTATGACAGGTAAAAGGTATATAACCTACCTATGTATAAAGAAATTATCATAACCGTTATTCTGGGTCATTTTTATGATAAACTTGTGCATCATACGCAGCTTTACGATATAACTAAAGACTATGGAAATATTGCTTCGGAAATACCTTTTTATTCGTGTTTAGCGCATAAATTTCATCAGCTTTTTCAAAATTTTGTATGTTATAAATGTGAGTTTGGATGGATGGATGTATGCGTGTCTGGATGTTTGTATCTCTAACACGGCAAAACGGCTTAATGGATTTGGATGAAATTTGGCATCGTGATAGTTTACAGTCTGGACTAACGAATAGGCTACTTTTTATCTCGATATTCCCGCGGGATTTGAAATGGGGCGGGTAAAACCGCGCGAAACAGCTAGTCATAGACAGGTTACATTTAAGTCACTATTCACGATATTGTTAAAAATCAATAATAAAACCCTGAGTGACGCCAAGTACCAAGTCTCAAACACAAACTCACGCACTAATTGAGATATGAAGGCAATTTGTAATTATATAATTTTCAAAGAAAATATTATGATAAACTTTATTGATTAGCAACTTCCAATTGAATTTTATAATTCGGGTTTCAAGTATCGTCTCAAAGATCTAGGTCACGAAGGTTGAGGGACTTCTTTGTATCTAGAGGTCTTCTTTAATTATGTCATACATAAGCCCATTTTTAAAAAGATCCTTTTAAGATGTCAACTTTATTAAATGTAAAGAATATCAGGTAAATATAAGGCAAATGTGGTTTGGACATTTGGAAAGGATGAGTGAAAGTAGATTTACGAAAGAGGTGTACAGAGCAAGAATGGATGGTGCTGTCGGAAGGGGCCGCCCTAGGCGAACGTATGCCGATCAAATTGGCGACGTTCTTAAAAAGGGCCTAGTTAAAAGTACCCGTAACCGGCGATCTTGTATGAAAAGATTAATGAACGTGGAGGAAGCGAAAGAGGTATGTCGATCGAAGCAATTGGTGTTCCCTACCCCAAAGGGAGACAGGCGTGACGTTATGTATGTATGTAAAGAATACTCGTACGTTCATAGTAATGGCTGCTTAAAATAAATTATATTTAGACGACCACTTTGGCGATTGGATAGCACCGTCTGCCTCAGACGCCAGTGGAATTCTTCCACTATACAACCAGACATACGTTAAAGAAACTTTTTACCAAGTTTAACATCTCTGCGCACTCAAGATGTATTATAAATGAAAATGGATTCAATTAGTATAGATTGAAGAATGAATATTGAAGCTCTCTGCAAAATGATAGTGTTTCACTTTGGTGATGGATGGATGTGCCAAATCACACAAAACTCGCGGTAGGCTTTTAGTGCGAATTCAAACGTGTGTGTTTAGCCTTTGATTCGAAGTTCAAAATTGGATTATTCCCAAAACTGGCTATAAAGGGGGAACTTGTTTATTTAGGATAGTATGAAGTCTATTTTTGATTTTCAATGTTTGGTATGCAAAGATTATCACTAGCTTGATTAATTTTTTTGTTCTTGCATATAAAGTAATTGATTGCGTCAAGGGAATGAAAGCTTTCTTGGGCGTTGATTATATAATTTTTTATTTTTATTTATTTTTTACAAAATTTAGAAGTACTTAAATTCAATTTGAAGTCTCGAAATATAAGTATAGGTTAAAGTATTTCGTCGAATGACTTGTAGAAAAACTTAACATAGCTCTTGCATATTCAAAAATATTAAAACGCCTTAGGGTTATTTGACAGCTTTCGGCACATCGACAAGTCGTGGATTCGATTACCATAATATTCCCTTAGGATCGACTTAGAATATAGATCTACCGTCCCTGGAAATGCGTGTCGTAAAATGAATGTAATCCTTGTGACGGCTATATGGTGGTAGGATCCCTTCAAGGACCAATTTTCAAACTTCAAAAAATTCGCCGCCTAACATCAGCGCTCCAATCTAGCTAGCCTTACTAGCATTTTCGATCTCGTATGTACATATAATTACCATTGCGTGAATTGTGGTAATTGTGGTCAAACGTGGGATTTGTCTTCATTAAATAACATCTCTGCTTGTTTTCCTATGTATTTCAAAATAGATTTACACAGCTAATCTTTTAAGTGCTTTTTACAATACCTAGTAATATGAAGTCCCTATGGAACAAGTTGGTTTTAGTTTCTAGGTACAATTATCATTTGTCAAAAAAAATATACAGTTTTATACATCGTCGAGGAAAGAAAGATTTATACGATATACCTAAATAGCATATATTGTTGTTGCCTATAGCTCACAAATTATTTTAATAGTATGAGAAACATCCTGTATACAGGCTCAGCAAAGGGTCATGGCATTTGATTCGTAGCATCCCACTCTATTAATTAATGATTGCGCTTAGTTAAATTATTAATTAAATCATACGATAAAAGCAGTATTTCAAACAGCATATTAGTAATACTCTTTTTTTTAAACTGTCATATGTCGAAATAGTACACCATACCTACGGCCGTATAAGTCGGGTAAGTCGAAGTAAGTGGTAATATAAGTTGTAAGTAGCATTAAGTTATAATTGAATAAGGCTCTTAAGGCGACTATATTACTATGAGCAACATAGTCGCCTTATTCGTGTTAGAATATCTAATTGATATTAGAATCTGAACAATTCACTAGATTTTATCGACTATTGCGCTTTTGGTCGCGTGATTTTCGGAATAAATGCAATTAGTAGTTTTTACGTAATTTAGTTACAAATTTAGTTATTGATAGGTCAGGAAAGTGAATAATACGGAAACAATTAATATTCCATTCGACCGATGATATGTAAGTTCAAAACAGTACGTCTTCATTTTTTTATTAATGATTTCTATGGACCTATGATGACTGTTAAAAATTAAGATTTTTCAAGTTTAATTTCAAAAGAAGGTACCTGGTATTGTTTTATATCTACCCATACACGAACCTGAAACAAAGAAACATAATTTATAAGTCACTACAAAAACACAGTTACAATAACATCAAATTCAAATTCATTTATTGCTCAATGTATGGTAAAAAATAGTTGTTTACAATTTATAATTAATGCCCCACATACAAAACTGGTAACCAGCATGCAATATTATTTTAATGAAAGAAAAAAGTTTTTTTTTTTTTTATAAGTGACTAAACCCGCGTTTGACCTCAATCTCACCTGATGGTAAGTGACGATGAGGTCGAAGATGAAAGCACAATAAATTTAAATGATAGATAGTTAATATTCTTTTAGATTTAAAAAAACCTTGCAATTCATCTCCGACATCTTCCCTTTTTCAACCTTTTATTCAGGATGAAAATACTTATTGTTATATTATAATAGTAGGTATATTATGTAACAAGTGAGCGAAGTTGCTAATTACAGTCGAGGCTGTGATTTGAGCCCGAGCCGCAGGCGAGGGCTTAATAATGAGCCGAGACTGTAATTAGCAACGCTCACGAGTTCCATACGACGTTTTTCAACACACTTGTGAGTAAAAGACAGACATACGTGGTCATAAAATAACAAACACACTTGATAACAAAGCTGCTAATTGTGATTGAAAAATGGCGCCGAACCTCGCGCATGCGCGTAGGTTTTTTTTCCGTCAAATGTGTCAATGTCTGTATAGCATATACAGCCTATTTTAAGTGAAAATGTTTAATTTGGAGTGGTAAATGCAAATATTTTAATATTTTATGACAAATGATTGTAAATAATTTGTTTAATATACAAATTTATTTTACTAATATAAGGCGCAAACATTTAAAAATGTATATGGATTTGAAGTGGTATAAAACCTCTTTGTTGTTTCTGAAAATATTTAGTGTATAACCCGGACCAATAAAATATGCTCTGTTTTCTCGCATATTATTTGCACAAAGGTACAATTCAACTTTGTAGGATTCATTATATTACGCACTAGGGTATAATATATTATGCACGCGTGACTTATAGCCCAGTTTATAGTTCTAAATTCAATAGAATAACGCTCACTTTACGAGCAAGTGTGTTGAAAAAGATGTTTCCGTATCCCTACATAGAATATTTAAATTGCGAAAAATTTGACGAAAATGTGAAAAAGGTGTCATAAACGATTTATTTTTTTGTACTAAGTCAAAGTCAAAAGAATCTTTATTTCGTAAGTATTTAAATACATTTGAAATAAGTCACACAATTTACAAATTGAACTGAATCTACCACTACTTCGGAAAGTCGATCTGTTGAGAAGAAGTGGCAAGAAACTCAACAGCAATCATCTTTTAAAAATACACAATAACAATTAACAACCTGGGAATCCCATCTTATTGCATCCGGATATCTTATAGTTAAACTTGGTACATCCTTAAATTTATCGAAGGGTTAATAAAAGAGACATTAATAATGACACATTACTTTGTAACTGAAACTAATGAAACAAACAAGGCCTATTAATATTGATATACTTAATTATTTACTCATCATGCTTAATGAAACAATTGGCGCTTCACAAATGTCACTCAAGTGTCAGGGATTCATTAATATTGTGTCATATAGACATGACAAAGAGAATTGTCAATTTCGTTTGAAGCAGTAGACAATATAGCTAAGAACTTTAGGATTACAAGACAGGAATACATTTTGGGGGGTACTTGTACTATGAAACCAACTGAATATTGGCCCATTTTGCTGAAAATTCGTTTGAAACTGTCAAACTTGTAAGGTCTATCGCGTATAATGCACTTATGACTTTTTAGATAATGTACGAATTCTTTACTCATTAAATGTCAGTGTCGAATGAAATGATAACAAGTTCGTCACCAAGGAAACCTATCTTCAAGCAAATATCGACCTACTAGTTGTCCGATGGTACTTTTCGAAGTTGTTGAACCTTCATGAAACCTTTCAGGGTACGACTGTCTAATGTATTTTCCGGGTTGAGGTTGAGGTTTTTTTCATGTCATGATCAATTTGTACTGTATATACCTATTTGTATTAATTTTTATAATCCTGACTGAAAAAGAGTGCCAAGAGTTTTTTCCGCCGGCTTTTTTTTGCCTCTTGGTTTACTGTAATATCTTATTCAATAACTATCAACACCTTGTTAAAGCCGAAGTACAAAATTGTGAAGTCATTAGGCGGCCATTCGATGGTCTTATGATGATAAAAATTCATTTATTGAAAAAATTAATTTCATTTCATTTTTCATTTTCATTTCATTTCATTTCGAATAGCCAATGAATATATGTCGTAAAAGGCGACTAATTCGAGTGACACCCGCTTGGTGATAGGATCCGGTCCAAGTTTTTAAACATCACGATAATAGTAGAGTTATTACGGTTTTTAAAAATAAAATTAGTTTTTTTTTATATTTGGTACATGCACGAGTACTATACGGGGTAAATGGTGTCAATGTTTAGATACTGACGGAGAGCACTCTGTACTCGATTCTGATCATAATTAAGTAATAAAAGCAGGTATTTAATTTATCACTAGAATCCCCTATAAATAAATACTACTTTGTAACTATTTACTTTACATACAACTGAGTCAATCGCGGCACGTGACCTGGAACACGGATCGCTGCAAACGCTAGTGTGACCATGCTTTGCGTAATCAATTCCTTAACTTTCGGTTAAGTTTACTCAGTAAATAATTAACATTTCTTTTTTATTTTTTTTTCTCTTCATGTATGATCTCAACCTATGACGTCCTTGAATTTCAATAGTGACCAACCAGTCACCCTATATAAATAAATAAGTATCAATTTGAAACTACTTCAACTAGCGGCAACAACTGAAGGCCTAAATTTGAATTTTAAACATTCCCGAGCGGAGTCGAATGCAGGAGCTAGTTTTATAATAAACTCTTTTACGGTTATAAGCGGTGTACGCTGTACGGTTGTACAGCGCAGCGGTGCTACTGCGGAATTAACTTCCTCATAAAATTTAAACGCTCAAATGATTTTACAATTTAAAAACTGGTTATTTTACATTGAAAAAGCTGTTCTATAAAATTCTCTTTTTGTGTATTTAAAACTCATGTTGTTTTCATAGCTTATGCATTTTATATTAATCGTTAAATAAATAAAATAGCAACTATAACAAAAAAAAGGATTTCGAGTTGAAAATTATATTATAAAGGTTACTAAATTGTCAACCTGACACATGTCAACTCAGTAGTACTGTAATTAAAAGGTAAAATTTAAAATATAATGAAATGCGACAAAATTCAGATAAAAATGTAAATTATTTAATTAAAGAGAAAAAAATAAAGTACCATTAAGTCTTCGCCAATATTAAATAAATTAGAACCAACTTACAGCGATTCACATATTTTTACATTTATTATATGTAGTTGTGTATCAGTAGATACGTATAATTATTTATACATATAATTCAACTAGCCACCGCGCGCGGTTTTACCAGCGTAACTTTTGATCCCGTGGGAATTTCGGGATAAAATGTAGCCTATAACCTTCCTCATGAGTTGGGCTATCAAATGCAAAAATAATTTTTCAAATCCCACTTGTAGTTTCTGAGATTAGCGCGTTCAAACAAACAAACAAATTCTTCAGCTTTATATATTAGTATAGATTTGTATGTACCTACAATGTATACAACAAAAACCCTGTGTATGCTTTTCTAAATCCACATCAAGCAAGATCGATTAGACTTAAGGTAAAATTCGATTTCTGTCACCAAAAAATAAAGTGTATTTTCCTATAGCAAAATGTTTAAAAACTATCCGTACTATCGACTTTTATAAGATTTCATACTAATCTTTATACAGGGTCTTTTTTATGAAGATCAAAATATTTTAGGAGAAGGTTAAGAATCATGTGTGGATTCAATTATTGAAAAAAAAAATTTTGTTAGGTAAATTAATATTTTATGATTCTCTTAAGTTAACAACATTTTAGTTTAATCTGTTATTTACGACCAAATAGGAAGAAATAAAAGCGTTTTTCCAAATTTCTATTAAAAAACGTTAAGCCTCGATTTTTCAATAGTCACAAAAATTTGGTCACTTAAAAGAATTGTAAAACTTTAATTTAAAAAAATATTTAATTTTTTTGTCATAAATTGAATCCAAACGTCGTTGTTAACCTTCTCCTAAAATATTTTGATCTTGATAAAAAAGACCCTATATTTTACACAACTGGTGCGAAACTTCTGATCACGAGAGTCACAAAGTTACAAAACAACGACCTTCGTATTCGCAGCCAATTAATTTTACAACTACCTCCGAAATATATTTTCAATAAATTTAATTAGTGTGGGAGTAGTGACAATGGCATATTGTTATTTCGAGTTATTCGAAATATCTCTACTTTCGATTTGTAAAGCTGTAGTTGAATTTCGAAAACAATGATGTTATTTACAGAACTGGAGCGTACTGTAGAGACCGATATCTTATTTCGGACCTCATACCTTTATTATAGCTGTGTAATAAAGTTATGTCTTCCTCTACATCATATAAAGGAATACGTCTGTCCGTCTGTACACTTGGATAATCTTTGGAACAACTAAACAGATAATCATTTGCTTTGCACCAGTCCTAGGGTACGTTTATGCACAAGCGGCGGGTCGCGCGGGGCTTTTTCATCAATTAACTTTAGAAACGGGATATTTACCTTTTTTTTATTTTTGAGATCTCGATATTTTTATAAACTTGGTTAATAAGTTATAATAATAAAGCCATATTGGCCAGAAACCTTTCAAGGCCGTGATTCGGCGGGGTTCGCTTCCAGCGCGCATGCAAAAAGCGATTTTGCTTAAAAGTGCTCGAATCGTTCGCCAGTTTCTGTCTCTCTTTTACTGATCCTCGACCGACGACTGGTCAAATTGTAATTCCGACTAAGAAAGCGTGTATGTAGCTTTGAAGATGTCACTGAACTTATAAATAAATATTTTAACAATATTAAAAATGACAATTTGGGCCGCCTCATCGCTTAAAGCGATTTTTTGCTGGCAACCCGGGTATGGTTTTCAAGTTATTAAGTCAGTTTTCATTTGAAAGACCACGATAGTTTTAAAAACTATAAAATCCTTGTCTTTCAAAACGTCTTTTATGAAATGGCGCTTGAAGACAATGCCAAATACATTACTTCAATTTTTAAGCGCTCGCCAATTTTTATTTTTTTTGCAAAATACTACAATCTGAAAAAATGGAGTAGGTACCCCTAATAACACAAACACACGTAATTACCACTACAAAAAGCGATGAATATTTAAAGCCTTGTGTTGTGATAGATAAGGTTAAATTCCATGTGACAGGGGATTTCCGAAGTTAATGAAGCATTTATTTGGTCAGGCGAGGCCGGAATACCACCAGTTTTCATTGCAATTAACTCCAGTATTGTGCTGACAAAGTTCAACTGAAATATAAGTGAAATTCATTAATGTTCAACCGAAATATGACTGGAATTTATTGCGGTTCCATTTTAGTAATAGCGACATTATTTGCAACAGTAAATTAAATGTTTTCCGAATACCTTGTACGCGAATTTGTAAGTAAGTACATTCATCTTTGTTTACGTGAACAATTTAGTTTATAATGGAGGTGTTAGGGTATATACCACGAGCCTATTATTAAAGTAGATAAATCAACAAGGTACCTCAAATAAATGAAAAGTAAATGTGTTAAGTTTTATAAATTTATTTGGTTTATTAGACAATTTTCTTTTTAGAAAGACTAATAAGTACTAAGTTCTTGGACTAAATCCTTTTCAAATTTTCTTTCAATATAAAAAAGCTAAAAAAATACATACATACAACACTTTTTATATGTATTTTTTGTTTTTTGTAAACAGCACGTGTATTGAGTTGAGTAAAAATTATATCTTTGGGAACAAGGTGTTCGTTCCCAATCCCCAGAAAAAGGATGGCAGGCCGCGGCCCACGGCCCGACGCGACGGTTGACGTCGGGATGTCGTATATATGTTAGCTGCTATATAAACTTTGATAGCGCGATGTAGGAAACTTCGTCGTGTCGTAATCTAAATATTGCTCAATAGAGCGTCGCTAGATGTTGCTTCATACCTAATATCAATGAATCTCTATTCCAATTAAACTGGATCCCAACCTAACAAATCACCGGAACAACATTAAAAAAGAAAACATCCTGTCGGCTCCAAATAAAAAGGTATCAAAACCATGGCTAAATTTTCAAAATCTTCGGAAGTAAATTCAAAAGTGTTCCATATTCCAAATAAGTCGGAGAATTACCAACTGCTAGGCGGAAATCGAAACGCCGCACCGCCGGCTGACTGACAGACGTCGATGCGTCAATGCGCTGTAGGACTGACGCGTATGCCCTAGAGGCCACAATAGGTAGAGGTACCGTCAGCAAAATAATAGTATTTATAGGTCAGTGTTTGACCTTGACCTCGCCTAATCTTAATGGCATACGTTGACTTGACAAGCGAAGATAAAATAGTTAGTAAACCCCTGAATTTATGAAGTGGATTTATGAAAAATGTTATTGACATTATACAACCAGATACGTTATCCAAGTTATCCTGCTAATTCCTCGCACATGCGATTATTCCGTAAACATAAGAAATATTAAAAACCCTTGAACTGACATCGAGAGGATTAACTAATAAATAAAATGACATCAACACTTTTTTTTTAAATAAGGCGATACTAACATAAAAAAAAGTATTGACATTGACGTTAGTATGAATGTTTAAGTTACCTTAAGTTTCGCAATACTTAGGCAGTCAAAGCTCATACCTACTTAGGTGTGCTTTACTTAAATGTCAGTGTAGAGGAAAATCTTGATGTCTTTTAGGCATCCGGAGGCTTATTTGATTTAATTTAAAAATACTATATATTAAATTAAATAACTAACCAGATCTTATCGTACGCTTACGGCGATTAAAAAGGCTCCTTAACAACGGGTTAAAATGTATGGTATGGCTGAAAGCATGTTCCTTTCAATATTTAATTCAATAATGCACTTCGTTTTTCCTGACCGTACCTCAGCGCACACCGCAGTCCCGGTGCACTGTCGCTTCGTTCCGTTATCCATTATACGACACAAACGTAACACGATACTTTAGGCAGACTCGTTTGACAGTGAAGAGATGGCATAACAATGGCTTTGCTGCTAGCTATAGAAGATCCCATGATAACTTGTGACGGGGCCTAGTTATGCACTAGATGAGAGAGTTATCATTTTTCATGAGATACCGTTATGCTTGCTTCGTTTATATTCTTCTCTTCGAAATGGTTGCTTCATTTCAATTCTTCACAAAGAGTGTGTTATAAGGTTGTGTTTGCTTTTTTGTTTTATCATTGGTCAGACAGAAGTCTCAAGAGTCCATTAAACAGATGTTTTATTTGAATGCATACAATGTTTTTAATGTTTCCTTTAAGATATCTCAATGAGGTCCTGTTAATTGTGTCCCAAAAATATGTATTTATTTATTCATAGATCACCAACATAATAATGAACATAGACTATAGTAGATAGGTATTAACTAAACACTATTATATTTACAGGTAACGAAAACATGCTTGGGTAAAACATAAAAAGTTACACAATCAATAAATAAGAGAAATTACAAATTAAAATTAAATTATACTGTTACATTAAAATTATGAAATAAAAAAAATACATGTTATCGTAGCGCTTTAGTATAAAAGCACGCACAGTCAAGCAGTACGTTTTGAGGTGTATCTTTTGTCTTATGGCAAGATCTGTATAGTCCTTCAAAGCAGCAACACGGTAAGCCCCAAATTGGCCCCCAATTGTGCAGCTCATAGGATTCTAAGGTGTGGCGCTTTTACATGTTAGCAGCACATTGTTTGTTTAGATGTTTGTTCTGACATGGGACATCACTGGTAATTCTCCCTTATTCGTCATTTTCCCTGACTCGCCAGTTTCCTTATTCGTCAATGGCAACAAAATCTTTAATTTGACAATTTCCCTGACTCGTCATTTTATATTAAGAACTATTGGCTAACTGCGTATTTAATACATTATAACGAATGATTATTTTACAATATATAGTGGAATTTTATTAACGCTACGCTGGGATTCCTTTTCAGATATTACGCAATTGTTAATGCTAAGAGACTTTTATTAAAAACCTTCGAAATAATGATTTCAAAATAATGATTAAAAAAGCCTAGTGGAGCTTAAGGCGGTTTCTGTGTCGCAGCATTTCGATCGTAAACTCACAATGGGGTTAAATATCGGCGGAAATATAATGCATATTTTGCCAAAAAATGAATACCTAATAGTGTGATTTCGTTAAAATTCTATTGCAGTTCACTGGTCAAGGTGTTTGATAGGAATGTCAGAGGTTCGAGTCCCAAGAGAATAGTGAAGGAAAAGGTCTTTAAAAAAAAAGTCTCAAGGGTCGTTTTAACAAAAATTTAAAGCTTACTTGATGAATCTGTGTAGTTAGTGTATAAGTCATGGTAGTTTAATTTTTTATTTCTGTGTGTAGATCTAAATGTTTTATATACCTCTTTTATTTCATGGGAAAACTTACAGTTAGAACTAATATAAAAACAGAAATGATATTCCATAATTTTCGAATATTTATCTTGATAGTTCCTGTAAAGGACTGAATTCGGAATACCGACATCCATTATTGGGTTCCGAGTTCGGGGACGCAAGTCTAATTTCTAAAACCGACGGTAGTTCGCAAATTCAGCACTAAATGTTCAAGTGACAATTATGTTTGAATTCCGAATCTAAGCTAGATTCGAATTACGAATTCAGTTCGATGAAGACAAATGTTTTCTTGGAAGTAGTAAAATCTGATCTATAATGATTAATGATATATCTATAAACATAAACATTTATTTATTTAGATAATCTGCACATTTTTACAATATTAACCTAAAAAATATAATATTAAGGAATACAATTGTCTAAGTGCCTGAACTAGGTTTACCCTGTTTTTCAGGCGAAAGGGGTCTCAAATATTAATTAAATTACTTTAGTAGAAAAGGAAAATTTGCCGGAGTATTGGGAAAATATTTAAGAATCCGAACAAGATTTTAATCTAGGTAGTAGTTTTATAAAATTGTTAAATTTTGTAAGTGGCGTGGGAAATGGTTAAGGTAATTATATAATACTTATTGCAGCGAGGCTAGCATGCTACCGTCGACAACGATAAATCGGGCCTTTTATCGATATTTTCTTGGAAAATGGTATTTAGTGTATGTAATTTATTAAGATGATGACATATTTGGTTCTTTGGTCTTAATCATGGTATCAAATCGAGTAATTCTATCTATCATGGTGCGCATATTAGCTTACATAATAGGATAAAATTACAAAATAATATTTATCTTGTCGATTCGACTATTTATCGATGGTTGCATGCTAGCCCTGCAGATGGATATATTATTTTTAAATTTCAAATAAAAATAATGATTTATTTATTATTAAAATATTATCCATGTCCTAATTGCACACACACATACACATTAAATTTAGATACCTAAATGGGAAATTCAAAGTATTTGGAAAATCGAGTAAATTAAACGACAAACAGAAAAATCCTTAAGTTTTCTGCGTTTGGACTCACATCCCAGTAATTCAGGCGTGTTCCACCATATCTATCTACAGTAGGCTAAGTATTCGGAATGCATTTGTTAACCCTATTGGATTTCGGGATGCATTTGCGAACCCCTTTCGACTAGTTCGTTATTGGCTTGCCGAGTAACTCGTTTTGCTGGCATGCGGGACCAATCTATTTGCCGATGCACTTTCGAATGCGGAATAAAGCGAAAAGCCTTTACATATGTGATCACTTAATGTACTTTTATGTGTTTCTAGTTTAGCTTTGCATTGTAACGAGTTTTTTTAAGAAACTGAGTTTTCTTTTTTTGTCGGCGCGTGTTTAAATATAAAATTATAAAATACTGAAGCAGAGAATTATGATGAAACTAAAAAATAAGGAAAGAGGTGTACAGAGCAAGAATGGATGGTGCTGTCGGAAGGGGCCGCCTTAGGCGAACGTATAATAAATAATAAAAATGTTTATTAATTTCAGAAAAGCATAAATTACAAATATTGGCTTAAATATACGAGTAAGGATAGAACATTGGTGCCTGAACTAGGATAATCCTGTTTTTCAGGCTGGAGCGTGCTAAAATAACATTTAAAAATCATTCAAATTAAATATAACTTCTATAAAATAAAATATGGATCTTAAATACAAACATAGTAGAATCTTTTTAAGTATTCTTAAGAAATAAAAATAAAATAGGAAATTGTGACAATTTTAAATCTAAGAGATGTACTTACATAATTATTTCATTTATTAAACCTAATTACTAATTTATGCTAACATTATCAAACATATACTATGATGATCAAATTTGCGACGTTCCTAAAAAGGTAGTTAAAAGTACCTAGTTAAAAGTACCCGTAACCGGCGATCATGTATGAAAAGATTAATGAAGCGTGGAGGAAGCGAAAGAGGTATGTCTGGATCGAAGCAATTGGTGTTCCCTCGTCTCTGCCTGCCCCAAGGGGAAACAGACATAAGGTTATGTATATATGTAACTAATAAATACCTAATACTATTAAACTTATTAAATAAACGTGTGCAAATGTGAGAAGGAATGCATTGATGTATCCTTTAACGTTGATTGTTAAAAACTGTTAGGTTCTACATTTCAGTATATTTTCAAATCTTCATAATTTATAAAACTGTTCCGTTACTGACAGACAACGTACAGCCATAACTACTGGACGTAAAGAGCTGAAATTTGGAACATACATTCCATATGGAGTGTATGGGAGCACTAAGGAAGGAATTCCCGAAATTCCCTCGGGAACGGGAAATATAGGACTTTTTAGTTTGTGTGAAAAATCTTAAGTGCACGAACGCAGTAGGTGTCTTTCAGTAGGTGTCTGATAGTTATGGTTATAGAAGGAGTTTCTGAAATGCCCACAGGAAGAGTATAAACTACCCTATATGCGAATACGAAGTTGCGGGAACAAGCTGTTAATTAATAAAGAGTAGCAGCATTGGTAGTCAAAGTCGCCGGTAAACACTGGGTCCGAGCGTGGAAAACCTTGAGGGAGGCCTATGTCCAGCCATTTTCTCCAAAGGTGGGCATCTCCTGTCTCATGATGATGACAAATACATTCATTACATCACGCCTGTTTCCCTTAAGTATGGGGTACGCACAATACCAACTAATATTCAATTCTATGTTATATAATTTTAAATCATCATTTTGGACTTCATTATTTTTATTCTTACTTATTGGATTTAATTTAATTTATTGCCGACCAAATATATTCTGACATGTTTTAATAGTTATTTATTATGTACTTTCAATTCATATATTATAATTTCTAGCGTGACATTTTACTAATAAATATTAAAAAGTGACTTTATGCATATTCTATTACTGACATGTACTAATTTAATTTCTTATATATTTGAGGATCAAACGAACTTCTAAAGTGAAGTTCGATCCTAATTATGTGAACAGCTTCTTTCGAAGCGATTGAGGTTTACTTTATGTAGTAGCGCCACCTACTGCTAGCCTTTGCACGGATTTTAGAGTCTATGATAAGGGTTCTTTTCTTTTTTTTTTTTTTTTTAACAACTGTCACGTTTCGCTCCCTATGTCAGCATCCAGTCTACAGAACTCATTTTGTTTAAAGTCAATCTGTCTTATTCCTGTTTGTTCATTTCACTATATTGGGGTTGGGTAAAATACAAATATAAATTGAAATTACTCCATGTTGAAACATATTCATATTATGCTTATTTCAAAGCATAATAACGGGTGGGTTTATATTAAATCGCTTCGAAAGAAGCTGTTCACATAATTAGGATCGAACTTCACTTTAGAAGTTCGTTTGATCCTCAATTATATTTCACAGCTTCTTTCTTTGCGATTGAGGTTTACTTTATGTAGGATGTTTAAAGATTAGTTATAGTGAAATGAATTGGCAGAGTAGTAAGGTAAAACTCTTCAATAGTAAATAAACATACTTATTGAAAACAATTCAACAATGATTAGGCAAATTATTTTTCGTTACAAAGTTTGTTATAATTTCTAGCAAGGACTGAGGAAGAATCCGACCATCCTGCAGTCTTTTTGATAGGTCAATAGAAACTCCTAAATAAATAGCTCTTGATGTAGCAGCATGTCATGTACTATGTGCACTAAAAATATTTTCATCAATACCACTGAGAGTTAAAGTGTTTTTAACCCAGTGACTTAAAGTTTGGAAACCTATATGTTTCTTAAAACTAATAAACAAATTATCAGGTTTCCTTAAATTTTCGTTTTATTTATATACCTACATCTGTAAGGTTTTTGCTGGACAAATTTCTGGACGAATATTAAAAAACGGAAACTTTACCAAGGTCTGTTTACTATTAAATTTAGAGGTTTTTATAAACCCTTTTATAAGTACCTTTTTTAGTTATTAAAATATTTTTAATCTTTGTCACGGATAAAATTTGAACACGATGTTCCGTTACAAGAGCTATTAGTGTAACAGTTTTCTTGGAAAAGAGTCTTTAAGTCAAGGTCTTCATTAGGAAATTTTGTAGGTAAGTAGCTCAATACAACTGCTGGATCCCAGGTAAGATCATACTTGATGTGGTTGGTCTTCACATAACGACTCCTTTCATGAAACTTTTTAACCTGTCATATTGGGAATTTATGTTTAATATTAATGATAATGCAGATCTATAGCTATTAATAGTACCGTACTTAGCACCTTTTTCGAAAATTTCAGTTAGAAAATGAACAATTATTGGTTTAGAAGTTTGAGTAAAACTAAAATTATTATTTTTGCAATATTCAATCCACGCCTTGATACCTCCTTCACACTGTCTCGGTAAGAATTATCCAACAAAGATGCCAACATAATTTCAACGGACTTTGAAGACAGTGATCTTTTTACTAACGCTTTCTGAACAATTTCGCGACAACCAAGGTTAATGTTTAATGAAGGTTGTACGCAGATCTGAAAGGAGATTTCAGCGAATTAGTATTTAGTAAATACAATCACAACACAACCTTTTAAACAATGGCAACCATAGTTGCGTGGGCCAGTATGGTACTACCACAATACCCACAGACTTTTCACTAACAATTTTCTGAAGAGTTTTTGCATCTGGGTCATTTTTCCAGGTTACATAAATAGGACATTATAAGTTGCATCTGTTTGCAAAAAGATCAACCGATAGTATTCCAAACCTATTTGTTATATTATTAAAGGTATAGTCACTTAGATCCCATTCAGTGTCATTAAACTGTTTTCGTGACAAACTCTCAGCTTCTATATTATCTTTTGAAGTAATATAAGATGTAAAGATATTGATCTTACGCATTTCACGCTATTTCCATTGGTCTCGGGTAATATGATCCATATGTGAAAACTGAACACTACCCATTCTATTTATACAGGTAATGGTAATATCTATTCTTAACAATATATCACAATCGTAACTACCATAATTATGCGAATGTTTTAAGTCCGAAAAAACTGCTTTTAATTCCAGAGTATTAATGTGTAGCGACGACTCGCTTTCCTTCCAATGACCCGCTGCCTCTTTTCCATCACAAAACCCGCCCTAGCCAGTATATGATGCGTCAGGATAGATAGTTTTAGTGTGTTGGCCTGTTCTAAGAGGAGAAAAGCCCTCTTCTAGATAATTTAACCACCAAGTAAAATCATCTTTATTATATCTGGGTAAATTCACTACCTGATCATAAGTAGGATTTTTATTTGGTGACAATATTTTAAATTGCTCGAATAACTTTGTGTATTATTTTTTCTATTTTAAGAACTTTTTTTTTTTTTTTTTTGTGGGTAGTTTTAAAATAATTTTCTCTGAATCAAAAATAAACCCAAGGAATTTACATTGTGTTCTAGGAACAAAGCAACCTTTTTTCGTATGCATTATGAAACCTAAATTTATTAAAATATGTTTTGTAATCCAAACATTCTCATTACAATCATCACAATCTTTGCCAATGTAAAATATATTATCTAGATATATTATGGATGAAAAAATTATCCCGACGTAAAAATTCCATGACTGGTTTTAATATTTTAGTAAATACTTATATAAAGAGCGGTGCATAAGTCAAACGTTTAATATTTGAATTCATATAAAACGTTGTTATATTCAAATCGAAGGTACTTTCGGAAAGACTTATCAACATTGATGAAAAAATAACATGTAGCATTGTTTTGTTAACTTACCAGCGGTTCTGTAATCTTCCATTTTGAAGTGTTTTGTAGTAAATTAATTCAAAGATTTTAAATTATGTATGAAGCGATTTTCACCGTATAGCTTGAGCACAAGAAAAAATTTGTGATAAAATTTACCTGGCTCATGAGAACATACGAATATAGCATTTATTTTTAATAGTTTATCCAACGCTAAAATATAATCTTTATGGCCATGTATTGACCTTGGGTAAACACAAGAGCTACTTTGTTTAGCGGGCAGATATTTAAAAGGTCTTTAGTAACCAGCTATTCACGATAATATTAATGGATCACTCGTTATCTAAGCCCATTTTTGATGAAAATATCGTAAACGTCCATCGCACTGCACCTGGTGGTTTATTTCCGCTGGTTGCTAGTGTTCCACGACCGTTCGTGGTAGGTCCTACGTGGCGGGTACGTGTAGCTCTGCTGTGGAGCTCGAGCCGGCAGCTGTGGCTGCGGAGATGACGTCGTCGTTTTTTGCAATTTGCAGCGTTTCAGCAACATCTCCTCCCAATAGGTAATCATCGCAACTTGTATTGGTCAGCGTGTCACGCAGGCATACGTTTATGGAACTCATTATTATGTTACGATGAGTTTTAGTTTCCCTATTCTGGTTACCGCGACAAGCGTAACTCAGCAGTTTTAAAAGTTTTTGCTTCAAAGTTTCATTGAAAATGATTACCATCGCTTGCGATAAAGCTGCCAAGGCGATTCCAATTTGCCCCTTTTTTTTTTTTTTTTTTGTTGATGTATAGAATCTCGTTTGGTAAGAGTTTCAGCCAATGCTGCTTTTGCTTCTAAATTTAATAAAGGGAGCAAGTAAATATTTGCAAATTGCGGGTACAAGATAGTCCTCAACAGGCTTATCTTTAGATTCTTTAGATCTTCAGCCGACAGCTGCTGGTTTTTAGACCTCTTCCGGGACATTAATCGTATCAAAAAAAAGGCTGATAATGACGGAGGTAGCTCGGGCACTTCAAATCTTGGATTCGGCGTGCAAGATCGTCTCCACCGCAAATCAGATTAATCGCCAACGGCGATATTATCTGGTAACTGACTAATCAAAAGAATTAATTATATGCATCGAAACTCGATGACTACACGCACATACCATGTGGGTAGTTTTGTGTCAACGACATTTTTTCTAATATTTATTAAAATTATATTAGAGATTCTCCACCGTACATCAGATTAATCGCCAACGGCGATATTATTATCGAGTAACGGACTAAATAGGAGAATTAATTGTATGCATCGAACCTCGATGACTACACGCACATACAATGTGGGTAGTTTTTGTGTCAACGACATTTTTTCTAATGTTTACTAAAATTATATTAGAGATTCTCCACCGTACATCAGATTAATCGCCAACGACGATATTATTATCGAGTAACGGACTAAATAGGAGAATTAATTGTATGCATCGAACCTCGATGACTACACGCACATACAATGTGGGTAGTTTTTGTGTCAACGACATTTTTTCTAATATTTATTAAAATTATATTAGAGATTCTCCACCGTACATCAGATTAATCGCCAACGACGATATTATTATCGAGTAACGGACTAAATAGGAGAATTAATTGTATGCATCGAACCTCGATGACTACACGCACATACAATGTGGGTAGTTTTTGTGTCAACGACATTTTTTCTAATAAGTCCCAACACCGTTGGGTTCTTCGGAATTTGTAATTTGATGTCTCAACCTCCTCGAATTATTTTCTTGAGAATTTTCTCTTCCTTCGATGCACAATTTTTACCATTTAAACTTTTAAAATTTAACTAGCTAATTAATATATTTTAGTCGACGTGCGCAGGCTACAGCACGGAAACGCAGAATGAGTTCTGTAGACTGGATGCTGACATAGGGAGCGAAACGTGACAGTTGTTAAAAAAAAAAAAAAAAAAGAAAAGAACCCTTATCATAGACTCTAAAATCCGTGCAAAGGCTAGCAGTAGGTGGCGCTACTACATAAAGTAAACCTCAATCGCAAAGAAAGAAGCTGTGAAATATAATTAGTATTATTAACTTCAAATCGGACATATTCTTATTATAATTGTGGTGACTCGGAATGAACGAGTGAATGGGAATAAAGATTGAGGCATCGAGGCGCCCTCTCGTATCTCTGTTATGGCATTGACCGGTTGACAGCGCGTGCGAGTGGACGTGTCGACTCCTCTGACTAAGTACTGATTGTGTTTTATTTCACCCAGTGCTAGTAGAAATCGGCTGAACGCCACAACTGGCGACGAGGATAAATATGTGAGTACATATACTATTATTCTGCAAAAGCAGAACAAATGTGTTACTGTGTTTAAACTGGTCCATAATGAGCAATTTTTATATTTGATATGAAATAAAAAAAAAAAAAGAGAAAGTGTAGATTAATATATTAATATTTATACTGACACTCTGTAAATTTATTTCAGAAAGTATTACAAAAGTCCCTTGACGCATAAAATTATTTTTAAAATAAATTTAAAGTGAATCTTACTAAGTGCCTTACTTTTATAATATGCTTTGAGTAATAAGCTTACTATCATATCAATATCAAAATTCAATAATAGTTGTATCTAGAATCACAATTGTTCAATACTAGTTAGGTACAAAAAATTCTCATTGCATAAATGCAAATTTGCTCATTTTGGATAGATTGTTAATACATACTTATGAAAAGTTTCGTGTAAAATTCTATGGTTATACAGTTTCATCATTAAAATGAGGTTAAAAAATTACTCAATGATAAACTAATGTAAAATAACATGAATTTTGCAAAATGTTTTTCAACTCTGGTTACCTGAATTTGATCAAGTAATCAAAAGTACAAAAACCCTAAATTATCGTTTGGAATATTCATGAGTCATCGTGTTAATAACAACCCATTCGAAGTGTTTTTGTCAAACAATGTTAAAGTTGAAAACTTCTTAGTGACAATGGATAATTAACCCATTAATAAGAAATAAATAGATTAGTCTTGTAGAAACAATAAATATAAGCGATTTGCATTTAAGTGAATTGATAATTGATAAATCAGGTTGCCTGTATCAATCAATTTATGCAAATAAAATGTTTCTATGAGATTGTACAATGATGTTTTTGTCAAACAATGTTAAAGTTGAAAATTTCTTAGTAACAATGGATAATCAACCCATTAATAAGAAATAAATAGATTAGTCTCGTAGAAACAATAAATATAAGCGATTTGCATTTAAGTGAATTGATAATTGATAAATAAGGTTGCCTGTATCAATCAATTTATGCAAATAAAATGTTTCTATGAGATTGTACAATGATGTTTTTGTCAAACAATGTTAAAGTTGAAAATTTCTTAGTAACAATGGATAATCAACCCATTAATAAGAAATAAATAGATTAGTCTTGTAGAAACAATAAATATAAGCGATTTGCATTTAAGTGAATTGATAATTGATAAATCAGGTTGCCTGTATCAATCAATTTATGCAAATAAAATGTTTCTATGAAATTGTACAATGTACTTCTCATCTAATGCAACTAAAATGTTCCCATGAGGTTGTACAATGTACTTCCCATCTGATGGTATAACGAGTAGTGTTTGTGTATCTGCTAAGTAGATACTGTACACTGTCTCATGTCCGCAAGTTGGAGTAACGTGAAACGGCCAGTCGGTCGAGCGACGGAGTCGGTGTCTGACGTTACCTAGGGCTCGGCGTGACAGTGAACCCGTAACCCAGGAGGGGCACTACATAACAACTTTTAAAACAACTGCACTAAAATAGTTATTGTGTCATCACAATGTTATGTTTATTTAAAAAAAATATATAATTAATTGGCTGTTGTAGGTTTTCATTGCATAAATACAACAAACAGTAAAAATATGATCCGTTAGCTCTTTACTTTTACAAATGTAACATTACTTAATATGTCATGTAATGATCAATAAGATTCGTCGGTTAACATAAACAAAATCAACTATGTTGCTTACAAAAAAAAAACTATTATAACTAGTTAGAAAGGTGTATTCATTCTGCCATTAGTTATTAAATTTTCGAAAAACAATTAATTTATCTGAAATGACACAAATGAGTGTAAAATGGAATAACTTACAATAATTTTTATAACGTATACTTATACTCAAAAAACTAAATATATTAAATTAAATATTTCCCTGACAAAATCGAGTCAACTGAAATTTCATAACGGAAATGAAATTTATTGGAACGATTTGAAATAAAATAATAATTAATTGGAATTAATGTCATTTTGGTTAAATAAAGGTCAACTGAAATAAAGTAGATATCATATTAGATACAATTAAAATAAGCGTTAGAGCTTCAAGCGTGGTTTGAAAGTTTTCTTTGTAGCCACCGAAATTGATGCTACTTTATTGTATTCTGCAGGGCTGTCCCAACAAGAAATTTACTATAATATTCCTGGCGCACATGTCAAAGACAAGGAAATATAGATGTCTATAAGATAGCAGTAGGGGAGTAAACGAATATTTTTTCCTCAACAAAGTTACATGTATGAACGTCATGTCTTTCGATTAATGCGCCACGAAAATGCTAAAGAATTTGAAAAGTTTCTGGTTAGGCTTCGAAAGCAAATTTCGAAATAAAACTTCTCTAACGAAAATGATAATCTGATAAGACAGATTATAGAAAAGTGCAGTTGTTCAAAGTTAAGAAAGAAAGTTTTTTACTAGGAGATAACTTTACCATAAATATGATAATTTCTGAATCAAAACGCCAAAACAGTCGAAAGACAGATGAGCGGTTTGCAGAATAAAGAAGTTGCAAGAAAAAAAAAATGAAAAGAATATGAGATTTATTGAAAGTGTTAAGCAGGTCATTTCAAAAAACAATAGTGCACATGCACCATCAAACGAAAGCCTGCTCAAACGTCTCATGATAAAAACACATCCTAACGACAATAAAGAGTCTCGGCGTAGGCAAACTACCAATGTCGATTACATATTTTACATCGACGATGATGCAAATGTCGTATTGGCGATGTGGATGTCGATTTACTAATAGATTCTGGCATCAAATGTAATATTTTGTCACAAAATATTGAGGAAATGCTAAAGAGATGTTCTGTGGTAGTATCAAAACAGGCAAAACATTCATAGCTTACCTAACCCTAACTATGCTGGGTTTATTTAATGCTCCCGTCCCATTTGGAAATGAGTAAACAAAAAAAATGCAAATTTATAAGTGCTCAAGCTTGGTATAAATAATGATTTTATTAATAACATTGGCCCTACATTATCCTAACAATAATGGCGTAAAATTGAATATAATAAGACTAAGATTGGAGGAAGAAAAGTTACCTACTTCCGAAAAGATTTCGAAGCGCGTTGGCGCCACGATTCTTACAACACTTCAAGCTTCTCTTTTACGCTACTACCTAATTTTTATCCAGTTATATAATCGCGGGAACCTTTAATTGGCTCTCCATAGTTTATATTAAACAGTATATAAGTTTGTAACAAAGCTGTTGGTTCTCCAAAAACATACATAAATAAATAAAACGCAAATAAAATTATTTTTATACCATGCATTTTCTTGGGTGAGTTAGGATATAGCTTATACTATATACCAAAGACCAAACTCTTACCCCATTTATTTTTGCCAACTTTTATTGGTCCATTAGAGCCACCGATATTAATTTAATAATGGTTTCTGTATATGATTTTCACTAATATTGCAGAAAGTTTTACACACTTTCAAAGTTAAGTGTCATTTCAATAAAACTTTACAACAAATTCACTTTGTAGTAATATAATGCATTAATTCAACTTCCATGCTGGACTGGGAGTGGAAGAGGAACGTGGAATGTGCCGGCTGCTTCTCTTCCCGGGCAGCGTTTTTACGAAGTCTATACCATTACAGTGAAAGTGCGAACTGAACTGGCTTAGCTTTTGTTAGACAAAAACTTGCCCAAACCCTAATCTATTCTAGTACAGAAATTGACCGAAGTCGCATAGACTTTGTAAGATAACTTCAATGTAACATTACAGCTACAAATGCTATACCATTTGAGTTCGATATTTACCGATCGTTAGCTTAAATAATAGGTTGATACTTAAATGGAAATTTTTCTAATTTTAGTACTAAAATAGAGTTAAATTTCTCGTTCCTATTCTGTATTTGATTGACAAAAAAAAGAAAAACGAATTACTTACAGCAATCAAACTTTTAATAAGTAAAAAATAAGTGCATACACATTACGACACACTTGTTTCGTGTACAAATAATAAAAAATATGAATTAGTTTTTAAAATACAAAATACAAAACGCAGATAATTATTTTTATCAAAAAGATTATTTATGTACCTATGGCACATGACATACATAATACAATGGTAAGTAAAATCATAACAGCATTGAAATTAAGGTTTAGGTAACGTTAATGTTTTTTAGCACTTGCTTGATTTTTTTCTATATTAATACTTATGTTGTGAGGTCTTACGGATTTCTTCTTTTCATGTTTAGTTGGTCTTCCTGACTGAACGCGGCGGCTACCTTGTAAACCTCTATCTTTTCTCCTAGCGACTGATGTTGGTTGGACTCGGATTTTTCGGCCTTTGCTATGTTTGATCGAATGAGATAACAAAGACATTATCTGTGACGATGTTTTTATTTTTTGTAGAGTTTTGATGCACTTTTTAAGTAATGCAGAATTAGAAGGACCAATCTTATCAGTTACTAATATATCAGTTAGTCTCATAAATTCATGTCGCAATTCTTCAACCACTTTCGTACTACTCTGATTCGTAGTTTCGACAATTGGTAAATTGAAACCCACAGCTTGAGAATCACTAATGTGTTGGGGAACATCTCCAGATAAAGCAACAATTGTTGTGTCTACGTGGTTATCATTACAATCCGTGCCGTCTATGTCGTCAATGTTATCATAGAAATTTGTTGAATGTTTTTCACCTAAAGCAATTTTCACGAACTCTTGCCTATCTATTTTAGTCAGCAGTAAGGATTTTTTTAAGAAAACACCATATTTTTGTTCCACTGCACATAGGTGCTTACAGTATGCTCCTCCTTGTCCAAAAAAACAATCGCAAAACTCATTCTCAATATCGACTTGACAACATTCGCTATCTTCATTCTCCTTCACCTCATACAATGTATCTGAAATTTGTTTTATTTGGTTTTGTTCGATCTTGCCCAAATGTTTGCAAAACTTTTCATAAGCTAAAGTCAAATTGCGTCCTCTATTATTAGCAAATTTAAGAAGTCTATTCCTGTGATAATTTTCAAACGTACTTGTGATAAAGTCTATCAGGGCACAAATGTTGAACACTTTGCATCTTTGAAGTATAACATCCTTAAATATCCTAATTGATGCCTCACAATAATTGTTTGTATTATTACCTCTATGCAGTACGTTACTTCGATAGGGTAAACTCCACTCTTCGCGTCTTGTCCAATATATTTCAAAGTATGCTTTAGTGTTGTCGTAGTTTTTTAGGATGTCGTTGTTTAACAGTTCTAACATAAAGCTTTCGGCATCTGAGGTAGATTTAGCAAACAAAATACGTCGAAATAAAAGCATCAAAGGTCTGCGATCAATTTTATTGACTCCGTTTTTACCATCCCAAAGCCAGCGCCAAGTAGCCTGCATGACATGGAAAATGCATAGCAATAAACGCGCTTTTGGAAACATCACCTTTAAAGCATTCCTTTCTGCAGTATCATCGTCCGTCATAATAACTTGTGGTTCGAACATTTTTTCACAAGAAGTCTCTAAGTTTTGCTTTGCTAATTTCAAGGCCAATAAATAATCACGTTCTGATTTATTTCTATGAAGGATAACAGTTACTGGAATTGCTCCAATTTTTGTAGCTGCAAAAATGAAAGTGACACACGTGCTGCTTTGGTCGCAAGACCCACTAGTATCCACAAATATCATTTCATCAGCTAAGCCGGCTTCAAATGATCTTCTCATTACAGGAGTTATAATTACAACGACAAGAGGATTTTCCGTAATGCATTATTTGGCGTCTTGCATTTGAAGTTCCTCCATTTTTAATTTAATCCTCTCAGTAACACTTTGTTCGTCTCTCGCTCCATACTTCTCATTCCTCCATTGCTCATACAAATATGTTATTTGCCTCTCTGTAGGATTTATTTGGGCATTCGCTAATAAAACGCCTAAGTCTTCATTACAATCTTCAGTAATGTGTAACTCATGGTAGGTTTTAGCGGCGGCTGGTGTCATTCCCGAGTCAAAATATCTATAGAATGACTCTTTTGCTTCCACACTACACCTTAATAGACTATACGCTTGAGAAACTTTTACTCGATGCGAATGATCATAGTTAATGGTGATCACAACGCTCTTTCCTTCTCTTAATAAAGTCGATCTTTTTTGAGTTATTGGCGTAACTTTTAAAAACTTTATATTTATACTCGCCTTGCAATTATAGTTCCTATTGCATCCATATTTTTTATCATCTTTTTTATTTTTCTTCGATAGGTGACATGTATATAACTTACGAAATTCATGACGAGAACAGGTTGGAAACGTTTTGTTGACGATCCAATTAGTGTTGGTACTGCGAGAAAACGCTGAGATAAACTTATCACTTTTTTCGTTACAAGTGTCACCATTTGTAAGTTCACACTGAATTTGTGCATGAAAATTATCGTGACTCTTCTCCTCCATTTTTAAATAGCAGATATTATCGCCCAAGATATCACTTAAAACAGATTTTATCATGATCTTTGTACTATAACTGTACTGCATATAAGATCAAAACAACGCAACAGCGGCAACTAAATATTATGATCATAATTCATAACAGAAGTGAACGAAGTAAGAAGTCGGCGGCGGCGACCAATCGCGTTCGCGGTAACCAAAGATGGCGGTGAGCCTCTACTCGATTAGGTTTTGTTCGTAAGTAATGTGTGAAAATATCTCGACAAAAGCTAATCTATTTGAGTGTATATGTACTATACTGTACTAGGTTTTGTCCTTTCATTTCTGTGAAAATATCAAGACAAAAAGCTAATCCATTTGAGTCATTTTTTTTACTGAGACAGATTAGGTATTGTCGAGTAATATGCATAAACAAAAGCTATTCTATTAGAGTCTGACTCGTGACTCAAATAGTATAGGCATTGTAAATACGCTCCCGGGCATGCCGTGGGAGTTAGTTGGGGGACAGAGGTTTTATTGACGGTTTTGCGGGCGATATGCTGGCCCCCTGTCGCTGCAATGGCCTCTCTCCATCATAAAAGTACCTCTGAATTTGTCAAACGAGACCGCAGATGGTTTCATAGCCTCTGGTGTTCTGCCTACACCGTGGGGGATGCAGGCGTGAAGTTATGCACTATGCAATTCACTTGGTTTTAGTTATAGTAACTTGTTCCACTTGAACAGTTAGTGGCAATAATACTATTATATTCGATTTTGTTTGATACTATTTCATGATTTTAACCGAAAAATTTAACAAAGAAATAACAAGAAAAACCAAAAATACTGACTGAGTGAACTGTGGAGGGTCAAGTTCACATGATTTCAAATTGTGTTATTGTATAACTAAGTGCAGTCCAGTTATTGTACTTTGCATCTTATTTGTTGTGCAGTGCTATTGGCCTAGCCGACATTTGCTTATATCTCTTGATTTAGTACCCTTATTGTTTTAGTTCAGACAAAATTGTCTGACTGAGATTACTGAAATTGTAATTAATTTGTAACCATAGTAGGTTAGAAAAGCTATAAATAAAGTCGATCATAACCTGGTTGTGTCCAGGTTGAAGGTTTACAGTCTTTCCCAGGCTGAGAATCGATATAAACTTTCATTATTTAAAGCAAGATGGTGTTGATATTGATAAAATTTATCAAGGTTGTTAAAAAATTGCGTAATCAATTGTCCTTTGAAGCCACCGAAGATTTAGATAAAATCAATACGGACAAACGTAAAATTATAATTTATTGATATTATAACAAAAGCATGTTATTAAGAGCTTAGAATTTAAACCAGTTCCTATCACTTTATTAGGATGTACCTACTAAAGGCTTGAAAAAAAAAACAAAAGTGATTCAAGTTTTAGAAATGACCACTGACAACTCAAAGCCATGTAAAACATTCCAAAGAGCTCATGTTTCTCACAGTCAAGGTAGAAATAACAAAAGCCAAAAATTAATTTCTTTAAATATTCGTAATAGAAAGAGGTTCATCATAAATAATAGATTGTGTCTTCGATATTTGCTTGTATGGAACTAGCTAAAATATTACACAATACTATCCAATATTGAGCGAGGTTAAAATAAGCCAAGCCCAAAAGTCAGACTGGAAAAATGTTTGACTATCTTACAATGCACAATAGTACTCCGCATTGGAAAAAGGCAAATTGCCTTCTTTATAATTCTTTTTAATAGGTTATACACAGGTTAGGTTATACACTCCTACTTACGCTATTCACTTGGAAAATGACGTAGCTCATGAACAGGTCAAGGATAGAAAGAAAGAAATGAAAAAAAAAGGAAAAGACAAGCTGGAGTGTCATCGAAATGTTGTTGTTTTAAAGAAGATCGAGGGTATTTGGTGTGTCATTCCCAGACTGTTTTAATAGGTTGGGGAAATAGTATATTTCATTACGAGTGCGGAAAGCCTGTCATTGCAAAGAGTTCTGACAAATGTCTACACGAGCCGAGGCGCAGCCGAAGGCGAGGGTTGACAGTCGGAACGAGTTGCAATGACGGTTCCGCACGTGTACTGAACGACTATTTTTAATACAGTTGCGAAAAAATTAAGCAATTTTATAAAATATACAAAATGGCGCCAGCCGTGAAAGATTATAAACAGAGTTTTTTTTTGTTTGTTTACCCATTCTGGGTAGGCAAAGGGAACTATGCCCATACAGCCAAGTCGATTTTTTGTATTGACATGAAATGAAAATGAATTTAATGAGATAAAATGAAATGAAACCTAACCTAACTCATTGCATCAAATCATTATATCTGATATTGAAACAAATTAGTAGGTTCTTTTCAGAAATATTTGCATGAATCGTAAAAACTTCTATGAATTTTTTTTTAGTAAAAACTTCGTGGTTGATTTTTTCTTTTTAATAGACATTAGTTTGACATTTGGGAAAGAGAACGCACGAGTGCGGAAAAGGTAAAGAAAAAGCACGAGTGTGCAATAGCCCACATCCCGAACGCTAAACGTCCCTGCAATACGCCACTTTTTGAGCAACTGTATTAAAAAAGTCTTTTCGCATTATAGTACGCAATTCTGTATTGTATAAGAGAATAACTAAACTGATATTTTAGTACTAGTTTCCTATTAGTGTAGTCTTTTATAACAATATGTTAAAATTATATTAGTTAATTAAGGTTATAAAATATGTTAAAATGTCTATAACCCTTCAATAGATTTAAGGATAAGTGTTATGTGAAATTGTTATTGTGTATTTAAAAAGATGATTGCTGTTGAGTTTCTTGCCACTTCTTCTCAACAGATCGACTTTCCGAAGTGGTGGTAGATTCAGTTCAATTTGTAAATAATGTAACTTTTTAATAAAAAAAAAAAAAGAAAAAAAAAGAAAGGAGAGATGTGGTGACTCGGAATGAACGAGTGAATGGGAATAAAGATTGAGGCATCGAGGCGCCCTCTCGTATCTCTGTTATGGCATTGACCGGTTGACAGCGCGTGCGAGTGGACGTGTCGACTCCTCTGACTAAGTACTGATTGTGTTTTATTTCACCCAGTGCTAGTAGAAATCGGCTGAACGCCACAATAATCATTGCACAATTTTACAAATTTAACCAGTTAATGCTTTATTTAAAGTTATAAATTAACCTGTAGCTGAATATCAGCTTATTGCTTTTTAAGCAAATAGGTACGTCTCTGAGCTATGGCTTTTTGCGCTGCTATAACACACACTGATTTAGATTAAGTATTTTTTAAGAATTGTTTTAGTATTAAGTTTATAAGTGTGTGATTTTAGTAACAATAAACGTTTTTATCTATCTATCTACAAGCCTCACAATAAGCAGAAGCTATCCGATGTCACGATTTACGCGTTTAGAGGAATTATAAAGATGGAGAGAGGCTACTGTAGTGACAGGGGTCAGCCTATCGCCCACGAAAACGCCAATAAAACCTCTAACTGACTTTTACAGTATGCCCGGGAAGAGAAGCAGCTGGTACATTCCATGTTTTTCTTTCGCTCCAAGTCCAGCATGATAGAGTTAATAAGATACATTTATCTCGATTTTAAGTGCGGATCAATTGATTAGAGCTGTGTTATCATCATCATCATCACAACTCCGTGTAATGCGCCCACTGCAGGGCATGAGTCTCTCCTCTGGGTGACGAGGAGGTTTAGGCCGTAACCCACCAAGCTGGCCCAGTGCTGATTGGTGGATGTCAGATATTTCAGGGTGCCGAAATGGCTTCTGACAAACCCTAACGACTACTGTATACAAGTATACAGCACCCGGGACCGACTGCTTAGCACGCCCTCCGAAGCACGGAAGTCGTCGTGAGAAATGAATGGTCGGCGGTCACCCATCCTAATACCGGCCGCACCGAGCGCGCTTAACCTGCGATATCGTTTGATATGCACAGTAACTACGGCGCCACGACGACTAGAGCTGTGTGGGTAATATTAAATATCTAATTACTTTTTATTTAAACATGACATGAAATTCTTTATTGTTTTCGGTGACCGGCAAGGTCGGCCCACCAATGTACAGGTTCTTCACAACTTTATTAGTGCGTAACAAGTCTTTGTTTGTACTCAGTGAAAGTACTTCGTAATGGACTATTGTTAATTCGCTTTCTATGGAGATTCTGTAGCTTTGTAGCCGGTGCCTTAGTTGATGTGGACTTATAAATCGATGATTTTTTTGAGTACCTATCTATCACTTTTATAGGAAAAAGCTACTAAACGCTTGAATAGAATATACGTAGGTATTTATATTGTTAGGATTAAAACGACTGTAATATTTTAAGCTCTTCCCTGTTAAAATTTTAATTAAATTTTCTAATTTTTGTAAACGGGTTGCCTGGAAGAAATCGCTTGGAGCGATAAGGCCGCCCACATTGTCCATATTTGTTTCATAAAATTTTGTTATGTGTTTGATTTCTGTTGACAATAAAGAGTATTTATTTATTTATTATTTATTAAAAGCTACTAAAACCCTGCCAGCCTCCTGATGTAGAACCCCGGAGGTGCTGGATTTGAATCCCGGTTCGGTGAATATTTTTATAACATAACGAAAATTCAATATACCAAATAATTTTGATGGTCAACGACCAGGCCCCGATAGCTCAGTTATAAGAGTGCCCGGCCGGAATGCGAGAGATCTGGGTTCGAGCACCCGCCGGGATCGATTTTATTTGGTACTAGCTGTTTCGCGCGGTGTCACACGCGCCATTTCAAATCCCGCGGGAATATTGAGAAAAAAGTAGCCTATTTGCTATTCCAGATTGTAAATTATCACTATGCTAAATTTCATTCAAATCCATTAAGACGTTTTGCCGTGATAGAGGAACAAACATCCAGAAATGCATACATCAATCCATCCAAGCATTCACATTTATGATGTAAAAAAATTAGTTTGCTTTTATTCGATAGATGTCGCTGTACACAACACAAGAAAAGTTATAAATGACTTAGCTATATTAACTTTTTAGACTACTTTTTTCGTCCTCACTTTGACAATTACTATATAGGTAGGATTTCTATCAATAAAATTAGATTTAAGCATTATAAAATGGTTCGCAGGCGAACCAATGTCACCGACATAGCCAGAAGGATTGCAGAGCTGAAGTGGCAATGGGCAGGGCACATAGCTCGCAGAACAGATTTATTTATTTATTTATTTATTTAATTTTCACAAATTCCACAGCTTTTAAAGTAATATAAAATAAAATTATAAGTAACACTTACAGCCAATAATGGAATTACATTTTTTAAACATAACAGTAAGCAGACAAAATGTACAAGACTAGAAGTTCTGAGTTAAAAATAAATAAAGGACTTAAAATTAAAAGGTAAGTGTAGATAATTGTTATTGTAGGAAATTTTGTCAGTATAGATATTAAATTAAGGATAGGTAATTATAATATTACAACAATAAATAACATTATACCAGTGTCTAATTTATAAATAACAATTATGGTTACTACTAAAATAAATCAAAAACTTAAAGACTGAACTACAAATTGATATACAAGGATTAGAAAGACAAAAAAATATATATACAAATTGAGAAATTGCGCATGTGTGTGTGTGTGTGTGTGTGTGTGTGTGTGTGTGTGTGTGTATGTTTGTGTGTGTGTTTGTGTTTATGAGTGCATTGTGCATACTAACTAGTGAAGTGAAGTAAAGTAAGCTATAATCTCCTGCCTAAAATTATCCCTACTCATATAAAATATGTCACAGTTTTGTGAAAATGTGCTATTGTATGTGTTATGCATTCTTGTGATTATAGAGTTTTGTGTGTAATTAGTTTTTGAGTGTTGAGGATGAAAAAGTTGTGTGTGTCTTGTTCGGCTAGAGGGAGTACGCAGGTTTAAGATGAGGCAGGTGAGTTCATTGCTATCCACGACATTATTGCAGATGTTGTGCATAAAGAGCATATCCAGCAAACAACGACGATTCTCCAATGACAGCAGACGGTGATACTTACAGGCATCTTGGTATTGCATATTTGTTAGATGTTGTTTATAGTTCAAGTGATTCAGGAATTTCTTTTGAATGTTTTCAATAGTGTGCTTATATACAACGTAGTTTGTATTCCAGATCGAACTGCAGTACTCAAGTACACTTCTAACAAACGAATAATAGAGTATTTTTAAACAAATCACATCCGAGAAAGGAGCTGAGGTCCTCAATACGAAACCCAAATTTTTGTACGCTTTTGTTACTATAAATCCGATGTGTTCCGTGTAATTCAGTTTCGTATCGAAGACCACCCCCAAGTCACGAACTAGATCAGCTTTAACAATTCCCATTCCATTAAAAAAATAAGTAGTTTGTAATTTTTTATTTTTTCTAGTGAAAGTGATATGTGAGCACTTGTCTACATTAATTGTAATTCGGTTGTCAGTATAGTACTCCGCTAACCTATCCAAATCCTCCTGTAACCTGAGACTATCGGCAGTATTCTTTATTTTCATGTATATTTTTGTATTATCTGCGTACATTGCGAAATTTGCGTGGTGGATGAATTGCCCGATGTCGTAAAGGTATACCGAGTAGAGGAGAGGTCCTAGAATTGATCCCTGTGGAACACCAGATGAGATAGAAATAAAGTTCGATCGATATCCACCCACTTCAACCGCCTGAGAACGATTACGTAAGTAGGACTCTAACCAACGGAACAAATTGCCACACACTCCAACTTCCTGAAGCTTTCGTAGAAGGATGACATGATCCACACGATCGAAAGCTTTTTCGAAGTCAGTGTAGATCACATCAACCTGTCCACCCCCCTCCATACCATAAAGTACGTCATTTGTGAAAACTGCGAGATTTGTACACGTTGATCGGCCTCTCATAAACCCGTGCTGTTGGATAGGGATCATTTTGCTGACTATTGGGTACATTTCATTATAAACTACTCTTTCTGCAACTTTAGCGAGGACGTTTAACTTGGAAATGGGACGATAATTTTGGACTGATGATTTTGGTCCCTTTTTGTGTACCTGTGTTATGTGAGCTGTTTTCCAAATTGTAGGAAAATAACCTTCTAAAAAACAGTGATTAAGTATGTACGCAACTGGGACTGACAGACCTTTAGCACATTTAACAAACAAGAGAGGCGGCAGGTTGTCCCCCCCTGGACCCTTAGTTACGTCTAAAGCTTTTAACAATTTTTCACAATACTCCACACTGATAGAAATGTTACCAATTGATTCAGTTGCATGAAAACGGGGAGTAGTGTGTGTGTCATTATAAATGTCAAGAGGTATATTAAAGTTTTTCAAAAAAAAGTCATTGAAAGCGTCACATATATCAGATCCGCCACTAACGTCCAAACCATCGTATGTCATATGTGTAGGAAAATTTGAGCTACATTTCCTCTTCGACTTTACATAGTTCCAAAAGTATTTACTTGATTGTTTGATTTTGTTTTGTGACCATTCAATGTAATTAATGTGACATTCTGCAATTAACTTTTTTTGGCGCGCACGCAGAGTCGAAAAAGAACTATAGTCCAGTGGGTTACCATATTTTTTCCATAGGGAGTGAAATTTCGCCTTTTCTTTTGTAACTCGAATAAGTGCTTGACTGTACCAAACTGGATACTGATGAGCAGCAGATACTTGAGATTGGGGTACATATTTGTCAATTAAATTAAAAAGTAAATTATAAAAAATATTCAAAGCCATCTCAATATCAGCGTCCTTAAATAAAACTGACCAGTCACACTTCAGCAGTTCCGTATTAATAGAGTCAAAATCGGCCCTTCTGTAATAATATCTTTTTTGCGGCTTTAACTTCAATGACGGAATCATAATATCAGAAATATCGAGCTCGACCGAGGGGTGGTAAGGATCTTCAGGTACAAGCGGACTCACAGATCTCGAGATATTAACTTCAAAGTTTGAGAAAAATAAGTCTAATGTGTTATGTTTTGAATTTAAAATTGTATTTGATTGTTTCAAACCGTGAAAGTATAAGGAGTTTATTAAATCCGCGGCTACATTTTGAACTTCCATTGAACCTTTCTGTAAGTAAATTGGATCCGACGAAATCCACATTAGGCAGGGCAAGTTAAAATCGCCCGCCACAAAAAAGCTATCATTAGGGTGTTTATCTATAATATCGTTGAACATATTAATAAAACAAATTATACGCTCCACTAAGCTTCTATTTGGCGGGATATATACCGTAGCGATATGTAAATCAGTTTCTGCGGGGAGGCGGCTGCGGGCGGCGAGGCTGCGGCCGGGCACGGTAAACCATACGCACTCCAGATCGGCGCGTTGCCACTCAGGGCGCGCACGCGCATGCAGTTGTTTATCGCACAGCGCCATGACACCGCCACCCAGTCCACCCCCGCCGCGGTCTCGCCGGATTACATCATATTGTGCATTACAGATCTCCGTGTCCAAAATTCCATCACATAACCAAGTCTCCGTGATTAGAGCTATATGAGTGTTGAGTGTCAATAAGTTATTAAAGAAAGTGCTCGTTTTTGTTCGTAATCCACGAACATTCTGATAGAATAAATGTAACTTATTGTTATTCAGTGACATCGTGAGATCTGGAATGTATTGATACTTTGTAGCAAAACATATATTCTATTTTAAATTGTTTAATAATAAGAATGCGTAAATGATTATAGTATGAAATCGAGAAGTATGTTAAAATAATAGTTAATGGAGCCCAACGAAATATACTGGTAAGTATATCAAGGTACTTTGCAGGTTTATGAAAGCTTAAGATAGTTGAAAAGTTTTTAATAAAACAGTGTTGACTTAGAAGTAACGGTACGACTAATAGTATATAAGTAGGTAAGTTAATTTTATAGTTAGCATGTCTATGAGATTTGAATGATAGTGTCATGGAAAGTGTATAAGTGTGAAGTGTTTTGTTAAAATATGATGCGCGGTAAATAATTACATTTTGAAAGGACATTAAATAACATATAAAGATTAAACATTTTACGCTGTAATAAACAAACGATAGCTTTATGCCATTTTTTTTAAATCGTTTGCAGTTAATATAGGTATAGGTGGTGATGTCTCGTTTTTTCGAGCGTATGTATATTATGCAGTTTTTTGTCCATACGAATCTATAATTTAGTTCGTGTGCTTTATGCTTACAGTCTTTTAAAAGTTTTTTATTCGCGGCGGTTAAATGCTCATTAATGTATACTTTACTTACGTTGAGATCACCACTTATACCTATGTCTCTGGGAATAAAACCTCGGATCTTCCGTGCTTTAGCGACCACGGCGTCCTTGGTAAAACGATGCTTGAAGCGGGCGACGATGGAGCGGGCGTTTTTGGTAGCGGCCGTAGGTCGACGAGGCTGGACTCTGTGGGCAAACTCAACATCTTCTTGTGATATTGTTAGGCCAAGATGTTTAGCAGCACGTACAACTATATCGACAGTGCACTCCGTATTAGATTCGGGGACTCCAATAATTTCCACATTTTGTAAGCGTGACCATTGTTGCTGCCGAGCCATGTCGGATTCAACACGGCTGATGCGAGCTTCATAAGCTTCGATGTTACGCTTTAAGGTAATGTTTTCATCGCGGAGTGATGTAATTGCGACAGAATTCTCATTAAATCTCTTAAGAATATCCTCGTACTGAGTACTGATAAAGTTGATCGAAGATTCAAGGCTACTTATTTGTTGTTTAATAGGCCGTAGTTCGATAGCTAATGCGTTCTTAATTAGAGTTGGTAATTCCTTTACGAGGGACTCGAGCGTGTACCCAGGTGAATCATCAAGTGGTTTTTCATCCGAAAGCGGCGCGGCGATTTATTTCTCCTAGTGCAGACGTTACTACGATTATCAACACATAGCCGCGATGATTGTGATGAGGGCTGATCATGTTGCTTGATTGGAGTATTGCTGTTGTCGCCTTTTGGTAATGATGATGCACAAGCTGGACATACCCATTTACCTTGCTTCTTAAAATTGCTAGCAGTAAGATTGACGCAAAGATAGTGATACGGCTTTGAGCATGATGAGCCGGTGCAAGTAATTTTTTCATTTGCATGTAGGGTAAGCTTACAAGCTGCGCAAACTGTCATCTTGTATGTTCGGGCGTCTTCGGACACAACGCAGGAGAGAGAAAGTAGTGCAGCGGGTGAAAGTGACAGTGATGCAGATGGTGTTTCTCGTTCTCACAGGAGGGTTCGCGAGGAGCGGATGGCCGGTGGGGCAGAAAAGTTCTCGAGTGGCGGGCACGTACTGGGAGACGCAGCGTAGGCAGGCCCCCCGCACGATAGACCGACGACCTGGTCAAAGTAGCCGGTAAACGCTGGATGAGGGCGGCGCGGGACCGAGCAACGTGGAAGACCTTGGGGGAGGCCTATGTCCAGCAGTGGACGTCTACAGGCTGTGGATGATGATGATGGATGATTATAAAATGCAAAATAAAGCTTTCGAAATATATTAATATTTTTGTTATGAACGCACTATAGTCAAAGTACCTTATTTACATATAGATGATATAGATAGATTCACTAAGTATGTATTTTAATAAATGTTTCAGGTTTATGTATCCATTATGCATGCATAACAAAAGTTATTTAAGAACCTTGGTTTGCGCTAGATAAAGTGGTAAGAAATTTGTATTCAATCTTTGCTGCTCACCCTTTCGATGCCATCGTATTGTACTAAGTCGTATAAGATATGTTTATACCAATTTTTTTTTTATATTGTAAGGATAGGACGTTTGTTTTAAAGTTAGTTTTTTTTAGTTTTTTTTTTTTTATTAAAGTTAAAACTCTAAAGATTCTTTATATACACTATATAGTAATAAACACTGTAAGATTCAACAAACTCAACAACTAGCACTAAGCTTTGTGCTTGCTTTCCTTTACAACTTAAACCTAAACATGTCTAGAGTGTTAAGCCTTACCTAAGTATAGCCAGATAATACGGGTTGCGGGTTCAACTCTCGCTGCTTAAATACGTTTGTTAAATTTGCAGATAAATCTTGGACCGCGGTCGGTTTCTGCAGTATCTCACATTTGGTTCCAATAAAACAATCTTAGTTAGTTAGGGATTACGCATTGTGGCCAACAGAAAACAGAAATATAGAGTTAATAAATAAAATAAATTTAAATAATTTAATTGATGTTTTTTTGAAGATAGTTGGCGTTGAGTTTTTTGCTTGTCTTCTCAACAGATCGACTTTCTGAAGTAGTGTTATATTCATTTTAATTTGTAAACTATGTGACATGTATTTATAAATATACATATTTGACATCAGATGGTTTTATGACCTCTGGTGTTCTGCTTACCTCTCATGTAATGTTATTTTTAACTATATTATATCTTTGCAGTATAGCTTTTTACAAAAACTCTCCTCTCCTTTCTCCCCGTGATTATGGCCATAATGGTCGTTGCCATGACATCAAAGATCCAGATTTATATGTATGAAAAAAAAAATGGATTTTAGATTGAGATTCGAAATTTAAACCCACTGTTAAACATCTGTTAAGCTTCCTTCACTTTTCCCACAATCCTTACACCAGTTACGAAACCCCTCAAGTCTTTATTGTCAATGTGAACAATACATTTTTAAGTACAAAGCAAATTAAATTTTGAATGGGAAATGCAACTTGCAATGAGAAATGGAACTTACAAAGAATGGTATAATTTACCTGTTGCACAGGCCACTTGCTTGTTAAGTTATGTAAATGGATTCATCGGGAGGAATTTTATAATTTTTAGCATGTTTTAACAATTTAAATTGCATTTTAAAGAACTTACAAAAACAAATACCAGGCTGCAAACTTTCATGATGTGACAATTGATATTCACACGCTCCGATTTTATTGACGCCCCAAAATATCGTACAGTCGGGTCTAATAAAATCTTATTCGCTTGTAATAAGGTTTAAACTCCAATGAAAAGGAATACATATAAGACTTGACTTTACTATTCTTTTTTCTTAAGTATAATATTATGACTTGGACACTGAATAACATTGCAAATCTGAATTGATTAAATCTGGTATACTTTAGAATATTCAAGAGCCAATTAATTTCGGCATTCATCCCGTTTCTTGGTGAATCAATCAAAATTGATGGAACCAATTTGTACAATAGATATTCGATAATATTCGCGTAACGGAATATTTCAATTAATATCGTCTTTCAGTTTTGACTATTTATTAAACATTATTTGTATTACATGAAAATTTTCTCTAGTTTAATTAGATTTTAGTTGTGACTCGACGACTTGGATACACGTTTGAGTAAGCATCATAAACTAAGTACCTGCGCAATTTTGACCCCGTAAGATTTTTTTGATAAATTAGAACATAACATAAGTGTTGTGCTGTTAAGTTAAAAAAAAAAGAAAACCAACTGGTAGTTTCCTGTTGGGTTTCTTATTGCTTGCAGGCATTCTTATGGCAGTTCCTCATTTGATTACCAGCATTTTAATCTATGTTAGTTTTAAATGTTTACTGAAGATACTTCCCCAAGGAACCTGTAGTTAACGTCGCATCATCTATTTTAAACCCATTATTGTATAAATATAAGCCGTTGCTCCCAGACATTGAACAAGAATAACATTTCTGTGCGCGTCTAAGTACCATACAGTACTGTATTTATTTTTCATGAATCCAAAATATGTGTATCATAAAAAAATCACTTCATTTTTATTATAAGGTTGGCAGTACCTCACGTAAAACAGATTAAACATCGACACTAATAAAGGTCGCCGTCCACTGAGCCGAACTACCACAGACATTTTCTGTCCAAAACGATAAAAACAGCGACTCTTCTCAAACTTGCAAAGTAAACAAATGACAGCGAAGAACGAAAATTGGATCTATCAATCAAGCTGTCAAACGCTATCAACTTCGGAAACAATCGTTCGCTGATAACACAGATTGGAAGGCTTGTGCAATTGACAGTTGTCTAGGAAAATTGACATATCTTTCTTCCGACTTTTTGGCGGGAACAGGACGAGAAAAATGAGTGCTACTTTTTCTGTTTGTTTTTTAAGCGCATAAGTTATTGTTACATAATCTCAAAGAACATTGGCTATGGAGGATTCTTTTATTATAAAAGCTTTTTCAGTCTAAAGTTTTAATACATAGATCAATACTTATTAATTGAATCTTTGAGCTTCATAGACTGATTGGATATTTATTAAATTCATAATCCATAACAAAGCTTCGCCCTCTTAATTTATAAAAACCTATCAAATACATGTACTGTAAATAATTCACTCGTCAAAATAATGGTTAAAAATTCAACAACGTGTATGAACTTCAATATTCATTTTAGAAAAGAGACGCGCACGGGCGGCCGCCGTCGTCGCCGCGTCGCAGCCGCTGAATGGATCCTTTAAATTGATTATTTTCACAGAATTTTTCGAGACATTTGTCAATACCTATGGATAAAAAAAATTTGATTGACTACTTTTTGAGAGGATAAAGTAGGTAGGTACTTACTCTACATCGAAATTATTAAGTAAAATTATAAAAGAGAGGTGGTAATTTATTGATTTACTTATCTATTGATTAAATGTTATGGCTTCAAATTTAATTATAATTACCATTTATTTCCTTCACAAAAAATGGCCTATCCTCGTAATACATTAGAGCATCGTCGTAAGGTTTCTTGTTTGATAGTGTTTTATCGGCAAAATTTTAGTGAGTGTGCGAGTGCTCTTTTTGACCAAATTGAACCCACTGCCTTTTATCAGCGGACTACTAGACGCAGATAGAACTTCCATTCCCATATAGTGGATTTACCCTTTTTGGTACGGATTGCCAAGGAGTGGAACAATCTGCCTGCGTCTGTTTTTCCTGACCACTACAGTCCTGGAACTTTTAAGTGTCGAGTGAATAGGTTTCTCGTGGATGGACGTGTAACACCATAGTCTTCATGCGCACTTTCCATCAGGTGGCATGGAAAAAATGTTCTGGTGATGATTTGTAAAGGGTCAGATAATGACTGAAACGAAGGTTTCCTTTTTTTACTTTACAGCTATTTACCGTTTGACAATAACAACGACGAATTCGAGTTTCAAAATATTTTTTTTAATTTTAGAAATGTCAAAAATATAGGTAAAGTGCAGGCTTGCCTGGACAATCCAAACTTTAAATAGAGCACTAAATAAAACACTAGTTTAACGATTCGAAAAGCTGTAAACGAGACACAATAGTTATTACATTTCAAGACGTCTACTGCCCACATAAGCATTAAGCACTAAGTGTAGAACAAAAATAGACATCACAGTAAAAGTGTCTAAGTAAAAAACAACTAAAACGAAGCAACCCTCTTCAGCAGATTCCAAGCACTTCGGCGTTGATTGCGACAAAAAACGCTACACAAAGAACAAAGATTGCTATAAAAAGGTAAAACTTACGACCACACTTTACGACTCCCCTACTACGAATTTTGATTTCGGTTTTCTGGACGGTGTCGTAAAAATATTAGATACAGGATTCATGGTCGCGCCGGTAATAAAATGTTAAGAATTACACTTCTTTTTTTTTCATTAAATATTGGCGACGCGTTTCACACTCCAAATCCATCGATTCCTATGTAGGTATACATAAGTACACATTATTTTTTCAAGTGAAAGTCTTTGATATTTAGGTGAAAGAATATTAAGATTGCAAATAGAGTAAATAATGAATATTATTACACTTTCCCTTCGATTCGATTCGATTTTACAATCGATGTTTGAAGCAGTAAGACTGGATTTTGAGAAAAAGGAAAAACCGAAATATTTAAAAAGTAGTACACTTTGGGATTACATGATTAGGGCTCAAATTTTATCAAATGACCTCTTCTATATAACCGTAAAAGGTTCCATTCAAATTACAAATAATCCTGTTTATACACACTATAATACATCTACAATATTTCTTAAGTGAAACTCTTCAATATTTAGGTAAAATAATAATTATAAATAAAGTATTACTAAAACTAAATACTTAAAGTAATTGCCAAATTTTATTGCACGTTCCTTTCTTTCTATCTTTCGATATCTCTGCCCATAAACGATAACCATGTTTGTAGCAAATGCCACTGCAAAATTTTCGTAGAAACTATCTTATATTTGTTTATATTTGGCAATCAAAAACAAAACATGTGCGAATAATACGAATGAACTAATTACGAACGAAATATTCCTGCAGAATTTTAGGATTATTAGGTTTCTTCCTAGCTGTACACCTTATATGTGTATAGCTTTTTAAAAAAAAGAGTTAAAAAAAGAGTTTCTTCCTAAGCATTCGTAGTTGTAATTATCAGCTAAAAAATTTAATTAAATAATAGGTTCAGTAATAACTTTAAGAAAGCACAGTTGTAGGGGTCAAGTTCATTTCGTTCAAACGATTGCACCTGTTGGCAATTTTCAGTCGGAATTATTTCATTTTGCCGTGAAATTAGAGAAAATACTTCTATTTACAGAAGTAAACCATTGTTTGTGCTAAATACCTATTCAGAATACTTCAAGCTTAGTCACGCTTATTAGAGAAAATAAGCAAATCTATGCCGTCGTAATAAGATCGAAATTACGAGAATGATAATCATTGTTTTGCTAATACGGACGTTTTGCTGAGATATGGAGGTGTGACAGATAGATAGACAGACAGAGTGCGGTATTATCTATACTAATATATAAAGCTGAAGAGTTTGTTTTTTTGTTTGTTTGAACGCGCTAATCTCAGAAACTACAAGTGGGATTTGAAAAATTCTTTTTGCATTTGATAGCCCAACTCTTGAGGAAGGTTTATAGGTTATATTTTATCCCAAAATTCCCACGGGATCAAAAGTTACGCGGGTAAAACCGCGCGCGGTGGCTAGTAAAATATACTCGAAAATACTAGACGAATTTTTATTTGATATCTCCACGGATGGAGTGATTAAAAAGAGGTTTGGAAGTATCATTAACTAAGGTTGAAAATATAATGACGATTGTTGAAGATCAAAGAAAAAATATAAAAAATATGCGACTTTATAAATAAGGAATTTTATCCAGCTTCCTTTTAGGTACAGTAAATATTATAAAGAAGAAAGATTCGATTTTTTGTTTGTATTTGATTATCTCAAATTTAATGGACCGATATAAAAACATTTTTGACCATTAGAAAGTTACATAATTCAAAAGTATCTTACGGGCCGATTTCAATGACTTATCAGGGACTTAAAGTAAAAATAAAGATAGAAATTCCCATACTGTCTTGTGTTAAACCTGCCATAAATCTGTCACTTGATTGAACTTAGGATAGTACTTATATGCTTCGGCTACACTACCGTGATATGCCAGTAATTATTGCCATAACTTTTTTTTTTTTTATAAAATATGGATTGGACGTTTGTCTTCCATGACACCTGATGTTAAGTGAACATGAAGACTAAGGTGGTACACGTCCATCCACGAGAAACCTATTCACTCGACGCTTAAAAGTACTAGGAGGGAAAATAGACGCAGGCAGTTCATTCCAAACCTTGGCGACCCGTATCAAAAAGGAACTGTCAAAGCGCTTAGTTCGACTTTTCGGAATATCAACCACATACGGATGGAAGTTCTGTCTGCGTCTAGTAGTCCGATGGTAAAAGGGTTCAATTTGCTCAAACAGAGCACTCGCGCACTCACCAAAATGTATCCTGTAGTACACGGTTAAACAAGCAACCTTACGACGATGCTCTAGGGTCTGTAGTTTTTTGGTCGTAAGGTCGACGTTGTTAATTAGATTACGGGCTCTTCTTGGTCAACGGAGTCCAGCGCTTCTAGTTGATATTTGGCTGAACCATCCCAAAGATGACTGCAGTACTCCATGCATGATCGCACTTGAGCTGTATATAAGTTAAGAAGCTGTGCAGGGCTGAAGTACCGCCGTACCTTCGAGATGATTCCCAACTTTTTCGAAGCTACTTGAGCGAACTTAAACAACACCTAGGTGTAACCACGATTTACGGCCATAATTTTACAATGCCAATCAATATGGCACATGGCGGTAGGCAATAGCTCCGGCGGCGGTCTTTTTTCGCACATCAAAGAAGATTACCGCAGTAATTATAGCGTTTGTGGCCAAACTACCGTTTGTCCAGTGTGCAATATGAGCTCACCGGCGACGCACGTATCGACCGACAAATGAAAAAGCGCTCGAGTTTTTAAAATTATTCCAATCCGAACCGTCTCTTTGGGATACCCTTTTTTGTCTTCTTTTAGCTTTGTTGAAATTAAAAAGATTCATGTAAAAATAATTGGCACTCATAAAACACAACACCGCTGCAGCTTCGACCTCCATCTTGAAAAAGTCATATTTACCGCCAAATTTAATGCCATAATTATTGCCGGTAGACGGTAAGGTAGTGTGGCCACACCAGTTCATGCAGTAATTTAAACGGTAATTTAATGCCATAATTATGGCGGTAACAGCCCGGTAGACGGTAAGGTAGTGTGGCCGTAGTATTTGGTATACCCTTTTTTTCTTCTTTTAGCTTTGTTGAAATTTAAAAGATTCATGTAAAAATAAATGGCACTCATAAAACACAACACCGCTGCAGCTTCGACCTCCATCTTGAAAAAGTGATATTTTCCGCCAAATTTATTGACATATCACGGTAATTTAATGCCATAACTATTATATATTACCGTCTAAAGGTAGTGTGGCCACACCAGTTCATGCAGTAATTGAAACGGTAATTTAATGCCATAATTATTGCGGTAACAGCCCGGTAGACGGTAAGGTAGTGTGGCCGTAGTATAAGAGATATAGTAGACAGAGACATATATTTTATCCATAGCTTTAACTGAAATCAGAAAATGAAAGATACTAAAAATGGCTTTTAAAACCTTGACATTCAGTCCAGTCCTTTTACCGTTCAGAAGGCCCGAATACGAAATAGAATTATTAAGGCCATACCTACCGAAATAGCCAGCAAATGAACAAACCCAGATACAATTCTAAAACTTAATATTGGTGACTGAATTCTCGATATTTTGTTAAAGAAGGCCTTTTGGTGATTTGACAGCTTTTTGCTCTAACTAAAGTCAATACATCATTCATAATCCTCTTATATTCTGATCTGAAACTTATCATAATATTTTTTCAAGCAATAAACAAACAAAATGAAAAAACCTTGGTTCCAGTGCGGGGAATACCCATCTCGTCCGTATATGGAATTACCTGAAAATGAAAAGAGATTTCAAAATTAGGAAAAAGATTTTTAATATCAAATAACATAGTCATAGTATTTTTCTCTCTCTACATCTTATAAAATGCAACAACTGTCTGCATAATCTTCAAAACTATACTTTGATCTAGTTTGCAACAGTCTAAGATATAAAACGACGATATTTTCAAAGAAAGTAACTGTACCAGAGCGAGCCCTAGTATACTATAGATAACATATACACGGCGCAAAAGAGTATAGCTCGACAATGATCTTTTGGCGCGTGGAAAATTGGAACTAACCACCGTCTTGGAAAATGTCACTTCATGACTTTTACCGCTCATATTTGTTTATGTACTTTTAAAATTAATATTAAGATATGAAATACGCCAAAATTTACAAAATGTGGACTTACTTATTATTGTAGTTGTAAAATTGAAGAAGTTGTTTTCAGAAAGAAAAACATTTTAACGTCTCAATAAATCCCTTTTTAAGAGTAAAGAAGCAAGTTGCCTCTGCAATGTTTACATATTGCCATACTTTGAAAAATACACTTTAGAACATGATTTATTTCATTTTTTAAATCTCAATAAAAATTACGATTTCAGGATAATTATCTCTTTAGAAGGAAAAAAGTGAAGAAAGATAAGCAGATTTAAAACAAACAGATAAGATTGAACAATTTATCATAAAAACGTGATTTTAATTTCATGTCATTTTATGTTTTAATGCATCTTCTTGCTTCTCTCTTCTTAATTTATATCTTAGACCCTGTATTTTTTATGTAAACCTTTTGTAGTACATAAAAAGAAATAATTTATTTCCAAACTTGAAAAAATCTAAACGTTTATGCATTCATATTTTTTCCTGAGAATAGGGAAATTGTACTTAATGGTAACCCTTATTTCACCATCACGCCCCTCTGACGTGATCATCCAAGCGCCAAAAAGCCTTGTCGGACTGTACGTGTGCTACCTATAGTTAAGTTTACCCACCGCCCATGGACACCTGCAAATCCAGAGGAGCTACTGAAGCTTTGCCAACCTTGAGGTATAAGAAGATAAGTCCTGATGCCAATAATTACACCGCCAACACAACAAAGCTGTATCTACGCTTCACAAAGCTAGTGATATAATTAAAAACGATAAAATACCATAAAAGGCATCCTTTATTGAACAGAATTTAATTAAATCCATGTAATAGTATTACTTATTCTGTGGTAATAGTATGAAATCTGTTTCATAAGTCTTTTTAGCTTCATATTTCTTAGGTGCACTTTTAAAGAAGAGAAAATAGATGATATGATCGAAATATCTTCGAAGTATCAAAAATCTGGAAGGAAGGCCATTATTGTTTTGGGTAGGTAAATTATTTAAGGAAACTACCTTTATGGTGTAACACTCACATCAAAATCTCAGTACGAGAATTATTAGGTGGACCCCTGAATAATTCGTGGTTTGTGGCATTCTTGGGTAAGGTATATACAAACATAAGCTATTGCCCTGTTCCCCGCTAAGGTCGTTTTATAGGGCTACTTCCAAACTATTTACCTTAGGCCCTTTGTCATCACATTCATTAAATATTCGGCATTAGAATTCAGAGGAAGTTAACTTAAGGGTTTAGCAAAGCACACAGTAAAGTTAAAATTTACGACGAGTACTATTACTTTCAGCCGCGCAGGAATAATATTATTAAACGTGGATAAGTGTGTCGTGGAAGGCGACTAATCCGCGTGACTATCGCTTAGTGGTACGATACTTTTAGTAGCCTCCCTTATAACCACCCTTTATATATAATTGCCACCGTACCTATGTCGTGATTTTACTCAAAAAAGAAATCCCTAGGCTAGATCTCAATATGAATTTCAAACAAAATTTCCTTGCTACGGTTTTATTTACTATTCCGTAAGAGCTAAAATGCCATGTATCTTAAGCTGCTAACGCCCATTCTACCGTACACATGTGACCTTTCAACAAATAGGATTATCAACAGATTGATACTTGTTACACGTACCTGTTAGTTTCCCTTGCTTTGAAGACCATTTTACCGTTACGTAAACTAATTAAAAGCTTGTATCAAAGCTACAAAGCTAGGAGATGGGAGCTAACGAGTGGGGGCTATTCTGAGGTTAAGCGTTGAAATACAGGGTGACTGGTGGGGCACTTTTGAAATTCAAGAACGTGATAGCTTGAGATCATACATGTAGAGAAAAAAATATAATTAAAAATAAATAACAATTATTTCCTCAGTAAACTTAACTGAAAGTTAAATAATAATTGATTAGGCAACACATGGTTACACTAGCGTGCCGCGATTTTAACGAGAGTAAATAGTAACATAGTAGTATTTATTAATTGAGAATTCTAGTGATAACTTAAGTACCTACATTTAATACATAATTATAATCAGAATCGAGTACAGAGTGCTCTCCTTCAGTATCTAAAATTTGTCACCAGGCACCCTGTACACACTTGAAAACATGTCATTTCTAAACCTATGTGTCACCTTCGACCTCGTCTTTACTTACCATGAGATGAAATTGAGGTCAAATGCGGGTTAAGAAACAGTTAAAAACAAAAAAAAAATATGTAATACATTATAAAATGTACAAAAAGTGGCATAAATTTAACAGGAATCGCCTTTAAAATAACTAAAAATATTATGTACGTACCCAAGTTTTAACTTGTCAGTTAGTAATATAATAGCAATTTCCAACAAATCGGAAAATGATTTTTAATACAGTTGCTCAAAAAGTGGCGTATTGCAGGGACGTTTAGCGTTCGGGATGTGGGCTATTACACACTTGTGCTTTTTCTTTACCTTTTCCGCACTCGTGCATTCTCTTTCCTAAATGTCAAAATAATGTCTATTAAAAAGAAAAAATCAACCACGAAGTTTTTACTAAAAAAAAAAACCATAGAAGTTTTTACGATTCATGCAAATATTTCTGAAAAGAAGCTACTAATTTGTTTCAATATCAGATATAATGATTTGATGCAATGAGTTAGGTTAGGTTTCATTTCATTTTATCTCATTAAATTCATTTTCATTTCATGTCAATACAAAAAATCTACTAAAGACTTGGCTGTATGGGCATAGTTCCCTTTGCCTACCTAGAATGGGTAAACAAAAAGAAATCTCTGTTTATAATCTTGCACGGCTGGCGCCATTTTGTATATTTTATAAAATTGCTTAATTTTTTCGCAACTGTATTAAAAATAGTCGTTCAGTACACGTGCGGAACCGTCATTGCAACTCGTTCCGACTGTCAACCCTCGCCTTCGGCTGCGCCTCGGCTCGTGTAGACATTTGTCGGAACCCTTTGCAATGACAGGCTTTCCGCACTCGTAATGAAATATACTATTCTGGTCGCAAAAGACATGCAGAAAAAAAAACCTGCCCAAAGATTGACATTATTTCAAAAAAACATTGTATGTATGGCAGTTAAGATCTTTAATAAACTAGCAGATAAAATTAAAAATTTACCATTTTATAAATTTAAAACTAGTCTGTTCGAATTCTTGCTGTATAAATTATATTATTCTGATAACGATTTTCTAAATGACAAATAGTATATTGTGACATAAATAATTATAACTTAAGACTATAGTAATTGACTAATTTAAACATGCATCTTGTCATATCTCAAATTAAAATATTAAATTGACACTGACAGCGCACTGACACTTGTCGGTAGGATATTGTGAAACTTTTATGTATACAATATGGTACCATGTATATAATAATGGTACCTTGGGGGTACCAATTTCCATGCAAATATAGATTTATTTTATTTTGCTTTATTTTTAATAACCCCTTGCATAAATCTATAAATTGATTAAGGTTAAAATCGAATATTTGAAGATCTTTCGTAGTAAAAATGTATGCATGAAATCTTAACTCACTAAAATAATAAATGTGAAAGTTTGGATGTATGGATGTATGTTTCTCGATCAAGGCAGAACGGCTAAACTGCTTTAGATGAAATTTGGCATAGTGATAGTGTATAGACTGGAATAGAGTATAGGCTACCTTCTATACCGATACCGCCGCGGGATTCGAAATTGTGCGGTTAACAGCTAGTAGCAAATAAATTGTAACTGTATTTAAAAGTCTATTCATCATAAGGAATGTAATAACAATGAGTCTTATAGGATGTACGAAACTTATGTGTGAAATAACAGATGTTATTTTCATCCATCCTCGCAAATGTCTCTTTTATAAATTATTATACAAGTAAGTACCCAGGACATTCAATTCCTAATATCGTGCATCTGTGATACTTCATCATAGATGACTGCTGCATCGTATCACCTAGATATTTCACAAATTATATCTATTACGTGAGAATAGTCCCTCGATTCTAACGTGCTTTAGGTACTACGTCAGCTTTTAGCTTTTAATAAAAATAGTTCTAGAATGCAAAAGTTTTATCGCAAATGAATAAAACGATAAGCCCTGTTAAAAGCTTCCGATACATTTTTATCTGTACATTTTTAATAGATTTTATAAAGGTATTTTGCTTTGTTTTTACGCATTTCTATGAGGAACCAGCAAATGTATGAATTTATGACGTAATCATTGAACTAAACATCGTTTTTACCTATCAGTTATAACAATAATCTTCATTTGTTTTCAACTGACTTCCAAAAAAGGAGGAGGTTCTCAATTCGTCTGTATGTTTTTTTTGTGTCTTTGTTACACGATATTTCAGATAATTATGAATCGATTTTGAAAATTCTTGTCTCATATTATAGAGGATACTTCATAGTTGGTCTCATATAAATTTTATCGAAATCGGTTGAGTACTTCAACGAGAATTTCAAATTATTGAAACAATATGTATGATTTCGGAGAATGTTTACGTGGATGACATTATAAGTCGGCCAAAGCTTTGACGTAAAGTCAGTTATTTTAATGCTCTGCATTCGTTGACTATTCTGTCTACTTATCAAAAGCTTTAGATTAACATTAAATCTGGCGTCATAATCAAATTCTGCTAACTACCAACAACAGCGACGACCGTTTTAAGAACTTGAGTTAAGAAAGATGTATTAACTTTTTATTTAATAGAGGCTGGTTCTTAACAATGAGTTTAAGAACTATTGCCTTATCAACCGACTTCCAAAAAAGGAAGAGGTTCTCAATTCGTCTGTATATTTTTTTTGTGAAACGAAATTTCGGACAATTACGAATCGATTTTTAAAATTCATCACACAATAGAAGCTGGAAATAACTCTTCCTAGCATTCAGTGTTTTTTGCAATCAGTATAATATATGTTTTAAACCGACTTAAAATAAAGGAGGAGAATCTCAATTTGACTGTATGTTTTTTTATGTTTGTTACCTCATAACTTTTGACTGGGTGAACCGATTTTGATGATTCTTGTTTCATATGATAGATGATACTTCAGAGTTGGTCCTATATAATCATCGAAATCATTCGTTGATTATGTGCAGTAAATATTTTTGATTCATTTTTTTAAGCCCAAACAAAACTAGACATCTACGTAGAGTATACTGGGGATAAAAGTAAATTCTATTTTAATAATTAATATTCCACTACGGGATTTTAATTTATTATAATCAACGAATGCAGAGCATTAAAAAAACCGACTTCACGTCAAAACTTTGGCCGACTTAGGCGCTTTGCACACGTAGCAACTTAAGTTTACAAAACTGACAACTTAGTTGAAGCAACCATCAACTTTTTTAGAAATTGCCACTTGCTACAACTAGAGAATCTGCAATTGATGCAACTGGTAACCTTGTTGAAGCAACTATCAATTTTTGTAAATGTTCTAAAGGTTTCCAGTTGCAGCAACCACAAATTGGCCTTTACGGTTGTCGCAATTTTATGTGAACCTGGTTTGTTAGGTGAGTCCACTCAGTATTACGATGGACACCGGAGAGACAGCACTCGTTTACATTATATTACGTCGGCGTCGCCGACACGGTGGCAACTACAACAAATTATTCGCAGCAATCGTCGGTTTTGGATTCATCCTTTCTTGCATGATAGGACTAGATTTATTAACATAAATGAGCTTCAGAAACATAATGACAAGTTTAAACAATATTTTAAAATGTCTGTTTACATATTTTATAAGTTGCTGGAAAGTGATTTAAAACGATAGAATACAGTGATGAGGGAAAGTATATACCCCAAAGAACGACTTGCTATTGCTGATTTTAGAAACTTTTGTTAGCTGCGATTGTCAATTGAAAAAACCAGCAACTTAATCAAAGTTGCTAATTGCGAGTTGCTGCAATCAGAAACTAACTCCTAACTAGAATTTCTGTGTACGCAATTCCATTGGAATAATATATGAACAGGGAGTTGTCAGTTGTCGGTTGTCGCAACAAGGCGCATGAAGTTTATCGTCTGCTAAGCGCCTTAGTGTGTCATCCACGTAAACATTCCCCGAAATCATAAATATTGTTTCAAAAATTTGAAATTTTAAATGAAGTACCTAAGTACTGAACCGATTTCAATGAAATTTATATGGAAACAACTATGAAATATCCTCTATCATATGAAACAAGATTTTTTGAAATATCATGTAACAAAGACTAAAAAAAATATACAGACGAATTGAGAACCTTCTTCCTTTTTTGGAAGTCGGTTAAAAATTAAAGCGATATTTTTCAACCGACGAGCCTAAAAATCTGATCTGAATGAGATGAGCCTAAAAATACCAAACAAAGGACTCTATTCTATACAAACACAATACCCAAAGAAAATTATCTGAAAACATCTCGTATTTGGGTGGGAGTTCGCGTCAAAGTACGTGATAAGTTAAGAGGGTAGGCAACGAAGAAATCTAAGGTTGTCATTTATTTTTATATACACGCTATCAAGTAACGATAAAGTGCTATAATGGGTCTAGAACTGTGGTGCTGACAGAAATTTGGCTACTTACAAAGTTCAAAGTTGAATGTTTATCGTCAGCTTCAATTTGAGCATTTAACTTGCTGTACCTACAGATAAGTTTTACTGCTGATATGATATATATAAGGTAGATATTTGTGTTAGTAACAAAATAATTCTCAAGTTCTAAATATTTGGTTTTCTTTGGTTTTTCATCATCATCTTCACAACTCCGTGTAATGAGCTCACTGCAGGGCTATGAGTCTCTCCTCTGGGTGATGAGGATTAGGCCGTAATCCACCAAGCTGACCCAGTGCTGGTTGGTAGATGTCATATATTTCAGGATGCCGAAATGGCTTCTGAGAAACCCTAACGACTACTGTATACAAGTATACAGCACCCGGGACCGACTGCTTAACAAGCCGTCCGAAGCATGGAAGTCGTCGTGAGAAATGAATGGTCGGCGGTCACCCATCCTAATACCGGCCGCACCGAGCGCGCTTGGCCTGCGATTATTATTGATATGCATAGTTGTTATATTTATATAATTTCGCATGACCCGACTTGGCTTGGCACGTATTGCAAAATAAAGCCGTTTTTGTTTTCGATGCGACACGATTTTTTCGACATCTCTAAAACATATTGTCATACTTCAGCCAATTCACAAAACCGTAATTACTCGTGGTTTTTTACAGATGTATGTAAACAAGAATCATCAATATATATAAAACTGTTCCGTTACTGACTGAGTAACTGAGTGACTGACAGACAACGTACAGCCGTAACGTAGAGAGCTGTAATTTGGAACATACATTCTTTAGGGGATGTAGGGGTGCACTAAGGAAGAAATCCCCGAAATTCTTACGGGAACAGGAATTATTGGACACTTTAGTTTGTATGAAAAATCTTATTCCTTGAGTGCACGAATACGATACTTTGTAATATACTTTTTTACTTACTGTTTTATATTCCATTGGCTTGTTAATATTTTACTTACATGAAGTCACGTTGTATGCATGTGTAATTTTAGCTCATTTCTTATATTGTTTTAAAGTATTACTGTTTATTTTCCTTTTTATTGTATAGCTGAAAATTTTCTATTGTAAACTATTATGAAATCTAAATATTGTTTATTTACCTTTCAACTCTAAATTTGTCATGTAGCTTATGTCACTTTTCAGCACAGATAATTTATAAACTGTTATTAGGTTTTATATTCATTTCTTTCTCAATTAATTTTAAAATTGTATTTCTATATTACATATTATTCTGAGTCTTGCACATTTAGAATCAAGAGAAGTATCAGCTCCACTTTTACCATACCACCACCGCTGCTCCAGAGACTAAAACCTCCTTGATAATAGAAGTGACAGCCGCTGGCCGATGAAAAATGGATGTCTCTCGAAACATAATTTAATTTACGGCTGTCGAACGAAATCGAGGCTATAAAAGGAGTGGCGAGCTGATCTCCTGGCTTTTGAAATCATTACACCTATCAGTGAGGAAGGAGAGCATGCTGAACATAAATAACAAAATCTAAATACGATAGCATACGTATACCCGCATAAACTCTTGAAGTTCAGGACTCTGGAAACTATTTTGGAAACCTACTCATTTGGAAAATTGCAGTGTATATATGTAAAAATCTTAGTGGACTATAAGTGAGAAAGTGTTTTTTTAATACAATCTTGTAAGTTTTTTTATTTGTAAATATATTAACTTTAACATTATCTTTTTTATTCTCTTATCTCTTCCTTTAAATAGTAGGTTACTTAGGCTCTTACTTAAGGTAACACTACAACTTGGCATAAAGGTTCTCCAAAAAGTGTCTGGTTGTTTTATGAAAGAAATTCCCGAAATTCCCACGGGAACAGGAAATATATGATGTTTTAGTTTGTATGAAAAAACCTTATTCCTTGAGTGTATGGATGTGATACTTGGTATAAAGGTTCCTTAATAAGTGTCGTTTTGTATTATGGAAGGAATTTCCGAAATTCCCACAGGAACGGAAAATATAGGACTTTTGAGTTTATGCGTGTACGAAGTCGCGGGCAAACGCTCGTTTAAAAATAAATTATTGAAAACATGACAGTTTTTAGTAAGTGCTTTATAATACCGCGGTGACCCCATCATACATAACCACCGCAGATATTTCACTGTTTCATGTTACTTTACACTTACATGAAAACGTAAAAAAACCATCACAATGGCAAGGCAAAAAAGATTTTACAGTTAGACAGTTAAATGTTTGTTGCTGGTATTTTTGCATATAGTTACGTAACATAAATAAGACAGAGCCTGTAATTTTTAGTCTTATACAGCATTCTAGTATTATAGCTCTATTTTTAACAAAACCTTTTCGACACTATATGTGACTTTTATAATTTAAGCTATGACATTAGTTTGGGACCAAACTGGCGTGGTAGTGTAGATTATTTATTGTCCTATCATAACAAAACTTTTGCCTTAAAACGAATAAAAAATAAGTTGAAATGGCACCCACACAAGCACAACGTACCTGTTGAAGTTCAACCTTATCGCACCGCTCCAGTTGTAAGGCCTACACATCAACGAGCTAAGCTAAGCTATGCTATGCCACCTAGGTACATTATCTATACAGTATTACGTGAATTAAAATGTATTTCCTCTTAGTATTACTCAATTATTAAAAAATCATATCCCGGATTGAAAGAAGATGTAGTGACTAAGATTGAAAAGGGTCCAAAATGTCCAAACCACCGTAGCATATACGGTGGTTTGGACATTTGGAAAGGATGAGTGAAAGTAGATTTACGAAAGAGGTGTACAGAGCAAGAATGGATGGTGCTGTTGGAAGGGGCCGCCCTAGGCGAACGTACGCCGATCAAATTGGCGACGTTCTTAAAAAGGGCCTAGTTAAAAGTACCCGTAACCGGCGATCATGTATGAAAAGATTAATGAACGTGGAGGAAGCGAAAGAGGTATGTATGGATCGAAGCAATTGGTGTTCCCTTGTCTCTGCCTACCCCAAAGGGAGACAGGCGTGAGGTTATGTATGTATGCATATCCCGTTTATTTATAATGCTTCTATCGACTGCCCCCCATTTCAACATTTAAAAAGTTAAGATGAAGATATTGACGTAGACTTCTGAAGTTATTTTGTCAGCTAGAGACGGTTTTGATCAGTTCCATCTTTTATAAGCATGTCGCAGCATCATGTATCAGGTGAAATTAAGGCCGAATAGAGAAACATAATTATGGAGTATATTTCGAATTAAGATAAGAAGTAACCAAAGCAACAAAAGTCTGGATATACAGACGCCAAAACGGTTGATTTACCTATCTATCAGAAGTTCAGCCTATTAATTCGATATATCGGAATGAAGATTGAACCAGATCCTATGTAGCATTTATGCACTGCCCAAAATAATTCTGAAATTACTGTAACACTTTGCGACGATACTTAAGACTACGTAGTCTTTCGTTACTGACTTTTTTCATCATTCAAATTCAACTGCCATTGCTTCAAGCTAGAACTATTTTTTGTTGAACTTGAATTTTTTTTATTTATTAATTACAATTTTCTAATTACAATTTTTTTTTCTCTATTTATATTTTGATTTCATTGAATTATTTTAATTTTGATTGATATACCTACTTACATATGTTTTTTTTTTATTATTTGTAACTTATGGATTTTTTTAAATTTGTGTAATACAGTTTTTTTTTCTTTTTAATTGCTATTTATATGCTTTAAATTTAATTCTATTTTAATTATTTTAAGTTTTGTTAAAGTGACTGGTGTTAATTTAAACTCAAATTTAATGATTTTTGTATGTATGTTGTGGCTACTTTAAACAGCAGTTACATTTTGCATGCGGTTTGTAAAATAAGAGTGTTAAATATAAGAGGAAATGTAATCTTCTACTGGTAGTCCTTAAAATAAATAAATAAATAAACTATCTTATAGCTTCGTGCTCAGTAGAGAAAGGCCTTTACACAATGTCAAGTAGTTTTCAAGTAACTTAGTCGTGCGGCTACGTCTCACACTCCGGAGACCTGGCTTCAGAGCAGACTGGCAACATTATCACATTGCTCTGAATCGTGTTAGCACTTAACTCAAGAGGTAAATTTAAAAGGTATTCCGTTTAATTCAAAGTCGCTTTTCCTTTGCAAGCGAGATACTTTTGACTAATTTTATAGAGTTTTCAGAGTAAGTAATTTGGTTAAAGGATTTAACGTATTCTGTCGAATTGCTAAGCTGTTGTTTTGTTATCTTTTAGAATCACTAATATTTTTAAAGTAGCCATTATTTATAAAAGCTTTTACTCGTTTTATCACAGCCTGCGGCAAATTTAATTTGCGAACTACAAAGACATTGTCAAATGCCTATTAGAGAGCCTTTGTGTTGTTAAGTGGGTAGGGTAGTTCTTTCATATTTTAGTAGACTTTTATAGTTAAGATTATGTAACTAAACTATCGATGAGCCGAGTCAACTGGAATCGAGTACTGATTCGAATACCTGACGAGTACTGATTCGAATACCTGACGCGTACTCGAGTTCGGGTATAAAGTACTCGAATGCAGTTAGCGAGCTAGCTTCTATCGCGGGCCTTGAGCGTGGGGACCGAATCCCGAAATTCCGTAACGAAAACAACCTTACACCCCCCACTCCGACCGGCACAGCGGTGATACTTTGATTTCATAACTTTACATGCGGGCTTTAATAAACAATCAGCGCCATCTACTATGAACTTGTGGAACTTCATATTAGATCAAACATTACTGCATTAATAAAATAAATAAATAATTATAATTGCATAAGTTGATAAAAAATGCTATGCAATAGCTTTACCGCGGCAGTATACGAGTGCCACACGTCTATTTTTTATATTGTAAGCATAGGACGTTTGTCTTCCATGCCACCTGATGGAAAGTGCGCATGAAGACTATGGTGTTACAGGTCCATCCACGAGAAACCTTCACTCGACACTTGAAAGTTCCAGGACTGTAGTGTTCAGGAAAAACAGACGCAGGCAGATTGTTCCACACCTTGGCAATCTGTACCAAAAAGGAACTATCGAAGCGTTTTGTTCGACTTCTTGGTAAATCCACTATATAGTACTTTAAAGGTATTCGAAAACAAAGTTGCCTAACCAAAGCTAGGCTTAAAAACCAAGCTATTCCTTATAAAATAAAGTCTAGTTTTTAATACCTTATGTTAATTGATTGAATAGTCGAAAGTAGTGTTAGGTTGATTTGTTTTCTGTCATTGAAGTTTTGTTTCCATTGATTGTTGGTGTTAACTTTTATTTACGAAATTAATTCGTCGAATTGAAATACTTAAGTTGTACTGCATTTCTGCATTTTGGTGAAAATATCTATGCATATTGTGTGCTAAAAAAAAGATCATTCGGAGTTTCTTATTATTAAAAATAGCTGATAACCATATTACTGTTTTTTTTATCTCACCGTACATCTTTACTTTACCTGAATAATTATAGTCAGTACTACGGGATTTCGATAAACTTAGAAAAAAATACCACCATGGTGATTATTGAACTAAGCAAATTTTGATAGATCTGTTTGGATCGGACGGCTGCCTTATCACGTAAATATTAGCGATCAGCTATAATGGCGCAGTCATCACGCCATGGACGCGCGATCCATTGCTTTACATCGTATTATGTAAGCGTTAGCTGTTCAATCGTTCATTGATCGCAGAATGCATTTATTGCTACGATACTAGCGCCAAAAACAATTTGGTAGCTAAAAAAGAAACTAATAAAATGTGAAACAGATGTTTGCTTTTAAAATTTCGCAGAAAAGTACACACGAAAAGTATGAAAGTCAAAGGAATATATGCACTTTTAGTACATCGATTGTACGATAGAGGCAGCACAGTCGTCGGATTGATATGGCTTTGTTTTTGCTGTAACGTAATACGAATTAGTTCTTTTTTAGCAAATCTTGCGCAATTCATGCCATCGCTTTGCTCTTGCAGACATACATAAGGCAGCGGGACAATACGGCGGTATTTATTCCCAAGCTTCTAATTTCCGACTCGAGTTAGTATTCGGACTCTTTTTTTGCGAGTACCAAAACATTCGAATACCAATTATAGCCGACTCGGCACACCACTAAACTAAACATATGTTTGTTCTCTGTCCCAACCGCTATTAAGTTACGGAGAAGCTAAGAGTATAGCACACATTTTATGATGCCGAAAATATGGCGTACCTACATTTAACAAGTTGTAACCTCTGTCTTTATGTTCGGGATAAGCTTCGAAATTGTTAAACAGATATTGATAGCTACGTTACAGTCTTTAGAGTAGTTTGCGGGGTTCATGACCTATTCAACACGAGTTTACACATCACGGGTTTTACCGATGAAGTCGATGCAAATATCGATTTTATAAACGCAACTATTATTTCTTGAAGCTGTTTATGTTTCTTTAAATACAAGAAATACTATGTAGTTAATCATTCATGGTAATATACTATTGATACTGAAATAAAAATAAAAGAAAATAAACAGCCAGAAGCAAATCGAGACGACTCTAAATTAATTCTCTGCCTTTACTACCAAGAACAACTTATTTTTATCCAACAAACTAGTTACTAAATTACCTACCGCCAGATACAGATATTGGAAATAAAATCCATTTCCAAGGCTACCAGGGAGACAGTAATGAGAGCACGTAGACCTGGTGAGATGGGTTTTCAGAGATATGATGGCCAGCGTCCACGGTGGAGCGAACGATTCGTTCGGAATTTAATTGTGTAGGTGTGGTCAGGCCGAGTGATGAGGATTTGCACAGATAATGTAGATTTTTGTTGTTTTTTTTTCTTAATAGCAAAAGGTTTTGCGCCATGGAGTTTTGTTATGATTAGAACGAAATAAACATATTTTCAATGGTTTTAAAACGTGTTTTAAACATTTAATAAATTGAGTTATGAGAAATTGTTATTGTAGGTAGGTACGGCAATACTGGATCACAAAAAAATCTGTTATACAACTGAGGAATTCCAACATTTGAGTGAAAAAATTAGCATAGGCAGTGATTAGAACTAAAATTTTAGTTTTTAATTGTAAGTGTTTACGTGCAACATAGCTCATTCTGCACAGACTCAACTCCTATTCAGGGACCGGATCCGCTTACCCTTAAAGAGGTTTTTGATTGGGTTTTTCATAGACTTGTTTTAAAAAACCCTATCAATTTGGTAACCGTATCGAAGACTTACCCTAATTTAAGGCTTACCATATCAATAGAGTTAGCTTCATGTAAGCAGTAAGCCTATCGAAAACCCTATTGAAGGTTACCGATTCAATAGGGTTTTAAAACCTGCAGGCAAATTTAATCTCTAAGAATATCAAATTATCAAAAATATCACCATCTATTCAATCTCGCACTTCGAATTATACTTCCGAATTCAACAGCATGCGCGGAAAGGAGATAGAAATAGGCTAACCCTATCACAGGGTAAGCGCATCCGAAAGTAGTTAACTTTATTCAAAGTGTTACCACGTCGATAGGCTTACCATATCAATAGGGTTACACTTCCATATGGTAAGATTTTGATAGGGTTACCCTATCAATAGGCTTAATCAAATAAAGGGGTTTTCCGGTCCCTGCTCCTATTAGGTATCGTAGCGTAGAGGCACGCATGGCTGCTCTACTTTGAAGAGTTCAAAAATTACTTTAACTTCCCTAAATATATCAAGCCTTATATGACCAAAGTAATTAAAGAATCTTAAAACTATGAGTGCATGAAATCCGTAATAAGCTTTAAAGTCAGATGATGAGCAGATACTATTTATTTTGCGAAGTTCTCATCTGCATAGATTAAACAAGTTTCAAGTCAGAGTCTAGTTTTCTAATGAGATTTTCAACTTTACGGCTCATTTTAGATTTGTTTGCTGTTTCTATATCCAGAGAAATATGGGTTACTAGCTGTTTCGCGCGGTTTTACCCGCGCCATTTCAAATCCCGCGGGAATTTCGAGATAAAAAGTATCTTAATCGCTATTCCAAACTGTAAACTATCACTATGCCAAATTTCATCTAAATAAATTAAGCCGTTTTGCAGTGATATAGGAACAAACATCCTGACATGCATACGTCCATCCATCCAAACGTTCACATTTATAATACTTATACAAAATTTTAGTTCGCTTCTATTTGATAGATGTCGCTATACATCGATTAAATCGCGCAAGAAGAGTTATAAATGCCTTAGCTATATTTACTTTGAAGACTACAATTATTCGTCACACAATTTTAATATTAGTAGGATATAAGAATTTCAATTTTATTCAAATAAATTAAATACTTATTCCAAGCCTTACGATATTTCTTTACTTTTGTGCTTTATAAATAAACTCTACTATTCCTAGCGGAGACAGTTTTGTAAGTTTTACCGTTGTTGCTGGAAGCAAGTATCCAAATAACAAATGAATTAATTAAAATCCCCATACAATAACACCAACCAACTACATGGCCCCAAAGTAAGCATAGCTTGTGTTATGGGATACCACGTAGCGAACTAGGGGGGGAACCTAGAATATAAATAGTAGAAGGGAATCGAACTCGCAACCACTGGCATCTGAGGCAGACAGGTTTGCCCCATCGCCAATCTCCTCGTCAGCTAAGCTCATATTAAACTATTGAAGTAGGTACATTGCTACTTTTCATGGTTATTACGGCAGATAAAATAGAATCAATCGTAGTACATAGGTATCCGACATTTCGTCTTGGCACAGTAGATATAGGGCGTGGTAAACGAAAGGTCAGCTGAATATATCCACTATACTAAGCGTGTCGTCGTGGCGCCGTGGTTACTGTGCATATCAAACGATATCGCAGGTTAAGCGCGCTCGGCGCGGCCGGTATTAGGATGGGTGACCGCCGACCATTCATTTCTCACGACGACTTCCGCGCTTCTGAGGGCACGTTAAGCAGTCGGTCCCGGGACTCCCGGGTACTGTATACTTGTATACAGTAGTCGTTTGGGTTTGTCAGAAGCCATTACGGCAACCTGAAATATCTGACATCCATCAACCAGCACTGGGCCAGCTTGGTGGATTACGGCCTAATCCTCCTCGTCACCCAGAGGAGATCCTCATAGCCCTGCAGTGGCCTCATTACACGGAGTTGTGATGATGACTAAGCGTGTCGTAGAAGGCGACTAATTTGAATTAAACCCTAGCTTGGTCGTTCGCTTGTCTAGCAACAACCATTCGTCTTTAATCTACCGCTAAATATCACCATACCAGTGGTGAACTTTTCCAGCATTGTTTAATAATAAGCTAGAGTTCTTTCTTCAAAAAAAACTGTGTTATTTTTGATGCAATGTACCAGCAGGCTATTCTCCTAAACAACAGCGTCGAGTTCATGGATGCACCAGCGACGAGTGACATAATTGGTATTCGCATAACACATAACTCGACCCCAGCGCTCGCCGCTCATGATGACGGACGGCGTGAGTAAGAACTGACATTCGTCGAACTATTTGACATTTCGTCGACGAGCTCGTCGTCAATCTCAGCGCTATTGTTTTAATTACGCGAATAGCCCTGCTGATATTGATAGTATGTACAAACATACATTCATACATAACCTCACGCCTGTCTCCCTTTGGGGTAGGCAGAGACAAGGGACCATACCACTAAGGGGACATACCTCTTTTGCTTCTTCCACGTTCATCAATCTATCAATCTTTTCATACATGATCGCCGGTTACGGGTACTTTTGACTAGGCCCTTTTTCAAAATGTCGCCAATTTGATCGGAATACGTTCGCATAGGCCGGCCCCTTCCAACAACACCATCCATCCTTGTTCTGTACACCTCTCTCGTAAATCTACTTTCACTCATCCTTTCCAAATGCCCAAACCACCGTAGCATACCCTTTTCAATCTTAGTCACTACATCCTCTTTCAATCCGCAACTCTTTCTTATTTCACTGTTGCGGACCCTATAGCATGTATTGATTTTAATTTGATTATATTTACCTATCGATTTTAATTTGACTGTTTTACAAAATTAATTTGGGGCATTAACACCCTGTATCAAATACAACACTGTGAACTTTCCTCAAATTCGCGATAAATTTCGTAGAATATGAAAGTGAAACTAAAAATACAATGATTTTTCACTGTACACACGTAGGGTGTATAATGACAAAACACTTTACAACCTTGAAAAAAAGATTTCAAATTTTCGAAACAAAAATTAACTGAAATTAGCCGTAAAACAAAGTACCTTACAAAGCTTAATTAATTTCCTTCGGTTTATCGTCAAGCAGGTACAGTCATGTCTAAAAAAATGTATACATTTACATTGGAATCTAAACCTTATGGCAACCGAATAAGTTGCACAGAATACATTTTTTTAAACCTGACTGTACCTACTTTTACTTTCTTTTGTTTGCATACCACTTAGCTATTCCGTCAACGTCCGCAGGCCAGTTATCCAATAATTCTAAAAGATATACTTTCAGATTTTCCCCGTGGAATAAAGGAACGGATTTACTTACGCGCAATGAATACGAATCAGGAAGTGTCACTAGTCAAATGATAAACGGTTTAATTTCCATAATTTCCATAAATTTCGTGTCGAAGTTAATAAAGTCTTTATCAATTAAAGATAGATTATGTCTAGTCTATGACATATCAAGCGGATTTCAGTGCCCTTAAACTCCGAATCACACTACATATCTACCTAAATAATGAAATGCGATCAATACCAATTAAAATGCTTCCATGCTGGACTAGGAGCGAAAGAAAAACATAGAATGTACCAGCTGCTTGTCTTCCCGGGCATACTGTAAAATTCAAGCGTTTTCTGCCTGATAGGCTGACCCCGGACACTGCAATAGTCTCTTTCCATCATTATAATACCTCCAAAGTCAAACGTGTCATCAGGTGGTTTTATAACCTCTGGTGTTCTGCCTACCCCATAAGGGATACAGGCGTGAAGTTATGTTCCAACTATAAATTGTTTTTATGAATAATAATCGAAAACTGAGGACTTCATCATATTTCAGCCAATTTCAAATAAAAATTAATTTTATAGATAAAAATATTAAATAGCATTTATCCTGACTGGAACACAAACCCAGATCTCCCACTTCCCGGGCAAGTACTCTACCTACTCATTTCCATCGAAATTATTTAGTATATCTATTGGAATTTTTAATAAAATGACATAAGTATGTAGCTCTTTTTCTTCCATGCTGGACTAGGAGCGAAAGAAAAACATAGAATGTGCCAGCTGCTTCTGTATCATACTGTTGGTCAGTTAAGGGACGGAGGTTTTATTGGCGTTTTTGTGGGCGATAGGCTGACCCCTTGTCTGAAGTTCTGCCTGCCGATTAGGGATACAGGCGTGAACTTATGTATGTATGTAGCTCCTTCTCTTAGTTGTAGCAGTATCTACTTATGGCAGGGCCAAGCTCGTCAAAAAAAAACGTATGAACAGATTACTGAAGCCATGACATTTCAATTCACACACCTACATTCATACAATTTAAGTACTCGCACCATTCATTATGAGACACATAGTCCATTCAGTATTTCCTCAATTTTTTTCAATTCGATCCACCCACAAGCCATGTTATTTATGAACATTATACATATAGGGTCCTTCTATAATAGTCAATTATATTTTAATATCAGATTAAGAATAATGATTTTTTTTTACAATTATTTTACTATAAATTGTTCGAAGTGGGTAAAATTTAAGTTTAATCTTTTGTTTATGACTACACAGCAAGTAATGAAAACATTTCCATCTAATTGTATAGGTACATATAGTCATAAAATGTAGATTAAACTTAATCTTTACTCAATAAAGAGAATTTTCAAATTTTAATTTATGAAAAATATTTAAAAAAAATTTTTTTATTGAATTTCGTACCTACGCATCACTCTTAATCTGCTATTAAAATATAATCGACTATTATAAATGGACCCTGTATAAGAACATGATTCGTACCATTAAATTGTATAATCAAATATTTTTTACTCTCTGTATAAACAAAAAGAAAAAAGTCTTGTTAGCTTACTCTTACTTAAATTTAAAATGTAAATTTTATTAATATTTAAATGTGTTCCACTAAACTGGATTATTCTATCGCGGTATACCAACAATGTGGTTTCTTTTAACTTTTTTGTACCAGTTTTTTAAAGTGTACTAGCAGCTTCACGCGTTTATGTCTTCAAAAGTTTATCCTAAAGAGTTGGACAACCGAATGCTAAAATATTTTTTCAAATCCCTATGGAAGTTTAAAAAAAACACGTTTATTTAAACAAACACGAACTAAAGGTTTTAAAGAGTATACCAAAGAAACTCCCAACTTAGAAAGAAGATATTAAGTTACTCGCATCTCACGGCAAGGTAATGCAAGAGGATCTGGTCAGGGTCATAGGTTCAATGCCAGTGCAGGATCGACCGGCGCGGCGCGGAGAACTGGAGGCTCTTGTGCACCAGTGGACTTATTCCCGTTTATATTGACTTGCAGCAACGATAAGGTTATTCTAAAACAATTATATTTCCGTTACAGGATATTACATATTAGTAGAAGTGGTAATAGTGAGAGCTTTTCTAAATCTAACCCGTTATATCATCGGATTGCCTCTTCCCCAGGGAGGAAATGAAATGAAAACATTTAATTCATCATAAGACCTAGAATATTATTATTAAAGATTCGACCTGCAATTCTAAAAGTTCCACCTGCATTACTCCCGTTCCCGTGGGAACTCCGGGATATAATTTAGCCTATAACCTACCTCAATAAATGGTCTATTCACCGCAAAAAGAATTTTACAAATCAGACCAGTAATTTCTGAAATTAGCACATTCAAGTAAACAAACAAAGAAACTGTTTTTTAGCTTTATACAAGGTGTTCTTTGTGGTTTTGTTCCTAACTAAAAAATAATACTTTTTGCCAAGGAATATGTGGTTCAAAAATGCATAGTTTCCAAGATATCATCAATCTTAATATAATGAGTTCATAAATTATCACCCTTGTATAATCTCTTAACATTCATGAAATAGAGGCGTGTCCCTGAGGCCATACAATAAACAACAAGACATTTAAAACGTTGGGGAACGTTGCATACAATGTAAAACGCAAAGCGTTGCGAACGTTATCTATGCATAGCTATAAAAAAAGGATTAGAAAATGCCACGTTGTCATACTTCGCATAAAAGTGTTTTACATAAGATGTTTTGACTTATTTGAATGAAAAATATAAACAAAATAAAGGAATAATTGTTCACATGGTTTTTTATTCTATTACATGGTCCCATTAATACCCTAGCTAGAGTTATGGGAAATCAACAGGAACACCTTGTATATTAGTATAAAAATCACAACACACAATAATATTCTTAGGCCGCAAACTGGGCGGTAGCGACTGCGAGAGCGACAGCGGCGCGCGCAGCGTCGCGGGGAATCTGGGCCGTTTTCGACGCCAGCGGGCGAGAGAGCGACTTGTCGCGGTTTCATAAAAACTCAATACTTTATATCGTGTTGCGGAAATCGCTGCCCGCACCGCTGTCGATCTCGCTGTCGCTGTCGCTGCCGTTCATTTTGCAGCCATATAGTTAATTACCCATTAGGTACATACCTACAGGCGCTAACTCAATCAAATATGCATTGTATCAAAGTCGCCAGCATGGTTCACTAATGGTGGTACTCATTAGATACGTACAGGAAGATGGCTCGCCTTTGTCAACCATCTTTTGTGCGGCCTTATTATATTCTATTATGGACCAGTGTATTGTTACATACAAAGGCTAGGTCGGTCGTGAAATATTGTCGGTTAGTCATCTCATCAGATACATTATGTAGATCTTTAACAGTATGTTGCTGTTATTCATCTGTTTGCTTAGACCTAAATATGCAGGCTGCATAATTATAATAAATATTACAGTAAATATCTTTATGGTACAACTTAAGAAAGGGAAATAATAAAACAAGCGACTAAAAAACAAATTTGGACTGGAAATAATAAAACGAGCGACTAAAAAACAAATTTGGACTGGAAATAATAAAACGATAAGAAAATGAATGGTTTAAATATTAATAGTGCGACTGAATTACTGTGAGCGACTAAAACACAAACTATTTAATCATAAGAAAACAAGTAGGTTGGTTAGGTGCGAAATATTGAAAATCATAATGTCTATATTTATACATTTATTTTATACTAAGTAATATATTCATTAACATTGCGATGAAAAATATTATGCGTCAAGAAGGGTTCCCGTTCCTAAAGACGTAGTCGGTACGGTTAGGTGCGACGACAGCAGTTAGGTTGCATATAGTTTTATACGTGCGCGAGCCGAGCGAGCGAAGCGAACGGTGCGGTGCCGCGCCAGCGGCCGGCAAAGCGCCATAAACCCTAGAGCTTTTTTAAATAACCCCGACGTGGTTTGTGGCATGGATTGTGGCTGACATAGTAATTTAGAAGGGAACTTAGATTTCGCTCACTTTATTAAAACAGTAAGCCAAATTCATTCAAAACACTTTTTTACCCGGACTTATCATCTATAATTAAATTTTAAATTTTAACTCGACGTTTTGGTGTTTTTGCTGTCTCCGTGGCGTGGTCACAAGAGACTGAGGTCTGACAGTGGAAAAGTTATACCTCCATCTGTTTCTCAGTCTTCAAGCGTAGCGTACAATTGATAATGTTATTAGGTAAACACGATTAATCCGGTGAAAGTATTTTTTTAATAGGTGGGATCTTAACTCCGATTATAATCACGTTTAAGCGCAGGTATGTATATTATCCCACTATACATATATGTATAGTCAGGTTGTTTGGTCCATCGCCAGCCAAATTGATGGCCTGTAGAATAGGTTATCTGTTATGCCCTAGTGGCCAATTAAAATTCAAAAGCCATGTCGTTTTATTTTAATAACTTTTTTTGTTTATCACCCCGAAATCATCATAAAAATGTAAAAATAAAAAAGTTTTCAGTGTAGGCAGCTATTTTTGATCTCGTTTAAATGTGTAGGCTTTTTTTGACATCCAAAACAATATCATTATTTAACTAGTTTTTTTTAATTTTTCCGTATTATTTAAAATAAATACGGTCTTTGGATTTAAATGCGTATAAAAAAAAAAAATGACCAAGGTCTTCCAATTTATCAAAAACTTCTCTAGTCTTTCCTCTTTCGAATGATATGCCACATATCATTAACACATCAAAATATCACCACATATCAAAACTATAAATAGCATCGCGAAATTTGCTAAACTTGTAAAAGAGGTCACCTTTACCTAAATCCCAAATTGTGACAAAAATTCTTTTGCATAAGTTTACACGTGAAAAACTGGTAGAGTAGTAGCGGTAGTAGCTCACTCATTTTTAATAGCCACTAGGGCAAAGTAAATAACCTATTCTACAGGCCATATCAATTTGGCCGGCGCGGCGATGGACCAAACACCCTATATCTATATAAATCTACTATCCCAAAGCGTTGCCATGACAACCAAAAACGATCTATATCATTGAATAAAAATTGCAATCCACTGTCAAATATTATTTAAAATGAAAACTAAGTCATTCAGTTTAAGTGCCAATTATATTGGACTCCAGTCAGAACCAATTAATTTCACGAAAGTTTTGCGTCTCAATTAGTTTAGTTTTCTTACGTAAAGGTTTATTTGAGTGGTAAATCGAGTCGTGTTTGAACCACGGGGACTGAAAATTTTCCAAACTTCGTTATGAACAAATATTATTCTTAATAATACTTTAGGTTTAGCAAAAATCGTATTACTGTTACATTTTATCGTACCTAGCTTAACTCGTCTAATTGAAAGTAATTGTAAATACAGAATATACTTATTGTTTTTTTTCTACCATACAAAATATGATAAAATTGCTTCCATGCTGGACTGGGAGCGAAAGAAAAACATAGAATGTACAGCCTGTTTCTGTTCCCGGGCATACTGTAAAAGTCAGTTAAGGGACAGAGGTTTTATTGACGTTTTTGTGGGCGACAGGCTGACCCCCTGTCACTGCAATAGTCTCTCTACATCATTATAATTCCTCCAAACGTCGTTTCAAACGTGACATCAGATGGTTTTATAGCCTCTGGCGTTCTGCCTACCCCATAAGGGATGCAGGCGTGAAGTTATGTATGTATGTATGTACAAAATATGATTTAGTGTATTGTGAGTAGGTAAAGTTTAAGGAATTGGCTTGATATCTAACTGAGATAGTCACCCAAAGTAACATATGTAAAACTATTTATCTCCGAAATGAGCCTAAAACTAATGGAGACCATGTTACGAAACTAGGGAGTATGTTAGTAACTATAACTAAGATCCACGCCATTTTTAAAAACGAACTTCAGAAAATGATCCTTTAAAACCCTCCCTTAAAAATAAAGGAATAAGATACATACTTCATTACTAAAACTCAACAATCATAAAAAACAACACTTATCTAGGTATAAATAAAATATAAATACGATTCCAGGAATACAAGTAAAGAAGTTTCATCTCATTCCCAATTTTTTCGATTGTCCAACTAGATATTTTGGCAAACCGTAAGCACAACTACCTATAAACTATTGGAGGTGCTATATGCCTATGCACTGGCCACTAATCGATATTACGTACACGTCAGTCGGATTTGATATTATCTTGTTATGTCACATATCTTGTAAGTTATGAATTAGAAAAATATAGCACTATCGACCACTGCTACTCATTTTATTTATTTTCCATTTTAAACAATGTGAAAAAAAGATGGAAACAGAACAACTACCAATATCTCATCATAAACTTTCCCTCAACAATCCCTCGTGTATTTCAACACATTTACCACAACAAAACCTTAAACATTAACCCAAAGTGTTAATGCGAATCTAACGTGTCCAAAATGGAGACGACTTTTCTACGGGAAATACCAAATTACAAATTATAAAATAACCTTTTTTCTAAATAACAATCACGGTATAGTTCGGACTTTCACTTGAATGCGTTAAAAACTGTAATTAGGTTCGCGGAGTCAGACGTCTTCGCTTTAACCTTGCGTGGAGTAAGTTGTAAGCAGATGTGGCGTTAAAAAAAAAAAAGCAATGTAAAAAAAATGCAGAAAGATTGTGTTTACTAACAGGTATCGTGGTATGATATATTTAGAAGTGAACATAGATATCTGCTCTAAATTCACGAGTGTTCGGTACGTTTACTTCAAAAAATTTCGTTTCCCAGTTTTTATAGTTCTTAAGAAAAAAAATTCAATCGATAGATATAAATGTTATTTTACGAATCAAGTTTTTTTTTATGCTTATTACTTATTTCATAAAAAGTCTTTATGTACCTAAAACGGCCTTTATCACTCCCGCGCATAGCTCGTAACTTAAGCCGCAATTTTAAAACCATTGCATCACTCACGACAAAACGTGGGACCCGTCAAGTTGACATTAAACACCACAAAACTACGACACAAAGGTTACAGCGGATTCGTCGATAGCGTCATAAACTATAGCCAAACTTTGTACAGTCAGCAGAAAAATAAATGAGACTTTTAATATGTTCTTGAAAATTTGTGAGGATGTATGTTTAGTTTGCGGATTGAAAAATCTGAAATTTCGGACACAAGTGGGCCATAATTTGGAAGAATACAGAGGACACTTAATATCCTAGTATATCAGCGCTAGCGATAGATGAGCATTAAGTATTAAGATGTCCGTATGACTTAATGGTAGCGAAACTTAACATATCAAAGGAAGGCTAGGAGTGCGGCGCATCTCAAACTACTGACGATTATTAGTAGCACGATATTACCACAGTACAGATATATACAGTAATTAAACTCGGCCGCATCTTTGAAATAAATGCCTACAGCGCAGCGGTCCGTTCACATGTGATAGGGCTGCCCGCCTTCAGCGTTTAAATTACATTTGCCTACTTTGTGTTTACTTCCATTTTGTTTCGTGACTGCAAATATACTTTCTTTATATAAAAAAAAATTAACACTTGCGCCTCGATTGAGATCCACGAAAACATGTATAATTACATTTTAAAATATAAACAATCCGCATATTAACGTAAAGCTCAATCAATAATTGTTTCGGTATGTAGACACTCGCGACTGGCCGCATACCAAGCGCATGCCGAGATCGAGCCGCGTAGGTATGGCTCACCTTTCGTCCGTTTGTATGAGGTTGAATTACTGTAGATATCTGTACTGTGATATCACCCTAGCAGTGTATTTTTTTAAGTTATTGACGCAACGTAGGTACACACGAATAAAGCTTGTATTGTGAATAAGCTTGGATTATAACCAAGCCGAATAGTGTTTATTCTATCGTGTTTCTAAACCTCATTTTCTTACCGGCCAGGAAAGACTAGTACTTATTTTAAAAAAGTCCTTCATTTCATTACCGATAAAATCCGTTTTAGATAGTCATGACAACGCTTGCACATAACAGGTGTTTTAGATGTAAGATTAATATTGAGAAAATAATGAAAGTCTGCGTTGGACCTTAATTTCATACGCTCGTAAATCCCTAACCCGGGCGCCAGACTTAGCTTCAAAGATTTGCACAAATCTTTGACGACTGTGCAAATAATTTGAACACATATTGACGTAACCTGCTAGACTTGCTTCGCAAACACTTATCTCCACAGTATGCTAGTAGACAACAAACAAGATGGACGACGATTTTGTAGACTCAGTTAGCCTGTATTATTTGTGTGCATGTAATTATATTTTTTTTATTTGTTATTTTTCGGGTTCCATGTACATAGCTGTTGCCCCTGTAACAACTCTACAAATTCCAGAACGCACTCGCTGCCCCAGTCCATTATATGGCCGCATGCAGTGTAACATGCACGCAACCGTCCCGCTCAACAACGCTCGAGCAACTGGACACTGAACAAGTGTGGCAAGCCACGCAAACATTTGAACAAAGTCAACTTTGAATGCTTTGATGTGTCGAAAAAGACCGACTCCGGATGGCAAAGTGCAAATCTTTGTGCAAACGTTGAATACATATCCAAAGTCCAGCGCCACACATAGCATTCAAACATTTAAAGCTAAGTCTGGCGCCGGCCTAAAACATACCTGCAAAGTATACATAAAGATTGAAAGAAATTTCCTTACAAAAATAGAATACTATGTATTTATATTTTATTTTGATCAGTAGCTGAGTGTACTCAGACTTACATACGAAGGTCATCGCTCTATAGGATAACAAACGCGAAATCAGTGGGAGTTACATTAAAAGCTTTGTGATGTAGTATCCTTACAGACCTATTTGTTGTTTGCAAACAGTGCGTTTGACCTCAATCTCACCAAAAACGTAAAAATCAAGACCGAAGAGTTTTTTCTTTAAAAAGAGTGATACAAAGAAAATGTTTATTTCTACATAATAAAAAAGTTCGGTTTTGCAGTATCAGGTGTGCAAATCATGCAAAAATTAAAACACACCTTATTTTAAGCGAAACGCTTGTACGTACTTCCATTTCGTAACATTTTTTTTTTTAATAGAAACTTTTATCGGAAGCAACGTCGTTGGCCGCATGCTAACCCTGCGGACCAAGATTGTGATAGAAATTAAATAAAGAATTGGCCTTTTGATACAAACTCAATACTTTCTATCGTGACGCGGAAATCGCTGCCCACGTCGCTGCCCGCCCCTCTGTCGCTGTTGCTCCCGTCCAGTATGCCGGCTTTTTAGTAAGTATTTCAAAACACACGTGTTGCAGTTGTTGCATGCAACTCCCTCCCTCAAACAAACGAGCAGTGCAATTACCACACACGATAACACATGAGGCATCAGTTATGATTTCAGCTACTTGGCGTCTTGCCGAGTTATATTAGTTAGTTCGCGAGGATTTTATCCGGCAAAAAAAGCTTAGCACCCAACAGAGATCCCCAAGATAATCTCACGATGGGAGGAGGTGAATATATTTCGTACGAAAGGGGACCGAACGGGGGACACATAAGCGATGTCGTGCGTGATAAAAGGCTGTGCAGCAGGCGGCATCTTGACGGGTTGCCCCCTTTGGAAAGCACTAAGTGCTGGAGGAGCTAGAACTGGCAGTTAACAGGTTGTCCAGGTCTAAGGAGAGCTGGTCTGCGACAAGTATGCTTGGATTTGGGACATAACGTAAAGTTCGCGAGGTTTCAACAGAGTAACTTTTGTCTCGTGCCGTATTCGTGAGTTGATTTTTCAAATGCAAAAGATATTTTTTTAATATCGGGGTGACAGTTTCAGGGATTAAGTAGCTTGTTCAAATAAAAAAACAATCTAAATCTGTAGCGTTATTGTAGGTATAAGGCAGCATACTTCAGCGTGAGTTCCCGATCATATTGTCTTAAGTTTTCGCGAAAAATATTTTCATTATTCGGTTTCTGTAACCACAAAATATGTATTTTATTTGTTCTTTCCCATAACATTAACTCCTCCCGAAGATGATTCAATACGATCTTACTTTAAAACAATGCCAATTTCATTGTTTGAGGAAAAAGTAAACTTAAACAAAATTTTGTTAAGGTATGAGAAAAGCAGACCTTTTCTCAATACATAATTACCAACTCAGTTTAAAAACACCGTATGTAAAACTAATTATAATAATATTAATATATAACATAAAATTCCCCAGCTCAGGAATTATCTATATATTCTGTCGCAAATTACCAGTCAGTAGAAAAATCTCCAGTTATGAGAGATATATTAAACAAATACAAACTTAAATAATACCAAATTCGACATCAACTAAACTTTATATCGTGTCTTTTCATGTCTTTAAAGACTTCAAACTAAACAGTTGGCTCAAAATTATCATTAGCCAGGAGTTTCCCACATCTGGACAACAACTCGCCCAAGGTTGTACAGACCACTCGGTCCTGCGCTGCGCACATCCGGCTTTTACCGCCAACCTAGACAAGATCGTCTGTTGACTTGCAGTGAATTCAAACTTAAACTTAAATACTCAATATATTCTAAATTTGAACTCGCGTATCAACGACTGTAGAACATTAATGAACCGACTTCAGCAACATTTCCAAATCCTTGTCAATATGTTGGCTGAAGTGAAACGTCAACTACGTAGGTACCTACATATTTCCATTTTCATATATATTTATTTTTTTACATAATATGTTAACGCGGGCTGAGATGATGATGATGATGATGATATATTTTTCGAAAATTGCAAGTATTTCAAAAAGTACCTACTTTATAGATTTTCTGAAATTTATTTTGGACTACCTCTAAAGTATTTTCTATCAAATAAAAACAAAAATCCCGTAACAAACACACAAAAAAAATACACATGAATTGAGAACCTACTATTTTGGGAAGTCGGTTGAAAATTATACATAGAATGCAATGTCCAATTGAGCCGATATGGCACCTTAATTTAAAGAACCCTAGACACCTCCAATATGCCATAATCATACGTTTGTGAGTTACTTCCTACTTCAAAATCTTAGCAAACGAGATCGCGTGCTATACATATTTTAATTTTTCAAATACAAGAGTAATTTCTTTTTAAAAACAACGCATTACGATCGTGAGATTCTCTGCGTTCCTCGGCTGACATGGCTTCGTAGTTTCCGAGATACCGATCTTAATACAAGAAACAACTAGTTTTGTTGTTTTAATCAAAATAACGGTAGAGTGATACTCTACTTGAGTCGCGCGTTTATTCGTGCAAAGCTAAATTTAAAACCGTCTTTTATATGTTATCTGAAAAGCAGTAACAGCCACTTTAACTTTGATAGACTCGATACAGCCTGCATTTCAACAGAATCTCAATCAAATTTGCCAAATGGCTTTAGTCTAACATAGGGTATTGTGTTGTGGGAGGTTCTTTATAACGCAATGTAATGTATGTCTTTGTAATGCGGTTGAGTTATTTTTATTAAAAAAATAACTCGCAAATCTCGGTTTATTAATTACCTACCTTTTAGCACTTATTCCATTATTAGAAAATGGACTAGCTTTGTTCCCGTGAAAGGCTGAAAGTGACATAAGAGCATAATATTACTGAGATAAGAAATATTCCATGGGTTGATTTGTGTAAAAAAACAGTTTAGTAGTTATTGTTCGAAAGACATGCAACATATTTATGATGATAGTTATTTATTTCTGTGTGTTGACATTCAGGCTTTAAAATTTCATCAAGTCTCCAGACTTAAGAAAACTTTAATAACAAGTTTATGGAGTTCATTATTTAAATTTTTACTCGACTTTTTAGTTTTTTTTTTTATGTGGTACACGTCCATCCACGAGAAACCTATTCACTCGACGACGACGCATAAAAGTAACAGCATTATACTGTTTAAGGAAAATAGACGCAGCCAGTTCATTTCAATCCTTGGCGACTTGTACCAAAAAAGGAACTGTCAAAGCGCTTAGTTCGACTTTTTGGAATATACACCACACACGGATGGAAGTTCTGTCTAGTAGTCCTATGGTAAAAGGGTGAGGGTTCAATTTGTTCAAACAGAGCACTCGCACAATCACCAAAGTGTATCCTTTAGTACACGGTTAAACAAGCAAGCAACAGTTACTGCCTTAGTCAAAACAATAAAGAGAAAATAATAGGTTACACAAAATGGCAGGCTAAGCAACGGCCCGGTCGGGAAAGGATGGGTGATCACCCAAAATTATCATTCCGATGAATTGCGTACTTCTGGAGGCCACCTTACAACAGCTCAATGTCCTAAGTGTTATTACAGTAGTTATGTAGGTTTACCATATGGCGACCCATAAAACTCTCATAGACTATCAACACTCATAAATTTACAGCTCAAAAGTCTACTCGCCGTCCTAGGGCACAAACCCACAAGGCTTACACCACTCCTCTCCCTAGAACGGGTGAATGCGGATTTAATTAATTATAATTCAAATTCTATTATTCTATATACGTACATACATATACACATAACTTCACGCCTGGATCCCTTATGGGGTAGGCAGAACACCAAAGAATATAAGACCATCTGATGTCGCGTTTGACTTTAGGGATATTATAATGATGGATAGAGACTATTGCAGTGACAGTGGGTCAGCCTACCGCCCACAAAAACGCCAATAAAACCTCTGTCCCTTTACTGACTTTTACAGTATGCCCGGGAAGAGAAGCAGCTATGTACCAGCTATGTTTTTCTTTCTCTCCAAGTCCCTATTAATAACTAATTAATTACAGAAAAATATATACATATACATACACTCTTGCCTATATATATATATTCTTGTTTTCTTTGCCTTTTTTGAAGATATAACAAAAACCTTTTCATATGTTTGTTCAGTGTCATCACAACCTACAAAGTAAATATAGCTCGGTATCGATAATTTCTTAAGTTCACCGTGTGCGTGGCGAAACCTTCGCGAATCCAGCCCACGAAGTAGCCTTATCGCCTCATATCAGAGAGATTTATATGTGAGCCGCTTACTAACTGACCGAGTTGCGTGCACACGGGACTGGCTGATTTTTAATTGCGTTTATTTTATTTTAAAAAAAGAATGTCCTTTTTTTTCTTTTTTACTATGTGTCATTAAAACTGCGTTTGACTTCGATTGGCCAGTGTGTAAGATCAAAACAAGCAGTAGACTTTTTATGAAGAGTGGGCGCTAGCAATGGTAATAAGTTTTTTCATAGCGACATGTAGCGGAAAACTAAGTAAAATTTGTGATTTGTGCTCCGAATACCTTCCAGGGTGTTGGCTTCTTTCCGATTTTAGCGCTTAAAAACAAACAAACAAACTCTTGACCTTTTCTTATATTAGTATAAACAGGATAATGTTTCTATTCAGAATTAACAATTATGTAGGTAACTATAACAATATAGTTTCTGATCTTCACCATTGAAAGTAGGTGCTGGTGTTATTTAGAAATCGTTACGTAGCACAATAGAAGGGCCGCCATTTTACTGCTCACGATTTAAGTTAAAACCTTTAATGGGCATCATATCTCACGATTGGGAAATCTAGGCTGTATACTAAGTAATGGCAATAAGTTGGAATAAATGCTTTAAATAGCTTGCAGAAGTCTGGAATTACTTTCTGTTGATACAGTTTATGCATAAGGCAACTATTCTTGGCTTTTTCAAAAGGGACTCTAAGGGCTAACGCTGCATCTTGCCACGCGTGTCTACAAAATTCATACAAAACTGCCACGCCTGGCCACGTCCGTACCATACGCGCGTACAACTCGGACTTACATTTAGCCAAATAACCTTCTCCAAGGCTTAGGTTATCAAATGCAAAACCCATTCAAACATACTAAATATCCATTATATAGATTTTTATCAATATATATATGTCGGAAAACAAACAAAACGAAAATAAAGCGTTACTCACAAAACACGATAGAATTAATCGCCGGACAGCTACTTAGTACCGAGTCTGTGGGCCCGGGTATAACCCTGGCGTAGTCACAACAAAATCTTTATTCGCGAGTCCGTTCCGTCAGTTACTTTACAGTTACAATACCAACTCAATCAATACCGAGCTACTATCGACCGTCAGTCCGAGATACGTCCGCGCACCCAGCCGTCCTAACCGTATCTGCGTCACTTGCCATCATCCTACTTCAAGATATAACCTATGGCGCTGCAATCGAATGTCAGTCAGTCATTGCATTTAGCGCCCTCTTTAACAGTGCTACCAACATACTTCCGTTACCATGAAGTCATACTAACATCTCAATATCGCCAACTTATCGTTAGCTCCGACACGGCCATCCTGCGATGGAGCACGTCCTCGTGTGATATTCTGAAACAATCATACCAAAGTGGCGGCTCGGCCACTCCTGACAATGAAGTCAGGCAAATTCTGAAAAGAAAACACACAAGTTTGAATTTTTAATAACTGAAAATACCGTTTCAGTTAACCAAGTTCCAAGCACCAATGAGTAACAATTATCTCCAAATCAAACATTGAAATCCATTATTTTCATTATTAACAACAAGGTACATCGTTCGTGGTTAACAGCAATTACACCATTTCCCCACGGGAAACCTGAGTCAACCAATGACTCCTTCAACACACTACCCAGAATCCTTCTGGCGTAGTCACAAAACCAGCAAACGAGAACCTGTATCCACAACACATTAAATCTCTTCCAAACACCAAAAATAACATCTTTCTTTACAACTACAATGGATACTTGTACTTTTGGCAAATTCAAAACTTTAACCGCTACAGATTTTTTAAAATTTTACTTCAATTTAATATTTCCATCAAAATTCTAAATCCACGATTTAACAATTTACGTAAAGCTACCACTGGTTCGGAAGATCTATCTACTGAGAAGAACCAGCAAGAAACTCAGTAGGAATCGGCTAACGTCAACGCATTGTACGAACTACAATACTTTCGATAAGAAAACCGCACATTATACAATGAAATTTACTTTGAATGTAACATCAAACAATTTGACAGCGAACGAACAATAAACAAAGCAAGCATAAGCTGCTAGAACAACCCAATCAATTAGCAAACAATGCAAAGGCTACACACAGGCTACTCAATGCCACACAGGCTAGTCATTGCCACACAGGCTGTCATTGCCACACAGGCTAGTCATTGCATTGTACTTCATAATTCACAACAACAAAGTATTAAAATTGTTCGACAACCGCAAACAGTTCGACAGTAAAATCCAGCTCTTTTGTCAATCGCAACGAATTCAAAGTATTATTTAAACGCATTTTCAATCTCGACGTTATAACCTATCTCCGTGATCCATTAAACACACACTATCGTAATATTACGTTTCAATTGCCAAAATAATAACAAGTTTACTGTTACCAAAACATAAGAAAACGTGTCTCCTAAGAATCGCAGCAAAATAATCGAAGATCGGCAAGATACAAAGCGATTTCTACCGAGTCACGGATACACGATAATCAGAAAGAAAATCTACAACTTCAATATTCAGACTACCTATTTAAAAAGGCATTATGAAGGCCGCTTAACCACAAAATTTCACCCGCTCAATCGTGATATCATTACTATCTACCAAGTAGGTACTAAAGGTTCAAAAAGAAACGCATTAAGCCACAGCAGCGCAAGCTATACAAAATTAACGCAAAATAAATCGATTGAAATTTAGTTGCCATGTTTCAAAAACTCGCACGCAATAGAAATGAACCAAGTAAAAACACGTTATGAAAATAACAAAATTAACGTATTGGATCCCTTTAAATCACACACTAAGTTATCACGAATTTAATTAACAACACATGGCAAATATTTTTACACAAAATGGTGAACTCTCCAAGACACGTGAATTTACTCTAATCACAAACGAAAGTTAAGCTTGGTCAGATCCCGGAAGTCTATTCGCAAAATGAACCGAAACACTAATTATGCATGGGCTCATCCCACTTCTGATGTCGGAAAACAAACAAAACGAAAATAAAGCGTTACTCACAAAACACGATAGAATTAATCGCCGGACAGCTACTTAGTACCGAGTCTGTGGGCCCGGGTATAACCCTGGCGTAGTCACAACAAAATCTTTATTCGCGAGTCCGTTCCGTCAGTTACTTTACAGTTACAATACCAACTCAATCAATACCGAGCTACTATCGACCGTCAGTCCGAGATACGTCCGCGCACCCAGCCGTCCTAACCGTATCTGCGTCACTTGCCATCATCCTACTTCAAGATATAACCTATGGCGCTGCAATCGAATGTCAGTCAGTCATTGCATTTAGCGCCCTCTTTAACAGTGCTACCAACATACTTCCGTTACCATGAAGTCATACTAACATCTCAATATCGCCAACTTATCGTTAGCTCCGACATATAAAACTGTTCCGTTACTGACTGAGTGACTGAGGTACTGAGTGACTGAGTGACTGACAGACAACACGTACAGCCGTAACTACTGGGCGTAGAGAGCTGAAATTTGGAACATACATTCTTTAGGGGATGTAGAGGTGCACTAAGAGGTGCACTTAATTCCTGAAATTCCCACGGGAACGGGAAATATAGGACTTTTTAGTTTCTATGAAAAATCTTATTCCTTGAGTGTGAAACTTGGTGTAAAGGTTTTTCAATGTGTGCCTGGTTGTGTTATGAAAGTCATTCCCGAAATTCCCACGGGAAAGGGAAATATATGATGTTTTAGTTTGTATGAAAAAATCCCATTCCTTGAGTGCACGGATGTGATACTTGATACAAAGGTTCCTCAATAAGTGTCTGTTTGTATTATGGAAGGAATTCCCGAAATTCCCTCGGGATGGGGTTGGACTTTTTAGTTTGTATGATAAATCTTATTCCTTGAGTGTACGGATGTGATACTTGGCATGAAGGTTCTGCAAAGAGTGACTGGTTGTGCTACGAAAAAAATTCCCAAAATTCCCACGGCTACGGGAAATATATGATTTTTAGTTTGTATGAAAAAAACTTATTCCTTGAGTGCATGGGTGTGATACTTTGTATAAAGGTTCTTTGCATGGGTGTCTGGTTGTATAGTTTCTGAAATTTTCACGAGAAGGGTAGTTAAGCGCATACGAAGTTTCGGGATAAAGCTAGTTTATAGATAAACTAGCGACCCGCCCCGGCTTCGCAAGGGTGCAATGCTGATACACGCTCTTGCCGCACCGGGCGGCCCGCCGCCGCGCCGGTCCCGCCGCAAACGCTACGTCCCGCAATTTTTAAATCTGTAATATCTTCGAAAATATTCACTTAAATGATACGGTGTAAAGGGCCATATAGATCTATATTAAATGAACAATGTATTCAAGGTATTTAATTGGTTAAGGATTAATGCTGTATTGGTTAAAATCGCTTCAAAAATTAGCCATTATTTGTCGTAAAAAGTAAATGACAAAAAAATGTTATTGTGGGTTATCCATAAGAGATAGACATATACCATCACGGACTTTTCTGTGTGCCTAGTGCGAGTTTTTTTAACTTCACCATCTCGTTTACGTAAACTTCGTTTTGTATGGGATCGAAACAACGCCAACTAGTGGCACAAATGGGAAACTTAATTCCTGAGTGTGAGTTTTTACATCGTAAACAATCGACTCCCTCGCATTCGAAAGTGAGAACGATATTGCTCATGATTGGTAGTTTGAAATGTTTTGTGAGTGCGAGTTGTGTTTTTGACGTTTCGAATAGTAACGTAAACGTAAACGCGTTCGAAAACTTCTCACTTGTATTCTCGCAGTGAGATGGTCGTGAAAACATAAGTTTATTAGTTTTGTTTTGCGTGTTATACTTATTTAATATGTTTAAGGACAAATTGAGTGCAATTATAATGAAAAATATTGGAAAAAGAGCTCGCGCATTTATAATCCATTGGTAGATTTAACCTAAATTACCTATAAGGCTCGATATCGTTTGCTCAAAAAGATGTTAAAATTTTTATTTTAGAACAAGTCTAAAATCGTCACGACGACGGGTTCCTTTGTATTTAAGTAATAAAATAAATTAATTTTTTTATGAAAGTTAAACGTTTCTAGACCTTACTTGATTTTTTTCATTTATAGGACATATCCTCATTTTAATATAAACATACTTGGCTCACTGTAACCCATTCTTCAAAACTCATAACATAAACAATTTTGCTAACATAAACAAACTGCTATAACCCCAACGATTTAAACAGATATTCGTATTCTATAAGACCCAATATGAGAAATAGTCTCCTAAAAATGGTCGGTTTGTTTCACGAAGCTTACGGACATCACATTTCACAGTGAGTAAACGCGACTCGATTGGTTAGCTTGGGTTGAAACTCGCACTCGCAAGTTTTCGATAGTCGATACGTGTAAAGTAAGCTCGATTAACGCGATGGTAAAGTTATTCGCAAAACGTTTTGCAACTCGCACTAGGCACACTGTAGACCTTTTCAATGTGTACAATACTTATTACATTATTTTGATAAAACTCGTAGGGTTCAGCCTGCGTTTGCAATGTAAGCGGAAATAATGTAATTATTTACGACATCACATTAGAAACCTCAAAAATAACAGTACTTCTCCACTATTTAATGGATGTTATTATACATATAAACCTTCCTCTTGAATCACTTTCAAAGATTTGCGTAGTTTCAAAGATTTAAGCATACAAAGGGACATAGGGACAGAGAAAGCGACTTTGTTTTATACTATGTAGTGAAGATGACAAACTTTTCTCCCAAATCAAAACCCGACGACCGTAGGTTAAATTTAAGAGTGCCTCGTCGCTCCCGTAGAACCTTAGCGTACTTAGATACAAACAAGTTAATTGCATCAAGGATGAAATTAAGTAAGCAATAAGTAAAAACTGAAATACTTAGAGAGAATTTTTGGATGCAGTACCCTTTTTTAACTAAAAGCCTATAAAAGTTTGATTAAGCTTAAGTGATATAATAAATCCGTATAATAAATCCGAGTGAATGAATGAATGATTTATTTAAATGTAACAAAGACTCAATTTGTTAGTATATGAGCTTTATGAGTTAGCTTACAGACTATGTTAATAAATATATTGATTTTGAATCTATAATTGTGCTTCTATGTTGGACTGGGAGCGAAAGAAAAACATAGATAGTTACAGCTGCTTCTCTTCCCGGGCACACTGAGGTGTTATGGGAGGCTTTTTTGTGGACGATAGGCTGACCCCCTGTCACTGCAATAGTCTCTCTCCACTATTATAATGCCTCCAAATTTGTCAAACGTGACATCAGATGGTTTTATAACCTCTGGTGTTCTGCCTACCCCATCAGGGATACAGGCGTAAAGTTATGTATGTATGTATGAATAATTATATCAGATTTGAGACAATATCGCTGAAGATTTCAAATATCTAAACGCCTTATTACATACTAGCTTTATCCCGCAACTTCGTATGCGCTTAACTACCCTTCTCGTGGAAATTTCAGAAACTATACAACCAGACACCCACTGAAAGAACCTTTATACCAAGTATCACGCCCATGCACTCAAGGAATAAGTTTTTTTCATACATACTAAAAATCATATATTTCCCGTGCCCGTGGGAATTTTGGGAATTTTTTTCGTAGCACAACCAGACACTTTTTGAAGAACCTTCATGCCAAGTATCACATCCGTACACTCAAGGAATAAGATTTTTCATACAAACTAAAAAGTCCAACCCCTTCCCGTGGGAATTTCGGGAATTCCTTCCATAATACAAACAGACACTTATTGAGGAACCTTTATATCAAGTATCACATCTGTGCACTCAAGGGATGGGATTTTTTCATACAAACTAAAACATCATATATTTCCCGTTCCCGTGGGAATTTCGGGAATTCCTTTCATAAAACAACCAGACACACATTTAAAAACCTTTATACCAAGTTTCACATCGGTGAACTCAAGGAATAAGATTTTTCATACAAACTAAAAAGTCCTATATTTCCCGTTCCCGTGGGAATTTCGGGAATTCCTTCCTTAGTGCACCCCTACATCCCCTAAAAAATGTATGTTCCAAATTTTAGCTCTCTACGTCCAGTAGTTACGGCTGTACGTTGTCTGTCAGTCACTCATTCAGTCAGTACCTCAGTCACTCAGTCAGTAACGGAACAGTTTTATATATATTGATTAGAAATATGTGCGTACTTTAGAGTTATGGGTAAATTTCGCTGTATGAATCTTGAAAATATTTAGTACTATTCATTATATGTAGATTAAGGTCAAAAGCGGATTCAGTCATTGAACAAAATAAAACTCTCAGACTTATTACAAATATTTGAAGATCGACCGACTTTGTTACAAGTGCAAGCAGAGTAGGTACATCAAGGGCCGCTAATCTCACAAGTCGAGCACTTCAAGTTGAGAGCGATCTTAAGATACGTACAGCTACTTTAAAAAGTAGCCGGTCGCACTAACTGTATTTCAGAAAGCTTGAAAAAGCTTATATTTATAATGGAGCTTTGGCTATCTTAGTATTCACCCAGTCAGTATTGCACCAGTATGTTAAGTATAGTGATGTTTCGGAGATCCGTATCCGTATGTATCCGCGGATATCCGCCAGGGAAAAAAATCCATATTCGTATCCGTTACTTTTAACGCGGATCTGTTACGGATCTTTTCTTTACCAATTTTTTATTTATAGGATGAAATTATGTATGAAGGAGATGAGATAGAATTGAAAAAATCTTAAAATCTATTCAGAGTATTTTTTAATTTCTTAAAGAAATATTTGACAAACAAAACAAAAGTAACACCAGCGCGACGTATGTAGAAACATGTCTTGCGTGTCGTTGCGGCGAGCGAAGTGTAAGAGGGCCGCCAGACTGTTGAAAACACGTTGAAAACCAATGCTTCCAACCAAGGTTAAGGAAGGTTAACTTGTTGACAACCAATTCCGAGTCATCCACACTGTTACAAACGGTGGTTTCCAACAAGGAGACAAACAAGAACACAAGCCAAGGTCACGCCAGGCCACGCCCCTTAATCGTCAGTGTGCTCTGATCTCTCGCGTTGACAACATCTTCGCGATGGCAGTTTTGTATGCAATTGAGGATACAAAGAAGGAAAGGTTGAAACGCAGGATAAAAAGCTACAAACTCGAGTCATTTATAGTTATAGTTACATAGTAAAATATACAATAACAAGCGTACACACTGTCCTAATCACAGACATACATCTACATAGATAACGCAAATGCATGTCCTTTGCGTGTCCGAACCCCGACCAAGCGTCAAGGTTGGTCGCCTCTAGATTTAATATGTATTGTAATATGCGTGTATGTATTGTCTGTTAGAAAATCGAGTCAACAATATCAATATCGGTCTTAATAATCGATTTCATCGACGGTATCGGTGTCTCTGAATCTTTTTGTATTTTCCAGTAATAAATATCAGCTGTGACGTCACAATAGGTCTTAAAAAGTCGGCACGCTTGGTTCGAATACAAATCGTGGCACTTGCGTTGTCTATGTAGATGTATGTCTGTGATTCTAAACACCGCCGTTTCCAACCCGCCAAGGTCATGCAATTTGGTTGTCAACAGCCATCTTCACTGTTGGAAACACGTTGTAAACTAGCAAGGTCACCTTGGTTTGATGTTTTGTTTCCAACAGTCTATTTGGGCCTTAACTATCGTTTCAAGGTCACTCGTGCCTCTGCCGATTGCATAAGAAAATAAAGATCCGTATCCGTATCCGCGGATCTAAATTTTTTACGATCCAGCACGTCACTAGTTAAGTATACCCGGGCAAATAATTCGAAGCAGTAAAATAACAGTTCCAGTGTTTTACTTTAGGGAAGAAAAAAATAGTGATGTGATTTAAGTGAATGAATGATATTATTTTATAAAAAATTATATTGCAATGTATGGAAAAAAAATTTTTTGGCTCGCAAGATATTTCTTTTTGATTGGTGCAAAGGCAAACGCAAAGGGCAACTATTTTTGAAAAATCATTTTTAACGACAAAGCGAGTTAAAAAATAAAGAAGCTATCAAGTGGATTTTGCTTCTACTGTAACAGTTTTAAAGCACTTGGTAAGTTTGGTAATTAATTATTTTCATTAAAGTTAATTTCAAGTTAATTTATAGTACATAAATTTCTTTAAAATTTTATGCAAAACGAATGACAAAGACTCGAGCGTGTTCAATCATTCTCATTCAGTACTTACACTACAAAGTTTTTAATTGGTATCATTATTGTTCTATTTGACATTTCGAACTGTCAGTTTACGTCATTGAATTATTTGCCACAGTATAGTCTCTTTTTTTTCACTATGCCCCGACCGTAACTAGAATCAACATGGATAGGTACCACAAAGCTAAGAAGTAAATCCGCATAAGAGTATCTGTAATCATAAATTATTTAAAGACAGCTTTATTTTTTATTCGTGCCACATTTACACCGGTTCTGAAATTTATAATTCCAAATTCAAGTTATCGACAAAATGCCGCCAGCAGCGACCACACTTCGGACCCTTAGTCTTTGACGAACCGCGTCAATCAATACGCCCAAAACCACAAGGTACATTCAAATTTTAAAATTCTAAAAATATTTGAATGATCTTCAGAAACGGAACGGGACTGTACAAACAAGCGCCACGATCAAGACGTTACTAACAAAATATCGAGAATACAAAATAATAAGACCTAGAATGACTACGGTTTCGAATAAAAAATAATGCATTTTTTTTTTTTATAAGTGACTAAACCCGCGTTTGACCTCAATCTCACCTGATGGTAAGTGACGATGAGGTCGAAGATGAAAGCACACGGGTTTAGGAAGGAACTGGCTCTTTATACAATATTGCCGGAACACATTACCGCCGGAGCGGTAACATTTGGCGGCAGACTTTATATAAAGGGTGGTCGCTAGCCAGGCGGACCCAGAAGGGATCCTACCACCAAGCAAAATGCATGATCATTTCATGGACATATTTACATGACATATCAAGATATTGTTTGATTAGGTGCTGAAGTCACACACAAATGACAGGACACGCAATGGACATAGATAATAAATAATTTAGGAATAAACTGTGATTTCGTACTTATCCAATTTGCTAAAATCACACTTTTAGTTCAAATTGAAATTAAAATTAATGAAGTTTATCTTCACAAGCCTTTTAAATTAATTTAAACTGCGGAAGCCGAGTTGCTGCCCTATGTAATAAGTGGCTAGGCCTTAAACAACCAAGCTGGCCTAAAAGAATATTGTACAGAAAGCTTCAGATCAAGCTTTGCAATTCTGTTAAAAAATTTAACCTTAATCTGAACTCTATGCCCTCAACATTAAGTTAAAGTTGGTTGGGGAAATTTGTCAGGTAATGTAACGCTTGATCTGCTGCCTTCTGTACCTAAAGGCAAATCATGATTATCAAACTTCTAAAAATCCAAATAAATGTTCTAAAACCTAAAGGTCCTGAGGTATAAAATTGTTATTTAAAACATAGTTTGGAGTAATATAATTTACATTTAGAAGCGAAATTTTATCTACGCCTCTCACATCACTCAGCCCTAACCTGTCAATCTGCCAGCTCATCTCAATTAGGGCTTAATTGTACCTCCCAAATCTTAACCCAAATGAATTTATTGGCGATCAGTTCTTCAACTAAGGCGTTCTCAAGAGGACCCTTAAGAAACCCACCGTCTACACTCTGACATCCTCTTCAGAACCATCATGGAATGAATAGACCGTTCTCAATAATTTAATGGAAGTAATAATTCTCCATAAACAGTTTTAGGTATTTAAAATCCATTCTGTATTAGGATAGGCAATGGATCTTAGCCATTCAGCCTCAGCATTTTTTTCCATAATCATAAAATACGAACGTACGTAACGACGCGGTAACGTTATATAAAAAAAAACAATAGGGATACGTTTTATATATTTTTTTTACATAAAAAGAAACACATGCTGGCTGGCGCAGTAATTTTTTTTTCATAAACAATATTGACTCTATGTTTTTATTACTGAAAGTTCTGGATAAAAAAATATTCAATGTCGTTTTAAAATTGGAAGTTACGACTATTAGTGACATGAATGTTTGTAGCAATTGTAGCGTATTGCAAATGGAAAAAGAATATAAGTGCAAGGTTTTCAGGATCTGTGTGAGTATCTTTGTTTTTTTTGAGAAGTTTTTCTGTGTTTAGTTTTTACACAATGTTATACAAGTAAATGAGGAGTTAATGTGTTTATTGATCGCCATTTTCTTTTCTAGCACGAACGTGTGCCGAAATCAAATATTAAAGAATGTCATCTACAGTGTCACTTGAATGTCAGTGAGATGAGTGAGAACTGTAGACGCTCTACATCTCGGAAATACATAACTGTATATATGTATAAATATTTTCTTAGTTTTAGTTAGAGTATGCAACTTCGCGCGGTTTTACCCAGATAATTTTTGATACCATGGAAATTTCTGGATACAATTTAGCCCATAACTTTCCTCAAGAAACCGGACCTTTGCTATTCAACATCTTTATTAATAGTATATTAAGCTATTTCAAAACGTCAAACGCCTTATTGTTAGCAGATGACACTAAGATTTTTGCTGTTATAAAGTCTATTGATGATTGTCATCTATTTCAAAAGGACTTTTCTAAAGTCTTTAAATATTGTATCAAAAACAACTTAAAATTAAACATAGACAAATGTTAAACAATTACTTTCACACGAAAAAAACAACGTATAAATTTTAATAACAAACCTTAGTCTAAAAAAGGTAACTGAAGTGGGAGACCTGGGAGTACATATTGTTAGCGAACTCACATTTGAATCACACGTCAACAAAATTACTTCAAAAGCCTATACAATGCTAGGATTCGTATTCCGACAGTGCATAGATTTTAAACATATAAATACATATTTAATGTAAGGAGTCATTTAGAATATGCGTCGACTGTTTGAAGCCCTTACTATGCTTAATATAAAGAACAATTACAATGTATCTAAAATAAATTAATGTAAGGTTAAAATATAGGTTTAAAAATTCATTACCGCAACTAACTTCACTTGCTTTAAGACGTGGGCAAAGAGACCAATTTTTTCTGTATAAAATCATACATAACTACTTAATACATAACTACGCCTTATCTTCTTAGTAATATTTCATTTAAATGCCCTAGGTTGACTGCTCACTCCAACAACACCGTATTTTCAATACCAACTTGCAAAAACAATATTGTGATAACCGCTTTTTAATAAGAGCATGTAATACACAACAATTGCTATTACAATATTGATATATTTCATAAGAAGCTTGGTGCATTTATGTTTGCCATTAAAAATGTAAAATAATCACTCGTTATCCACATATTATCTTTAATAAATCTTTAAATAAGATAAAAATAATAAATACTTAATGCTCATAGTACAATAAACTAACACATGTAGTGCCTGTCTTGTATAATTTATTATATAGGTATAATAATTTAGAATTTTTAGTTTTTATTACAAATGTTAGTTTTAGTCTTCACATTATTATTTACAATCATTAGTGAAAACTGTTTTGGCTAATGTAATACTTAGATTCGTCGTGGCGCCATGGTTACCGTGTGTATCATACGATATCACAGGCTAAGCAACGTTCGGCGCGGTCGGTACTTGGAATGGTGACCGCCAACCATTAATTTCTCACGACGACTTCCGTGCTTCGGAGGGCACGTTAAGCAGTCGGTCCCGGGTGCTGTATAATTGTATACAGTAGTCGTTAGGGTTTGTCAGAAGCCATCTAGGCGCCCTGAAAATTCTGGCATCCACCACCCAGCACTGGGCCAGCTTGGTGGATTACGGCCTATACCTCCTTTTCACTCAGGGGAGAGACTCATACCCTGCAGTGGGCTCATTACAAAGAGTTGTGATGATGATGATTAATACTTAGATTAAGTTATTCATGTATATTACTGATGCTGTTTGTTTTCAATAATAAATAAATAAATAAAAATAAAAGTATTATTCAATCAAGTACAAAATTATTTTTTTCAAATCAAACCGGTAGTAACAAAGATTAGCGTTAAATAAAACACTTTTTAACAGGATTTATCGCGTATATTTACATTTTAAATTTTGACTCGACGTTTCGGTGTCTTTGCAGACCCCGTGGTCACGCACGAGCGACTGAGGTGTCAAGCGTCGGATTGATAGATGGAAAAAGTTATACATCATCACTTCCGATTAGCGTGTTCATCCCAACAAAAACTCTTCAGTTTTATAATACTATTGAAAAGTATCATATTTTTCATTGCGTCAGAAACGAACGTGTTTTCAAAACATTCCAAATACCAGCCCTACTTGGTATTTATTCTAAATGCTCAAAGACAAATCATGAAAAATATCTCCCGACACTCCCTTTGTACCTAAGGTTCCCTTTGTATACGGTACCCAGAACATTTCTGAAAGTAACATTAATCTAAACAACAAGTATATTGACAAATAAAATAACGTAGACAGAATAAAATAACGAGATTTATTTCACAGCCACGGATCATAAAAGTTCTATTAGGTATGTCAAAAATCAAGAAAATGAGAAAGCAAGAAAATATTAAATTTACAAAGTCTCATACGTCGGAGAGTAATATGTATAGCGCAAATAGGAATTCTTACTCAAAAGTGTCTTTTGAATCCGGGGTAAGCATTTGAAATTAAAATGGATAAAATATGAATCTCATTTTAAAATCTCGCAATAGGTCACCCCAATGAAGATCGTTTGAGGTCAATATTTTAAAGGATTAACTCGATAACGCAGCGATTTTATTTAGCACTTCCCTATATTGCCATACATAGGTAGGTCAAAAGTTCAGTTTCCGGCCTTCCCTGTGTTAAAACTAACATTTGTTCTTTAAAAATATTAACTAACTTAGCAACGTTTACTGTATGACTTAAGTTGGTTGATCAGCCCAGTTAATTTATAAGAGTAAAGTTTATCTGTAAGAAACAATTACTGCTTTAGTGATTCGTCCCATTGAATTAGGTAATTTTAAGAAATAATGAGATTAAGTAGGTCAGCAAGGAAACTAATAAGAAAATCAATAAAAGACAAAATATTAATTCATAATAAACATTTATATTAACTCGACGACCACTTTGGCGATGGGGTAAACCTGTCTGCGTCAGACGCCAGTGGTTGCGGTTTCGTTCGATTCCCGCACGGAACAAGAAAAAAAATATTCCGTGTCTGGATGTTTATTTATTTATGTATTTATATTCTAGTTTCCCCCCTAGTTCACTACATGGTATCCCACAACAAAAGCTATGCGTTCTTTGGGTCATTGTCTGAGGATTTTGTTATTATTATTATTATTAAAAAATTATCATCAATAAAAATTAAAAACATGTTACAGTTAAGACACCATAAAACTATGATGTAAAAAAAAATTATGTAGGTATTCATAATTAAAATGTATGAGGTTATTTGTCCTACACTAAACATATTGACTTCCTAAAACCAAAAAAAAACACAGTTCAAATAATTAAAATAATCACAGAATCAAATATTATCAATGCTAATAAAGATATTTTAGTGCTTTCTTTGTTGCAAAGATCTTTTCACAGTAATAAAGCTCGCGCTCGCTCGCTCGAGATAGCCTGATGCAGTTGAACTTAATGACCACTTTGGCGATGGGGTAACACTGTCTGCCCCAGAAGCCAGTGGCTGCGGGTTCGATTACCGCACGGAACAAGAAAAAAAAATGTTCCGGGTCTAGGCGTTAGCGTATATCACAAGCTCTGCTTAGTTTGTGGCCATGTAAGTAGTTGGTGTGATTGTCTGGGAATTTTATTTATTTATTTTATAATTTAAGTGCAAGGGAGACAGCGGATTGCTAAGTTTAGAAACGTTGCAGTCATTCTTATTCTTTGATAGCAACCAGCCGTCCATACTAAGCGACGTGCATGCAGTCATGTTATTTTGTTTGATTCTGTAAAGCTTAATAAATTGTGTGTGCTTTTTTTTATTTTCAAATGTTTTATTTGAAAGATCTTTTATTGATTTATCTTATTAGTTTGCTTGCTGACCGTACTTGATCTTATTATTTACTACAATTAAGTTAATGGGACGAATCACAGAACAAGAAATAATATTTTTTTGAATTCAGTGTTTCGTCCTTTTGGGACAATTATGTGATGGGACGAATCACTAAAGTACGTACAATATTATGTAACTTCTGTTTCATTTCTTCACATTAATTTGGTACTTAAGTAGATAAACAATAATTCAAAACCAAAAAAGGGCAGATCAAGTACGTTTCTGAAGTGCATTTTGTGGCCGGGACTCAAACCTGCGAAGGTCACCTAGTGCACCAGCTGACGGAACAACAAGACAAATAAGTAAAAACCACTAGTACCGTATCTCGTATTGCCAAAAATAGTCTTTGAAGACCTCTCTCATAATGCATCAAGGTCGTCAGGAAAGACTTATGAAATATGCTATAAAACATCTGTGCAAACAAAACTCAAAAATAGTTGGCCTACACTCTTGAATCAATCTCGCCTGACCTGACCTCAATCTCACCTGAAGTTAAGTGACGATGAGGTCTAACATGGAACTTACGGGTTCAAGATTGACTTTATAAAATAAATAAATAAAATCCCCAGACAATCACACCAACTACATGGGCCATGTAACATGGCCTCAAAGTAAGCGAAGCTTGTGTTATGAGATACCATGTGCGAACTAGGGGGGAACCTAGAATAAAAATAAAAATACATTATAGATAGATAAACCATTGACAGTTTTGCGGGCGATAGGCTGACCCCCTGTCACTGCAATAGTTTCTCTCCATCATTATTATAATACCTCTAAATTTGTCAAACGAGACCTCAGATGGTTTCATAGCCTCTGGTGTTCTGCCTACACAGTAAGGGATACAGGCATGAAGTTATGTATGTATGTATGTATAGATAAACACCCAGACCTGTTTGGTCTGGCATCTGAGGCAGATAGGTTTACCCCATCGCCTAAGTGGTCCTCAATACACTGGATACACCGGAACACCCTCATCCTTGTAGCAAAGATATGTCAACAGGTTGCTAGTAAACGGAACAGTGGGGCACTAACATTAGTTGTCTAATGCTTATAGGACGCTACAAAAAAGGCATTTGTCAGATTTCTATAAAGCTGCTTGAGCCAACTGCTCATCTCTGCTTTCGGTTATGTTTAGGCCGTAATCCACAAAGCTGGCCCAGTGCTGGTAGTTGGATGTCAGAATTTCCAGGGTGCCGAAACGGCTTCTGACAAACCCTAACAACTACTGTATACAGTACCCGGGACCGACTGCTTAACGTGCACACCGAAGCACGGACGTCGTTGTGAGAAACAAATGATCAGCGCGGTCACCCATCATAAGTAATACCGGCCACTAACCTAACCACAGCAGCGCCACAACGACTTGTTAATTTAATTAATAAATAAACGAATAAATTTGTCAAATCTGGTTAATAACAGGTAGGCCGCATTGGTTTTGATTATCCTATTTAGAAATCCTATTTAGAGATATGTACCTAATTCAAATTCTTGTGGCGTCCAATAACTATGTATTCCCCAATATCCAATATGTTCATAGCACGATACTGCGATTGCCAATCCGAGAGTTGTAATTAGCAATACATCGGCATTTGGATGTTTCATTTTCAATAATCAGGAAATCACTGATCGGGCCAGATTATATAACCTGTAGATATTGCCGTATAAAGACTTCAACCTTATTGCCTTACCTTCACTACATAGGCAGAAAAAAATTTCCACGGCCAAACTTTTTTGGAGGGAACAGAGCATATTTTTGTTTTTGAATAATAAAAAAACGAGGTTTTGTAATATTTTTGTCAGGGTTCGCTGATATATATAACGATATAAATCAATTAATTTTTATCTTGATATATCAATTGATTATTTCCTGTCCTAGTTCAAAAACAAAAAAATTTGGAGATTAATTTTTACCCTGGCAACACGTAGCGAAAAACTACAATTCAGAAAATGGCGATACCTTTTGGTCCTATTCACTCACGTTAATATAAATAAACTACAATTCAGAATAATGTAGATTGTTTCCTAAAATGGAAAACTCATATAAAGTTGAGTAAATTAATTAAGTAATTCTTTTGTTGAAAAGTTTGTTCGTTTAAAAGTTTTTTAAATAATAAATGTAGTATTAATTTGATACTTATTTTTATTTACAACTTCCTTTTAAAAAATTAAGCTTATAAACCCCTTACAGAATGAAATTCGCTTCTTTTTCTTAGCCGGGATATTATATCTGATATATATCGGAGATACATATATCAAAAATCGGATTTTTTGCGAACCCTGATTTTTGTTCATTGATTTAAAATAACATTGAAAATTGAAAGTTTATTTCACAGTGCTATTTCTGTTTAATCGCGTACCCAAAAGTAAATTGTATTGAGTTTTAAGAAATTATAAGGCTGCCAAGTTATTAAACTTTTGATTTTACAGATTGGGAGCGAAAAATATTTTTGTATACAAGAATGAAACTGAAAAGTGTTTTCCTATTTACTTGGTCTGAGCTTTCCGGCGAAGAAAAACCGCAGGCGACCTAAATAAAAACAGATTGTAAGGGTAAGTATCCCTGAAGAATGAGAAACTTTTTCAATACCTACTTACTTCTTACTTTTTCAATTTAAGGTTTACATTAACTTAATAAACTTAAAATAGATGAAATATTTAATAAATGAAACAATATTATGGCGACCGGCTGGTGTAGCGGTAACATACATTGCCTTCTATGCCAGAGGTCCTGGGTTCGAATCCTTTGTGTGATGAACACAGATATTAGTCGTCAAGTCATGGATGTTTATATGTTTATTTAAGTTTATTCTAATAAAAAATATGTATTTATTCAATATGTAGGTATGTTTATATATTTCTTAAGTACATATCAGTTATCTAGTATGCATAACACAAGTTCTTTAAGAAACTTAAAGGCTAGATAATGTTGTGTGAGTGTCAGAGATATTTATTATCTATAGGAAATAAATAAATACGCCAGGCTTTCACATCAACTATGAACCTTTGAATCGAAGTAATTGTTTAATCAGAACCACGGCAATTAGATATGCTATGGTCACGGAATACTAAAAACGATGGTGAAACTGGCTGGCTGAGTACCCAAGTCGTATGGAGCCATAAACTTATGATAAATAACGCCATTCGGAAAACTAAATATAATAATGTCCTTACATAATCTGATGTCCTTGGTTATTTGGCCCGAATGTGTGAACCAATTAATACTAATCTATTTTACTAATTAAAAATGTGAAAGTTTGGATGTATGGATGTTTGTTCCTCAATCACGGTAGAACGGATTTGGATGAAATTTGGCATAGTGATAGTATACAGTCTAGAATAGCACATAATCTACTTTTTTATTTTGATCTTTTTTTATCCCGGGATTCGAATTTGCGCAGGTAATGCCGCGCGAACGAAACAGCTAAGTAGTAAATGCGAAGTGGACTCAGTTCGATTTTATGAAATCGATTCTTATCCACTTATCACAAATAAATCATGTTTTTTAAAGATATTATTCTAACCCAAGAAGTTTACGATCTGGTCATTTGGAATGTAAGTTATTTATTGTTGATAAAGAATTATAAACTTGAGTTGAATTTTATTTTTAAATAAAAATTCTAAGGGGCCTCGTATTACTTATAGATATTAAAATACCTATAATGTAATGTCTAATAATCCATTTAACTTGGTACGCTGTTGTAAATTCGACGAAACTTATGCATAAAGTTTTCAATTAATTCCAACTATGAATGTAGCAAAGTTTCATTTGTCATAAAGACGAGTGTACGTACGGACAAATTGATAATTAATATTTGAGGTGAGAGTGAGACAGTGAGAGGCTGTAGCGTTGTCTCATTTGTTATTTCTATAGGCTTTGTTGTCAGCGTTGGAATAGCCGTTTCTATCATTTTGTAACTATTACATTTGATATAAACCTTGTAACAAACGAGCAATATACATGGCTGTAGCTTTATTTACCACAGGTTTATTAGTAGGTGTCATCTTTAATTCAATACTGACTGTGATACTAATATTCGTTAACTTGTTCCTGCGGTTTCACGCGAGAAAACCTCATCCCCGAGGAAGTGTGACGATAAAATTATATAAATACTATTCGAAAAAAAAATCAGCTTTATCACTTAAACCGTATCAGCGTGATAGAGTAGAGTCTGGCTAACGAAAGTAGACAATGGGGGTTATTGCAAACTTTTTATATGGCAACTTATTCTGGTGTCACTGTTGTCAATCGAACGGTTGTTGGTGATTTTGGTAATTGAGATTTTAGAATTTTCATATTTGAAAATGAATAAAAAAATTGAAAATTTGGTAGTGTCATTCATAACCAATGTAGGACACAGCGATACCAGTGACTCTGACGATTCATTCCATATAGAATTGCTGGATTCAGATTTTGATTACAATGAATAAAAATAATTAATTTTATTTTTAAGCCTGATTAGTACTAGTTGCCTATCATTTTAAACTTCTCATCACAAAATAGGACAGTACCTCATATACACTTACTTTGAGTTTAGTCACGAATAAAAAAATCGTAGAAACCTCTGTAAGTACAGTCGACGTCAAAAGTGGAGGCATAGTGGCACATTGCAACAAGGTTTATAATTTCCTGCTCGATCATTGACTGAGTCACACATCAATTTAATTAATTTAAGATATCTGACAGTTTAATGAGCACCTTATGTTACTTTATGTCACTATGTTATAGTGACCTTTATTACCTATTTCAAACTTAGCGTAAACTATGCCTCCATTTTTGCCTTCGACTATACCTACTAAGTTATTATCATTCTGCGCTATAAAAGTTTTGGTCGTTATTTAGAAGTCTGAGATGTCAATTAAGAGTTGGTCATCACAAAGTTACCAACACACATAAAAAATAACCTAATAACCTCACTACTCCTAAACAAAAAATTACGTAAATATCTAAAAAACACCTAATATTACATTAAAAGTCTAATGTAAAGTACCTACATTGAAAATATTTTTACAAAAACCTTAGAAGTACTTTAAAATTTTTATAAAAATTTGGGATTTCCGTCCTTAGGTGTTTTGTTTTGTTGTGGATTAAACTGATAGTTGGTTCGGTAAGCAGTCAATAAAATAATAAAAATAAAACAGATGAAAATTCAGACTCTATTTAAGTGTCTGATGTAGGTACTGAACATGTACTGAAGCGTACCTATGCAGCATAATACCTAACTAAATAGTGTTCCCAATTATGATAGAATCAACGAATGCAGAGCATTAAAAAACTAAAAACGACCACTTTGGCGATGGGGTAAACCTGTCTGCCTCAGACGCCAGTGGTTACGGGTTCGATTCCCGCACGGAACAAAAAAAAATGTTCCGTGTCTGGATGTTTATCTATTTATGTATTTATATTCTACATTCCCCCCTAGTTCGCTACATGGTATCCCATAACACAAGCTATGCTTACTTTGAGGCCATGTAGTTGGTGTGATTCTGTCTGGGGATTTTATTTTTTATTTTAACTTCACGTCAAAAGTTTGGCTGAAGTATAAGGTCGTCAAGGTAAACGATCTCCGAATTCATGCATACCTATTTGAAAATTGAAATTTTTCATGAAGCACTCAATCGATTTCGATGACATTTAAATGGGAAGTATTTTCTATCATACCAAACAAGAATCATCAAAATCGGTTAACCCAGACAAAAGTTATGAGGTAACAAACATAAAAAACATACAGACTAATTGAGTACCTCCTTCTTTTTTTGAAGTCGGTTGAAAATTATTAGTGTATGATTTTATGTAAAAGCCTTTATTTAAAAACAGCTACACGAAATATATGTAGGTATTACTATTAATTAACAATGGCAGGTAGGTAAGTAATTAATAATGCCTGTGCTGTGGCATCAGTGTGTTGTGATTTGCGATTGCGTCGCATCTGCCCATGTAGGCGGATTAAAGGTTTTTAATTAGTAAGTAATGCTTTTGATTGGTAGGTACATCAATACCAATTTTATTAAATTAATTAGCTATGTTCAATATCCTATTCAAAATTATGACAATCTCAGTTGTTGCTACTACGAAACAGATTTGTTGCCGCCTATACTTTTAGATTATCAAGGAACATCTTTGATCGCCAAATATCTTCCTCTTTGTCGATGAAGAATTATTGTGTTGTTAACTCAATTTAACTCGTTATTAGAAAAAGTGTATATTTGTGGCGATACCCGCATTTGATACTAGATTTTGAGCGAGGTGGTTGGGCTACACATTTTTAAATAGCCTAAATATTTTTGTATTTATAATAAAATTTTACTGAGAGTTATCTACAATTTGTACGACCACCTGTAACATAACCACTTATGCACCTACCTTCACCTGTAGATGCAATAATAATATTACTTTACCTATTGATTAAAGTTTACAAAGTGCATTATCACCCAGCAACAGAAATGAAATTCAATTAAAAACGCACACTTCGTTTGCTATGATAAAACCGAATCGTTTCAAAACACCGTTATTATATTTCTTGCCGTAGCGGTATAATTAATTTTCGAACTTAAAAATAATTAAGCGGGTACGTACCTTACAAAACAGCAAACAAAATCCCCAATAAACAAATCAGTTTTCCCAAAGTAGTAATAAAACAGTAATCCACACACCACACAAAAACAAATCACAATCGAACTTCCAAATAGAAAACAAACATTTAGATGTTAATTGGCAACATTTTCTTTCAATAAATGCACTATTGTTTGTAAGCAGCACTTTTACGTGTTAACTTTTTTTATGGATTCACGTTTAGGGTTTCCGATCGTAAATTATGCGGTAATGTGCGGCACAAGTACAGCTTACCGCAAGTTGAACCGAACTGGCGGCCGGTTACTTGTTGGGCCAGCTAGCTGCTTCGTTCGCGAGTCGTTCATTTCATTCAGTCATTCGCTCGCTGCGTTGCTTTCTGGCCCGACCGGCTTTGCAAGCGGGTATGGCGCGCGTTGCTTATGTTTTGTTCAAGTTTTAATTGGATAGGTTAAGAAACTGCTAAAATTGAAAGAGATGCAAACAGGAATCCAGTTTGAGCCGGCTTTAGGTCAGAGATCACCACGTCGGACTATGTTGGAGGAAACAATATTTTTAGCAAATAATAAATCCAATGAATAGATCAAGAACTTTTTAGTAATGTAGAAGCTACGAGGTAATACCTGCCTACCTACTTGTTTACTAAAATGAAACACTCATCTTTATAGTCATGAAGCAAGGCATTGACCTCTTTACTGACTAGGTAACTTAACCAATTTTTGGTAATCGCCAAGACATTAAAAGTTAAAACCACTAAATAAATTTGAAAATGTGTGAGTGGGTGTGTGGATTTTATTACCTACATCCTAACGTTGTTCCGGTTTTATAGATTTGATTGAAACTCATAGGTACTGGTGGTAAACTGAGTAAGTATAGGTGCTTACGATTCAGAAGGTTTTATTGACTACCTGTCTCACTCGGTTTTTCCCGCGTAATTTTTAATCCCGCGGGAATATTGGGATATAGGATTGCTGTAAATACTGTATACTATCATTATCCCAAATTTCATCCAAATCCGTTGAGCCATTTTACGGTGACTAAATACCCCTTAAAATATCATAACGCATGACTTTACTGTATTAAATTCTTCAAAACATGCGTAATTATGAAACAATAAATCTCAGTGTCAGTTCTGGCAAGTCCACATAGGCAATAAAAAATTGCTGCAAAAACCAGTTCAAAACCTAGTACGGCACAATGACAAGATTAAATTGGTAGGTATATTTATCTTTCTCTGTGATTAAAACCTAGAATAGGACTGTCCCTTGCTAGGTTTTATACTTGTTATTGTGGTTTGCTAGGCTTTTAAAATTGTCAATACGCTAAGAATTTCGCGGTAATGTTTTAGTAAGTCACCGAGTGTGGATCTGAATTACCTATATTTCTGAACCTTTATTTTTTATGAATACAGATTCAAAACGCTAGATTATTTTTTCTATTTTATTATCAGATTAGATTCATTTAATATTTCTTGATATTTACGACTCAGATGTTACTGGTTCAATTTTTATTGATTTTCTGATTTTATTTACGCTTCTGTATCAACATTATTTTAAATTTCAATGTTTCAAGAAGAATAACATTCATTAGCTAGCCCATAGTGATTTTTTTGAAAGTTGTGGAACATCGTTTCTATATGATTTTCCTACATTCCAGAATCTCAATCGCCAAACAGTAAAAAATCCTTCAGTAAAAAATAACAATATACTGAGGAGAAAGACTGGATCGTTTTACCTACACGGATGCGTCAAAACTCTCCAGTGAGGGGTGTTTTGGGGGCAGCCGTGTGTATCCCTGATTTCACGGTCCTTCTTTCCTTCAAATACTCTCCACAATCATTAGTTTTCACTAGGGAATTTATTGGTATCCTTGATATGCTGGAAAATAGGCTTCAGAATTCCTTAATCGTATCCAATTCCTTCAGCTGCCAACCATTCCCATTCTCCAATATAATCATCTCCTGTTGCTATGTAATCTGCAAGGCATTAGTATAACAGTGGCCTGCTTTCTCAATCACTCAGGTATCACTGGTAACTCTTCAATTAATTGTTCTGCAAGAGACTCTTTTGAAACAAGGACACTGGAACACTACAGGTGCATTTTCCAAGATCTCATCACAGTAGATAAATCTCGAACAAACTGGAGAACCGAATGGGATAAGACCCGTAGTAGGCTGATTGCAAGAAGACATTCAGTTCACAATAATAACTAAACTGTGGTTCTGTACCACAGAAAATTTTTGAAAAAGCAAACCTCTCTAATCGGCTGACTTCGGTTGGGTCACTGTTACTCTTAAGTATTTTTTTTGAGAATGAGTCCGAGATACCCCAGTATGTTATCGTGGATTGGAACCAGGAACGAAAGATCACATAATCTTTAACTATCCCCTCCTTCCTACCTCACATCATGGTGTTCTCCCTCTCCAAATCATATGAAAGTACGACTGTCGTCTGGTCACCCACTAATCCTAATAACGGCTGTACACTCTCACGAAAGGCTCTCGTCGAGAGCAGCCCTGTGCACACTCGTTCTAACTTGGAAAGTCGTTCTCCTGAAAAATTTGTGTCGTGTCCCTTGCTATGTTTTAAAATTGCACAGCCGAACGGCTAGAAGCTAGTTTCCGACTACGAAGAAATGCTTGTGTAGCTCTCTATGGTGATTATAATAATAATAATATAATAATAATAAAACAATGTTAAAATAAAATAAAATAATAATAATCTTTATTTCGGACAACTTAATCCATATTACAAAACTTATACATATAACAAAATCACAAAACTAAGATAAGAATAATAATAATAATATAATCAATCAATCAAACGGTTTATCTACTTAAATACCAATAATTTTACCTATAATACTATTAAAGTCAAACAAAATAATTAATTAACAATAATATAAGTTATTACCGCCTAAGAGGGCGTGTTACTATTACAATTCAACATTAGTAATAAATTAATAAAAAGTCTATTGGAATTAAAATTAAATGATTAAAAATTTAAATTAAATTATGTAATTATAAAAGTCATATAATTAAGATAAGTACACACTACTACGGCTTACCAGTTGATATTATACGACAATGACCCATGTAAGGACAATCTAACCTACTAGCGATCATGTTCAGGACACTGTTGGCGCTCCCCTGCACCCGGCGCACCAGTGACCCACACCTGCTGCGCATCGTCGCGTAAAAACAATTGACTCTCGCGTCTGCAAACATCCCTGATGCGCTACAGTATGGAGGAAGCCCCAACAGCCTCCTGAACGCGTTGTTATACTGAACATAATATGAGATGGTCTAGCTGGACATTAGAATACATATTTATATTTACATGTTATAAGTTCCAGTTAATCCGTGTCCATACATTTTTTTTTACAAAACGATGAGTGAATGTCTTGAAGTTTTAAGTTTTAAGGGAAAAAAGTTTCTTGATCGATTTTTGTGTAAAAACTTCAACATTATTATATTTATAAGAATTGTGGTTAGTTGTACTAATTAGGTGACACATCACATACAAAAAATAAACATATTTTTATTTAAATTGTCGCCGTAGTATTTGTTAATATTATAAAGGGTGTCAAATTTAGATACCTACTTTAATTTAATTTAATTTTAATTTAGAAAGCCATTACCAGGTCTTCAATCCGGCGCTGACACATCGTTGACTATTGAGACACCTTGTATAAATAACTTGAATAATATGACATTGAGATATCGGAACCAGTAGAGCAGAGCTTCAGCGATATCTGGCAATTAGTGCAAATTACTAGTAACTAACAAAAGAAAGCCTTCTCATATCAAACAATATCCAAACTTTATCTATTTGTGTTACAAAAAACTGTCAGAACTGCGTGAAACCTTCAACAAAAAAAGTTTCGCTTCCGGCTTGGTAAAACTTGCTAGCAGTGTAAGTTTTCTTCTTTCTTGGTGGAGGACAGAACAATTTTCTTCAGCCAAAAAAGAAAAGAACATTTTTCTTCACTCCGCTAAACTATTTTGCGCCCATTATTAGCCCTCCGTCGTTAAAGTAAGTATTTGTGGTGCTGATTCAGTTCAATCGTTCAATGCATTCCACAATTGTATAAATATTAGCTTTAAAATATTTAGTTTAGCTGCAGAGCTATACTAGTGCATGACGCTACGTTAGCAATATAACCTAAAACAGAATATGCTAAGTAATTTCGATAGCGTATCGCCAGGGCCCGATAGCTCAGTTCGAAGAGCACCCATTCGGCAAGGGACAGTTCCAGGTTCGAGTCCTGGTCGCGTATTTACAAAAGCTATACCATTAGAGTGAAAGTGCAAACTGAACTGGCTTAGCTTTTGTATGACAAAAACTTGCCCAAACCCTAATCCATTCTAGTACAGAAAGTGACCGAAGTCGTGTAGACTTTGTGAGATAACTTCAATTGAACATTGCAGCAACAAAAGCTATCCGAGCTCGGCTCGCGCACGTGTATAACTATATGCAACCTAACATGCTCCTCCTCGCTGCGCTCGTCGTCACACCTAACCGTACTGATTCCGCCTTCCGGTGCGGGAGCCCTTCTCGTAGCTTATCTCTTTCATCCCAATGTATATCAAACAACGATATACCTACTTTTCATCTTGACAAAAGCTTATCTATTTGAGTGAATATGTATTATACAGTACTAGGTTTTGTCATTGCATTTCTTTGAAAATTACAAGAGCAAAAGCTAATCCATTTCAGTCAATTTTTTTACTGAGTTCGATTAGGTATTGTCAAGTAATATGCATTAACAAAAGCTCCTCTATTAGAGTCTGACTCGTGACTCACATAGTATCCTTTGTCGTAGTAGCCTTTGTATATTCGCGTCCTGGTCGGTAATACAGTAATTATCTGTATTAGCGACCAACTTCATACAAACAGACGAAACGTGAGCTATGCCTACGCCGCTCGATCTCGGCATGCGGCCAGTCGCGAGTGTCTACATACCGAAACAATTGTTGATTGAGCTTTATGTAAATATGCGGATTATTTATACTTTAAAATTTAATAATTCATCTTTTCGTGCGTCTCAGTCAAGGTGCATGTATTTTTCGGTCGCAATTATTAATTGTGTAATCTAACAAGTTTTCATTTATTTTACACCACTCCCTTATACTAATTTATAAGACCGATTTGTTATTCAAACGTAAACATGGTTTTTTGACACAAAACGTATTTTTGTTGAACACTTTCTATTCAATTTACAAAGTATTTTATTTGTTTATATAAAAAAGTATAAGTATTTGCAGTCACAAAACTACATGGATAAAAAGCACAAAGTAGGCAAATGTAATTTAAACGCTGAAGGCGGGCAGCCCTATCACATGTGAACGGACCGCGGCGCGCTGTAGGCATTTATTTAAAATTTTTGCCCGAGTTGAATTACTGCATATCTGCATGTTTTGTATATCTGTACTGTGGTAATATTTTCAGTTAATTAAGAATAATTAATAAATAAATAAATAAATAAATATTTCTGACACTCGCACAACATTATCTAGCCCAAATTAAGTTTCTTAAAGAACTTGTGTTATGGATACTAGTTAACTGATATACTTAAGAAATATATAAACATACATATTGAATAAATACATATTTTTTATTAGAAAATAAACTTAAATAAACATATTTACATCCATGACTTGACGACTAATATCTGTGTTCATCACACAAATATCCGTCGCCGCCGGGATTCGAACCCAGAACCTCTGGCATAGAAGGCAATGTACGTTACCCCTACACCAGCCGGTCGTCAAAAAAATTGAGCCTTATCTGTCAAATGCAAAAAATATTATTGAATATTTGGTACCTAGTTCATACATTTTGGACCCTGTTGGGAAGCAATTTAAAAAGGACACTTTCATAAAAACCATACCATATCTGAAAGAATTGTAGTGTAGTAATTTTATAAACCTAAATAAAATGTTGTAGTCGGTCTATAAAGTTTATATTTTATTTTTTATGAATAGGTATTTACGTTAAATAAAACACTTTTTAACCGGATTTATTGCCCCGAGGCGACGGGGTTTGCAAAGACAACTAAAAGTCGAGTTGTTAAAATGTAAATATACGCAACCCGATTAAAAACTGTTTTATTTAAAGTAGGAATCGCGAAAACTTAAGACAATATGGTATTTACGTATTTAGATACATTATTAGATATTTCTTTTTGAGCAAAAAAGTATAAGAAAAAGTATTTTCAATAAGGATTTCCTTGTAAGTTAGTAAGACCTCAGTAGGTACCTACAAGTTGGGTATTTTTATAGAAAATAGTTTTTATCCTATAAAAATCTTGTACTAATTATATTATCATCATCTGTTCACATTTTCATAGGGGTTTAGAAATATTTAGATAGACATTACATAATAAGGGCTTTTTGTAGCAATTGTAAAGGCTGACTGTACCTACATAGGGTATAAAATAGCCTTTCACGTATGAGTGATCTTTTACCACCGTAAAGCATTCTATTGTGTGCAACAAGTTGAGTCAAAGGCTAAGACATAAACGGGTCCGTAAAATAAATAAAAGTCGGGTTGAATCGCATCTTACAGCACTTTATTACTCAATAAAATCAGGTTTAAAACGTTTGATGTAACGCGTTTCGTGTAAACTTAGAACAATTGGAAAAAATCTAAAAAAAGTCGAACTAAGTTCCTTTTTGATACGGGTCGCTAAGGTTTGGAATGAACTGCCTGCGTCTATTTTTCCTGACCACCTTAGTCTTCATTTTCACTTACCATCAGGTGTCATGGAAGAGAAACGTTAAATCCTTACTTTATAAAAATAAAAACAAAATAAACTTATTCAAACTAATTCAACTAAATATTTTCTGGCAATATGAAAGGCGCGTTACAATGAAAAAACGGATCACTCTTATCTGGGAGCAGAGATCTGCAAAAATGATAAATTCTGGTAAGTATTTTTTATTTTTATTGAGAAAACCATGTTCTTTACATCCTGATCGATAATATGTCGACGGATCGTCATCACGAACGATGACGCCGCCGAAATCTCTTTTCGTCATAATGTCTCAGCATCCAGATTAAACCGTAAATAGTAGGTCATCTAAAATCGTTCGTCCAACATGAAAAGATTTCCGCTACACCAGGCTTTTCCGGATTTTAAATAAATAGGTAAGTAGTGAAATATAGATTGTACCTACACTTTAGAAATTGTAATTAAATTGTATTTTAACAATTAAGAGAACGTAAATTACCACTTTATAAAAATAAATAATTTAAAAACTTTTCAATAATGAAAGTGCTTCTAATATTTTCTCATACTTGATGTCTCTTATTTCTTCATTTCTCACTAATAAGAAGGTTTGGTCTATTAACTATATTAAATATTTTTGTATCAATATCTACTTAAAAGCTGTGTAGCTGGTCAATGTTACAATTAAAAAAGCTATTTTAACCAAGCATTCGCTGTTTTTCATTCCGTCAATCGTTCATTCACTGACCTGTTTGCAAAATCCTTTGCTCAGTTTTGGGTTAGTAAGTAGTTACCAAGTGATTGTATGCTTTTTGGTAGTTACCTTCGTGGGTAAAATTCTCGACACGTTTGTGTTTTCATCGAAATTGAGTGAATATGAGTAGATAGGTAATACGTAACTACACGTTCAATGCTCATCTAAATAAAATAAATAAGTTCAAAAACTTACCTGACCACTAAAACACGCTGAATTTTTTTATGTATTTTATATAGGTACGCCATACTGATATAGATATGTTTACAGTACAGTCGTGATCGATGCCACGTTGATTTTATTTTAGTAAGTATTAAAATTAATCTATTTTGCTACATTACGTGGCATACGATCACAGCTATCCTGTAAGCATATCTCTATCAGTTTGACGTATAAAAATACATAAACATTTCAGCGGGGACTTTTAATTGTTTACCTACTTTTTAGAGTGTGTTTTAGTACTCTTAGTAGTCGGGTTTTAGTTTTTGAACTGATTTTTTTTCACTTGTTTTGGAGTGATAGTGTTTACATTACCTATTTAAAGCTTTTTCATATGATACCCCACACGAAAACTCAAGTTTTTTTTAAACTGAAACATCAACCGTGCCTTTATCAAAGTAAGCTTCTGTTATGGAGACTATACAGCGGAAGTAAGGGGGATATCCACCAAAACCCAAGCCAGTTTAGAAAATTCTGTCTCGGCTGGGACTCGTACCCTGGAACTCTCACGCCACATAAGAACACTGCGCAACAGAGGCTTTCACTTTAGAATTTTGGTAACATTGATTTTATTATAAATCTTAGTAATTTCTCTCACTAATTTTCAACCGACTTCCAAAAGAAGGATGTTCTTAATTCGTGTATATGTTTTTTAGTGCCTTTGTTACACGATTTTGTGGACAATTATTATGAATTTATTTTAAATATTCTATTACATATGATAGCGGATACTTCAAAGGTGGTTCCATATAAATTTCATCGAAATCGATTGAGTACGTCAAGAAAAATTTTTAATTTTTGAAAAAAATTTGTAGGTATAAGTACGGAGAACATTGACCTTGACGACCTTATACTTTAGCCAAAGCTTTGACGTGAAGTCGGTTTTTTGATGCTCTGAATTCGTTGATTATTACATATAATACAACAATATAAAATTTACAGCTACATTGAAAATAACTTTCAGATATCATGAATCGTGTTCCTAGGACCGAGATATCTCATGGATCTTGGAAATAAAAAATCTGTTAAGTTCAAAAGACACCTATCTCTGGTTTATTCTAACCCAGGGTTCCAGCGGATTCCAGTTGGTATGTAACTAAGACCATTTCATTATCATAAAGATATTTTGGCACGCCTTTGGCCGCCACTGACTAAATCAAACAGCCAGGTGGACCCTGAAGTGGTCTTACCTCCAAAGGGCCGCACGGATTAGTCGCCTTCCAACCCAAATTATATTAGGGCATATTTTTTAACGTGTACACATTTTAAAATGGGTGCTACTTAAACAGACTTTTTTTAAATAGCATTATTCCCCTCTAAAAATCTAAGTTGCCTTCTAAATTACTATGTCAGCCACAATCCATGCCACAAGCCACGTCGGGGTTATTTAAAAAAGATCTAGGGTTCATGGGGCTTCGCCTGCCGCTGCCGCGGTACCGCTCGCTCGGCTCGCGCACGTATATTAATATAATGTAGCCTAACTGTTCCCCCTCGCTGCGCTCTTCGTCGCACCTTACCGTACCGACTACGTCTTCCGGAACGGGAGCCCTTCTTGTCGCATAATATTTTTCATCGCAATGTTAATGAGTATATTACTTAGTATAAATTATTATAGTATAAATTGCTTCAAGATACATTTTTCACAAAAGTTATTGTCTCGTGGCCAAGTTATAAAAATAGAACCTTGATCACGTGGCCAAAAAAAATATTCTGTGGCAGGACCTCTCTTTCTCTTTTAAAATTGAGGAATTTTTCATTTTACAATAATTTCATACTTTTCTTTTTAGATTTATAGCGTCTAAAGTTAAAGTTAATAAAAATATAGTTAGGTTTATTATAATTAACATTGAATTAATTAAATATAGACGAATAAAGATCATTCAGGCAATTTTGGGTTCCACTTAGTAACATTTCAAAAACCTACTCTTAAAAAAAGAAAAAGCATATACGGAATTGTGACATTATATTTGGTTAAATGTATGTCTTTGTTAATTGCAAAAACTACAATTATATCATAAACTAGAATGAAAGACTGCAATATGGGTAGTTATATTTCCTCTGACTTACGTACCAATAAGTGACCTTTTTTCTTTGTAACTATTTATACTGACATTAAATATTCTCTTATTAAGCCGCAAGATGAATAACGTATTATATTTTGTGAAATAAATCATTTTAATTATTCCAAATAAATGTAAAACAAGTTAAAATCTTTACTTTTATAATTGATAAGTGACGGAAAATCACATCAATGGAATGCCAAAATTACTAAGTGGAGAAGTAGGGCTCTATTTATTATATGACATTTTTCTGCATAGATATTTGTGTTTTGATAATATTTCGATAAGGTGATATGAACTTTGTTGAAATATTTAAATAGTTTCGCTCCCTAATATGAGGCTAGTTTTACCTGATATTTTAAATTACACTGTTAAAAATAATGTGATTTTACATGCAAAAAAAGTACATAAACCTGTAGAATGTACCGAAAACAGCTGTAAATTTCAGTAAATTTTGGAAAAGAAAATAATTTTCGGTAATTTTACGGATTTTCAATTATTTTTATGTAATTATACCTAAAACGTGTATAATGACAGAACAATTTGTATTTTTACAGATTATTACAGAAGCAATACATAAAAATGTGTAGATAAATATACTTTAAAAAGGTATAAAATTGCCGAAATATACGTGAATTTCCATAAATTATAGAAAAAATATACAATTGTGTAATGTAAAATTACATCTCTCATGTAAAACTACATCAACATTTAATATTACATAAATGTTTGCTTTTAATATGTAATTTTCCCAAGGGGTTAATATGTAATTTTCATGAAAAATTTTTAACAGTGTACTTCTTAAAATATATTTTGATTTTGTTGCACCTTTGATAATATTATTTATTTATTATTTACCTAATTATTGAAGGCCTTTACTTAACGATATATTTCAAAAAATAATAAAGTACAGTTGATCACGTGACCGTAAAAGCATATCATTGATAAAACTCAGTTCAATATTTAATGGTAAACCTACCATAAGGTGTAAAGTATGTTAGTCCATTGAAAAGTTACATTTGGGGTTGCGTTTTTCAGAGGACGCAATTTTATTTTTTTGATGTGTAGGGGGGGTCAGTGTAAAGCTAAAACCAAGTTTGTGGGGTCGCCACCCTTGTCCTACGGCCGCCATCTTGAAAATAGGGGTTGAAATGGTTTTTACGATATATCTCTTAAACTATTTATCTGATAAAAAAAAAATTTAACATTTTTTGTTGCAAATTACATTTTCTACAACTTTGGTGAAGTAACTTTTTGTCGTAAAACTATAAACAAAAAAGTTATAAGCGAAAATCTTTAGAAATTCGAGAAAATAATTTATATTTTTTTATATAACTTTTTTTTATCATTTTACGAAAAAATGATATCAGACCATTTTTGTAGATCGTTTTTTGAGGAACAACTTTTATAAGCAACATTTTTTCATTAAGTCAATAGTTAAGGTTTTACAGCGCTCCGAAATGAGTAGGTACTATTTTTCAGTACTCTTAACTAGACTTATATTATACGTGTGTACTAATAATGTGTCATCAGTAATTGTTTTTTTTTGTTTTTATGTTATTATTATAATTTTTTTAATTAATAATAATTAATTATTGACTCTTTTCCCCACCACCCACGAGGTAGTAGTCTAGAAGCGCGTTTTTTTTACGTGGTATCCCCAATAGGCATAACCCACGGTGATTTTCTAAATTCGAACTACTCCGTCCTCAGTCTTTTCGATGGAACAGGCTGCGGCTCAGCATCTGATCGGCTTTCTAAATTAAATATCAGTGGGATAACTGGAGAAGGAAAGGGTGTTAATGTCAGCGGTTCATCATCAAAGTGATTTTCATTTATTAATTCTGAGAGCTCCATTACGTTTCTGCAAGTCTGTTTATAAGGTCCATTATACTTGTTTTTGTACTCTCATGACGTACAACACAAACCCGCGCTTGTCGGCTTGTACGCGAATTACTTGGATCCTGAACCGCTTTGGCACAGATGAAACAATTGTTCGCAAAATCGAAGTCTGGCTCTGGAGCTTCTGAAAATGACGATGAACTACTGGAGCTGCTGCTGCGCTGACGAACAACATTATCGGTTCGATTGTCCACGTAATAACAATAACACGCAATATGTACAGTAACTTCGAAACAGTTCGTAAAAATTGTTCATTAGCCTCATCATTTTTTGCTACAGCTCGGTCTAGTAAAGTTTTTACACCTTTTGCCTTCACAGTTCTTATTTTATTTTCACCTAAAGGTTTTTTACAAATAAAGCAATAACTCATTATGAAATAATAGAAAAAGCACGCTTAAAAAGTCTAAATGCTAGTAGAAAAAAAAATTGTTTTCACTGAAGTTAAAATCGTATCTAAAATCATTCGAAATCGTCTTCACAATTAAAAACAGAATAAAATACATCCGCACGTGGAGAAATATGTAGCACGACTAAAAGGTATAAGTTGAACGACAACTTCAACACAATATCATCAGCTATTTTTACAATAAGAAAGGTTAGAAATAATAATAATAATAATGGCAGGCAGATGTTCTTTTGTTCCCTAATGGTCGCTTGGGTATTTTCTACCTGGACAATATTCTCGGTAACGGGCATCGGATTTTAAAAATCAATAATTGTCAAATTCTGTAATGGAGTGGAAAAGAGTCAATAAATAATTATTAATAATTTAAAAAATTATAATAACAAAATGAAAACAATAAAAAAGTAATTACTGATGACACATTATTAGTACACACTAATATAAGTCTAGTTAAGAGTACTGAAAAATAGTACCTACTCATTTCGGAGCGCTGTAAAACCTTAACTACTGATTTAATGAAAAAATTTTGCTTATAAAAGTTGTTCCTCAAAAAACGATCTACAAAAATGGTCTAATATCATTTTTTCGTAAAATGATAAAAAAAAAAGTTATATCAAAAAATATAAATTATTTTCTCGAATTTCTAAACATTTTCGCTTATAACTTTTTTGTTTATAGTTCTACGACAAAAAGTTACTTCACCAAAGTTGTAGAGAATTTAATTTGCAACAAAAAATGTTAACATTTTTTTTATCAAATAAATAGTTTAAGAGATATATCGTAAAAACCATTTCAACCCCTATTTTCAAGATGGCGGCCGTAGGACAAGGGTGGCGACCCCACAAACTTGGTTTTAGCTTTACACTGACCCCCTACACATCAAAAAAATTAAATTGCGTCCTCTGAAAAACGCAAGGTTAGGCCTAAAAAATGTAACATTTCAATGGACTATGTCAAATATTATTAACTTATCCAAAAATGGCCGTTGATCAAAGGATATATTTTTCACTTGACGAATTAAGTCTACCTTAAATGTTATTTTCATCGAGACTGAATCACTAAGAGATGATGGTAACGTTCCGCTTAGTATGAAAATAAAGTCACCAATGATGAGAAGAACTACTACTATGGTAGGATTTTAAAAAATCCCGTAAACTGGCGTTTCTCAGTCGAAATTCCACCGAGGCCAAGAATGAAGACTTTGTAAAAATAATGATAATTCAATATGATACACGAATTAATCATTTATTCAAACTAGAAAATATAATAATTAAGCTATCTAGTAATGGTTATTTTTCGAGTAAATCTAATTTGAAGATGGTTAAAAGGCGGTAGGACAGGGTAAATAACGGCCCTTCCAAAACTGTATTACCTACTTAAAAATAGAATGAATAAATCAAGTTATTAAAGAAATAAAAATAAAAAGGACATTGTTAAATATATGTTTTATATGTATATATTTTTAGACATCAAAAATACATTGTGAACAATACGTTGTATTGGTTGAATACAGATCGACTGAATGAAAAAATAGCGTATAGCTATACCTCATGGGTCTGGAGTTTATAATGATAATTTAAGAGTGAAAAGTATATTTATGGAAAGACAGTTGATTTCAGTAAAGCAATTGAAAATATTTCACAATCTTCAAAATAATAATAACTTCATTAATAAGAGACCTTAGAAACATTCTCTTAGTAGGTACTAAGATTTTATCTACTTTACTCAGAAGTATTTTATATAATAGGTATGAAATATATATATGTATATACACAAAATATATAAATAAATATAAAAATAATATATCTTTAATAAATTGATTCATTCATTAATATTACTGAGAACTAAAAATAGGTAGGTATGTAAAATTGTACCGTCTCCGAAAAACAAAATTTGTTTTTGTATTTTTTTTTAATTGTAACTCTTTTTTGTCATTGTTTGATATATGTACAATACATAATATAGGTGGCACAAATTCTTTATTAATTATTTTTCTATATTAAATTTAAACATAAAGATATAATTTATATAAAGTTGTATGTATTAAGTATGTAGATAAAATATTTACAATTAATTATTCGAATGGTGTTAGCCTTCCTACGATATAACGCTGTGCAAGTAAAAAAAATTGTAACAGAAGATTTTCTGAGATACTTCGTTTAACTTTAACCCTACATAAATAACAGCAATATGTTGATGTTGCATATAGCGGAGTACGCTGTGGTTTTAAGTTTACTACACTATTTGTTAGATAGATAGTTAGGACGAATCAAATAATATTAGCAAAAAATAAATAAACACGACTTTTCTCTTCGACATTTTATTCAATGACACATATAAGAAGATGTCACTCATAGTCAATACATTATGGTTCATATTTGACGAATACAAAGAGGTTTGCTATCAATAACATTAATATAAACTCTAACACTTTCCCTTATTCGACAAATACACAAGTCCCATTGCTTGACTCAGTTGAGTGAACTGTACACGTGGCAGTGCTTTGGTGAGAATGTCAGCAACTTGATTTGCTGTACCAATTCTGTTAACTTCAATGGCATTTTCAGACACCAATTCTCTCACATAAAAGTGACGAATACGAATGTGTTTCGCCCGCTTGTGAAATTCCGGATTATGAGCCAGACGAACTGCAGCTTCATTGTCTACACTTAGAGTAGGCACTTCCTTGAGCTCAGTTAGATCTTGTAAAATTCTCTTTAGCCAAACCAGTTCTCTAGCGGCTTCACTAGCTGCTACAAGCTCGGCTTCGGTTGTTGAGATAGCAACTGATGCTTGTCGCTGTCTCAGCCATGAAATTATTCCACCAGAGTAGAGGCAGACTACTCCAGTTGTCGATCGTCCGGTGTCTATATCTCCACCGTGATCAGCGTCACTGAAACCTTCCAGTACGCCGGGTAAATGCTGTGCTTTATTTTATGCCATAGGACGTCGTTCCTTTGATATAACGCATTATTCGTTTTACTCGAAGCCAATCCTCTTTGGTAGGAGATTCTAGTTTTCGAGAGGCGACTCCCACTGCAAAAGCAATATCTGGACGGGTACCTACCATGAGGTATGCTAAAGCGCCTACAGCTTCACGGTATGGAAAGTTTTCTTCGTCCTTATTTGCAACTTTCCCTGGTTCTGAGCCATCTTTCTCAATAGGGGTGCTTACAGGGTTGCAGTTGGCCATTCCGAAACGCTCCAATATTTTCTTTGAGTAAGCTTCCTGGGTGATGAATACTGAACCATCTTTCTCTCTGAATATCTGCAAACCTAGATAGTGAGTCGCAGGTTTCGAAGTAATCTGTAGTCTTTTCTTCAGATCTTTCAGGAAAGCGTAAGCCAGTTCTTCATCAGTGGCTGCTACTAATCCATCATCGACATATAGCGTGATGAGTAGCTTCTTGCCATTCACGTTCTTCGTATATAGACAACAGTCGGATTCACTCTGTTTGAAGTCCATGTCTAGTAGTATATCTTGAAAACAGGCGTTCCAGCACCTCGGAGCTTGTTTCAATCCATACAGGCTTCGATTAAGTTTACAGACTTTTGTTGTACCGTCAGAATATCCTTCTGGTTGCTGTACATAGATTTCTTCTTTCAGTGTACCATTAAGAAACGCAGTACAAACATCAAACTGTACAAGGTGCAGATTCTCCTGTGCGGTAACGCTTAAAAGAGCTCTGATGGTAGCGAGACGGGCAACAGGACTAAATATTTGGTCGTAGTCCTGTCCTTTTCTCTGTCTGAAACCTTTTACGACAAGACGAGCCTTATACTTGTCAACAGTGCCATCTGGGTGCCTTTTGATATGTAGGACCCATTTACATGGAAGTGCTTTTCTTCCTTTTGGCAATGTGCAGGGCGTCCAAACATTCAGGGCTTTCAGCGCTTTCAATTCAGCTTCCATAGCCTTTTGCCATTCTTCGCTATCGCCTCGGTTCATCGCATCCGTAAAATTCGTCGGAAATGTCTCGGTGACACAAATATAATCGTCAAATCGTTTAGGACGTTCTATTTGGCTTCGATTATGCAAATTGTATCTAGGCGGTGGCGGCTCATCGGCATCTTCGGCATCGTGGAATTCTCCATCTTGATCAGGTACACGAATAAATTCTTCTTCGAGGACTTGGTCCGGGACATCTCCCTCGATAATTTGTTCGTGGCTATTCTCATCGGCTCCCTCGGGTTCTGAAGTCTCTTGCTGGGGTAATTTTAATGAAATTCTTTCCTGTTTGTCGTTGGCGTGTTCCAGCGGCAGTTTGAAAGTGTATGTTTTCGTACTCATACTATTGTGTGGTTCCTCATGTTCAGAACTTGGAAGTGGCTGTTCATTAAAAGTCACATCTCGTGAGCGGACGAGCGTGTGCTTCTTACCATCGGTAACCCATATGTGGTAGCAATCTTCGTCATATCCAACCAGTCTTCCTTTGAGGGCTTTCTTGTCCATTTTCTTCCGTTTCTGCTTAGGGATGTGGACATAAGCAGGACATCCTATAATACGGAGGTGTTTTATTATAGGTTTCTTGCCATACCACAATTCGTATGGAGACTTATCTTTCACGTTAGTTTGCCCAGTTCTATTTAGTATGTAAGCAGCCGTGTTAATAAGTTCTGCCCAGAGGATTTGTGGCATTACTTCGTGTGCGTACATCATAGATCTAGCGGTTTCGACTAAAGTTCTATTCTCCCTTTCACTTACGCCGTTTTGTTCCGGAGTGTACGGTGAGACGAGACGTTGTTGAATTCCATTGGAGTCAAAAATTTTCCGGAAGGACTGGTTGTCGAATTCTCCACCGTTGTCGCTGAGAATACATTTTATGGTGTGTCCAACAGTCTTAGCCTGTGCGAGCATCAATATGAGCTTTTCTTTTACTTCAGACTTGTGCCGTAGGAAGTATACCATACGATAGCTTGTATAATCATCTTTGAACACAACGTAGTACTTGAATTTTGAATTACTTTCTTGAAAGGGTCCGCAAACATCGGAATGAACAAGTTCTCCTGGCATACTTGCTCGAGTCCTCGTTCCGAATTTAAGTCTGTGGGCTTTTCCATATATGCAGCCTTCGCAGGTATTTTTATCAAGAGGAAGGTCCAATCCAAGCTCGTGTTTGACAGCCGATTTTACATGTCTCTTGTTTTGGTGTGCCATTCTTTCATGTTACAGCTGCATGGTTGCCGTCGTTGCGTAGACTTCGTGTGGTTTAGCAGGTGGTACGTTTATATCGTCGAGTTTGTAGAGACCACCGCGATGGTGACGTCTTCCAATCAGTGTCGCTTCTCCTTTGACAAAGACGGTACATTCTTTTGTCGTAGATACGAAGGAACTGTTCAAAAGTCTGTCATGCATTGCGAGAACTGAAAACAAATTTTTCTGTATGCTTGGGACATACCAGACGTCTGTCAAGGTAACGCGTTGTCGTTTTCCTTTTATGTTTGCTTCCAAAATTACGGTACCTGTACCTTCAGCTTGGAAGGAATTTCCATTAGCAGTTGTAACCGTACGATTGTCATCAAAATGTTTAAAGGTTTGGTATATGTCAGCCCGATTCGTGACGTGACTAGTGGCGCCGTTATCCACAAACCAACTATCTGTGTCTATTTCGGTTTTATAAACTTCAGTGCTTTCTATTGACATCAAGACCATTTGTGCAGATTTAGAGGAACAAGGCGTTGTCGTTTTCGGATTACTGGATTTCGGAGGCTTGCCATCGCGTATCCATTTCTGGCAATTTCTTACACGGTGACCGATAGCATTACAGTAATTGCATTTAATCTTCTTGTCCTTATTTTTCTCATTAGAAGAGGTCGTAGAATTCGTAACAAGGGGTTCTTGCTGTTGTAATACGTCGTTATTACGTAGCTTGGCTTGTTCGAATGCACATAAGTGGCTGGTTAGACTTTCGATGTTCCGATTCACTTTTGGTAATAGTAGCCAGCTGCTGCGAAACGCAAAATAAGATTCGTCGAGTGTGTCTAGGATTTTACAGATCAGCATTAAGTCTGGTAATTCCTTGTTGTTCTCTTTGTGAAGTTCTAGATTTAATTGCGTCCAAATATTTTTCAATTTTGACATATGAGTGGCTATATCGTCAGTGGAATCTTTCTTGAAGCCGAAAAAGTTCATACATAAATTGTAAACTTTGTCTTCATTAGTTCCATCAAAAAGTCTATTTAATTCAAGCCATACCTCTCTAGCTCCGGTAAATCGCATGACCTTCCTGAGAGTCTCTTCATTCATATTGGTCGTTAACAAAAGAATGGCAGTTGCATCAGCCTTCACATACTGTTCAAACTTCGTGTTATACGTGATGACTGCGTGTTCTCCAGCTTCGTTGGCCGGGGACGTGGGTCGAAGGAACGTTCCCTCCACTACTTCTAGCGCCTTCGGTACGGTGCGAAGTAGGCACAGGACTTTAATTTCCAAGTATCCCAATTTGATTTTCCTTCTAATAGACCAATTTGAATTTTTCCTATTTGATCCATCTTTGCTGTGCCCTTAACCTGATGTTGTATATAGCGGAGTACGCTGTGGTTTTAAGTTTACTACACTATTTGTTAGATAGATAGTTAGGACAAGGTTAGGACGAATCAAATAATATTAGCAAAAAATAAATAAACACGACTTTTCTCTTCGACATTTTATTCAATGACACATATAAGAAGATGTCACTCATAGTCAATACATTATGGTTCATATTTGACGAATACAAAGAGGTTTGCTATCAATTACATTAATATAAACTCTAACATATGTGTGGGGGATAGCTCCAGTGGACTGTATAGTCTATGAATCCGATAACGATTAGTCAAATGATGCGCTATCCACCCACTCTATTAGCTGGAATCGATGCGAGGGGCAAAAGGAAAATGCGAATTCACCACTTAACACGGTCGTGAAAGTCCAGCCGCGCGGCACTATATCACTCGCGAATACGCCACAAGCACACTCTATTTCCCGCGCTCTTCTGTTACTGTATTCTGCCTTCAGTCTTCTGTCTTCTATATTGACTTCAGGCTTCTATATGAGTCTTCGGGCTTGAGATTCACTGTACTGTTGCTTGAGGCTTCTTTCGGAGGCTTCTTTCTTCCGGAGATCTTCTCTCTTCGGGATCTTTTCGGCGAATCCCTCGCGAATGTGTCGCTGGCGGAGTGTGGCGCATCCTTAAGTGATTCGGTGCAGGCGCGCAAGGGTACCGCACAAGAGAGAGTAATGCAAGCGTGCGAGCGGGACACACATATGTCTGTCTCGCTCGAATCTAATTCGAACGTTCTAGATTTTTCTAATAAGATTCTAACTATATTCGACTATTCTTATTAGATCTTTACTATATTCTAATTGGAAAACTATTTACAAATTCTATTAACTATTTAGATCTCTCTCTCTATGTGCGGGAATGACAAGACTTTCAAAACCATTTCTTTATTTCCAAATCAGCCCTAATACAACTCAAGCTATTTTGAACTATAATCACGTAACTTTTCGTAGCAGTTATTGATTAATCAAATTACAATCAGATTACATAGATAACGATTAAGCAAACACTTTCTCAAGCTAATAAAAACTGTTATAAACTTCTTACAAACTAACACTTGTATGTGACACTATTCACTATAAACACTATAAAAACACTATGAAATACTATTTTAAACGTTCTTAGCTCTTTAAGAGTCTTATAAAACACTATAACACTATCTATATACACTGTTTTAAGTTTATATAACTGTCTTTTAACTGTCTTATCGTCACTGTCCTGCACATACTCCCGCCGTGCGTTGTCACCGCCGTTGACGACGCATCTTCCTCGGTGCAGGCAGGTGACTCGGAGATCAGCACGACGAGCTGACGGGTCTTCCGTGGAACCCATCTCTCGCCCGTCAGGGCCGGGGAAGGTCGCCACGATGTCTCCCGGCTGCATTGCGGGGCCGCGCCCGTGCGGCTCCCGCCGGTGATGGAGGTCCGGTGGTGGGTACTCCCGGGGCTACCTGGCCCGGAAGTGGTTCGCCAGCTGTAGGGAGGCGCGCCAGCTATTGCGCCCCCTGAGGCCACGGTCGGTGAGCGGGACCATGGATGGCGCGTACGGCGCCGGCCCACCCAGAGTGGAGCGGTACGGAGTGCGCGCCTCGTCATCCCCAGGGATGACGGACACGGGAGTGCGGGGTCGAACGTCGACTGTGGGGTCGACCTCCGCCAGCAGAGGTCACAGGACCTCTTCGGAGGGACGCTACTTGCGCAGCAGCGTCGCGGGTGCTGTTTTCTTGTTTCTGTCTGTTCGGCTGTTCTGTTCTCTCGTCGGGTTTGAGGTTGCGTTCTTCGTTGACGGCGGCTGGCCTCCAGTTTCGCCCCGCGAGTTGTCGCGACACTGTCACGTCGCGTGGATGAATTTTTCTGTATCTGTTGCTGTTTTCTATGTTGCTGTTCGATGGCGGCGATACTGTGTTCTATGTTTTCTGTTTTCTCTGTATTTTCTGTTTTCTCTATATTTTCTGTTTTCTCTGTATTTTCTATTTTCTCTGTGTTTTCTATTTTCCTGTTAAGTGCGTTGACGTAGTGTACTCGTTGGCCTTTGTTGCGAGTGCGCGCTCCGTGCAACACCCATCCGAGCGGAGTGAGAGAGGCGACAGGTTGATCGCGCCGTCCCTTTCTCGATGTAGACGCGACGAGTAGGGGCCAGTTGTCTTGCCCGATGAGTATCTTCGGTATCGCTGTTTCATATTGGAGCTTCTCGGCGATGTCTTTGATGTGTTCGCAGTCCGCGAGGTCTTCGTGGGTGACGCGCTGTGCAGATAGATTCAGCCCGGTGAATGTGTGTGCGTGAATCTTGTGTCGCCCTTCTGTTGTCTGTAGCGTGATAGTAACCCTGCGTGACTGCTCGGACTCGAACTCTGTACTTGCGATGGCTTCAATATGAAGTGGCTCGACGGGTCCCTTGGCGCCTACTTGCTGTGCTATCTCGGCGTCTATGAGCGTAACTGTTGAACCGTCGTCGAGTAGCGCGTGGGTCTTGACGCTTCCTCGCGGCCCTGTGACTTCTATCGGTACTATCTTGAGATACGCTTGAGTGTTCACTGACGTCCACGTAGATGCGACGATTTCTGTTCTATGTTCTGTTTCTTCAGGCTGTTCGATGACCGCGCGCCTCTCAAAGTGAAGGAGAGGGTGGTGTAGCCTGTTACACCCGTCTGTATTGCAAAGCCTCTCCCTGCACGCGTGGTTTCTTGCACGATGACGGAGACACCTGTAACATAAATAATTAGTTTTTGCCAAGTCCCATCTTCTGTCTGGGTCGGCTTCTATAAAACCTCGGCAGCTGTCGGCGTGGTGCCCTTTCTTCTCACAAATAGGACACCATGGGTCGAAATCTGTGTTCACTGTAACTATTCGCTGTGGCGCTGTTCTGTTTTGACTGTACTCTTGATTTGATTTTCTGTTCGCCGGGTGGTCTTCCGAGACGCGCTCCGGTTGCGCGTAGGGTCCGCAGCGATCCGCTTCTCTCTGTAAAAAGTTAGCAAGCTTTAGTAAGTCTGCTTCGTCTTGAGGGTTCTCGGCAGCGTAGTCAAACCAACGATATCGCATAGCCGGCGTTAGCTTCTCTGTTGTGATCTTCGTGACTTCCGGGTTGTACAGGTAGTGAACCTTCCCCAGGGCGCGCAGCGTTGTTACGATGTTGCAGACCCGCGTCGCGAATACGCACAGGTCTCTGGGCGCGTCCGTAGGCTTCTGTAGTCCCCGTAGTCGCTCTAACTCGGCGAGGGCGATAGCGTCGGGCCGTCCGAAGCGTGACTCGAGGGCTCGCAGGATTTCTTCGGGCTTCGCGTTGTAAAGGAGAAGCCCTTCGACGACCTCCCGAGCTCTTGATCGCAGGCTTCGTCGTAGACGCGCTGTATTTTCTATATCGCTGTAATATCCCGCTGTTTCTTGATACGCTGCCTTAAACATGAGCCATTCTTGGTATGACCCGCTGTACGGAGGGAGTTCTGTATGGATTCTAGGCGGCGGCGGCTGCGGACCCGTCCTGGCGGCGAGTGCGATGGCTGAGGCCAACTCGCTGAGGTCGATCTTCTGTTGCGGCACGGCGACTGTGTCCCCTCCCGCCGGTACTGGATCCGGGGGGGGGATGAAGCTCGCCGGTGCCGGGAGCGCCGCAGGACGCGTCGGTTCTTCAGTCTGTTGCGGTTGCTGTGGAGGCTCTTCAATTTCGCCCTGGCCCTGAATTGCCAGCGGCGAGTCTGTCGGATTATTTTCCAGCCATACGGACACTCTCTTCGTGGTGTCTTCAATGGAGGGTGCTTCAGATTCCTCTTCTAAGTCTGTTTCATCGTCTTCGAGAGCGGCGACTTCGGCGGCGGCGAGTTCGACTTGTAAACGTAATAATTTCAACTTCGCCTTCGTTATTTTCGAGGATTTCTTCGATTTCGAGACTTGGGATCTCTGTGGAGCTCGCTGTGGCTGCGTAGCTTCGATTTGACGGGTGGTCTTCGTGGTTTCTGTAGCTGTGGCACCCGTCGTCGCTGTGGTTTCTGTCGGCGTCGTCGTTTCTGTAGCCGACGTCGTTGGCGTCGTCGATTCTGTGGTTTCTGTCGGCGACGTCGTATTCTTGCTCTTCACGGCTTGAGCTTGAGACTGTTCTTGAGCGGGCCCTGTCGAGGCGGCCCGCTCCCCGCGGCCTGACTGCGACCGTGTAAGAGGCATCGCTGTCTCCCAATTGCCCTCTCAAAGATCCGGCTCTCGAAGGACCAAAATGTGGGGGATAGCTCCAGTGGACTGTATAGTCTATGAATCCGATAACGATTAGTCAAATGATGCGCTATCCACCCACTCTATTAGCTGGAATCGATGCGAGGGGCAAAAGGAAAATGCGAATTTACCACTTAACACGGTCGTGAAAGTCCAGCCGCGCGGCACTATATCACTCGCGAATACGCCACAAGCACACTCTATTTCCCGCGCTCTTCTGTTACTGTATTCTGCCTTCAGTCTTCTGTCTTCTATATTGACTTCAGGCTTCTATATGAGTCTTCGGGCTTGAGATTCACTGTACTGTTGCTTGAGGCTTCTTTCGGAGGCTTCTTTCTTCCGGAGATCTTCTCTCTTCGGGATCTTTTCGGCGAATCCCTCGCGAATGTGTCGCTGGCGGAGTGTGGCGCATCCTTAAGTGATTCGGTGCAGGCGCGCAAGGGTACCGCACAAGAGAGAGTAATGCAAGCGTGCGAGCGGGACACACATATGTCTGTCTCGCTCGAATCTAATTCGAACGTTCTAGATTTTTCTAATAAGATTCTAACTATATTCGACTATTCTTATTAGATCTTTACTATATTCTAATTGGAAAACTATTTACAAATTCTATTAACTATTTAGATCTCTCTCTCTATGTGCGGGAATGACAAGACTTTCAAAACCATTTCTTTATTTCCAAATCAGCCCTAATACAACTCAAGCTATTTTGAACTATAATCACGTAACTTTTCGTAGCAGTTATTGATTAATCAAATTACAATCAGATTACATAGATAACGATTAAGCAAACACTTTCTCAAGCTAATAAAAACTGTTATAAACTTCTTACAAACTAACACTTGTATGTGACACTATTCACTATAAACACTATAAAAACACTATGAAATACTATTTTAAACGTTCTTAGCTCTTTAAGAGTCTTATAAAACACTATAACACTATCTATATACACTGTTTTAAGTTTATATAACTGTCTTTTAACTGTCTTATCGTCACTGTCCTGCACAATATGTAACAGTTTGAGTATTCTTTATGAATCTTCAATAACTTTCTATGTTTTAGTATTGTATGTTGTTGTTATACTTATGTGTATATTTTTTATGAAGTATATTAGTATATTATGTAACAAGTGAGCTAAGTTGCTAATTACAGTCTTAATAATGAGCCGAGACTGTAATAAGCAACACTCACGAGTTACATACGACGTTTTTCAACACACTTGTGAGTACTGACTGAGTAAAAGACAGACATACGTGGGCATAAAATAACAAACACACTTGATAGAAAAGCTGTGAATTGTGATTGAAAAATGGCGCCAAACCTCGCGCATGCGCTTAGGTTTTTTTTTCCGCCAAATGTGTCAATGTCTGCATAGCATATACAGCCTATTTTACGTGAAAATGTTTAATTTGGAGTGGCAAATATTCTAATATTTTATAACAAATTATTGTAAAATTGTTTTACTAATATAAGCCGCAAACATTTAAAATTGTATATGGATTTGAAGGGGTATAAAATCTCTTTGTTGTTTCTGAAAATATTTAATGTATAACCCGGATCAATAAAATATGCTCTGTATACTCGCATGTAATTTGCACTAAGGTACAATTCAACTTTGTAGGATTCATTATATTATGCACTAGGGTATAATATATTATGCACACGTAACTTATAGCCCAGTTTATAGTTCTAAATTCAATAGAATAAGGCTCACTTTACGAGCAAGTGTGTTGAAAACTTAATTACTTTACCTTCTTTAAAGAAGGAGAATGGATAATGTAACAACTTAATTAATTACAATAATGCATGTTTAACATAGTAACAAAAAGGTTTACATACTTTTAAAATAACATTGTGCTGTAATTAATATTTTAAGAGTGTTACAAATTTTTCATCGATTCACTTTTCTTATTTCTTAAATAGGTTTAAGTAAAAATACCATGTGGTTCAATAAAATGTTTAAAATTATTGTTTTTTTGTACTTGTTTTTATCAATTTGTCCCTGTATATTTATTTATCTAATGTTGTATCGACCGTGAACATCACTAACTATCGATAATGAACTTCACATCCCTAATATTTCTTTAAGTTGGACGTATTGTTTTATTTAATATATTGGCAGTAGAATTAGAACCTACTGTTTTAACTCATTCATTCCCATTTTTTACTACTTGTCTTATTTGGCAAACAATTTGTTTAAGTATATCAAATATTGAAACACACGAATATCTAGAGGATATTGTTAGTTTTGTAGAAAAGTAATAGTAGATGTTTTTTACTATTACTTTGTTTTTTCTGATCAGTAAATTATTTTTAAGATTACCTATTTGGTTTCATACATGAAAAGTTGTTTGCCAAATTTTAAAAGTCGCGCACCGTTTATGGAAATTGGAAATAACTTTAATAATAGGAAGGAATACAAAGATACTACTTTGAATATTCCCGCCACAAATAGTTTACACCCATATAATGCAGTGGCGCTAGTGATGTATATGAGTATGAGCTATGGTCGCATTATCTACTATTGACTTACCATTCTTCTCTTTAGAGTATAATGTTCCTTGGTTGGTAGTGATTGTATGCCTTTTGACCCCGACTGTAGTACGACTCATATGGATTAAATTAAACAAACTTGATACTTGATTATTTTTTTATCAAAGAATCGTAAAAAATAACAATATCGGTACTGTCCTACTTTTTGATGAGAAGTATATAATTAAAATGAAAGGCCACAAGTATTAATCAGGCTTAAAAATAAAACAATAAAATACAACAATTATTTTTATTCATTGTAATCAAAATCTGAAAAAGTATGAAAATTCCAAAATCTGAATTAAGTACCAAAAACCGTTCGATTGATAACAGTGACAACAGAAAAAGTTGCAATATAAAGAGTTTGCAAAAAAATCTAGTGTCTACTTTCTTTAGCCACACTCTAGTAAAATAAATTTGGAGCGATGTTATACAAATCAAATTATGAACCAATTATGAACGACTGGGCTGTGGAAAAAATCCTTCCGACATACTTGTTCACAACAAAATCAAGATGGCGTTGTTATTAATAAAACTTGAATATGAACTATTTTTATTAATTAATCCTTTTACTGGTAAGGTCTTAAAGTTCATCTACAAATATTAATAAAAATTATTTTATTTTATTTAACACAAGTTCTAAATGCTTTTATATTTCTTTGTTTCCAGTTTTCTGTAAGAATTATGCTTACGAGTAATAAACAAGCAATACATATTCTATAACGATGACGTTTGTATTTGCATCAGTACAATGAGAGGTTTTCTGACAGCTCATTAAAAAAAAAATGGTACAAAAGGCTTCGATAGATAGCGCTTTACAATGGCTATATGACACACAAGACTTCGCTTTACAAGGCGAAGTCTTGTCTGTCATATAGCCATTTATCCCACACAGCGTTTTTAAAAGTAAAATAAATGAATTGACATCTGTATCAGAAATTGAACTTATAAATAACCATAGATGGTAGATACCACTTACCTACATTATAGTATAAAGACTTAACGCCTTCGGCTTTTTAAAAGTGCCATCTATTGAGGTTTTTTGAACTATTTTTTATGAGCTGTAAGAAAACTCCCCATTTTCATGTAAAATTAAATATATGTATAGATTATTTATTAGTTTAATTTATGACCTAGCTGCTTAAGGGTTCTTACATAAAGAAACAGGTTTCCGGTACAGATAAATTATATGCAAATCAATTTTGGACCGTATGGATGCTTACATAAGAGTACTTTCATAAAGGAACAGATTACCGGTACGGACAAACCAGTGCGGGTCGGTTCCTTAGGGAAAGCACTCTTATGCAAGCACCCATAAGGTCCAAAATTGATTTGCATATAAGTTTCTGTACCGGAAACCTATTTCTTTATGTAAGCACGAGAAGCGATAGTTAACTTGTGGAGTATTGCTTAGTAAGAAAACTGTGTACAGGACAATTATTTTTCGTTGGAAAGCAATGAATTTAGTATTATTTGTTTCGCCAATACAAACAATATATTTATTATTTGAAAAAGGCGGAATACTAAATATTTTCCCATAACATAGGTCTATCATAAACTTTTAATAACAGAGGTTTTTTTGTATAATAGGTAAAACGTTAGATAATTTTTTTTTATCTGTCTACAATACAATTTATTCCTCGGGAATTCTACATGAAAATATTTGCAAATTGCAAAGCAATGATTTTGTTTTCAATTCATTCAATCGATTCAATCCATGTACAAGTGAATGAATAGTCTAGATAATAAATCTTTCCTTCCATTGTTTATTAAAAATAACTTATTATCGCGGTTTAAAATTTTGTATTTGTACTGAGTTTTCAAAGAAAAAGAATCCTTTGAAAGATGTTCCGTTGCGGTTTGATAATTTGTATAAGTGGAGAAAGTGGATAATTCTAATTGTTTTCCCTCAATTCTTACAAAACTCCAACTCCAAATAAAACATATGATTTATGATGAATTCGCTGTAGTCAAAATGAATAATTTAACTCAGAATGTTGATAATGTCTGTCGTGTTTGTTTGCGACAAGATATTCGTAAGTTGAAAAATGTTTTTGAAAACAACAGGGCCGTTCCTATTTACCTACAAATAACTATGATTGCAAATGTTATGATCAGCAAAGATGATGGCTTGCCACACAATATTTGCATGCCCTGCCTTAAAAACCTAAATGCAGCAATAGAATTTAAGAATTTATGTGAATCTTCAAATGTTACACTTATTGCTACCCTTCAAGATTTAAAAGTTGTTGTCAAAAAAGAAGAGCCTGAACCTGAGCCTTCCCAAGACATCCAGTATCTGGAAGATTTGTTTGATTACTTGGAAACTGATATAGATAATGATGAACCTAAAGCAGAACCTGAATTTGTTGAAACCAAAAAAAAGAGTCTTGATATGGTAGCACTGGGCCTCAAACCAAGCAGAGCCATTGACTTAAGATTAGAATGTCATGATTGTGGAGGTTTCTTTAAGAGCAAATGTAAACTCCGTGTACATTGGAAAAAAGTTCACCTTCCTGAATCACTTATATGCCCTGTATGTAAGCGCAAGTTTAGCAGCTTCAAAGCATTTAATTTACATAAAATCACAAAACTAGAATCATGTTTATATCTAAGTAATGCTGAAATAGAAAGTATAGGAAAAAAAAGAATTTTTCACTGCAAACAGTGCCCATATACTACTAAAAGAGCAAAAGATTTTAGATCTCACTTTGTTAAACATACTGGTGAACGGCCATATGTCTGTGACACCTGCGGAAGTAGCCACACCCAACAAAGTTCATTGCAAGCTCACAAGGAATCAGCCCATAAAGCTTATCTCTCTGAAATGACTTGTCCATTCTGTGGAAAATATATTAAAGGAAGAAACAGAATGTACCGCCATTTAAAATGTCATAGACAAAAAGAAGTCCCATGCACTATTTGTAAGAAAATGTTTAAAAGCCGTGATTCAATGAAGCAACACCTTGCTCGCCACAGCGGTGTAAAAAGTTGTGCCTGTGAACAATGTGGTAAGGCATTCTACACTTTATCAGAGCTTGGTAATCACCGAAGAATGGTGCACAGAAAAGATGACATTTGGTTTAAATGTGATAAGTGTGGTTACAAGTCGCATAGAAATGAAGCTGTAAAGAAACATAAGCGTAGACACACAGACTCAAATTTTTCTTGTACTGTTTGTGGAATGTTCTTCGATTCACAAGAAGATTTATTTTCTCATCAAAAGAAGCACTTTGGTGAAAGGAAGTATCCATGTCACTACTGTGATAAAAGATTTCTATCAAGAGATGGAGCTTTTAAACATGTCCGTAATATACATTTTAAAAATACTCCATATGTACCACATTCATACGCACTGCCAGAAACTAAAAGGGGAAGGAAGAGAAATTGTGATAAATTTCCAAAACCTGAGACACTGAATAAAGATGAAAGTAATAGCATAGAAAATAAGGAAGAACAAGAAGACAATGTTGAAATAACTGCAAGCAGTTCTAAGAAATTGTAGCTTAATTCTATCTTCTTGATATTTAATTCTTAGGAATAAGTTAATTTTATCTTTATTTAAATGTTTTATTTGAAAAATGCCCATATATTATTGTTTTATTAAATTAAATAAGAAACAAATTATAATAATATATGTGTTATTGTTTCCTAAATAAAAATAATACATCCTTAATAAAATTAACAACAACACTACAAATTACCACTTGAAGTGGCTTCAACTAGTAATTTGAAACAAACTTTGAAATGGCTCAATACAAAAAAGATAGGAATTTGGATGCATGAAGAGTTAGAATTTTGCTAGTAAAAGAATGCAATATTAATGTCAAAGGGTGTTACCTACCAGACCAATAAAAAGTCGATTGATGGTAGAATGGATAAATACACATCAATCAATAGTTTTCACCAGACCAATCCCATCAGACAAAACTGTTTGATGTCAAATGGTGATTGATCGATTGGTCTGGTATCACCCAAATGCTTCCTTTATATACACCACTGTCCATGTGGTGTATGAAAACGAAACTCTTTTGCAATACATACACTTCATTTCCAGCAAAGCTCAGCTAGTAACCCACCCACTGTATCAAAGATTGCGCCTTCTAAGCCAGAGGTTCTGGGTTTCATTCCCGGTGGTGGATATTTGTGTGATGAATAGAGATGAGCAGTCAAATCATAGATATTACATGTACCTACAGAAAGGCAGCAGGTTAAGCGTAACAAACCTTTCAAATTGCCCCAACCAATGCATAGAGTGCAGATTCAATTACAATTTTTTGACAAAATAATAATAATAAATATTTCTGACACTCACACAACATTATCTAGCCCAAATTAAGTTTCATAAAGAACTTGTGTTATGGATACTAGATAACTGATATACTTAAGAAATATATAAACATACATATTGAATAAATACATATTTTTTATTAGAAAATAAACATATAAACATCCATGACTTGACGACTAATATCTGTGTTCATCACACAAATATCCGTCGCCGCCGGGATTCGAACCCAGGACCTCTGGCATAGAAGGCAATGTAATAATAATAATAAAAACTTTATTTACTTACAAAAGAAAAACAAATGAAAACACAAAATAAAATAAATTTAACAAATAGGTCATGTAAGCAAAAAGGCCCGGACTCAGCTTAATGTTGAATACCGAAACTAGGTTCAGTAACAACGCTGTTATTCTGTCAGAGCCTAAACAGAAGATAATTCCGCCTCACAAATTGTAAACTAATGATAGATAAGATAAAAACATACAAAATAAAATATAAGATTAAATTACAAATAAAACATTCAAAACCAAAAAGAAACATATCATGCAATAATATATGTTCAAACAATCCAACAACTATACATTGTAAAAATAAAAATAAAATAAAAAAGTAAGTTACATCATAAAGCAATAAGGGAAATAAATAAAACAGAAAAACAAAAAATCACTGCGACTAAGAGTCATAACTCAGACACCCTGCCACTTTTTGTTGGTTCAATAAAAAGTCTTTAAATAATTTCTTAAATGTACTTAAATTGTTTGCATTACAAATCGGTGGTGGGATATTGTTCCAGCATTTGGTGGCATGGTATCTGAAACTACCGCGAAAAGCAGCAGTTCTGTGTTCTGGTATCAAGAGTTCCTTTACACATGTTCTAAGCCCAAAACGCTTATGAGATGATCTCCACGACAGCTTCCTAAACAAATAAAATGGCAATTGGTTTTTGATAACCCCAAATAACATTGAAGCATATAGATAAATTTGTCTGTTTCGCATATTCAAAATATTTCCTTGGTCAAGAAATGGCGTAACGTGGGTCCGTGGAGGAATTTTACAGCAGAAGCGTGCGCACGCATTCTGCACTCTTTGTATGAGGTTTTGTGTTCTTCCCAGTAAGCAAGGACCATAAACATTTACGCAGTAACTTAGCCTGGAGAGTATTAGACTGTCACATAACCTGATTCTTAAGTCAGTTTTGATAAACTCTCGCACCCCGTAAAGGACCTTAAGTCGGTAGAAACATCCGCGAACGACCTCCACCACGTGGTTCTCAAATGTTAAGCCGCTGTCTACATTAACACCAAGATTACGTGCCTGCTCCACTCGGTCTATGTTTACTCCCATTATAGAGATGCTGGGTAATGGATTAATATTGTTATACGAGATAACGTGATTTTTCGAGCCAAGTACCATAAATTTGGTTTTATTTGGGTTAATCACTAAGCAGTTTTCTGCTGACCAACGAGATACCTGATCAAGATCATGATTTAGCTTAGAAATCGCATCAGGAACGTCACTCGGCTTAGAAGAGATGTATAACTGCAGATCATCCGCGTACAGGTGGAACTTACTATATTGAATAACGCTGGGAAGATCTGCAGTATATAAGATGAAGAGAAGAGGGCCCAGAATAGAGCCTTGCAGTACGCCTCTCTCCACAGGTGTCACCCGTGAAAATGACGTCTGCCCATCCTGACTATCAACTGATACCACTTGTGATCTACCGTTCATATAGCTGGCCAGCCAAGTAATGGTTGTGTTATCAAATAATAATAATAATAATAATCATTTATTTGCCAAAAATACAGTGTTTGTTACAGGTTTTAGTGTAGAGTTAACATTAAGAATCAACTGTATCTACCCCTTTTAAGTAGGTGTGCAAAATTTTTCTTAAACTAAGTAATACATAAAATGTCAATATTCTAAACATATTTTTAAAATGAATAATAATTATGTCAAATCGAGATAAATAGTAATTAATGGTCCATTATAAAGTAATAATATTCTATAATTAATTGTTATTTTGAGATGTCATGGTAATAATATAAGTTAAATAATAAGTAATTAGTAATCTCACATTTTATAGCCTAAAAATTCTGAGACAGAGTAAAAATTCATCTCATGTAACCATTTCAACAATTCGTTCTTAAATTTATTTTGAAAATTTGGTAGGTCTCTCATAATGTGTGGCAATTTATTATATATTTTTATACACATGTAAAAAGCATTTTTTTTAAAAAGAGTTAATTTACAATTTGGAATAATTAATTTATTTTTGCGAGTATTCCTCACTACCTGGTTTATGTCATGCTGGCTTGTGAAAAAATTCTTATTATTTCTTACAAATGTACATATCTCTGCTATATATAGACAAGGTAGGGGAAGAATTTTAAATTTTTTAAAATAGGGTTTACACGACTCATCATATTTAATCCCAGCAATGGCTCTAATACACTGTTTTTGTGCTTTAAATACTCTTTCAACCTCTACACTATTGCCCCAATTTATCAAACCATAGCAAAGGATTGATCCAATGTACCCATGATAGGCAGTTAGAGCTTGTTCGACAGAAGCTATTTTCCTCAGTCTGTATAGAGCAAATACAAATTTGTTAATTTTTTTGCGAACACTGTCAACATGTATTTTCCAATTTATGTGTTCGTCTAAGGTAATGCCTAGGAACTTTGTATTATCTACCAAAACGATATGATCATTGTCATACTTTATATTAAAACTTATTTTTACAGCATTTGATGTCCGAAAATTAATAGCTTTCGTTTTTTTTATATTTAGTTTTAGGTTATTATTGTTCATCCATTCGGTTATTGTTATTATTGTATGATTGATTTCGTCTTGTAATTCTTTATAATTTTTATTTTTGTCACCCTTAAATATAACAGTAGTGTCGTCAGCAAAAATGAAACATTTATTTTTAGTGATGTCTGGTAGGTCATTTATGTACAACAGGAATAGGATAGGTCCTAATATACTTCCCTGTGGGACGCCGTTTCGGATTTTGGAATAAGGTGAGCATGCAGTGATTTTTGTTTTATTATTCAAGTCTATTCTAGAAATGTGTGTACTTTGTTCACGGTTTTCAAGGTAGCTCTTAAACCATTCATAAACTATTCCTCTAACTCCGTAATTGTACAGTTTTGACAGAAGAAGAGAATGACTAACGAGGTCAAATGCCTTTGACATGTCGAGGAATAGAGCTACTACTGGTAGTTTTTCATTAAGGCATTCAGTTACATATTTGATGAGAGAGAAACATGCTAAGTTTGTTGACTTTCCTTGTTGAAAGCCATATTGCTCATGTTTAATAATTTTATTTTCATTTATGAAAGAAACTAGCCTTTTTGCCATAATCTTTTCAAATATTTTTGATATTACTGGTATAAGCGTGATGGGTCTGTAATTGTTAAGTTCTAAGGGATCGCCGGATTTGAATAATGGCTTAACAATAGACAGTTTTAGTTTAGTTGGAAATTTACCTTGTTCGAGTGAGAGATTTATGATATGGCAGAGAGGGACAGATAATTCTTGGGAGCATGATTTAAGTAATTCTGTGGTTATTTCATCGTAGCCTACTGAATTTGTATTTTTTAGAGATATTATCGTTTGTTTGACTTCGTCTTGTGTAACCGGTGTCAAGAACATGCTTTTTGTCAACTTGTATGTGTTTGTGTTTTTAAGATTTGAGTCATTTTTTTTTGAAATGTCAATAAAATATTCATTAAATGTTTGTGCTATGTCATTAAAATTATTAATAATTGTATTTTTAGATTTAATACATTTGATTTCGTTATTTAAAGGTGATTTATTGATGTTTTGCTGAATTATTTTCCATGCAGCTTTGCATTTATTAGCTGATTTTGTCAACGTTTTGGCATGTTGTAATTTCCTGGACGTTAAAACACATTTTTGTAAAGTTTTTGAGTAGGTTAAATAATCTTGGCGATATTTAAATTTATTGATTTTAGTAGAGTTGATATATTTATAATATAATTTTCGTTTTGTGTTACTACTCTTCCTTATGCTTTTAGAAATCCAATTCATTTTATTCTTTTTTACACTAACCTTAACTTTTAATTTTGGAAAGCATTGATTAAACAGCATAGTGATTAAGTCATGAAATTCATCAAATGCTTTGTCACAATTTGAATTTGTTAACACTTCACTAAATGTTAAGCTTTTAATATAATTACAAAACTTTTTTTTATTCTCATTGCTAAAATCTCTTTTGTATTCAAACCAATAGTTGAGTTTATTTAATTCACCTGCATAGAAGGACAATATTTGGCATGTGTCATGATCAGAAAACGATACAGGCTTAGTGCAGCCTTTTGCATTGTGGATATTACAAGCAAAAAGGTCTAAACATGCTTTCTTTCTTGTAGGTATATTTATATTTAAGTCAATATTGTGATTTTGTAGAATGCTAAGTAATGTGCAGCTATTTTTATTTTTTTGTCAATATATCAATATTCCAGTCACCGCAAAGTATTATTTTTCGTCCTTTCTTATTTAGTTTAGTCAAAAGTGTATTAATTTTTTCAAAAAATATTGATATTTTAGACGTTGGGGTGCGATAAATGCACACAATTAATATTTTCGGACTTAAAATTTCGATACCGCAACACTCAAAGTTTTCTTTTTCTGAGAGGCTGTCCGTAATTCTTAACGTTTTATATTTATATTGGTCATTGATTAAAATGCATGAACCTCCTCTTTTTTTGTCATCTCTTGACCAATGTGCTGCCAACTTATAGTTGTCGAGAACAACATTTATTTCGTTACCGCGTTTAATAAAAGTTTCACTCAAACAAATTACATCAATATTACTTTTTTTACGTTTAAGATCATTTAGTAATAATTCTAAGTCATCTTTTTTCCTTAAAATACTCGCAATATTTTGATGTAGTAGTCTAAAATTATGATTTGTCGTAGTTTCGAAAAAAACATTTAGTATCTTTACTTATTTTTTTAAAGTAATGTAAAATGGTACCTTTTGTTTGCTCTTTTGTGTTTATTATGTTTTGACATTTTAAGCTACTTGTATTGTTACATTTTTTAAAATAGTATGGGATTGTGTTTTTGGTTACCAGGGGACGCTGACTGAGACCTGAAGGTTGACAATTTACAGTTTTAATTGATTTATTATTGCGCTTATTATGTTCTTGCCAGATGTTCCTAAAATTTTTTATGTATTTTTTTGAGTATTCTTGTGATTCAATTGCAATTTTTAATTTGTCGCATATTGATCTTAAAGTTATATTATAATCTCCAATTGATGTTAAATTAATAAATTTACAATTGGTGAAAAGGGAGCTTATAGTTTTTAAATTGTGATTTAACGTTGATGTGTTTAAATAAGGATTGTACATGTTTGAGATTAGGAAAACCTGAGTATTTGCCATATTTTTTAGTGCAATACTAAGTTCACATAGCATTTTGGTAGGATTTTTGTCGTTTGAACCTATGAATAAAATTAATATGTCATTTTGACCTAAATGCAAGTAGTTTGTGTTGAGAACAGTGGAACAATCCGCGCCAGGCTTAACAAAGGAGTTAATGTTACATTTATAAGGTGAGTTAAGAAATAGAGTATTTAAAACGCCAGAAATTCCAATAGCTTGTTGATCACCCAAAATTAATACTTCAGTTGGTTTATTGTTGGTTATTACACTAGGTTCTGGTTTGTTAGGCTTCATAGTTTGGTGTGAGGACTGGTTCAGTGTCTGTATGTTTTGTTTTGGTTTAGTCTGGAGGGGCAGTGTAATCGATGTTGGTGTTGGTTTAAATAAAGTATTTTTTAACATATCTGTTTTATTTTCCGGTATACAAGTATGTCTTTTACTTTCTTTTTGTGATGAAATGCGTATTGATTTGATTTTTTCCTTTTTTTGAGAATTACACTTCGGTGAGCTAGTGGCTGAGTTAAGAGCTGGTAAAAATCTTTTGTAAGTTTCTATTATCCTATAACATTTATTTAATTCTATTTGTAGTGACTTATTTTCCGTCGTTAAGTTTTCAATTTCCATATTTGCTGACATCAATTTTGTGTTTAGTTCATCCATTTGGATTTTAAATTCATTGATCTCGCTGTCATTTAAGCATTGCGAAATTTGTAGGCTTTTCATGGTACTGTCAAGTATGGACGCGTTTGAATAATCAAAAGTACTATTTAAAAATCTTGAGGCATCTATTGAGTTAGATCTTCGGATTTTTCTTCTTTGTGTTACATTTTCAATCTGAGTATTATCCATGTTTATGATTTGTTTATATTATATTGCTTCTCAAATCTGATATTGTACAAGTTATGTCAAGCGCCCTCTATATTCTTAGAGTCTTATTAAGAGGTAAGTATTGTTATAATAGCAAATTGTATTGGGCTTCCAAGAAATACTTCTGGTGTAAGAACACAGAGGTCACTTTTTGATTTGGATACTGGACCAGATCAGACTGGATTAGCGCCCTCTATAGTTTTATACCCTTACTAGTTTGATCGATGGTTACTTAAAGTTTGTCAATATTCGCTTTTGTCAATTAGTTCCTTTAAATATATATAGATGTCATGGTTTTAAATGGTAAGTCCATGGACCGATAAAGTCCCGTTAAGTGTTCGTTATGATTATGATTATTATTGACACTTGTTTACACTTCGTATTGTTAATAACTCAAGTCTGATTTTACGTTTTTCTTCACTGTTTAATGTGTTTATGTGCTTTTCATATTATGTTGTTACTACTTTTAAACATATTGTGCACTCAATCCGTTGTAGGTACTGTAGTTTTGTGGTTATGATTGTTCGATAACTATCTATTGCTGAAATGATGTTATTCACTGTTTGTTTCTGGAGATAACACTGTCACATAATATTTAGGTATCACTCAACACAATTAATTTACTTTTAACTCAATATATCGATAACTTTTATTTTTTAGAGATTAATTACTTGGAGATAATGTTTACACGACCACGAGACTACCCACTTTGTCACTGAACCCATAGTAAGCAAGCTTAGATAGTAGAAGGTCAATATTAATACAGTCAAATGCCCTGGAGTAGTCGAGGAGAGTCAATATTGTCACCAGGCCCCTGTCACGAGAGTATAAAACATTATCAACAACATCAACAAGGGCAGTAGCAGTACTGTGACCCTTCCTAAAACCCGATTGTAATTCAGGTAAGATATTATTTTGCTCACAATATCGAACTACTTGATCATAGACTACCCTTTCAAGTATTTTCGACAAAAAACATAGGATGCTAATTGGACGAATATCTTTGAAGCTGCTTGGTGAACTATTTTTGGGTATGGGACGGATTATTGCGGTTTTCCAAAGAGTTGGAAAGCAACATGTATTCAAAGATTTGTTAACGATAGTGGTAATTATGTCAAGACAATGAGGTAGAACTAGTAGTATGAGGTCCAAAGACACGCCATCAATACCGCGGGCGTTTGACTTAAAGCTTAAAATGACTTTGACAACCGTCAGGGGAGATACAGTAGTTAGTTGGAAGGTATTCTTGTTATGATCATTGAACTCGAATTTGGTAAGTGTAGAAATCCGAACTGAATTATTCCCAGGGACATTTAAAAAGTGTGAATTAATAGTATCAGGATCATTTAAATTTATAGGGAGATCAGAGCTATGTTTGGAGGTTTTCAACACTGTTTCTTTTAGATTTTTCCAAAGTGATTTGGGATTATTTAGGTTGCCATTGATATGTGCGTCAAAATAAGCTTTCTTTTCAGCATGCATATTTACGATGACTAAGGCCTTTAGTTCCTTATATTCACGTTTATGCGAATCACTGCGTGTTCTAGGGTATTTTTTAAAGGCTTCATCACGTAGTCTCATAAGGTAACGCAAGTTTGAGGTGAGCCAGGGTGTTTTACGATCACGTATTTTTGTTTTTTTCATAGGAGCAAACTTTTCAAAGAGGTTCAGTATAGTTTGAGTGAATTGATTCACCATTTCATTGACACAATCGAGCTGGGCGATTTCACTAAAATCAATGGACTGTAACTCTTGAGCAAAACTATCATGATCTATGTCTTTAAGTGGCCTATAGGTGATTGTTCTATATTGTGGTTTGGGTTTTCTTATTTTTAAATGAGCCGTTACTAATGCATGTCTCCCTAAGTCAATAACATGATGGATATCTACCTTCGATACTAATGCGTCTGTACAAATAAGATCAATGGCAGACTCGCTATATGAGGTAAAGTGAGTTGGATTCGTTACATAATTCTTGAGGTTAAAACATGTTAAAAATTGTTGTAATAATCTAAATTTACTGTCATTTGTATTAAGGACGTTAATATTTAAGTCTCCCGTGAAAATTATATAGTCATAATTTTTAAATGATGCAACGGTCTCGGACAACGCATTAAAGAAAGTTGTGCAATTAAGTCATGGCGGTCGATAAGCCGTACCAATTATTAACCGAATTTTGTTAACAACAACCGTTATCCACATTTGCTCAACTTCCAAGGATGTAATAGGATGAGGGCAAGTGCGAGCTGTGACGCCGCGTCGAACAAAAAAGCCAACGCCACCACCACGGGCACGGGTGCCTGTGTTAGTGCGAGGCAAATGTCGTAGACGATAGCCCGGGAGCGAGGGCGCTCGACCTTCCTGTCCAGTACGGAGCCACGTTTCGTTAATGCTCAATATATCAGGTGCTATTTGCTCCACCGCTACTCCAAGCTCATCATGACCCGTACTAAGAGAGCCTGCGTTAAAAAGACTAATGCTAAAATATTTATCCCTAGACATTATATCTAAATACGTCAATATAATACGGAGTAACAAGCGAAAAAACTCCCACATTACCAACATACAGATTTGCTATCAAATAATACCAAAACACAGACAGATATACGTACATAATAATAAAATATTTACCAATAAATAAAATAGAACGACTATAAATTTGCAAAACACATAAATCTGTATAGCTTTTACATAACCCACACTTACACTTAACAACATCAAAAATCAAATTAAAAACAGCAGGCGAACAGTACCTATAAGTGAATAATTCCATAGCAATGAGAACAAAACAATACAATAAACAGCAATGAGGCCAAAATTATGCTCAAAATTATTATAATACTTAATTTTTTGTAAGTTATTAAATCGAAAAAAATAAATTTGAACCAGAAAACAACTGTGAGACTAACCGTATCATAAGAACAAAAAATTACTAATGACACAATATGCGTCGAAAAATATAAAACAACTACAAACATAAACTTAACCATCCAATTTACCGTTACCAAAAACCCTAGCGCAGTCTTCCTCTCCACACCAGCCGGTCGTCGAAAAATGATTTTTTTTTATTCGTTGTAGGTAATTTTATACACTTCACGAACGTCAAACACTGGATGAGGGCGGCGCGGGTCCGGACGACATGACGAATCCTGGGGGAGGCCTCCGTCGAGAAATGTGCATCTCTCGGCTCATGAAGATAATGATCGCCCATTATCCACCAGTGTTGTCTACTACTACTTCTTCTTCGGCTTTAAAAAATGAAATGAAAGTAGAACCCTAGGTAGACCGAGAGGAAAAAAGCCGGCGGAAAAAAAACTCTCGGCACTCTTTTGTAAAAAGTGCTTATTATAGGTACCATTTGGCAGAAATACAACTCTGCTATGACATGAACAAACAAACAGAAGACAAGAAACACGTTTGGAACGCTTGACCTACAGCCTTATGTACATTTAATTTCATCAAGTACCCAACCCAGGATATCTTTTTCTATTAAACCTTATTTTAGCGAGATAATATTGTGTGAATGTTAGAAATATTAATTACTAGAAGCCTCGCAACTCCTATTGCTTGTTAAAGCTGCTTGCCCCTTCTATAGGGTACACAGCAAAGCTGTTTCCAGTTAAAATAAGTCGGTTGATGGTTCTTTTTAATGGTGACTGAACCCGTGTTTTACCTAAATCTCACCTGCTGGCAAGTGGAGATGACAGCACACGGGTTTAGAAAGGTCCTGACTCTCAGAACATTTCACCGTAGGAGTGATTTTTGAAGACAGACGGGTGGTCTCTAGCTAGGCGGACCCAGAAGGAGTCCGACCACCATGTGGAATAGAATTAGAATCATTTCGATGTAGATTTAGCTTTAGATTAAAAATATTTGACCGTATTTTTTGAAAAACGTTAAAAACCTGGGAAAGTAAACTCTAAACTTGAGTTTTTCGTTATAAAGGTAGCAAAGTAAAAATGGACACACCTTAATTTTTAAATTTTGCTTATATTTTTTGTAATGGCTGAAAAATCCAATTTGCCATCATTTAGGTGTGACAATATATGTATAAGTATGAGAAAGTTTGGATGTTTGTTCCTCAATCACGGCTCAACGGATTTGGATGAAATTTGGCATGGTGATAGCTTACAGTCTGGAATAGCACATAGGGTACTTTTTATCCCGATATTCCCACGGGATTCAAAACTGTATTTAATAGTTTGACATACAGTCGGTAAAGAATGGCCCAACGTCCTCGGAAGAAACTTGAAGTTACAAGGCAACAAATCCGAGTGGGCCCCGCTTAGGACCGCCACGCCAGGCTAGCCACTAGAGACCCTTCCACCTAACCACCCTTCATATAAAATCTGCCGCCAAATATTTAGTTCCAGCGGAGATGTGTAGCGGCAATATTTAGCAACCGGGTGGTGAACTGGTTTTTGCCGCATCATATACTTCACCTTCTGTGCCTGGGTTCGAAAATGTTACTATTCAATACAGAAATAAGTATTTAATTAATTTATTAATATTTTCAAGCGACTTCCAAAAAAAGAGGAGGTCTCAATTCGTCTGTATGTTTTTTTTTGTGTCTTTGTTACACGATATTTTGGACACGTATGAATTGATTTTGAAAATTGTTGTTTCATATGATAGAGGATACTTCATAGTTGGTCCCATATAAATTTCATCAAAGTCGGTTGGGTACTTCATTGAAAATTTCAAACTTTTGAAAAAATATATATTATTTTGGAGAATGTTTACGTTCATGACATTCTCAACTCAGCCAAAGTTTTGACGTGAAGTCGGTTTTTTTAATGCTCTGCATTCGTTGATATGAAAAGCCAGTTACTTCTTCCAGTTATTTATTTAAGTATATGGTCATACATAAATATCATTATCATAGCTCTATTTTATTAAACCCACTGTATGGTCTCACTCAGTCTTTTTATTTTTATAACATCCCCAGACAATCACACCAACTACATGGCCCCAAAGTAAGCATAGCTTGTGTTATGGGATACCATTTAGCGAACTAGGGGGGAACCTAGAATATAAATACATAAATAGATAAACACCCAGACACGGAACATTTTTTTTTCCTTGTTCCGTGCGGGGATCGAACCCGCAACCACTGGCGTCTGAGGCAGATAGGTTTACCCCAACGCCAAAGTGGTCGTCGTTCACTTACTTATGTACACCAAAGTCTGTTCACTTACTTACACCATCAAACTAAAACTGTGCAGGTTGATGGGATTTAATGTTACTGATATTCCTTGCGCTAACCAACTGGCTACTAAGTTTTAAAAAGTTTTTTATTTCTGAAAACGGTTTCATAACTAAGGATTTCATAAACAGGCTGTAAGCATGTTAGTTAGGGTTCGAGTATTCTCTTCATACTCGGAGTCCAAAGTCTCCAAAATTTTCCCAAACTGAGATACGAACTGTGCGGCTCCAAAGTAACTTTAACATAAGCTTGTATTATGGCGAGCTCACGGCAAAACTAGTGGGTGCCCTTGTCTACACCCAGACTTGGCTGGGATTCGATCCCAGGATCACTCACGCCGCAGCCGAACACTCTCTACCAATGCCCCACCGACGACGCCGTCAAACGTAAGATGCATTTTTGCAGGTTATCCCAAGCTTCCATGCTGGACTGGGAGTGAAAGAAATACATAGAATGTACCAGCTGCTTCTCTTGCCGGGCATACTGTAAAAGTCTGTTAAGGAACAAAGGTTTTTGTGGGCGATAGGTAGAGCCCGTCACTACAACAGGCTATCTTTATCATTGACTTTGACTTCTCCATCTCCAATCTTTGTCCACGACTATCCTCATCTCCATCCACATTATCTGTATTTTCTCTCACCTCTATCGCTACGTCTATCTTCACCTCTAAGTATATCTATGTCTACGTTTCTGTCTAGTACTTGATTTCCTAATGCATAAATATAATAGTAGACTCCAGAAGATCACCAACTCGTTCATGGGTCAATGTGTACGCTTTATTTTATAATAAAATTCCAAAATATTTAAGATTAACCCTTCGATAGATTTAAGGATAAGTGTTATGTGAAAAGGTTTACTATAAGATATCTGGATGCAAGAAGATGGGATTCCCTGTCTGTAAATTGTTATTGTGTATTTTTTTTCTTATTTTTAAAAGATGAATTCTGTTGAGTTTCTTGCCACTTCTTCTCAACAGTTATTCAGTTTAATTTGTAAATTGTTTGACTTATTTCAAATGTATTTAAATACTTACGAAATAAAGAATATGAGTTTGAATTGTAATACCTCCAAAGTCAAACATGACATCGGATGGTCTTATAGCGTCTGGTGTTCTGCCTACCCCATAAGGGACACAGGCGTGGAGTTATGTACGCATCACAAGTAAAACACAGTCCAAGTAAATAATACTTTATATTTATCATTTCATTTCATTTTCATACAAAAATCGTCAATATTTACAATCAGTCCTTAACCTATATTTGGAAGCTAACTACATTAATCTGGAGGTTGTTCGTGTGAGCAGTGTGGTATCGGGGTGGGTGAGGATTTGAAGGCTCGCGGGAACAGGGAGGAGTATGAGGGAGGGGGTTCGTACTCCGGCGGGGAGGGGAGGGGGGCGGAGATGAGGGAGGCAGCCGTCACGGAGACGGTGGGGGAGAGGTCGATGCAGGAGGGGGGGATGCTGACGGGCGAGTCTGAAGGCTTGGAGCGCTTGCAGCAGCATTCTGGAAAGAAGAAAGAAGGAGTTAGTTGATTTTTTTATTGATGTTTTGAAAATTTACAGGTAGGTATGAATGGTGGTAGGCTTCGGCCAGGGCGTGTCATAACCCACCATACAAAACCATCCAGCCAAGTGGTTTTGTCTGGTGGGCCAATGAGGAGGATAAGTATGAGTAATCGTTTTGAATCTGAGAACTGTTTTTGTACGTCTTGGCGCCGAGTGAATAAGTATCTCGTGGATGGACTTGTACGACCTTAGTCTTCGTGATCACAAAGCACCAGGTGTCATGGAAGACATAAGTTCCATCCTTAAAAAAAGGTGCCTCCCCAAGCCAAGCAGAACATTACGATAATGGTACAGATGAACATGACCAGATACATCCAAGGCTCGTATGGCTTCAACGCTGCAGCGAACTAGTATTGTTGGTCTACTGTTATGTCTAGTTTAGTCCGCCTAGTGTAGTGTGTCTAGTATAGGACGTCTATTGTAATGAGTTCAGTGTAGTGCGTTTAGTATAATAATAATAATATAATTATTTATTATACACCAACAGAAAAAGTATAATTACAAAATTACAATATATTTGCCTTATCGCTGTAGGCGATTTCTGCCATGCAACCAACTTGTGACAGGATTAGAAATAGGAAATTAGTGGGCGTTGGGACAAAGTTTAGAAATAATCTATACTAATATATAAAGCTGAAGAGTTTGTTTTTTTGTTTGTTTGAACGCGCTAATCTCAGAAACTACAAGTGGGAGTATGTTTATAAATAACTAGCCACCGCGCGCGGTTTTACCCGCGTTACTTTTGATCCCGTGGGAATTTCGGGATAAAATATAGCCTATAAACTTCCTCAAGAGTTGGGCTATCAAATGCAAAAAGAATTTTTCAAATCCCACTTGTAGTAACTGAATGAGAATGATTGAAAATTTGTCATTCGATTAATAAGATTAGCGCGTTCAAATAAACAAATAAACAAAAAAAACTCTTCAGCTTTATATATTAGTATAGATATACTACTTACATACATATCAATAATTACATACACATACCTAGGTAAATATAATAAATACATACAAATACATATGAATAATACATACACAGACAGTATACTGTAGTGTCTAGTGTAATGCATCTAGTATTGTCAATATGCGTCTACTATAATGCGTCTGGCACAGTGCGTCTTGTGTAGTTCGTCTAGTATAGTGCGTCTAGTACAGTGCATCTAGTATAGTGCGTCTTGTGTAGTGCGTCTAATACCTATAGCTCTAGTGTAATGCGTCTACTGCAATGCATGTAGTACGTGTGGAGTCTAGTATAATGCATCTAGTATACTGCGTCCAGTATAGGGAGTCTTGTGTAGTGCGTCTCGCATAATGCTTCTAGTATAGTTCGTCTAGTATAATTCCTCTAGTATAGAGCGTCTAGGGTAGCTTGTATTGTGTATTGTGCGTTGCAAGCCCTGGCAAATAATTCAATGCAGTAAACTGAAAGTTCGAAATGTCAAAACTAAAAATAATTATACCAGATAAAAACTTCGTAGTGTAAGAACTGAATGAGAATTATTGAAAATTCGTCATTTGATTAAATAATTCAATTTGAAGTGCATACTTTATCTTAAAAGTAACTTAAATGAAAATAATAAAAATAAATTCATTCGTTCACTTAAACCACATCACTATTTTTTTTCTTCCCTAAAGTACAGTGAAACTTTCATTTTACTGTGAATTAAACATTTTCAATTATTTTCCAGATTATAGTTCAATAAGTCTACAGTAGAATCCGTTTATTATGACTCCAATTATATTGAGCAACCGCTTATTATGACGTGTTTACACAGTGAAGTTTGAATTTCATATAAATTATATCCAAGTCGGATATAATGACTTCGCTTTTAGTGACATATCGCTTATTGTGATCCTTTTTTATTTTGTCCGCTTATAGTGACCGACCGTATGATTTCTAGCACCTTTGGCAGTGTTCGGGAGAGTCACGTTATACTCAAAGACTTTCGGCGCATGAAAGGCTTTTTTATTTGAGTCTCAGAGCGTACATTTACTTATTGAGTCCACTTATTAATATCTACTTTGACTTATCTCTATTTTATTCCTTTCTATTAAAATAAATCACATACTAACTTAAACAGTTTATTTATTCTTGCAGTACCTATGCTTTGTATGACGTCCGTTTAGTATGACTTATTTCTTATTTCATTATAAACGGATTCCACTGTAGTGTAGTACATTTAGTGTAGTGCATCTAGTGTAGTGAGTCTTGTACAGTGCGTTCATATCTATAATGCGTCTAGTACAGTGTCTTTTAGTCTCTAGTTTTGAAAACTCACCCCAAGCCAAGCAGAACATGAGAATAGTGGCACAGACAAGCATGCCGACCACCAGATAGCTCCACGGCCCGTACGGCTTCAGCGCCGCCGCGAACTCGAGGAACGCATTGCTCTTCTGCTCGCCTTCCGAGATCTTCACTGCAACAGTTAAGTCACCTGTTTTGAGTTATGTGTGTTTGTGCTTTATGAACAAAGGGGCACAGGTATGTAGGCATACATACATAACTTCACGCCTGTATCCCTAATGGGGTAGGCAGAACACCAGAGGCTATAAAAACCATCTGATGTCACGTTTAACAAATTTCGAGGTATTATTATGATGGAGAGAGACTATAGCAGTGACCTGTCGCCTGCAAAAACGCCTACAAAACCTCCGTACCTTAACTGACTTTGAAAAAGGAAAAGAAGCAGCTGGCACATTCTATGTTTTTCTTTCGCTCCCAGTCCAGCATGGAAAGGGACTTTTGTTATAATATTTGCTGTCTAACTTAAGTAAGAAAAGGTATAAACTGGATGTTGTTCGAAATATAATATGCTATTTCGAGCAATAGGTATCTGAGCGACAGCGAAAGTAAGCAAACGGGCGGGGTTGGAACAGTGTTACGTACGAAGCACAATATAACACAGTGTTATGTTATTGCCCTAAGCCTGTTGTAAAAATTTAATCATAAAGAACACGGGGGCCTTAAAGACTAGAAATAAAAGTAAGCTATAGGCAAGAACTTCAATGCTTTCGAGTTATATAACGTAGGTAGAAGTTAAGAGTCTCTCGAAGGCCACGTCTCGTAATTATAGCATTTGAACGCTTCTTCGAGTTTACCGCGACCGAGTAGAGCCTGCTCATTAATATTCCTACCGCCTCTCGATAAAAGACCATTTTAGATACCGTCGTAAGGTTGCTTATTTGACAGTATTTTATCGGCTAGATTTTGGTAAGTCTGCGAGTGGTCTTTTTGACCAAATTGAACCCACTACTTTTTACCACCGGACTACCAGACGCAGACAGAACTTCCATCCCTATATAGTGGATTTACCAAGAAGTCGAACAAAACGCTTCGATAGTTCCTTTTTGGTACGGATTGCCAAGGTGTGGAACAATCTGCCTGCGTCTGTTTTCCTGACCACTACAGTCCTGGAACTTTTAAGTGTCGAGTGAATAGGTGTCTCGTGGATGGACGTTTAACACCATGTCTTCATGCGCACTTTCCATCAGGTGGCATGGAAGACAAACGTCCTATCCTTACAATATAAAAAAAACCTTTTCAGAGTACAAAAGTGCCGCAAAATATCTCCGACCAGCGGTCGAGTGTTGCGGCAATGCTTCATGAAGCCAGTACCTTTTTAAGTCCGTGTGTTGTCATATTCGATTTCATTTTCACTTACCCACCATCGGGCCAGATTGAAGTCAATCGTTTCTATTCCTGGATACTTGGTCGATTAAAAATATACTTTTAAAATCATATTTTGAAAGCTTCCTAACCGAGGCATCATAGATTCGCTGTCAATTTGACATAAATAACTGTCAATCTATAGGGTTACTAGTCGCCGGCCAAATTGTAATACCAACTTATTATGTTGGTTCTTCGTTATCTGATTTTTTATTTTAGTATCACCTAAAACTTTATTACTAAAAGTATGTCCGGTGGCTAAAAAATGTAGTATCCTTGATTAACACTACAGTCTTATTGATATGATAAACTTGATTTGATAATTGATACTCGAGTATTTAACTTTAAAAGATATATTAACTTAATTTAAGTTTAATGGTAAATGAAGTAGGCTGTGAGCACGCGCGATTGCCTTGATACCGTCGTACGTACTGATTAACTCAAATAATTAAATATTGAATCCGCGAGGCTCACGTAAACCGTCGACGCAGCATCAATGTACGATTTGCCTCGTACAAGCCTTGTATTCACAAACAGAATTCAAATCCGTATAAGCTTTCATAAAACGTCCCTTTGACTTCAAATCAAATGTTTTTATCTCTACAAACTTAACATTAGACAGTAATAAAAATCAAACTCACTAATAACACTCGGCTTCGTGCTCCCATCATCCTCATCTATCCCCAACATCTCCTGGTTACTAGCGGCGATCCTCCTCAACAGCTCCAACAAAGGAGGGAGGCGCCAGCGGGAACAAGCCCCCGCTTCCTCGTCCTCGCCTCCCGGGCAGTGACGGACCCCGTCGCAGACGAGGTAGGAGGATATGCAGAGGCTTGTCATGCCGCATGTGAATTGAGATTCGTTGTTGCAGATTGCTCCTGGAATTTGGGAAAATTAGGGCTGTAGTGTTATATTGGAGTTTTACGAGCTTAAATAAAACGAGTTGTTTAAAGCGGGAATCTGTAAAGGTAATGAAATATCGAGTTGAAACAAAAATATACGGGATTATAATCAATTAAAATAATATTTTATGAAATACAATAACGGCATGGATGATTAAATAAATCTCAATAATCATCATTTATTTAAGAGTAATTAAGCATTTTAAATGCAAAAACTTTAAAATACTATTAGGCATGCCGGCTGTTTCTTGAGGTTTCTGAATAAAAAAAATCTTCATTCTCAAGAATTTCTGACACATCTTGATGGAGAATTTAAATATATTTGCTTGGGTATAAACGCTTAAATATCTAGAGTATGCTTAACTTGGGGTCGCCAAGACTAGCTTTGCCGGCCCTGGAGAGCATGTTGTAAGGACTGTTTCATAATATAGCCACTAACCTTCGTATAAATTATGCCACTAAAAAAATCTGTCTGGCTTACACTAAATACCTAGTTCTAACCCTATGGCCTATGGCCTAATGGAACTCTGGAACCAACGACTTTGGCGCTCAAAAGCTGGGCAGTAGACGTTATAGAGGCACGATCAGAGGTTAGACTTATGCATTGTAGTGTTCGATGTCTAACTTGGATATCGGTACCTACAGAGTGTTTTTATTGAAAATTAAAATTGATATTTTCAGAAGTTGTCGTATGGATTCGTTCTTAGTTCCTTGCCTTTCAAAATATTTCATTAATGTTTTAAATTACCGAAATTAAAATTGTATCAAACAAACCTCTTGCACATGATTATACAGTATTAGAGAATGCCTAAATTAATCTATTACGAGGTTGTTTAAGGTAAACTTTAGTAAATATTATTAAAACCTAAATTATGGTGAAGTAAGGTAGCATGCTTACAAGTGTTACCGAACAATAGGTTTTGGAACATAAACAAGGAAACTTAGTACAATGCGAGATGTGTTACGAAATGAGTATGAACTCGTAGCGAACGTAATGTTCGGAAGAGAAAATTGCTGATTTATTGCTTTTTGTGGTTAATTTGTATCGTTTCTTTATTGCCTGAGATTTGATGTTCTCGTGGAAAATGATCTAACTGATTTGCTCTTGCTTTATTGTTTATTACCCATGTTTTAAACTAATGTTTGAATAAATTATTTGCAACACAATTATGTAGGACGTAGAATTATCTGTAGACTCTTTTTAAAATGCTGCCGTAATTCTTCTAGATATTTGGATCCGGATATTCGTCGGCAGAAAACTTAACAAATGCTGTCATGCTCACAGTGGAGGATGAATTATTTCAATGTCTTTTGCCCTACATAGGAGCTAACCAACTTTTCAATGCTTTTATTTCATATTTCATATTTATTTATTGCTTTCCATAATTATACAGATGGTAAAAAATACAATTTGTGGAGTTTATGTAACATGTAAAATTATGAACCTAGTTTAGGCATGGCAATGAGAGAGGAGGATTCCTTTGGTATTTATTTAATCTTGTTAAATAAACAGTCAAAATTTTAAATGAGCAAATGAAAAAAAAAGTACACACAAAAGCAAACTGGGGATTTTTGTTTAATAGATATTGTAGATTAATCCTAATATGTATTATATTTATTGATATTATATTAAAGTAATATTATATTTAATATATACCTAATATAAGTAATTGTATATTTGTGCTCATGTATTTATTTTTTGTTATAAATAAATCATTATTGAATTTTTACAATTAACATTTAATTAAACTTCAATTTGATAATATATTCATAATGTTATTATTATTCATTGTTGGATATTAAAATTGAAATTAAAAATTAACACACAGATAATACAAAACAACTCGTTGTGATTCGCGTAATAAACCTATTAAAGATGTTTGTTAATTTATATGTGCTGTAAGTTCTAATTTCTTGTTATATTTAATGATTCTTTGTCAAAGGAAAGAACCCTAACTAGCGTCAAAATATGCGGCATAAACGGCCGTATCTTTTAATTATGTATCTACTTGGACTTTTGAGTAATAAAACTCTTAGATGGTTCCTTATAACACTCACCACTATACACGGCAGTGACCACCAGCCTCAACTTTTCCGTGTAATGGTACGGCGTGGTGGGCGGGTTCCACACGATCCGTACTTTTGGCGGCAAAAGCTTTGTTCCCGCCCTCGAAGCGATGACAGCCGCGTTCCCGCCGCACAGCGACAGCCGCCATATTGGATTTTTCATCTCCCCGATGTACTGGAATTTGGTAAAATCAAATAATTAATTTATTTTCTAGGTTTTGAAGTTTATTAATGATACTATGGCATTGAAATCAAAACATATTGATATACCTAACATATAAGTTCAGGCAGTTCTGTGGTTCAGCTTCTGACTGAAAATCAGTATTGATATAGTAGGCACGAGAGCGATCGCAAAGTCAGTTCTTGCAGAGATATTAGTAGCAACTTATACTAATAAATTTTATAGATTCTTAATCATGTGTTATTTTATTTTATTTTACGTGAGTTGGGGTTAGCATAAGCGTAATTAAATCTCAATTCTTCAAGTCCTTCAAAGGCGGGTTATTGAGGCGCCTATAAAGGAAAATACGCGCCGAACTAAACGCGGGAACCAATAATTGGCTCTTCATAGCTTATATTAAAGATTAGGTATATTATCTTGTGATAAAGCTGTTGGTTCTCCGAAAACATAAATAAATAAATATCATACACGGACGCAACACGCTCCGCCTTGGTAACTAAAATAAACTTAATGAGCTTGAGTTTCGTTAATTATACGAAGCACATATGAAATAAGATTAATTGCATTATTACAATGCACTCCTAATTCAGGCGAACTTGCAACGACCGTGACGAAATTGCCCAGTGCGCGTGTCGGCGATTAAGGTTGCCTCCACGAAACAAGATAAAAGGAAAGAAAATTGAACCTACTTATCACGCGCCGACCTGAAGTTCGTGTACGTAAAAATCTTTCTAAACTTTCTAAGGTAAGAGGATTATTCATTTTCATTTAGCTTACTAATCGCGGCACATACATAGCTATTTTAGAAAAATAACATTAAATATGAAAAATTATAATCTAAAAATATATGTATTAGTTACGGTACTGTGGCGTGGTTGTGTCTTCCCCATAGGCACTTCGAATAAAAATACCATCAGAAGTAACAGCCCGTTCACACATGATACGTTTTACTGGATACCTTTTTTGTATCGAAAATACGTATACTGAATTGAATACTGTGCCATATGTTAAGTCGCCCATACAGCTCCATACGCCATCGATGAAAAATAACGGGGGGTTAAGCAATAATGTTTTTTTTTAATTTTCTTGAGTTCTTGTTCTTTAAAATGTGGAGAGAATATGAACTCCATGTAAGTACCGATAGAAATCTACATGGGGTTCATATTCTCTCCACATTGCAGGTGAGCTTAGGGTCAAACGTTTCTTATAAAAATATATTCTTAGATTTTCCTTGAGAATGTGTTGTGTACAATAATAGATTCATTCATTTATGAATTCCGGCTGCCTCTCAACAACCTTGAACGTAGACATACGATTTTGTAATGGCCGAGTTTCCACCATTTAACATCAATTAACCTTAAGCTGGTAATTTAATTAGGTTTTTTTAATAGTGTTACCACAGAAACAACAAGGCATGACGCTTGTCTCCTTTATAAATTCTTATATCTCTATCTGTGCCAGTAATATTTTCGATGTTATTTAAGGATTTACTAGTGGTACTATCATCTTCTAATTTGGCAGTTTTATATGGTACAAGGTTGTATAAAAAAAAATGCATTTCGAGCCTTTCTTTTCAGTGTGCTCTTTTTAACTCCTGATGCACGTGTACCTATATCTGAGTTGATATGTCATCAAAGTTATCAAATGGAAGTACTGACTTTAATGTGGTTTTATTCATACGTTAGTCTTGTCTAGTTTTACTTTTTTGGAAATTAAATCAGCCTCTTAGACATTAAACTCTTATTTGAACAAATGACAGGATCACAAATGATGACTGTATTTAAAGTATGTAGCGACCAGGCCAAAAGCCGGGCAAGGAAATCGTGATTAATAATCAGGAACCGGTAGGATACAAAGACAAGTCACGATATTTAGATATCTTCAAAATAAAAGCCTTTTTGACATTTAGACTTTGACCTTCACATGCACGACAATCCTTTTAGAATCAGTGAAAGATGAAGGTCAGACACAATTATAACAACAGGGAAGGTGCAATACCTGCGCCAGATCATTCATAATCTAATGTTTTTCCTATGATTATTGTTCTAACGCAGCTCACATTCGCGCATGCGTCGTACCATATCTGCAGTAGTCCATTATCATAACGAGTTTGTAACAATAATACGATACATCCTTATGATAGGTTTCAATTATTGTCTTAATTACGCACGTTTTATGCGAAGATGACAATGTAGTTAAAAGAAAAATGATAGCAGCCTACTAATAGGGACCTTCAATATAAAATACTGTAAGAATAATAATATTTTTAACTTGATTTAATGTATTTACGGGATTCTTACCACGATTTTTGATTTTATTTTCGCGCGTCCGATATTTCGATGCTGTTAGCAACTTGATCGCGGACGTGCGAATATAAAATCAAAAGTCGTGGTAAGAATCCCGTAAATACATGATTTCATAGTGAAACTAACCGCGATAGTTTAAAACAATTATTATTTTTAAGTTGTTGCATTTAAAATGCCTTCCTGGTCGGGTGATTGTTATTTAGCACATTTTTTCAGTTTTCGAGGCAAACCATTAATTTTCGAGATTTTTTATAACCTTGCACACCCTGCTCTAGTTCTTACTTTTAGCAAGAAGTGACTGTAGTCACAGTTACCTACATTCTTACCCTAACTAACATTTAGGTTTCTAATAGGTTTCCTTTTGTTTTGGTAATGGTAATGTTTCAGATCTGGAAGAATGCCCACTTCGGAAAGCCTTCGCCTATAAGTATACATTTAACTCATATCGATGTACGACTTTAGACATTTTAATATTTAAGCTATAAAAACTCTAGTGTTATCTAACATTCTAAAGACATTAAATAATGTTAGGTAGGTACTGAAGATATCAGCAAATATGCCACGAAGTTCTCAAGTTAATTTTGTATAAGGCACGTATGTGACCCTGACCTAAAAAAAGTAATGTAAATTAAATTATACTTGTTTATTTCCCAATTAGTTTGATATAAGCGACCGTAAGTATACTGACTTACTCGTATCTACTTACAAAAGAGTTGTCAAAGTGCCGTTTTATCAAAGGAGAAATTTGAATTTGCAACTAACGAATTGCAGTTGCCCAATATTAAAAAATCAGGATCCTTATTAAATCTACTCCAAAATTTCGACTCAAACTTAGCACACATTTCATCCGAGAGAACACACATAAATTATAAACACTATTATATGAAATTAAATGAAATATTTTGAAATGAAATGAAAAAAATTTATTCATCATAAGACCATCGAATGGCCGCTTAATAACGTCACAATTTTGCACTTCGGCTTTAACAAGGTGTTGATAGATATTGAATAAGATATTACAGTAGACCAAGAGACAAAAAAAGCCGGCGGAAAAAAACTCTTGGCACTCTTTTTCAGTCAGGATTATACGAATTAAAACAAATGACAAACAAATTTTCAAATCAAACTCTGCAGTCATGGGTCTCCTGTAAGAAATTTTGTAAGAGATAAGCTGTACCTTTGTACTTATTTTTATTCATTGTCTCTTAATTGTATCTCAACTGTGTGTACATAAATTGTTAAATAAATAAATAGGAAGTAAGATATATAAAACTAAAAACCTTCGTCAAAGCCACAAACCACTTTGTACTCGTATTATTTACACAGCACACATCCATTACATTTATTAAAAGAAACACTGACTTGTTAGCAAGGAATCTGCTTTGTTATTGTAGCTATGAATAGTAGCACCTCGTATTACTTAGCTTGATAATAATGGCGCCCGTCGCGTCGGGCTAATGGTTTGCCTCATCTAATCCATTGCTTCGATAATGGCAACATTACTATTAGTAGGGTAATGAAGAGGCTTTAGACTCGAAAATGGAGAACTAATAGCTTTAATATGCCTAATAATGTGTTAACATGGGTGTTGAGGCCGTAGTTTAATGTATGTTCTATTTTTAATCATAGTTGTCATAGTGGCCAGTTACAGCTACGAGTTTAATACCCGCTGCTCACAGAGTGGGGATGCGGTTGTGTTTCTACACACAATGAGTATAATAATAATATATTAACAAAGAAAAATAAGTTTTCCAACAGTACCTACCCTGATCCCTATTTTTTATTTATTCACACTTTATTTCACACATAACAAAAGAAGAAAGATAAAAAATTACAATGATAACACAAACTTAAGAATGGTACAATGGGCGGCTTTATAGCTTCAGAGCGATCTCTACCAGACACCCCATTCTTATCGACTGCTTCTGCGATTGGGCCCACTAGATTAATGTCCCATAAGGACCAAACAGTGAATTCAAAAAAATATTATTTTTTGTTCTGTGATACGTCCCATTGACTTTATTGTAGGAAATAATGAGATCAAGTACGGTCAGCAAGCAAACTAGTAAGAAAAATTAATAAAAGATCTTACAAATTAATCATCTTAAAATAAAAAAAAACCACACAATTTATTTAGCATTAAAGAATAAAAAAAAATAACATGACTGCATGCACGTCGCTTAGTATCGACGGCGGGTAGAATAAAACAAAAGATTAGAAGCTCCGAAGCTACTCCGAATATACGTTTTATTTTATTGTTAAGTATTTCGGGGAATTCTAAGTAAGAACTCAAACCTACTGCGAATATTCGTTTTGTTTAAGTGAACTGTTTATCTATATAGACAATGATGACTGATTTAAAACATTGATAATATTTGATTCTGTGATTATTTTAATTATTTGAACTGTGTTTAATTTTAGGAAGTAATGTTTTTATTGTAAGACAAATAACCTCATACATTCAAATTGTCAATACCTACACATACTTTATTTTATTACATCACAGTTTTATAGTGTTTTAAATGTAACATGTTTTTAATTTTTATTGTTGATTATTTTTAATATAAATGTTTATTACGAATCAATAGACAATGATGACTGATTTAAAACATTGATAATATTTGATTCTGTGATTATTTTAATTATTTGAACTGTGATTTTTTTTATTTTAGGAAGTCATTTTTTATTGTAAGACAAATAACCTCATACATTAAAATTGTCAATACCTACATACTTTATTTTATTACATCAGAGTTTTATAGTGTTTTAAATGTAACATGTTTTTAATTTTTATTGTTGATTATTTTTAATATGAATGTTTATTACGAATCAATATTTTGTCTTTTATTGATATTCTTATTATTATGCTTGCTGACCGTACTTCATCTCATTATTTCCTACAATAAGGTCAATGGGACGTATCACAGAACAAAAAATAATATTTTTTTTGAATTCACTGTTTGGTCCTTATGGGACATCAGTCTAGTGGGCCCAATCGCAGAAGCAGTCTTCTTATCATTTCTTAGTTTATAGCTATATTTTTTTTAGTTCCTATACAAATATTTTGATTTTCCATTGATCTTCTTTGGGCACGCTTAAGGACAGCTTTCTTTACATCACCGGCTTTACTCTAAACTAGCGAATGGCTCCATAGTAAAGCTGGTGATGTAGTAAAAAAAACGCACGACGCGGCGACGCCCCGCGCTACGCGTCGCCTGTGCTAAAAGGTGTCCTTTGGGTGTCGGCTCTGGCGTCAGATTTGTCAGGACCAGTACTAAGCCTACAAGGCTGTACTGGTCTACCTACCACTTATTATTAGAGGCTTTTGAATTTTTTTATCATTTATCGAAATAACAAAGAGCTTACCACGAGCAGTTTACAGGCGTCCGTGGCATTAGCGACCGGCGCTGTCTGGTCCTCGCGCGTGTCCTGCGCCAGCACAGCACGCGCGCTCCACTTGCCGGCGCGCTGCGCGAGCGGCGCAGGCGCATCGTCCGAGTTCAAGCCTCGTTCTAAATCTGCTACTGGATCCTGGAAATTAGTAAGGGAGGACGTTATTTTAGAATGTTTCGATAGTTTTCTATAGTTCACCTAGCTAGACATAGAGGAGTTGTTACTTCATTTAAATTAGAAGACAAAGATCAAAGAATTCTATTCTGAAACCTTGGGCTTCATCACATTCATGCCATCAGATGAAATTGAGGGAAGTTCATGGTAAAAATCGAATCCAAATGAAACTTGGCAATAACACCCAACTTCTACGAAGGCTTTTCTTTACTTGTCCTAATTTTTGATAAAGAAAATTTTCTTGATTAAAGCTACCTCCAAAGGTCGACTTTCAGATAAAGTTTTGTAAATGATAGATTAGTTTTAATTTGGCTTGTTCAACTAAATCAATGAAAATATGGCATTGAACAGACTTAACTACAAAGTCAGCAAATTAAAACTGAAAGTCAAAATGCACTCCGGTGGAGCGGGATACTAGAGTAAGTTATTTCCAAAAATGGCTTGGTAAATTGTGTTGCATGAAGCCGCGAGCACAGCTAACAAAACAATAAGTTAAGAAATCAATCAACAGGCAGTTGACTAATATCTTTAATACGCAAAACTGCGAATGACGCACTAAATTAGCCACTTAGTTAAAAGATAGTGGTGTGTCCAAAAGCATGACAAAATTGATCTTTAGGCTTTGGAAACAAATTTGCGTCAGATTCATAACGAAATATATACATAGAAGGTGTTACCAGAGAAAATACAAAGGTGTTGACAGTTATTTTAAATTTTGAATGGAAATATGAGTAAGTTTTTCAGTCATGGTGTGTTTTGTTCTAAATGCAAATGTTTGATGATTCTTTTATTTTTTTTAAGAATTGGGTAAACACGACTAATGTGAGTGAAGACAATAGCTTTAATTACTTCACAACGTTTAGTAAATCTATACGTATATTTCTTTTTTTTTTGTATAATCAACGTGAAATTGAAAATTGAAAATTTTTGAGGAATAAACAGAAACGTTTTAACAATCCTTTCATGCGAAAACCGAGTAGAAACCCTAGTTATGGTCAATCTTGTTCATAATATGGTCATGACAACTTTTACAAAAATATGGTTCAAGATCAAAATTACCTCATTATTATAAAAATCTCGATACAAACATAATATAATTACAATTCATTACTTATTAGTGCCTTGACACACGCTGGCACGAGGCTGTTTAATAACCCCCTCACAGAGATCTCCCAACTATGGGACTGTTGCTGAATATTTATGACAATTGTTTTATACTAACGTTTTTTGCATTTAAATACTAACTACGCTGGTTTTTTTACGTATGGAATATTTATGTAAGGCATCGTAACAGAACAAAGGTATTGTATCTTTTATTAAAGATCTATAATATATCTTGCTACTATACTATGAAAATAGGCTTTTTATTCATATTTGTAATCTTCCGGTTCAATAGTCCTCCGTTATTGTTAAGTACGGATTAATATTTCGCATGTTACTTCTTGTGGTTTGTAATATATATAATTTAAGTTTCTTCAAAATCTGTTCAATAATTTAAACGTGAAGTTGTTACAAACCCAAAGCGTCTTTATAAATTTCCATATTTACAGTATTAAGTTTAAGTAATAAATAATTAAACGAAAAGGAAATAATAAAAGTAAAAAATATAAAAATAGTTTCATGTCTTAAATACAAATGTCACTATAGAGATCTCCGATATCTGTTATAGGAAATAATCAACGATTGCAGAGCATTAAAAAAACCGACTTTACGTCTTTTGGCATACCATACATATGTTTTCAAAAGTTTGAAATTTTCAATGAAGTACCCTACCGATTGCGATGAAATTTAAATGTGACCAACTACAAAGTATCCTTTATCATATGAAACAACAATTTTCAAAATCAATTCATAATTGTCCGAAATATCGTGTAACAAAGACACAAAAAAAAGACTTTTTTTGGAAGACGGTTGAAAATAAGCTATTCCAACGTTTTCTTTTCATAAGAAGAAGCAATCATATTATATTACTTATCAATCCAAATTCTCCAAGTCATCAAACGATATTAGCAAAATGGCGTCCTCGGCCTTTACTTTAACTCCAATCTATCACATTCTCGATCTTTATAAATAACAATAAATTACAAAATAATAATTACTCTGCCTTATAGAGTGCTGAAAATAAGTGTTTACAAGTGACAGATTGCTTCTTTGAGGCTTTTTTATATATTTGAACTTCCGGTACCTACTGTTTTAAAATGAAATAGGTATATTTAATTAATTTGTCCAATTAGTTCGCCTATTCGCTCTGAATTTGAGAAATAATATGCAGCACTAATTTATTTATCTCTGCTTCGAAACCTTCCTCTAGAATCGTGTATCAAAATAATTACCAAGATGGCTTTGAACTTTCAAACACAAAACTTACTAAACCAATGCCAAAGGTAACAATTGAATCCGATATATAATATAAAAAAGATAAAAGCATAGTGCTCGAATAACAATAGTAATTATGAAAACTGTAACAATGCACGATTGTTGCGAAAATATCGCACAATCAAACATACGTGTTCTATCTTCAAAGAAAAATAGCATCTAATACGCATCTAATAAGATTCATCTCAGGCTTTTAGTTCCAAGCTTGATGTGCATCAGTCTGCATATACAGCACAGGTTGTGTATCTTTCATAATGAGGCATTTAGGTTAATACAATAAGTTATAAATCTCTATCTTGGAATGAACATTTCTTAATCTTAGCTCGGAATGAGATCCAGAGATAGTTTCATGTGATTTTCGATCTTTTGCATTTCTCTAGAGAAGCACTGGGTGGTAGATTTTCCTTGTCCATGTAGAGTCAGACACGAATAGCTTGACTATCCCTGAATTATCCTCAAATACAATTGACCTATTGGTGGTATAATTCCTTAAAGGCAGCGTAAATAGCGACCATACTTCTTATAAGCTATACTTTAAATGTTACGGTTTGCATCTTAAATCCGTGCACTCCATGTTTTATCTTATCTTCACTTACCATAAGATGAATATGACGTCGAATGGTGATGACCACTCTTATTAAATAGTGCATCTAGTAGCCACTTCCTTGATAAAATATGTATCAGCTTTAATGTATGTCCCAAGTATCGTAGAAAATGAAATATATATTTAATAGTAGATTGTTAACCAAGGGCTGTATGACATCTATTGCATATCAACTGTGAAGTAAGTAAAAAAACAAGAAAGCAGGTTTCTATGAACATTTATTAAAGAGAAACGTGTGTGTTTAATTAAAATTAATAGAGAAATTAGAACAATTTGTAAAAGATATGATCAAAGTCGTTTTTGCTTCTACTTTTATAAAATCGGGGGTTAGATCCATGTTTTCGTCACTTGACATTTTTCAAAACTTTTGAGAAAGAACTCTAAAACACGAAAAAAATCTTTCACGCCTAGCTAGTCGACCGCCTCTTTTTACTTTTTTACGAGCGCGTCAAATCGTGCTGGCCAGTTTGATTTTTAAATCGTATTAGTTGAAATAACTAACATATGATGTGACTGCGAAACAAATAGTTCGATATTTAAAATAAAATCTTCATAAATTCTAATATAAATTTTCTCGATTCCGATTTGAATAAATGATCGATACCGAGAAAAAAAAAATATCTTTTTAAAAGTATACTTCTTGCAGTATGAGTATGACAGTTCTTTTTTCAAATTCCAAAACCTAAGCTGTAATGTTAACATTACATGGTAGGTTTTGAAACCTACGCTGTAATGATATCCATACACCCCGGCATTCAGGGAAGTGACTACTTACAGAGCAGGAGATATGTAAAAAGTATTAAACAACAATGTTAACTACTACTTTACACCAATAGGTACTATAATAATCGGAAGATGTATAAAGGGTTTTAATGAGAAGTTGCTTCGTATGCAAGCTATAACTATTTGAGATTTTCCGATAAATACAGCAAATTACATTCTGATAACCCAACTAACAATTTGACGTCGTTTAATAGTTTAGTAAACGTAATCTACAGCGCACAGTTCGCAAAAGCTAGGTCACACTAACGTTATAATAACGTTTGCTAAACGCGAAAAGGGCCCCATTTATACGACCTACATTGTTGTTTAATGGTCATACAAAAGTCACAAGATGACGAACTTATCGTCATTCAAAAGTCGTGTGAACGTTAAGAAATTACCACTGTCATCGCGCAGTAGTCGCATCAAAACTTTACAACGACTCCTTTCGTTATATTGTGGTTTTATTTGAGTCAAATAACAATACCTGTAAGACTGATTTTTAATTTTCTTGTTAGTGATTCGAATCATGTTTATAGTTTTGTTTCAAATAAATAGGAAATAAAAGGTGATTATTATTTTACATGCATATCTTGTTATCTCTCATAACGTTTAGTTCGATTGGGAATGTAAGTTTTATGACAATATACCGGGGTAAATACTATTCATATTTTCATGCCACATCGTAATTTTGGATTAAAACATTAAATTTATATTAACAAAATTATGTTTTTTCTATTTATAAAATATGTTTTTTCTAAAAGTGTAGAAACCTGTCGCTTTTGTCACACACTTATCTCTTTATGACGTAGTTAAGACAAAAATATCGTTTTAAGGTTATTTGACGACCATACATTACGCCATTGCCGCTGACTATTAGGGTTCCTTAAACAATTAAAAATCCTTTTTTTGATTTTGCCAATATTCACCAAAATAATTTATTTTTAAATTTATTTCAGGTAAAAACTCATCGTAGTAAAAGTTCAGTGCAGATTACAAAACATTTTAATAATTATATTCAAGTAACTGTTATCTGAAACATGGTTTAAAGCGCAAATAAAAGCTTTTATTTAAAAAATGTAGATTTTTTGAAGCCCTTTGTTTGTTTTAATTTCCATAGGATTTTGAAGAAGATCCTTCAACTCCGTCACAAGATGTGTTAAGTAAGCTTCCAGGTCGCTTGGTTCGCCTGTTCTTTCATAAATACCAACAACAATTGGTGAAAGATGTCTTTTTTCATAAGTTTGACAAAGTATAGGTATAGGAGGGAGACCATCTAGGTTAAATACTAATGATACTATATTTGGAACGTCATCAATGTGTTCTAATATTTTTTGTAGATGCAAAGATAAGCCATTATGCCAGTATTTACCATTGCCTACTGAAAAAAAAAATTTCATTTATTCTGAGAAGAGTTATAGGATCGTTAGGAACAATGTTATGTAGTCTTTTGTTAACGATTCCGCTTAAACTTTTGAGGGTATGATGAGAAATGTTAAATTCAAGAGCCCTTTTTTTCAAATCCTCCCAAAACGTATTGTCTTTGTCGTCGTCTGTATCAGAAGATTCAATTATTGATTCTCTTGTGCTTGACAGCTCTGAATGATCACTAGTATAGTTATCTGAAAAACAAATATATAATTTTTAATCATTATTGTATTATATAACTTAAAAAATATCGAGAAACTCACATGAATATACTTTAAACGTAATACGTTACGAAAAAGCTTACCATACGTTAACACATCGGACCTACTAGGAACTTTAACTTTTATATAAATACATAAATAATTTCAATATTTAGTGATAAAAATTGAATTCATAAAATCAAACACAAATTTTTTGCAGTAAATAAAATAAATATTGATACTGAACCTTCTTGTTGTTCATGTGTTGTACACTTTTCTCCTTCAACATTTGTGACTAATTCCACGGTTGTTGGTGTTGCACTTTTTAATAAAAGGAAATTTCGATTTACTTTCCTTTTGAAAGCTCCACTACGATTAAGTTTTCTCCACGATTTTTTGCTTCAATTTTACGTATTAAATTTTATCAAACGTCCCGTAAATATGGCGGCCAAGACGTTTTAAAGCCATAACTTGACTCAAATGTGACTAAAAGTTTGATTAAAGTCAGGGCATTACGTTAAATTGACATCACGTAATATGAATGTTATATTTGAGTCGTAAATAAACAACCAAGTCATTTAAGTGTCTCAAATTGATTGCTGTAAAACAAAATTGACGCCGTTTTATAAACGTTACTGTAAAACTTGTATGGAACTGCTACATTATATAAACATCATATAAAAGTTTTCCAAACACCTCATTTGGTCACTTGAAAACGTTTAATGGACTGTAACGTTAGTATGACTATTGCGTTGTCGTACAGACCTTTTTGCTAAAACTTTAATGGAACGTTGTATAGTTTAGTCTTGCCAACGTTGCTATGACCAGTTTATTATGACATATTCGTCGCATGACTAAAAAGTTAAAGTAAAGATGTCTATACGACCTAGCAGTCATCTCATTACTATTATAAGACTGCTATCCATCTTAATGTCATACAGGTCAGGACTTATATGACGTTTTTGCTTGTTGGGAAGGCACTTAAATAACAATTAAGTACCACTTTGCAAACAGCATTTCCTAATTACGTAATAGGTTTGACAAGGGAAAGGAGTGGTTAAACTTTGTCAATCGATTATAATCTTCATGCCTGAAACTTAATTAAAATGCTAAGAGTTACTAACATTCTACGTAGATTCGATGATTATTTGAGAACTCAGTGAAGAAAATCAGAAAATACTTAACAGACGTATTTTTTTTTTTGTATTTGAGAAGCTAAAGCTTTATAGATATGAAATATTATGTAATTGGACAGATAAAATACATGAGCACAATACATAAACTTTTAGGATAGAACATTTCCGGTGTGATATATCAGTATAAAAGGTTTATGTACTTATCATTAAAAACACTGAAGTAAATAATAACAAATTATGCAATAAAGTATAATTTGTTATTATTTAGCATGTGAAAAGTGACTCGTTGGGAGCACACATAAAAGCATATTTGAAAAATATCTATACATATAATAAAATGGTAGGAAAGTCAAAACTGTACATTGAATATTTTTTTAAAAGAATACTTGGGGTATGATCTACAATCGAAACAGAAACAAAAAATATAGTTTTTAGAATTTTTGTCTGTTTGCCTTTCCGGGATAAACTCAAAAAGTACTGCATGGATTTACTTCAAATTTGGCATGAAGATAGTTAAGAAGTCGGGTCAACATATAGGCTACATATTATCACGCTAGCAGTGTTATAATCGTAGGTGCGTTTGGTGCTGCATAGCGTTCACGCAGACGACGTCGCGGGCAGCAGCTAGTTCAACATAAAACACAAACGTTGACAAGCGCTCGTCACACACGAATTTATCCGAGTAGTTAGGGCGGAAAGCCCTAACTCGAGACTGAAATAAATTGTATGGGATGTCCTCTCTATACATAGTACTAATATCTCAACGTAGCCTATTAGTTAAGCCCACATAGACTAGATCCAAGGTAACTAGTTAAGGCATATAGCAAGGTCTGAGTTATATCCATACACAATGAAAGACCTTGTTGTTGTATATAGGTGAAGTAAATGTTTAAAAGCCGTTTATTTTTATGTAATTTTTTCAAGAATATAACCGATTCGACTTGGTTAATTTGGAGGTCTTTGTTGATACAAATGTTTTGGACTGACCTCTTTTTTGATGAAGGTTTAATCCTTGTAGGATTGGATGAGAATAGCTTTAGATAAAACTAATCGCAAAATTCAATTATAGCTGGTCATTCCAGTTTGGGTTTTTGAACAAGTCTTAGCAAGTGTTTGCACTTTCAGAGTCAAGCCTGCTTATTGGTGTCTACAAATTTAGATTGCCTCAAGGAAAAATAAAAAAATGGCTCAAAAATGTTACTAATGTGTAAATATTTTAAACTAAAAATTATGATACAAGTGGAAATGGATATTTGTGTTATAAATACAGATGCTCATAATTTATATCAGAAGTCGTCGTGGCGCCGCGCCGTGGTTACTGTGCATATCAAACGATATCGCAGGTTAAGCGCGCTCGGTGCGGCCGGTGTAAGGATGGGTGACCGCCGACCATTCGTTTCTCACGACGACTTCCGTGCTTCGGAGGGCACGTTAAGCAGTCGGTCCCGGGTGCTGTATACTTGTATACAGTAGTCGTTAGGGTTTCTCAGAAGCCATTTCGGCACCCTGAAATATCTAACATCCACCAACCAGCACCGGGCCAGATTGGTGGATTACGGCCTAAACCTCCTCGTCACCCAGAGGAGAAACTCATAGCCCTGCAGTGGGCTCATTACACGGAGTTGTGATGATGATGATAATTTATATGTATATTATGTTTAATTTATGATTTTAAAATCATAAGTTTAATTTTTAGTTTCTTTTCTAAAAGTTGTATTTAAAAGTATATTTAGACTTATTGGTTTCACTTCAGACAAAGTATCGATAAGGATTTGGTTGAGTGAAGTCGGTTTTTTAAGGCTCCGCATTCGATGTTTTCATTAAAGTCGTTAAAAAATTAGAGAAAACCGTTATTATGTTAATTGTTCTACATCATGAGACTTCCTCGACGTAATAAAACAGGATAGGTCATTTGATCACTTAAAACGTTCGCAAAAAATGTGTTGTTTTGAAAATAATTACTGTCGATACTTTTTGCTATATTTATCGACAAATTAAGCTGGATATTACGCAGTTACTTGTTTGCTCGGAAGAGACTTCTCTAATAAGAAGCGCAAAAGGTACCCAGAGTAGAAAAAAATATGGTTTTGGTATCTTAAATCAAACACTAAGACTACTTATTTGGGAATGTTAGAGATTAGAAAACTGAAAATAGCAAAATTACTGTCATGAAAAAGAGGTTTCCACCACAGACGTTCCATCGAGATACCTCAAATTTCAAAACTTGATTGTTAATGTTATATAAGTAGTAGTTTCTTTCGCTCCCAGTCCAGCATGGGAACATAGAATGTACCGGCTGCTTCTCTTCCCGGGCAAACTGTAAAAGTCAGTTGAGGGACGGAGGATTTATTGGCGATTTTGCGGGCGACAGGCTGACCCCCTGTCACTTCTATAGTCTCTCTCCATCATAATAATACCTCCAAATTTGTCAAACGTGACATCAGATGGTTTTTATAGACTCTGGTGTTCTGCCTACCCCATTAGGGATACAGGCGTGAAGTTATGTATGTATGTATATAAGTAGTATTTCCAATATTGTGATTGGTTCCTAAAATGTATATGTTCTTTACCGCTTTTCGTGATCGCAGAGTGATAATGAGGTCGGAGATAAAAGGAGGAACAGAGCAGGTTCCAATTGTCTGTTTCTGTTTTGCATATACATACTCGATTTCTTCGACATGTGACATTTTTTTAATTGTTTTTTGTGTCACGAGTAGACAATATTTAAAAACAGATGATCTTATTTATAAATAGATACCATCCATCGTGATTACTGCTGTTGAAAGGTGTCGAAAGACCGCATTTAATAAAAAACAGATATTATCAATCTAACAACACACGACCATATCTGGTAACGTTATTAATATTAGTTTGTTTCACAAAAGCTCCCCAGGTCCTTTCGTGCCTCAACTGACCTTACACATTGCGCCACATACGTTGTCAAATAATGGCAAACAAAACTAATTTTATTGTTGCCTAATATAATAAGTCTACTTACAGTGGTAACTACCACGTGAAGTTGCTTTTGATGCTGACTGTACTCTTTAAACCAGTCTTAAGTTTTCTCATAATGAAATAGCACGCGTTTGGTTAGTAACTAGCTAAAATAAACCTACGTCTCTAATGCCAAAACAATTTTGGTATAGATAATAAAATATCGATACTATTCAACATAAATAATTTTTTTTTTAAATAAAACTGCATCAAATTAAATTCTCGATCAAGGCGAGTAAAATACCAGATTGTGCGCGCACGTCGTCGTCGCTTCGGTATTTTATCAATTAATAAACATGGATATTTATAATACTGGCATGTATTTTAAATATCGATATTTTTTTAAAGTCCCTATATTGATATCAGTACCACAGGTAAACCATATGCATTTTTTACTAGGAAATGGCAAGCAGGTAGATAAATGTTGCGGAGTTAGTGTTACACTGTAAGAATATATTATTCTCTTAACTTTAACTACATACATACATACATAACTTCGCACCTGTATCCCGTATGGTGTAGGCAGAACACCAGAGGTAATAAAACCATCTGATGTCACGTTTGACAAATTTGGAGGCATTATAATAGTGGAGAGAGCAGTGACAGGGGGTCAGCCTATCGCCCACAAAAAAGCCTCCCATAACAGCTCGGTCCCTTAACTGACTTTTACAGTATGCCTGGGAAGAGAAGCAGCTGGCACATTCTATGTTGCTGAAACTGAAACTTTGACTAATGTTTTCTAAATTTTGAAATTTGAAATTTTAATTATTGTTATTTGTCTTTTGTAGTTTAATTCTGTATCTAGAACAGTTGTCTATAAAAACATGCCTCGAGCATGTTTTACTCGCACTTGACCGGTTTTTTATTAGTTTTTTATTGATTAGAGTAAGGTGAGCCATTACATAAATTCGGTTCGGTTACACTGATTACTTCCGCTGGTAGCCGGAGAGGTTATCTACCTTTAATAGTAATATATCATTTAGTTTAAATAATACTTCCGTCGTAACAAAATTTTATGTAGGTAATAATCGATACTGATATAAGAAATATGAAGAGTTTATTTTGTTTGTCTGAACTCGCTAATCCCAGAATTTACCCGTCAGGATTGTACAGATATTTTAGCATTTGATAGGCCAGTTTTTGAGGAAGGCGATGTAAACCGGGTAAAACCGCGCGAAGCTGAGAGTAGGTAATACGAGAACCGGAAATAGCCCCTTCTGTAACCAGTAATTAAAATGATAGATCCCTCAGAAAAGCTACAGCAACAAAACGCTTTTCTAAATAAAACCTTGAGTCAGCAACGCATCAGCCTACATCAAGTCATGATGAGCATGCGCCTGCGCCTGCATGCCACTTATCATCAAGTGAATTAAGTGCTCGTTAGCCGGCTTTTATATCGTAAAAATGAAACACTAAGGCCTTCATTCATTATAACGTTGTAATCGTAAACCAGCATTGGGTGTCATACATTAACCTCATTTCATGTCGTGTTTTGGTGTTACACAAGTCTTTTTGGTCACGCTAGTTGACAAATCTTACTTAGTGATAACTCAGGCTCATATTGGGAAAACGCTCTGAATGCTAAGTGCGATTTTAAGTACCATTAAAAGTATGTTATTCCTACAATTTGCCAGCATTTGTCCGACAGCAGATAAAAAATACTATGGCTGTCATATTATGTCAGATTTTTTTATGGAAAACTAAAAAGGACGAATATTTTAAGAAAAAACCTGCAGTGCTAGCACGGATCTTTTGTCGATCGTAAGTTTACGAATGCTCGTATAGTATGGAGTCGGTTGCAAGTTTTTAGTAACAATGTAATTTTTTATTTTACAGTTATTTAAGAGTAGAACCTGTTAACAAACATTCAAAATTAACAAGGAACACATTTATTTAAGCTGACCGTGTGGCAATGGATAGATTTCAATTATTGCTTGCAAAACCGTCTCCATACTATACGAGCATTCGTAAACTTACGATCGACAAAAGATCCGTGCTAGCACTGCTGTTTTAAGCGCAAAGCGTGAAGAGTAATTGGAACATCACAGGACCTGAAGATACACAAGCCGTTCCGTTCTATTCATCAAATAATATTTGACAAATACTCGATAATTTTCCTTCAGAAAGATCAAAAACGTGTCAAGTTCATCGGAATTCGAACGTTAAACATATTTGAATAGGAAACATCTAATTCGTTAACTACAACTTCATCCCAAGGCAATCAACAGTGGGTGTGTCAACTTTTTTCCCACTGATAAATAAACGCGTAGTCGTGGTACCTACAGACTATGTATGTCATTAATTATTTAATAGACTCTGGCGTGATCAACAAATGAGTCACATGATAGGACAAAAAGGTCTCAAGAACCGGTTCTGTACCTACTAATCGTTGTTAATGTGAGACAGAAGCAGTGTATAACTACGCCAGTAAAAGTGAACTGGTACGAGCAGTTCAGATACCTTGCTTTTTTATTGTATTCGAAGTTGAAAACGTTTTTATTTAAACCGCAATGGTGGTACACGGTGGGAAATTTGACGGTTACACGCTAATATTTTTGCAGCATGTTATGGTAAACTATGAATTTCGTAAGTGCGGTAGGGGGCGTGGTGCGTCTTATGTGGGTAGCTTGCACATCTATGGACATGAACATTCAGCTCATAACAGAATCCAAAAAAGCTTTCTTTATTATTGAGAATTTGCAAGCTAAATGACTGAGACTAAATAGACTCTTTAGATATAAAATATAATAACTAGTCTCTCCCAGTATTAAACATGTATTTATGAGTTTACCAGTGAAGAAAATTTTGGTAACTTAACTTTCTGTCCCCTGCCTGACAATCGTGACCCCGAAAGAAGCCTTTGCTATTGGCGCTACCAAGCGGAACTCAGGGTATCCTACCATATACTCAAACGCAAATCAAACCAAAAGACTTCATTTCCTAAACTCGCATGTCTGGGAATTGTATCCAGGACTTGTGACGCCACAGGCCAGTTCTGAAAACACCAATGAGGACCTTAAATTACGTAATTATGCATAAATTAATACTCTGATTGAGTTTTCTGCTCTAATACACCTCTTTACAGAGGCTCCACTACCACTTAAGCCCAATTACGTACACGACATAGAAATCGCTTTAAATCTTATTTCAAATGGATACATTTTTAAATTTTGGGACTCTATGTTTTTTACTCGGTTTACTAGTTTTGTCAAAACCAGTCATATTCAGAAACTCCCAGAACAGTTCGACTATTCTTTGTTATTGCGAGTTAACATTTAAACTGGTTTTCGTAGTAGGTACGTAACGAGCTGCGCCTACGCATGACGGTCAATACACGACAACCCGACCGATTTGTGAAGCCTCATTTATCTTCAAATCTACATAGATAACTCGGGCTTTCAAATTTGTTAAAATTATGTCGAAGTGCTAAGTTAGCAGACAGGTATGCCAGATCAGATCACGCCACGTTCGTGGTTGTATAAATATTATTTCTATACAATATTGAGGTAAACCTTCAAATTATTATTGAAAGCTTAATGGAATTTGCAACATTATGACGTTCAAGAGAATTATGTAAACAATTTCTGTGCAGGCTCGTCAATGGAAGGAGAACGGAAGTTTAGTTTCCTTGAAAGTTACAATTAATTTAAAAATAAGTATTGTTTATTCTGTTTTTGTGCATAAAATTATCTGTCATGGCAATTTAAAAACTACATTTCACAGGGAGGCATTTTTCATACAGATAGAACAGATATTGATGACATATTTAAAAACAACCATTTTATTAAAAAGTATTCTTCTTTGGCCTGTCGGGTTATATGTAGAACACAAGTGAACTCTATCACAACACCCATCATCCATGGGCAAAAAAGTTAGGCGCTTAAAAAAATATACAAGTCATCACAGTAAACAATGTAAGTGAAAGCGCTAAAGTTTCACTTATACACGAATGTCAAGGTGACAGAGAGAGTAATAAATCATCACAGTTTGCTTCCTACTAGGAGACTCATGGAAGCAAATATAAGCATAATAAATATAACTTAGCAATTGAGGCTAATCACTAGAAAGTTAAATCTGCCATCTATGTTTAGACTTGCCATGGTACCATACATGTAGTATGACATGAATGTTAAATAAGCAAATTAACTGCAAGTTAATCATATGGCAAAATTTATAGATTTATTTGTTTGTAAGTACCGAAGTGTTGATTTCGCAAATGTGCTGTAAAGTGTTACTACGTTACTAATTAATTTGGAAACTTTTAATAGCACGGGAACTTTGGCAAGGAAATACACTTGCATCAAAATCAGTTAATGAGTTTGGCTAACAAACGCATCTTACAAATCCACACAAGTAAAGTCAGGTAAGTAGATATCACTTTTTTTTCTTCTTTTCCTTTACTTCCTTGTATAGAAATGAGTTTGGTGGAATTTAAACAAATATTTCCAATATTGAAGGATTCAAAAATTTTTGCATTTGGCCAGTAAGTTGTTTTTTAAATTTAAGGTATCAGGAAGCCATCTTACCCAAGTATTACATATGCATATTCGTTGAAATTAATTCGTAAACGTAGACACTGGCTGAGACACAAACCTGTTACTGTTACCAAGAGGACTATGGCGTCATGCAATATTTGCAACGCACGTAGCTAAAAATGTAGTAATCAGATGGGTAAATATGTATGAGTTTATCGGGAATTTCATGTTTTATGTCAACATCGATTTTACGTTTCTATTTCAGTAGATTTTCAATATTTTTAATAGACAATTTAAATGCTAAGTTTGCGCAAAATCTATTTTATCTTCGATTAATAATTCTGAGATTGAAAAATTTGATCCATTACTCCACTTGTCTATAGGCTAAGTAGCTTTCATAACACCTTAGTTATCGAACTTTTGGAACACTTTTCCAGCGTCAAAAAGCTGCGAATTTCGATAATGTTAATTGTCTACGATGCTTGCAAAGATAAAATCAGTTTTACTATATGCACTTATTCAGTTTCCTTTATACGTTCACCTTTCTCATGTTAACACGTGCACAGAATTCCATTGTTCAGGTTTTAAACTTGGTCTCTGTAGAATAAAAAATAAAGAAGTTACGTTACTACCCCAAACTGTGATGTAAAACCAAATACATTGTCACTAAGCAGCCAACATCCCTTGTTCCACGTGTAGAACCTTTCGAGAGGCCTATGTGCAGCAGTTGACGTCTACTGGCTGTTGATGATCATGATGATCCATTGTTCCAAGTAAAATAATACTGCCTGAGATTCAGCTGATTGGTTGTAAAAGGAATAGTTGTAGTATAATAATCATGCGTCGGAGTTCATCGCAATGTTCCTTAGTGTAAGTGCAAATGTACAATTAAATTTAAGACTTTTTTGAACATTTTATTGCGCATAGTAACATTTTAAATCGTAGGTTCGGCGTCTTTTTTACGTACTTAACCTTTGGTGGTTGGTTTATGTTACTCTTGAAAAGGTATTTTCGATAATGAAACATGAAACCTTAATAGTATATTATGTAAATGTACAAGTTCTTTGAATTTATACTTGCAATGCAACTAACCTTGATTTAACTTTGTTTGAATCTTCACACAAAAAAATGCCTTTACAAATTACCTGAACAATTTTGGGATACGTCTGTATCTTTCAAGCATTCAAATACCTAAAAAATGGCTAACGTATTCTTTAAAAAACCAGCAGTTGTTTTAATAAGACCGGTTTCAAAACGTTCGTTTTGTATGCGCCGGAGTGGTCGCTTTTGTAAGACTAGTCTAGATATTACGTGGTGCTTGGAATATTTTCATACATTCCAAGTTATTGCTTTCGTGAGTAAATATTAAAATTATTCTTAATGGATTTACACTAATCTAGCTGCAGTACCCGGCTCCGTTCAGATGCAGTTTTGCTTTAAGTTATGGACAAGATTTACACTAAGGGGACTTTTGAGGGCAGGCGTCGCGTCACAGGAGACCTCGAGGGTTTTCTTTACATCGCCGGCTTAACTTAACCACTTTGGCGTTGGGGTAAACCTATCTGCCTCAGACGCCAGTGGTTGCGGGTTCGATCCCCGCACGGAACCAAAACAAAAATGTTCCGTGTCTGGGTGTTTATCTATTTATGTATTTATATTCTAGGTTCCCCCTAGTTCGCTATATGGTATCCCATAACACAAGCTATGCTTACTTTGGGGCCATGTAGTTGGTGTGATTTGGGGATTATTTATTTAACTCTAAACCAGCGGATAGCTCCATAGTAAAGCCGGGGATGTAGCAAAAACGCATAACGCTCCGCACGACGCTCCGCCTGTCCTTAAGCGTGCTCTTAGTATGACTACTACGTACTTGGTGCATTGCAAATGTTACGCGAGGGGTCAAACGGCTGCGGCTTCTGAAGAAACTTCTTAAATCGACATTTACTCCAACTAAAACCGTCATAGCTTGATGTTTACTTATAATTAATAAACTAATTTTAGACTAGTACAAATCAGGTCAAATCTATTCAGTTGTTCTGAAGACTAGCCCGAACAAACAGACAGACATGAGTTTTCTTTTTTAGGATGTAAAGATAGGTCATTCATTATTGTTGGCATACGTTTCAATCTGACCAGCATATTATTGGAGAAGTTTACATTTCCCGCCTTTTATTCTAACGAATGTAAACGTGGGTATTCTTTCAAATCTTTCCATCCGTTAAATCCAGCTCTTTACAAATTGACTTTTGACACCTCATTACATAAATCTAATACTTGCAATAGGATCAAACACAAAGTCAAGGTTGATTCAATTTGCAAGAAGCCTGATAAAAACATCCAGCGGCCACAAAACCAATAAAACACGTAACCTTTTGTTATGTCGGTCAAGAGTACGGAAATCGTATTTTATAATAGCTCAGTTTGTTTTCCTTCTAATGTATGAAAGTTTTCAGGTTATTTAAATAATGATTTCCTTCATCACTTTTTATAACCGTCATAAGGTTGCCAACAATTACTATTATAATGTTCTGAGTTTAAATCTTAGCGTTTAAACCCAGCAGTATTGAAAATTTCAAGTCGAGAAAAACTCCTTTCTAAATAAGTGGCCAGTATTGTCAGTTTTTATTGACTGGCACGACTAATAAAAAAGAAATTAGTGGCGTTCTAAGTTTAAATCGATGTCCTTAAAATCAGAATTTAAAGTTGAAGGTTAATAAAACCTCTTTTGTTAAACCATCGGTGACCATCATTGTTAGTTTTGATTAACACGTAGTTCAATGCTGATACCTAAAATTGCTCTATCTGTTAAAGTGGATAAGTGGTTACTATGGCCTTTGTATCGCAGCAGCACCATTAGGTGCTCTAACTGGGGTCGAATGCAACTAGTTTATCATTGAACGTGTCACCATGATATTATACGTTGATTATTTATAGGTACTTAAACCTTTTCTTTTTTTCATTTAATCTGGAGTTTAACTTATCATAATTACGGGCTAGTATGCATAAATGATTAAAACATGATATTTCACCCACATACAAAATGCAGATCGAATACGTCATTCGATTTCACCGTCGAAATATGGCCGCAGGCTGCGCTGGCGCCACTTTCTCGACGGCTACGCGACGGCGCGTTACCTGTGATTTCTGAACCACTTATGTGTTTTTGCGACTAATCAAAGTAATGTATAAAAGTTAATGTAATCTATGTTTCAGTGTTAACAATCGATTCGGACGTAATCTTTAATGCCTTTTGAATAACACACTTGGCTTGGCTACCATTCTTAAACATAATATAGAAGATTTTCCAAGATCTCGAAGAAATTTCGATTTTACATTGTTTTACAGATTAATAAAGTCCTTAAGTTTCCAGTGCCAAGTTATCAATTTTCATGAAATAAAAACGTATTCGTAACTAGTATAGTTTAAAGTTATCAGGATGTGATAACATGCAATAAAACACTTTTTATGGAATATACCTAATCGCGGTCCACATTATTAACATTTTAACTCGACGTTTCGACGACTTTTTTGGAAAAATATCAGATTCTTAGCATCCACCCAGTAGTCAAACTATAATTTTCCAATGCAGTTAATAATTACAAATGGATGAAGGCGATCTACTCGGTCATATGATTTCGATCGTTCCGCCCGTCGAAGACCTCCACTAGGTCGCTAGGACCTTTCATTTTCCGCCGCAGTCATCTACGTAGATCTAGATTGTTCTGCGGCCTGAGTGCCATTTGTATAAAGTTATTTCAGATTAATTTCATGCTTTGGTTACAGGTGTTCGAAATAATGTATATACTGCTACTGATATGCTATTCCATTTAAAATGTTCATGCAACAAAGTTTATGTAGATTTTGACATGAGATTTCCGCGTTTCAATATAATTTTATTGTTTTGAATGAATGTTACGGCTGTGACTAATGACGCTCGTAACGCAGTTTAGCCCTTTCATTGTGCTAAAACTGAACAGAACATTGAAATCGGACCATTACTTTTTTTACAATCGATGTTTGAAGGAGTAAAACTGGATTTTCAGAAAAAAAGTCATCATCATCACAACTCTTTGTAATGAGCCCACTGCAGGGCATGAGTCTCTCCCCTGGGTGAAGAGAAGTTAAAGGCCATAATTCACCAAGCTGGCCCAGTGCTGCGTGGTGGATGCCAGAATTTTCAGTGCGCTAAGATAGCTTTTGACAAACCTTAACGACTACTGTATACAATTATACAGCACCCGGGACCGAATGCTTAACGTGTCCTCCGAAGCACGGAAGATGTCGAGAGAAATGAATGGTCGGCGGTCACCCATCCAAGTACCGACCCCGCCGAACGTTGCTTAACCTGTGATATCGTGTGATACACACTGTAACAACGGCGTCACGACGACTTCAGAAAAAAAGTAATATTCCAAAATATTTTAAAAACGGTACACTTTGGGATTACATGATTTGGGCTAAAATGATTGGAAGTGACCTCTCCTAAACCACCTTAAAAGATTCCGATCTAATTACCAATAACCGAATGAGCACTATAAACTAGCCTTTGAAGTGGTTTACATTTCGAAATCTCTAGATTTATTCCATTTCATGTTTTTCTGCTTATCGAATTTCAATTATTACTTGATACAAATACCGACCACGCATATTTTATTATTAGAATTCATTACGAATTATCATATTACGACATATAAACGCGACCATAGAGGTATTATGTCATTGCATGATATGTAATCATGAGATGCATACTTAACGTGGTTTAAAAAACAGTGTAAGTTAATTAAGTTAATTGAAAAATAAATCTTAATTTTGCTTAGTGGTAGCAAGAAAATTTCCGACTTGTGTAGACCGATCTTGGATGGATTGAATATAAAGTTTTCATAATGCCTTATGTATAAAGCCATACGAATTACCGCCTTAGATGACCGCAGTTTCCTGATACCTTGCTCAAATCGTCATACCTGGGAGCCCTTCCCACGCTTAGCTATTGGTCGATTTCGGGCCAATAGTGCCACGATGGGCGTAATTTTTTACGGCTATATACGTTATCTTATCGATAGTCCACGTAGGGTTCAGAATGGACCATCCGTTCTTTGATAAGCGTGTTATAACAGGCTACTAATCAGAATGCCTTGTGCTTGATGTTAAGACCGCTTCAGGATCCGTCTGCCCAGTGAGAAACCTTGAGATTAAAATCTGTCGTCGTATATTATCGCTCCCCCACTATATACAAAAATACTGAAGGGATTCTGATATCTGATCATTTTCTGATTGTTGTATTAAGGAACCTTTACGTAAAGTTACATTTTGTCACTAAATAATTCTTCTAAAGGTGCGTGGGTAAAACTATAGAACTCATGAAACCCAACTTCAACCTCACTACAACTGAACATAAGGAAATGTTGAGGTCATATACAAGGAGTAGCTTGGTAAACACAACGAATACCCAAATATTACCTTATATTTTCATGTAGGTAGATATTAAAAAAAGCTCAACTGTAGAAAAGGGCGAAATTCCGAACCCAGATTTCTGGTTTTTGCGACCTTAGTGGTTTACTGCGACACTTTTCACATACTTCCACGTGTACTCACATAATAAATAAGAAAGTAATGTTTTAGAAAAGGTTACTAGTTACATTTTTATTCATCCCTGACACGAGGCATCACAATGAATGTGACATAATTAAAGCGACTATTACATAACTATGATGTTACTTAGACAACTAGTCACATACTGAATGCATACTGAGATAACTTCAAGGTGCCTACGCATAATTGATTTGCATGATCAGAATATAAAGAACTATGTCTTGTTGTTTTTGGTAACGTTGAAGTACACTGATTGGTGGCCTGATATTTCGCAAAGCCTCTTTTAATTAAAAAAAAGAACACATATGTAACTCACTACTGCAGTACAAAACCGTTTTTTGGACTCAATACGCCTTCCAATCTCACGCACCTACGTGACAAGTAGATCAGATGTAGCTTATACATATACGGGAGCTATAGGAAAATCACTTTAAACAAATTATAACTAGAGTACAAATTTGCCAGAGGGATTACTAGAGTTCGCTGCAGTTTGTTTTGAAAGCCAGGCAAATCCTACTACCACTATTATTTCCTTAGGAGCAGTCTCTTCCGGATCGCTTATCCAGGGTCAGGTTTATTATTAATCAGTATTCGTGGATATTAAACATCATAGTAACAATTTAATTACCCATTCGGGGTTCGAGTCCTTGTGTTCCCTGGTCTTCATCATTAGCCTGTATACGTCCACTGCTGGATCTTAGGCCTCCTCCAAAGGATTCTCAGCAACCCCTGTCCCACCGTTTCCTCTACCGCTACCTCGATTGAGACTAGCGGAATCACTGGGGACTAGGGGCCGCCGGGGCCTTTTTTTGCGATTCATGTTATGGGGGGAAATGCCGTAATCGCCACGTTTGGCAGGCGGATTGGCCATCGCAGAAAGGTCTTGTACTCGTACCTACGCAGAAGGACGCTGCTGCCCGTCCTCTGGATTGTTGTCCCTTAGTCGCCTCTTACGACACCCACGGGAACAGATGGGGTAGAGCTATTCTCAAGGCGACGCTACACGCCACTACTACGGGCTTCTTTCTCTCTGGTACTCTAAACAAACCTATGAATGGCATTATTATCATCTCCTGACACCTAGATTATTCTTTATTAAATAAGGCTAGTACTTCAGAATTCGCTAACGAGGTCAATTCATGATAATCCTTGTTTATCTAATAATGTTATAAATCTGAAGATTTGGCTTATTTAACTGGATAATGTCTGAATTTACAAGTGGGTTTTATAATATTTTTTTTGTACATTTATGACTTCGAATAAATACAAAAAAATATATTGCAAGTGAATAAGGGCACTGCCTGTTTTTATAACCTTATTTGCAGAAAAACCACTAACTCACTATTTGTATTACAGGCATTTGCAGACCGCAACTAATGACTTTTAGTTCCGCATTAAATTATCGCTGTGAACATGTCACTTCGCTAGAAACAAAAGACGATCGACCTTCTATAATCGAATTTGTGTCAACTTGACATTTCCCATACTTTTGTGATATTAGCCCGAAGCGCATGGTAATAAGTGTTCTTAGAATCAAAGTTTTACGTATAGGCTGTTAGTATTTCAACTAATAGTGCTTTAAGGAAAATTTAAGTTAATCATAAATAATTCTGGAAGTATCAAATAAAAAATCCAATGATAAAACCAATTTACTAAACCAATTTATTGTAATATGATACTTGCGTATGCAAAAAAAAAATATTAGCCTATGTCATTATCTACGTAACATCTACATCGTGTTTATCCAGCGTATATCCTCTATTGCAGATTATAGGTTTATTAACGTGTGGGCAATTTTACGCTACACCTTCACAAAATATTGTACTGAGCATTTATCTAGTGACAAGAACCAAGGGCTTCGAATTACCGTGATCTAAATTGGGACACTTTTTAACAACCTCAAGTTCAGGCCTAAGACATAGGACAAATCTAAAAATTGGGTGCCCATAGACTGTATCTGGAAGTAATTTTAGTCATCTACGATATCAAATAGTGGAAAATATCCAATAACAATTTAATAGTGTTTGTTCTTTATTTAAACGTTCACTCACAGACAACACCAAGGTTAGCGCTTGTTATTCAGGATTTGAAAGCGCTAAAAGACGTAGAAATCGGCTAAAACAAGATATTTAAAAAATGATATTTTTTTCCTTTCTAAAAGAAGCCTGTAGTAACATTAAAGGTATATTAAGTGAATCCTTCTGTAATTCAACGTTACAAAAGTACTTGAAATTAACGAAGAATAAGCCCTAAGGCACAGAGAAGTACACTAATAGAATTTTAGTGTACTTCTCTTAAACGCAGTAGTTGGAGTTAGTCTAATTCTTTCGTTGGAGTAAGTCTAAAAAAGCCTTCTTTTCCATTTCGGTAACCAACGTTACTTATTTTAGAATACCCTAGCTTTTACGAGTAAAAACGTCCACTTGTAAACTTTCAGCGAGTACTGACTTTTGGGTTAATAGCCCAAATTTCTTTTGCAAATAAGATTTGCGATGATGATTAGTCAAACATTGCATCAGATACGTGATAATTTGTATTCGGAGATTAGTACACTCAACAGGGGGCCTAGCTTGTTACAGGGGACAGCCAACCATCCAACTCCATTCAAGAAATTACAAAAAATACCTATCAAGAAACATGAACGATTCCACAAGAATAACATTATTTATGATAGTTATATAACGTTATCTTTAATACTTTAAAAAGAAACGAGGAAAATAATTTAATTTATAGTTGCCAAACAAAAATTACGAAATTAAGTCCTTGTTCCTTAAAAAATAACCTTGCATTAATATCACACGTTATCGCTTCGACGAGTCAATGAGTGATTCACAGAATTTTACAAAACTCTTGTTTACTATGTGAAATCTTAGGTCATGGGAAATTAGTGTACGAACATAAAAAAAACGTAAGTTTTATTGCGAAATAGGTACGCCGATACAACACTTTTATCAACGAATCCTATACCAAAGTGAAATATATACCAAAAGAAAGTAATCTATTGAACAAAATCGTTATCGCTTCGTTTACCAATGCAAACATAAAATTTAATGTGATTAAAATGCTTTGAAAACCTTACTAGATTTCCTAATAAACACAGCGAAATTACAAGTTAAGGAGAAATGTTGAACGTGTAGGTCTGCGCGTACGCACCGTTACCAACGAGGCTGGAGCTATTTTTAGATCGCAAAACCTGCGCTGCAACTTCTCCGCGCCTTGCCTCCTTCTCAAACATTCGCGCAGCCATTTTTAGACGTAATAGCAATTTCTTATGCGCATGAGCCATTTTAAGAACGAAATAAGAATTCGAATCCAATCTGGGAACTACTCACTCCCAATTTTTTGCAAAACATAAATCAGGTCTTTCAGTTTTATCACTTTCAACTCGATTAACCGTATTGCTGTTATTTCTTTTTACAGTGCCACAAATAGCATTATGTGACTTCTTACAGGCGAATCTTAATTTATTTAGTGAGCTGCTTTTACTGTGTTGTTGGATTATGAACCTTATCGTGTCATTGTTGGAAAACTTTCAGGTAAACAAGTGTTTGTTTTGCGGCTTGTATCTATGACAACGACCTCATTAAATTTATCAGGAGGCTAGTTTTCCGGGTCAGCTGGACTGGAGTTGCTTTCTATTCAGCTTTTATTTATTATTTAGCGCGAAATAGACTTGAAATTAATTATCTATCTGTTCAAGACGCCATTTTCGAATGCTTCAATAGGTTTGTCTTTTGTTTTTAGAATTTTAAAACGGTTCAAGAAACTTTCTTATTTTTAATATTTAACAACCGTGTGACCAGACATTTGTTGTCCTAGTTTGTTAAACCTTGAGCGATTTTGTATCTAATACAAACTCATATTATTTGCATTTAACTAGTTTATTTGGAATAAAACCGTTACGTATGATTGTCATTTTACAAAAAACTGCGTTTTCATTAAAATAATAATCTGCTTGATGAGAACGATAACAAGAGCCTTGTTTTAATTGGAGCCATCACGCCATCGCCGCAGATATGTCTTTACTATGCCCTTCTTTGTCTTAGCCATTAATTTGCACTGCACAAGGTCTTAGGTACTAATATATTTTTCCGTAGGAAGCTAATTTGATTAGGTTTGAACTTGTTAACTATTTTTGTAGAGAAGGTAAAGCAATCGTATTCTATTATAAATTCTATACTTTTAAGGTTAACTGACTGAATTTCTCATTTTAATCTACTTATTTTTTACTTAGTCTTGTTCAAATTTCGACAAAAATGTTGGCTTCATCTTGTTTGAAGTTGTAACTTACAATTATTATTTTTAGCCTTGGTGATGTTCAAAATAATAAACATTTAAAAATATTTAAAATACCAGAAAACGTATTTCCGTCATCTTTTTTGCCTAGTCTCACATATCAAAGTATTGTGTTGGAGTAGATACAGTACCTAGTGGGTTATTATCACCTCGCGTCATAGATATCCCCAATCACCCATACAACAAATTATTCCATTCCTACTTATTTGAATGTATTATTTTATTAACTTATATGTAGCTTTAGACAGTTTTTTTCCATTTCCACTAAATTCGTGACTGCTGAACGTGCTGGTCAAAACAATGTCTCAAAAGCCAAAGCAAAAAGCAGTCATGCTTCGACGGGATGAATGACACTTCCCTCCCACGAGAGTCAGTAATGCCCTCCGAATGACGCAGAGCATTTCTATCAACAGCGGAGTTCAGTAAAGTCAATTATTGTATCACGCACTGTTCCCTGCTGAGGACACGTGTCGTGGCATGAGGAATGCTCGTGGCTGCCAAGTTATGGCAACTGATGATGAGGGGAAACTTAAATAAAAATACTTTTAACCGAAGAAGGAAGTTAGACTGACTGAAAATATGAAAATCAGAAAAGTTGGGCCATTTAAAATATTGAGTATTTTAATCTACACTAAACTGTTTTGGATTAAATTTTGTAGAACATGATGAAATATTCTGCTCTAGCAAATTTTCGCGGATTCAGCCGCGTCCTGTTTTTCCTGTTAGTTTGCAGGTTATTGAGATAAGCGTAGAGCGTTTTAAAGATAATCTCTCTTATACATATCAATTACATTATTTTCATAAAATTAACGTTATTAACTGGGCAACCTAATACATTTTGTCAAATTAAACTTATAGCGATCGAATAGTATCGAGTAGTAATCGAGTAGTACATAATTATGGTCAAGATTACTTCTTAAAAGTCCAAAATCAGGTTATCAATATGCACTGTTACTCACTGGAAAAATTTAATGAATCCAGGCCGAATGTAATGAAATTATCGGTAACTCGAATCATTAATATTCAACCAATAAGTACAACCTTCTGAGAACAATCAAACGACTTCTTGTTATTAGCAGTTGATTTATGGATTTCCCATTAAAGTTACTTAGGAAATATAAAATTTATTTCCTGCATGATGAAAAAATATCTAAGACAGAATAGTCAGTTATTTATTTGAATAGATTATTTGAAATAATAAACTGATTCGGTAAATATTTAAACATCTCTTAACTCTGAAACTTTACTTTTTGTGTGCTTTTTTTTTAATATTTTCTAATTGAAAATATTAAATCGCGTCTGTAGTTCATAGATCATTAAAAGACCGAATTCACGTCAAACTTTTGGCTGAATTATTAGGTCATCAATGCTCCGATTCGTACATATTTTCAAAAAAAATTAAGTTTTTCAAGAAGTACTCAATCGATTTCAATGTAATTTATATGGGACCACTTCTGAAGTAATATAATGAAACAATCAAGATTCAAAATTGATTCATAATTGTCCAAAAAATGGTGTGAAAAGTTTCAAAATTTAAAAAAAACATACACATGCGTTAAGAACATCCTCCTTTTGTAAGTTGGTTGAAAAAGGAAGCTTTTAGGGTTCTTCGTTTCAGTTAAATGAAAAAAGGAAGAATCTTTTATAGAAAGAAAAGCTTTCACATAATTCATAAAGATACAATAAAGTAGGTTAATGGAAACAGCTGATAATAGGAACCCTTTTAGTATTTAATTAAAGTAGATTTACCATAAACTGGACAGAACAGAATTACTTAGTGTTTTAGAGGTCTGCAAGACGCCGGATTTCTTTTTTTCGACAACACCTTTTATGAAATTGAAAAGGATTCAAAATAAAACTGATCTAAGCATATGATTTCAAAATTGTAGTAAGTAAAATACACGATTGGACATTTTATTTTAACAAATTAGAAAAAAATATAAGTCACAGAATAGAACTGAAAACAACTACCTCGATATGTACAAGACGTTCAATATTTAATGTCTAGATTCCCAAAAAACAATACATATTCTTCGCTAAAACGAACTAAGCACCTATACTTACATACCTTTTTACGTCTAATATGACAAACCGGTTCAAAAATCCGCAGGTAGGTGTGACAATCAAAAAATTTGCATGATTATCGTATCAGAATTCAAAACTGACAATGACGGCATATACCTAATATATCGACCTTGACGTTTTCATCAGGTGGACACCAGCTTTTAAACGTTGGATACGGTGAACCGTTTTATGTCATTCAAAACGAGTTGGCAACACCCTGAAAAAAGACTATCACATCTTCTTTTAACTTATTAGCAATGTAGCCGAAAGGTCAAACTTGAGTGAGACACCATTTTTTTTTCAAATCGATGCGGCCAATGTCTAATATGTTGTTTTTCTAAGAAATCACATCTGAAATTATGAGTCATTTTTTTTTCAATCAAGATGGAGCACCTCACTAAATTCAAGAGAACTGGCTCTTTTCCTGTTACCCAATAAGGAAGATTCCAATGCACCTACCCATTTTAGGTTTTGATAATGCATTTGACTAAGTTTGATTTTTGTTGGACATTCATACAGGGCTTTCTAGCCCTAAATAAAGTACACAGCTTGTGTCGGAGTTACAAGAGTACAGATCATATTTACTTATGCATATCTTACATAATACACCTGGACGAATGCAAACAAATATCTGCATTGTGCGGAGATCGAACATGCGACCACTGGCGTCTGAAGAAGATAGTGTTGTCATGTCAAAGTGCTGTCATGCTTTCTAAAGCCTCAACCTTCCCATTAACACAACTATCTAAACCTACACCTGACTAGGTAGTTGTCAAGATTCTCCCTTTACTAGCAGTCGATTGAGAACACAGCCATGTTAGCGTAAACGAAAGGTAAGTTATGAAAGATATATCTGCGCGAACCTGTTGCAAACATGTAAATTGAAGACTGGTCTCAACGTATTTGTACACGAGACAATATCACCGGTTTCCTACATACAAACAAGTTTTTATTAGCCAATGCATGCCTAAACGTACTAAAAGTATGCTTTGATGGTGGAATAATAATATATGACATGATTTGTTAGAAGTTTTCATGTGAATATTTTCGGATATAATTTATACAGCATGCTTAATGAGACAAAACACCTGGCCTAATGTTGGTTTAAAAAAAGTTCTAAGTCTCTAACTTACATATAATATGTTGAATGAATGGTTTTTGTAAATAGTTCTGCCGTAGTAGCTCTTACTTAATCCATGAAAAACAATGATCTTTATAGCAGAGAAAACGCAAGTCATGTAAATGAAGTACCTATTGACTTAATTCTATTATTGAATTAATTGTAATATTAAAATGTTCCTTCGTCTAACGAACAGTATGTCTTAAGAGATGTTGGTAAACACCTCATGAAATTACAAATAGAGCCAAATGTAAGCAATTAATAATTTATATTGTGTTTCGAAACAAAGATGACGTATTTATATAGCCACAGAACTGAAAATTGTTCTTCTACACCTACATAACGACGATAAATTGCCAACTGCCCTTATCTGGCTTCGGGCAGATCGAATCGATTGCGTTGGTTAGCTACAGAGTACCGTGCAGTGTGATTCATAAACCTTAGCCAATTGATTTTCATGTAATGCATTAAATAATTTACAATTTGGCACCCCCGAGTCATGGGGACTTTTGTAATTTTTTTCACTAAGACACATTTAGCTATCAGACAGAGCAATGTGGATTACGAAGCTGGTTCGATATATATATAGTAGTTTTTATTTGAAAAGGATGTAAGGATGTAAAACTTCCCAAAACATTTTGCAAAATTCTAAAAAAATATTGACAAGAACTATGATAGTTTGAAAGATAATAGTTACAGTAGAACTAAATATGAATATGACTGAGAAAATACTTACATAAATAATGAAAACAATAAATAATTTAATAGTGAAATAAATACGACGTAAAATAATTAAATCGTATTCTTCTGTCACCTGTAGATACAATTATTGCTTTTAAAAATAATAGTGATAATTATCACCCATTGTTGAGACTGTGATATGTTTACGACTAACAGTTTTATAATAGAACTACAATAGAATAGTTTCTTTTAGTATACACATAATAAATGAGAAAGATTCCCCTCAATGATACGAGCACGTAGCTACATCCATGGAGTTACTACTCAATAGCTTAACAGAAATCGTTTTAAGGATAAATATTCTGAAAGAAAAAATTGCCACGAGTAATAAAATATTCGACAAGAATAAAGTTTCTATCCAGTTCAAAGCCAAAAAATACAAGCAACGATTCTTTAAAACTCGCGAAGTAGGTAAGTAAAATTTACAAAACCATTCATAAGTATAACTGTATCCGTGAAAGATCAACTTAGAATATCGCTCCATGACATAATAGTGATAGTAGGCGAAAAATACGAAAGGAAAATTTATATTTTTTTATAAACAAAAACTTAATATTCTATGATGCTCTTTGTTTTGTATATTTATCTAAGTAAATAGAAACGAATTGACACAGTTGTGTTCAGTTTCATTATTGAGGTTAAACAAGGTAAGATTATGCTCACGCTGTTATTTGGTTATAGTACTTAACATAAACTCACAGAATGACTATTACACAAACAGCTACATTCAGTGCTAATGTATTGTATTTGAACCGTGTCTTGTTACTATGGAAGAAATAGTTCAATTCAGTTTACAGTTTAGAACTATGAAAATCTTATATTTCTACGAAAACCATTGTAATTATAATACGGGTAAAAGATACAGTTTACCGCTGCAGTACATTGGAAAATAAGCTTAAATTTGGAATAAGTAAATCTATGTTCAAATAATAATTATCGTACAGTATAAACGTGACTTAAAATTACAAATCTGTAAGTCGATATTCGTGTTAGCTTGATATACGCTTTAGAATCAAAGCCGCTAAGCTCTATATTTAAAAGGCTTCATATGCTTCTAATCTTACCTTAACATCTATAAGCCTGACGGTAAAAGCGGCGGCGTCAGGAGACGTCAGTTTCAACTGACATGGCGTGGGGGAGGCTTGCGAGCGAGACAGCGCGAGAGCGAGAGCGGCACCTGCGCCCGCGCCGCTGCCAAGCTCGACCTCCTTCGTGTTGCCGCATAGAAGACTAGAACACAACCCTGTGGAACGCCAGAGAATTATTAGGAGTCAGTCAAACATAAATAAATTGATAAAAGATAAATCGATTTCTATCTATTTTTTGTTATTTAGTTTCGGGTATTATTCAATTAATCCACAGAATAAAAAATTTAAGGCCGTAATCCACCAAGCTGGCCCAGTGCTGGGTGGTGAATATCAGAATTTTCAGGGTGCCGAAATGGCTTCTGACAAACCCTAAGACTACTGTATACAAGTATACAGTACCCGGGACCGACGGCTTATCGTGCCCTCCGAAGCACGGAAGTCGTCGTGCGTAATAGATGCTCGGCGGCGGCGATGACCCATCCTAATACCGGCCGCGGCGAGCGCGTTTCACCTGCGATATCGTTTGATATGCACAGTAACCACGGCGCTACAACGACTTCATTTAATAGTATACCCCGCACATTATATTTAAGTAAGTATAAAAAATTCCTAAAAAATGTATAATCTAATTTTTCTATTTATCACAAACTACTTTAGAAGACAATGAAAAATATACTTTATTCGGCTTAAAATAAAGATTTTATGCAGATTTTAACTCGCACTTAGCCAGTTTTTAACTATTAACAAAATCGTCATAAATTAATTAATACCTAATCTAATCATTGTGAAATCGGAAAAAGGCACTTCATAATAACTTGCCAAACGGTTACATCACTATTATTTTAAGTTGCTAAATATAGTTTCACTAAGTACTGATAAATTTATATTTAGTACTCAAGAAATAGTATTGTAAACATTCATAAATAAAGATAGGTACGTCTTCTTCTTCATAAATATTAACGAGTTTCTAATCTTCTCGATAAATAATACTGACACACAGGCCTTTTATACAGGCTGACTGGTGGGTTATTTTCGAAATTCGAGGACGTGATAGTTTGAGATCATAAATGAAGAGAAAAAATAATATAAAAAATAGATATTAATTATTTACTGAGTAAACTTAACCGAAAGTTAAAGAATTCATTACGCAACGCATGATTACATAAGCGTAATGCAATAGATACTTAGCGGGTGGTTGTGGGCGTGTGGCGGGAACACTGCTATGTGCGTGTTGACTGAGGCAGCGCGTCGGGAAAATTGTGGTAATGTCTATTTTTAGGGAATTCTGGAGAAAAATTAAGTACCTACTTTTATTACATAATTATGATATACAGAGTGCTCTCCTTCGGTATCTAAAATTTGTCACCAGTCACCCTGTATAAACTTTTATGGAAAGCATACTGCGGAACTGGGAGGTAGACCCAAATAACTGAATGACTCTTTGAATTTATTCTAGGTAGTATAGTTGCTTTTCAATAATTTTTGTTCTTTCAACAATCGGTTTAAATTAATTTAGTAAAATCTTCTCACTCAGTGTATTTAGTTAGATATCTCAACCTTTACAATTGCGTGAAATATCTTGAACAAAAATAAATAATAATAATAATAAAATCCCAGACAATCACACCAACTACATGGTCTCAAAGTAAGCAAATCTTGTGTTATAAGATACCATGCAGCAAACTAGGAGATAAAATACATATACTTATGTGTAGATAAACGCCCAGACTCCGAACATTTTTTTTGTACCGTGCGGGAATCGATCCCGCAACCATTGGCGTCTGAGGTAGATAGGTATACCCATCGCCAAAGTGGTCGTCAAAATCGTAGACAATCGTAATTTTGTTTATTATCAAGTGTAAAGTGTACTATTTAAAGTAATTACTTTTTTACTAGGTGCCATTTTAATAATGATGAGCATATATTATTTGTAAATTGCCACCGATTATTTTTAATGACGTTTAGTTACAGTAGTCTTGAAAAGTCACGAGCAAATGAATAAATAAAGAGCACGTCATCGATGGCGCAGACAAAAACTATTGAACTCTGATCAAGGTTAATATACCCAACGGAATTACCAGTTGGAGAGGCGAAAAGCAAAAACTACCTGCTTTTTTAAATCGGATTAATGAATAAATAAGGCAACGAGTGGGCGCTGATCAGTTGTTAGGAATAAAGCAATATAGCATAGCATATTATGCGGTTCAAATTTAACTAAGCAAGTTCTGCGGATACAGGATTTTACCTCGGTTAGATATCCGTTTAAAAGCCGTTTCTTGCATTATAATTTGGTTATAAATAGTTTCTTAATTCAATGCTGAAGAGTAAGTATCAAATAAAGTGATGTTGCATCTAGTGAACATCACGGGCAGATTGTAATTTTTTTATAATTTTTATAACCCAAACATAAATAAGTGAATTTCAAAATAAAATATAAAACATTACGTAAATTAAAGATATTTTTCTTTATAAAAATAATGCCACTTTTAGCTGTTATTACTATTGAAATCTTAAAAGTTTTAATGAATATCGTTAAATTCGTAAACAACTAGGGGAGAGTGGGGCTGGTAGTAACAAATATTGTATTATGGTTTATATCTTCAATACGATATTTTTGTGTTATTTTTCTTTAAACGCGTTCTTAGGTTATTCATCTATTATATTAGTAACCTAAACCATCAATTTCGTGAGTGCTTTTAAAAGCAGAGCCCTCAAAACCAAAAAGCCATTTGTAATACATACCCCGCATGTGGGACAATTATTAACAAAGTCGGGGCAAGTATTAACGTATGGGGCAAGAAGTAACAAAGCCTCAAACGTGGTTAAATTTTTAAGCAAAACGTCATTCATCATGGCATTGCGTGAATGCCAGAGGAAATGCATCTTTCATAAATACAGGGAGATCAATTAATGTTTCATACACACCAACAACACACCAACATCAAGAGGGAGGAGGGAAAGACAAAAGTAGGATGTGGTTGTCTGCCTTGCGTTGGTGATGATTTTACATGTTTCGTGAAGGGGTCATACATAAGTACTTTTTAAGTCATCCATAAATGATTACCAGTACCAATACACTCAGGGGGACCATTTCGAACAAATAAACTGCTATATCACAGGTGCAGAAATATGAACAGGCTTGGTATTTGCCGCTGTTGCTGCATTAGTGAAAAGGCTACCCGTTCTGCAGACGTGCTCCTACATGCTTAGAACCTCGTTAAGCTACCACTTTCTCAGTCTTTTGCGCCATAGTGACTCCAGTTTCCTTAACATTTCAGATTCTACTATGAGTAAATTATATATTTTAAGTACTTTTTTTCAACAAATGAGTAAACATTAGTATGGTCAAAAGATGTTTCCCTGCTTAAGCTGGTCACCACAGAAATAATTGTCAAATTTTCGTTGCGCTTCATGAATCCTGCAAATCAATCCTTGCCAGTTCTCTTTTTTAAGATTCTGATTCTATAATACTTTTTGTTGCATTTCGTACAGTGTATGAGCATGCCGGACAATAATTCCATTCCCTTCCTCTTCTTATCCCTTTTCCATGCCTCTACTTTCAGATAACTAACATGCTCGTCTGCCTATCAACATTCCATTGAAAAAACCCATGTTTAATCCCACAACCGAATGGGGTAAGTGTTAACATGTTAATATTTACCCCTCTAAATTTGTTAATTTTAGGCCCAAAGCCACTATTAAACCACCAAAAAAATTATAAAAAATAAACTAACAGATGACATGGTGTTATTGTTACTAAAATAGAGTGAAAATTATTGGAAATGATAATTCAATTTAATGCGAAAATTTGTTTGCCTTCTATGCCAAAGGTCCTGGATTCAAAGCCCGGCGGCGGTGGATATTTGTGTGATGAACACAGATATTAGTCGTCAAGTCATGGATGTTTATATGTTTATTTAAGTTTATTTTAATAAAAAATATGTATTTATTCTATATGTATGTTTATATATTTCTTAAGTATATCAGTTATCTAGTATCCATAACATCAGTTCTTTAAGAAACTTAATTTGGGAGAGTAATGTTTTGTGAGTGTCAGAAATATTGATAAAGAAAAACAATTTATTGCGAGACACTAAAAGTCCACTTACCTGTTAATCCTAGGTCATAAGGTAATTCCATATTACGACCGACTGGCAATTTTTTTGCAATTTTTGCATTTTTTTAGCATTTAATTGACTTGTCAGGATACGTTTGGCTTCGTATTTAGTTTGCCTATTTTTATCAATTCAGGTTTGGCGGGAATACGCTTGTTCATTCTTACCCCCGTTAGAACGAACCCCGCCCTCTCCTACAAAGTAACATTGGTGTGACACGCTACATATGGCGTAGCCACTACCTAAATAAAATATGTGACAATAGGTTAAAAATTAACGCTATAAATCAAACTAGTTACCTTTAGAATGTCTTTTGAGGAAACTTGAAGTTAATTTATATACTTTTTTACATTCCTAGAGGTTTTGATTGCTTGTTTATTAAGTGCAAAACCTTTTTTATGAACCCTGTATTTGCAGGAAAAGTATAAGTGAGTGGAAAAGTGTATAAAAACAAAATATTTTTTTCGGAATCTTACATAGCTAACACTTATGTATACAAAAAGCTAATTAATACCACATAGTAACACTTTATAAATCAGCGAGATTACGAAGATGTTTTAGTGAGGTTTCTGGCTACAAATTGAATCCACGTTACATTGTTTTAATTGTGTTTCTATTGTTAGAATAACAATTGCTATTGATTTCACTTCTCATCAAATATTTGACCTGAGTAATATTTTTCTATTTACAAATTCCGTGTGTGTAGGTACTTGATTGTTATATTCAAAAAATAATTCACACCGATCAATATTAGGATTAAAGGCGGCATGCTTAATTTTATTTATTTACACTTTATTGTATGGCATATTATAATGATAATTATGTTGACAATTAAAAATACAAAAATATCAATGCGTACAAAACTTTGGCGAATATACATACAATAAATATGAATAGTTAACTTACTGGCTTAAAATATACACTACTTTTATGTCTAAAAATGTAGTTAAATAGTAGTGATGTTTACTCCATTTTTACTCCACCTAGCATGGGTCATACGCATTAATTTTCAACCGCATTCAAAATATTTACTGCAGTGTCAGTACTAGAGTGCGGCCGTTGCGAGAATGCGTTCCTGACAGCTCCTTATGTCCACTGAATAAAGTTTATTTCCCATTCGAAAGTTAAAAGAGCTTACGATTTTGACAGCTGTACGCTTACTGTAAGTATAGTGTCAGTAACTTGTAATTTTCAACCGACTTCTAAAAGGAGGAGGTTCTCAATTCGTGTGTATGTTTTTTTTGTATTTTTGTTACACGATGTCTGGAACATTATGATTATTCAAAAAAAGAATATTCAATCGATTTTGAATATGCTTTTTTTTCATATGATAGAGGATGCTTCGGAGATGGTCCCATATAAGTTTTATCGAAATCGATTGAGCACATCATGAAAATATTAATATTTCTAATAAAAATATGTATTTATTCAATATGTATGTTTATATAATTCTTAAGTATATCAGTTATCTAGTATCCATAACACAAGTTCTTTATGAAACTTAATTTGGGCTAGATAATGTTGTGTGAGTGTCAGAAATATTTATTAATTATTTATTTATTTAATTGATTGAATCAGGCGTTACTTTGCGGAAATCCATGACAACTACCTAATATAAAAAGTTACTTGGCTAATCGCGACTTGTACTTGCACTAGTGATGCAGGATTTTCATGCGAACCACCGAATCGGTGGTGGTCGTTGCGCCCTGAGGATGCTTCTGGTTGAAGCGAAACACGTGTCGGTGATAGCTTGTGGTGTGGATTCCAAGTGTGTGTTAATTGCATGTCTTGCTTGAGGGAGGGAGGGCGATGAACCTACGCATGAAAATCCTGCATCACTAGTGCAAGTACAAGTCGCGGAATTAGCAAAGTAACTTTTTATATTAGTTAATATTTTAATCTAATACATAAAATTCTCGTGTCACAGTTTTCGTTGCCATACTCCTCCGAAACGGCTTGACCGATTTTGATGAAATTTTTTGTGCTTATCCGGTATCTATGAGAATCGGCCAACATTTTTTTTTTATTTATATGGCAAAACAACGTTTGCCGGGTCAGCTAGTTTTTGTATAAAATTGTACGAATACAGAAAATATTTACAATGACAACTTTATAGATACCTCAGCCAAAGTTTTGACTTGAAGTCGTTTTTTTTTAATGCTCTGCATTCGATGATTATTTATGTAAGTATTAAAATGTTCATACCTGTCTAGATTTGTAACAAGTTTGTATTGGAATTGTCTGTAATCGACTAGATTAGTAAATATATATTACTACTAGCTGCTGCCCGCGACGTCGTCTGCGTGAACGCTATGCAGCACCAAACGCACCTACGATTATAACACTGCTAGCGTGATAATATGTAGCCTATATGTTGACCTGACTTCTTAACTATCTTCATGCCAAATTTGAAGTAAATCCATGCAGTACTTTTTGAGTTTATCCCGGAAAGACAAACAGACAAACAGACAAAAATTCTAAAAACTATATTTTTTGTTTCTGTTTCGATTGTAGATCATACCCCAAGTATTCTTTTAAAAAAATATTCAATGTACAGTTTTGACTTTCCTACCATTTTATTATATGTATAGATAATGTTTTAATTCTCATACATCATCGGTAGCAATAACTTACGATAGCTTCAGAAGCAATGTACCTAATACTTACCTACCTAATATTTTAGAGCAATATTACAAAATATCCATTGCATAATTTTTATGGATAGTATGACTTATACTAAACATAAATATTTAATTTATATTTTTCATCTTTTGTGAATAATAATTATTTTAAGAAGAACCAAAATTATAACGAAATTTAGAACAAAAGCTTTTGATATACATATATTCAGGGAGTTTGTTATAAACAGGTAGGTACATAAAGAATTCTGTACCTATCTCTATTTTAGAAATATGAGATTCCCTTGATGTTTATATTTTCAAGTAACCAAATTGCGGATCTACATATTGTACTTATGAATGATAAAATACGCTATAAGATATCAAATATGGTGTTTTTATCAAGGATATTTATTGGTTTATAAAATACTAAAATACAGAAATGGTATATCTCATCATCATCAGCACTGTCATCATAAGGAAACGTCAACATGAACTATTAATTACGAATATAACTATTTCCTGTTCACAATCTTTATCAGTCAAAACTAATAAGATTTTTTTTATTGCAATAACCAGAACATGCCCACCTCTGCTTACCATTTTAGTAACACACCAAAAAAACTGATTAGCGTAAGAACGCTATTTTGTCCTTTAAAAGTCTTTCAACTCCTACGCCGCCGCGCCGCTGTAACCACCGGTTATCGTTATTTATAAATTGTTAAAGCTGTCAAAATATTTCTTTACATACATACATACATAACGTCACGCCTGTATCCCTTATGGGGTAGGCAGAACACCAGAGATTATAGGACCATCTGATGTCACGTTTGACTAATTTGGAGGTATAATAAAGATGGAGACTGACTATTGTAGTGACAGGGGGTCAGCCTATCGCCCACAAAAACGCCTTTAAAAAACCTCTGTCTCTTAACTGACTTTTACAGTATGCCCAGGAAGACAAGCAGCTGGCACATTCTATGTTTTTCTTTCGCTCCCAGTGCAGTATGGAAGCAATTTCTTTACATATTGTGAAATAACGTAGCTAAATCGTTGTTTCCTAGTTTGTATCATCAGAGTATAGATCTAAATACACGGACGACTTAGGATATACTCTCGTTATTATGGTGCCAACCGTACTTTTTCTTAACACTATGAGACTACATACTACATGAATAAAACAATACTGCCCTCCAAACATAAGCCCTGCTTCCATGCTGGACTGGGAGCGAAAGAAAAACATAGAATGTACCAGCTGCTTCTCTTCCCGGGCATACTGTAAAAGTCAGTTAATGGACAGAGGTTTTATTGGCATTTTTGTGGGCGATAGGCTGACCCCCTGTCACTGCAATAGCCTTTCTCCATCATTATAATACCTCATTTGTCAAACGTGACATCAGATGGTCTTTTAGCCTCTGGTGTTCTGCCTAACCCATAAGGGATACAGGCGTGAAGTTATGTAGGTATGTATGTACGTATGCCCTCCAGACACTAAAGTGCAGTAACAGCAAAATAATGATTTCGAGAAAAGCGGCATTTATTAAATATTAATAAAAAAATAAGCTAAATTCACATTTTTAAACTTAAGTGCAGTTTTAATTTTTATAACCAAAAATAATGCACTTTAGTGTCTGGCTGGAGAGCAGAATACTAAACTTGTCATCGTGTTGTTTATAGAGACTATTTTATTTATTTATTTACTCTTCATTGTACATACACAAAATAGAAAATAAAGAACATTAAAAAAGAAAACACAGTCGGCACGATCGCTAGTATGCGATCTCTGCCAGGCAACCAAAATTAATTGATAAAGTAACAGATCAACAGATGGGGTTTACTTACAAAACAAAAAAAAAACCTTATCGACTATTTGCTACAAACATTCAGAAATTCTTAATTTTTACATAAACATACATACCTAGATACGAATAAAAGATAATATACAACATACAAATACTACACATTGACTTCTTCAGTTAAGGATAAGTAGTGTTTTTTAAAAGCTTTTTTAATGTGGCTATGGTCTAAGCTGACTTAATACAAAGATATTATACTAAAGATATTATATCTATTGATATCAGACTAAATACGTATGTCCAGTAAGCCGCTACTGACAAAGCATTAGTAACTACAAGTAATAAACCAGTAGGGTCGGCAAGACAGGCGCAATTGAAAACAACAGACTCCGAAGACATCCAATCGGTAGTGTAGCCTAGCTGATCCTTCCATCTTGACTCAATGGAGAGACAGCACTAACATCCTGTTTTACCGCTCATTATGTACATAATAGCGATCTTTTGAATGTACTACAGGAAATTACAGCTAGTAAAACAGGCTTCCGATAAAATATTTTACAAATTGATCGTCAATTGTTTTTGTACCTATAGGTACTTGCAAAAAGAGCAATATGTTCCGCATGCTGTTCCGTATGTTACGTTCAAAATTATTCGTTATAATAAACTAGCTACATCTAAACATCTATTACTAAACTATTTTAAGTATCGTCAAGTTGTCAATGGTACCAGGCTTAGAACATCAATCAACAATTCCACCTTAACATCCTAATTAAGTTCAACGCAATATATCCATGAATATACATTAGGCAAATAAACATTACTGCGTTATTAATCAGGATAAATTACAATTGATTCTATCATGAATCATTAAAAATATACATGCACAATAGGGTCTTAACGTGCAATGACGTCGGATAATAATTACTCAGTCTGTTGATTCTTCTTTATATAAAATAGTTTCTATTTGTTTAAATACAGGAAGCAGTTAAATATTGGCACACTTCGTATGTAATGTACCTAAAGCCTCCCGAAAACAATAATATTTTGATATTTTATCGTCTGTGGATTGGCCGCTCAAGTCAAGCTGTGATGAAACTTTACGTAGACTAGCGACGGATTTTGGCTCAGAACCTGGTTTTGCAAATTAGATAGAAATTATCATGAAACTGCTACTGCCCTCTAGAGTCGTATTTGAATGTAAAATTAAATGCTTGGATTTATACTATGAGAACACCACCCAAGTCGGAGGAGGTAAAGAAAAGTTTGTTTGTCATATTTGTTCGACTGGCATTCGTGGACCACAACGATACAGAAACAGTATTTTTAGGTATATATTTGAAAAAAGCACATCTCACTTATTTTTAAAAGGCATTTCAAAATGTATAAAAGAGAACAAGTTGCAAGTACTCGTACGTTTATCTTCCTGGATAGCTACATTTAGTTCCGATTATTCCGCCTCAGTCAAGACCTCATGGAACTTTACCACTACCGCGTCCTTAAGAAAACGAATTTATTCAACGTATTTAATACATTTTGGCTAGAATCCAATAGAATACAATGCTGTCTTATGAACAAGGTAAAGAAACTACGATCCAGCTTTGTAAATACTTAGCTTTCACGATGAATAATAACAAGTTAATAAATAATATCGTGTATTTTTAGATTAAAATTTAAGTAATACCTATACACGTAAAGTGATCCAAAAGAATATTAAATTTCTTCCACGCTGAACTGGGAGCGAACGAAAAACATAGAATGTGCCAGCTGCTTATCGTCCCGGGCATACCTAATGTAAAAGTCAGTTAAGGGGCAGACGTTTTATTGGAGGTTTTGTGTGGCTGACCCCCTTTCACTGTAATAGTCTCTCCATCATTATAATGCCTTCAAAATTTTCAAACGTGACATCAGATGGTTTTATGACCTCTTGTTACCCCATTAGGGTTACAGGCGTGAAGTTGTGTATGTAAAAATAATTAAAAAAAAAAACGGAAAAGATGCAGAACACCGTGCATTATTAATTTTATACTCCTTCACATTTCATACAAGAAATTGAGGGAAAATATTTCCTATTCAAAACTAAAATTTCATAAGCATTGCTCTGATTACTGATACAGTCAAAATTTATTATTAAAAATAAACCATGTTACCATGAAAATACCAACGTCACCATGAATATACCAACGTCATACCGTTAGTGATTTATACACTTTAACTCATGCAATATTTTTCACCTGTTCTGCCAATATAGACCAGCATGTGCAAGCTATTTTAAATACTTAAACAAAAAATAAAGGTAAAGACTAAAATATCTATCTCCGGATTATACAGAGTGTCTGAAAAGGTAACGAAACATAACGTTAAAATTTAGAAGTTGGACTTCATACGAATGCACATATGAAGTCCAACGCTAAATATCAGTGCTCCTTCTGCCTTCAACGATGTGTTCCGGAAATATTTTAAGAAGAGCCATAAAATATTTCTATTTTGAATCAGTGCTTCATCTTCGATATCCCTGTAGCGACTTATCCCGCTATCAAAGTTCTTATAGCGACTAAGCATATATACAACATCCTGACATCAACCCTTGGGCCGTGGGCCGTGAGCCGCGGTCTGCCATGCCTTTTCTGGGGATTGGGAACGCACGTCACCTCGTTCCCAAATCTTTGACCCTGACTATCAGCTGATATAGATATCAAAATGGGTTTATTCACCACAAAAAATACATGGCAGACCTGCATTGCGAAATTTAAATTGCGCATCAATGACGAAATCGTCATACTATCATAGTGGTTTATTTATGCGAATCAAAACAATATTTTTTACAAAAAACTATTAACATGTTTGACGTTTGAGTGCGGTTCGTTTGATTTTAGTGTTATTTGAAAACTTTAACACCTGCGTTACATCATTGAACGTACAAATAACAAAGTTATGAACAGATTGTTTTGAATTATCTGAATATTTAATAAAGAAGCATATTTGCAGCTGTGTGTTTAAGAGTTCATTATATCATATTAGGTTATTTTATATTATCTACCTGAATTCAAAACACAACATGCTTAATAATGTGAGGGTGCTCCCGTAGGGCTGCAAGGTTTTCCATTTTCCTTCCGTTAACATCCCCACATAAGCGTGTCATAAGCGAGACCAATGTAACTGATAAAAGAGAAATTCAACTTAATGGCAAAACTTTTTTTAGTTATCGCTTATGTAAAATTGTATCTACAATTAACCCTAGATGATCATTTTTGCTGTTAACAAAAATATATTTTATAAATAAGTCCACTCTTCAGCTTCCTTCGAACTCTCTTATGTTTCAACTTATGTTTAACGATGTATAAAAATCTTTATTTCGCAGTCAGGCAAATAGTATAATCTTAGTTTAGGTACTAGGTATCCGTAATCGTTCATTTACTTCCAAACCTTTTTTTTTTGTTTTCATGTCAAAGAAAACCAAACACACAACGCGATGCGTTCGCTAATAGCAGCATTACATAACCAGATGCCAGGTACCTTAGTAAACTTTCACTTTACGAATCTATAGGTGACAGGGGGTTCCGGCCAGTGGGCGACTATTAAAAGGTTTATTAGAAGGTTTCCGGCTGGCTCGACAGACTTGATTTACTTGGTGCTGACCTGACAGTCTACTGGTTGTTTGGTTTTATGTTTAAAGATTAAGAGGATTTGGCTGATGTTTGATTTTGCAAAAAAATATCGGAAGTATGGGGACGCTTATTACACGTCCATCTATGTTTTGAAATCCGATTTAAGTATGGTTTTCATAGATCGTTCGAATTGATAAAGTCTATCTAGGCTTGTCATATATTTTGGGAATAATGTTTGTTTATATACATAGGTAGTGTGGGCACAAAATATAAAATCTAATCCATAAAAAATGTCTATTAAAAAAAAAACACTTTTTAACCGGATTTATCGAGTATATTTACATTTCAAATTTTAACTCGACGTTTCGGTGTCTTTGCAGACCCCGTGGTCACGAGCGACTGAGGTGTCAAGCGTCGGAATGATTAATGAATGTCTATTTTGAAAATTCTCCAAAACGAGACGAGAGAATAGAAATACCGTAAACTGTAAATACCATAATTCTGTAACTTATCAGGTTAAATGACAAGTCTTAGTAAACTCTATTTCAATATAAGTAACTCTTTATAACATCAAGAGCCCCGCACTTCCATTTATCTATGTAAATATTATACTTACTTAAACAATTTATAATAATGTTCTGTATATTTTATAAAGAACCTTATACGTACCTATACTTTAAACTACTTTAATTGAAAATTGAACGTAAACTAGACAACTTTAATGTAACTAATTTGAAAACAAAATCAAGAACGGAAACCACAAATTACATAGACGCCGTGTAATTTGACAGCGACATTGACAGTGACAATGAATTAGGTATATCCACAAGGTCGACCCGAAATAAACAGCTATACATTAACCCACTGCGCATACGCGTCAAAAAAAGAATAGATCATTCTCATGTTGACATGTATCCGTTTAATTGTATTATAGTGTATACTTTCCTTGTTATCTATTCAGAATGATTATGTTACGTATGATTATGTAAGGTAAACAAACTTCTGCATTTGATATGATAGTTAGGCACAGGTGTTGTTATAGGAAAGTTACTCATTCTTGAATGTTATCTCAGGTACATCTTATAATAGGTAACATCTGTATGTCTTTATGTTATCTTTGTAACTAATGAACATGACGATCCAAAACCTACGCATCTAGGTATCCAGCTTTTGTCAATAAGTCGATGAAAATATTAAATTAAAAGACTTGAGCTGCAAATAAAAGTATTATCGCACACGAGCGAAGCCGGGTAGTACAGCTAGTCACTGTTATAGAGACTTAGGTTCTGAAGCTACCGTAGCTCAGTGTTCGATTCAGTGTTCCTCGGTTCGATTTTCAGCCAATCTGGTAAAAGGGCTGTACTTAACTGGCTCGGTTTACGAATGTAGGTAATAGTACAATCCCTAGTTCTGTTGTAAGGTACTTCGTCAATATGGTACTTAGCAGTAATATTTTGATAGGAAGTATACGTATGTTATTTAGAGAAAGATGTAATTTATAAAAGCATTTTATTGCGTCTTTTCCTTTCTAAATTAAGATAAAAATCATATCAAAGAATTGAGCAAACAAATGCAGAAATATTTTGTCAAAACAAACTGTACGCTTCCTCAAAAAGTAGCGCCTTCGAAAACATATTCATCAGCATTATTGTATTAAAATAGATGCTGCGTATCTGAAACATCGTTTATAATAAACAATTCCTTCGTGTTTACAACTCTCTTAATAAAACTACTGCAACTTCCTGGGTTACTTCCCAAGCTTAGCCGAAACTGCGGTGCGAGCACAGAACTTTATCGACTCGTATGTTTACGAAAGTTCGAGTCGGTTGCAAGTTTTCAGTAACATTGTAATTTTTTATTTAAGAGGTATAATATTCACTTTATACAAATATTCAAAATTAACAAGGCACACATTTATTTAAGCTGGCCGTGCGGCAATGGATAGATTTCAATGATTGCTTACAAACCTTCTCCACACTGTTTGCACACTTACGACCCCAGTATACGTGTACAGAATACAGCTCTACGTGCCCTTTAGAACACAAGTCTAAATCAAAAAGTTACGAACGTCCATAAATCTTCACAAACTTACAATATTAGGAGGCTAGGATAGGATGTTTACGAAATGTGTATTCAGAAAAGTGCAATAACACCTAGGAGGTTAAGTCTAAATTTAAACAGCAGTTTGTCCCTTGAACCATTGCGCCCGCGTCGGTCCGTATCCGTCAACAATCCGCGGCGGGCAAGTGTGCCAACAAACGGTTAGCCTCGGTGAGATACCATGAATAGTAGCAATTGAAGATATTCTTGAGAATCGAAGCATGGGAACTGTGTAACCGGATTTCAGATAAATTGGTTGGGAGAAATTGAATTCTAACCCGTATGTTTTTGATTCGATGTTTGATTAGGCGCCTATCTTTGATAACTTTTTTGGCAATTGCGATTTTATTTTTTGCGGAAACTTCTCATAATTTTGTACACGTTGAGTTTACCTCATTAAACATGGTGTTCGGAGAAAATCTGATCTCATATAAAGGGATATTGTTACACGAGGGTAAAAGAAAGAATATCTTCATTTAACACTATTCGAACAGTTCAAGAATTAAGATAAAGGGTGTTGCTTGCTATCTAGGTGACATCACAAAAAAACTTACTATGTTCTAGTAGAATTAGGTAATATTTAAACTAAAGTTGCTTCCAACAAATTAACTTGCGTAGGTACCCTTGGTTGCCGTAGGAATTTGTTAGCTAATATAATGAATAGATTTTTTAAATATAAATATTAGTTTATAGCGATTTTTATGTTTAAACAATAAACAAACATTCTGTTCAGCTTTATTATAATTGTAATAACAGGTTTACTGCGCATTGTTATTTGTACGTGATCTCTTTTTCAATCCAAGCCATAAATTTGACAGTCGGCAACAATATTTACATAAACAGATATAATAGCTCGGCATGGCCATGAAAATCAATAAAATTTCAATTTAACAACACTTAATTGACCCCAGAAATAGGAACGTCAATTGGTGCGAAAACAACGAGCGTAGTTGCACTGGGGGTCGATCTTGTTATTTGACTTCTATCTAATAGATGTGTAGGTGTAAATTAAACTCTAATGTTCTTGTTTATGTTGTAAACTGAAGACTTATTTTTTACCCGTTTTCATAAAAAGCGAGGATGTGTTATCGCTTAGTAATCATAGTAAATTCTCAACGTTGGTGAACATAAACTCTTAATTTGGATCATAACTTAAACTTTACTCAGTATAAAGATGAAATATTTAACTTTAAAATCTATACAGCCTATAAAACATCAACAATTTAACAAATAAGTAGGTCGAACACATATTTTAACAAGTTTCCCTTTACATAATGACTCAATGAAACTTTTACCGTAATAACTATAGCGTTGATTTCCACTGAGCATCTGATACATTTTATTCGGTGTATGAATTTATAAGAGGAACCGTTAATTTTTTGAATAAGCATAGACTTTTATTTTTATTTATTTATAACTGATGCCAGTTTATGATAGGAACAGAATAACTTTACAAGAAAGATCACACGTAGATTAAGTTCTTTTAGATTACTAAATACAGCATTATCATACGAAGTTCATTTTGGTACGATAACCATGAAATACTAGCTACACCTGTGACACTTTTAGGTCATTTTACGATCATTACTTTAAGAATACGCAACACTGTTACAAATAAGATATTATTTTTAACTTCCTGATTATACATATTCTAGTTGAGAGTATGTACTAGTTTTATAGGTAAATGCGCCATTAATAATTAAAACAAAATTTAATCACTCGAATAAGCGCTACAGTTTCTCATTACAATATTAGTAGATGGAAAAGATAATTCTGCTAAGTGCAAACACGTGGGAACTGTGAGAAATATCTCGACAGATCCAAAAATCTCATTCGTTATCTAATTGGCAATGGTTCATATGGCGTAATTTTGGGTTTTATGAACGAAAATAGTTTTTGTTGCGTTGTCAATACGCAGTCGCTGTTTACTCTCATCGACGCCCACAGTGTTGCCAATATGTCTGCCTGCGGAACCGAAACAAAACATTTTAGTTCGGACAATGTTGCTTTCTGTCTCAGGGTCACGAGAGTGTTAACACTTGGGATTCAAGCCCTGAAATGATCATGTATGAGACTGCTAACTGCCTCTACAGCTGTTATTTGGAGACTTGTAACAAGGTATAATGCCAACTCTTCTTAGATAAATAAGGGAGAGACGCCGCGCCGCGCCGCCTGCTCGTCTGTATAGTCGGAATATTCTCCGGAACAACAGAACAGACTTTTTTCTGGTTTGAACGAGAATAAAAATGGTCCTCGGGGCTCACTAATAAGTGTATAGGTAAACATCTCGAATGCCTGCAACTCATGCTAGATAGAGCTAGAAGTGTTGAGAACGAGAGTCGCTATTTGTAAAATATGATAAACTTCATAATAATGTTTAGTCTGCAACAGAATTATGTATGCCACCCAGTCTCCCGCACGTATACAATATCAAATACCTAGCAAAGATGGAATACGTTGTTTTTCAGCAAATTCGCTAAAACGCAACAAAATCACACTTTAATTTTCGCATAATTTATTTAATTTACTCTTTATAGTACCTACAATAACAAAAATACAGACAAACAAAATGGGACAAAAGTTACAAGGCGGTCTTATCGCTCTAGAGCGATCTCTACCTGACACTCTACATTACATTTTCTATTAATTTGACATTTTAATATCTTTTTCAACGAGAAAATTATCTACTTTGTTTAATAATCGTTGTTACTTACGATTCGAACTTAATTCGAATTTTAACGTTTTATTTTTGTCTTCGTAACTAACACATGATTGGTTTGAATGCACGCCATTAAAACCATTAAAATTCTATTCTGGGATGACCGTTGTTGAAAATCATTGTTGCGGTATTATTTAAGCGATCGGTTTATAAGCTTTTAAGCTTTTTAAACATCGCTTTACGCAATAGAAATCTTTTGTTTAATTAGAGGACTGTCTCATAATTAATGAGTGTTAGTAAGAGTTCGAGTCTCGACTGATCAAGGATAATTCTTTTGGAATTCTCCACAAAATAAACGTCTCAGCTTCGGCAGTTTATTTTTGGTTATTTATTCGTATTTTCCAAAGGTTTAACGTAATGTGGATCAGACAATACTTATTTTTCAGTTTGAGTTGAACATAAAAATGTAAGTAATAAATAAGTACCTACGCTTTGTCATGTTTACAGTAGCAGACGGCTTTATATAACCAGCGCTCGAAATAGTGTAGGTAGAGTCTATCACTTTAAGTTAGTTTTGAAAAGTAACAGCTAACAAGTTAAAAAAAAAAACAAAAGACTATTCCACTTCGATCCTTAGGTTAGCAATTTTCTATCAGTATAAATATTGATAGTTGGCTGCACCCAAATCTGTGAATTACATTTTAAAATCTCTGGCGTTGTTTGAACTATTTAGGGGGTCAACCTCAGATCATAAAAACTAAGAGATGTGCTAAGTGGGCGTGTCACGTGCGAACGAATCAGGTAAAAAACATACCTCATTGTGAGTTTTGCTAATAGTCGTGTGTCAACTCGCAACGGCGTCACTTCTAGCGATTTTCTCAAAATGCCGGCTTGTTCAGTGGTTTTTTGTAAAAATACTAGTGCCAAAGTTAATTATAGTAAAGATGGCATCTCATTTCACACGTATCTGACTGAAATAATGCGTATTTTTTTATTAAAACTTGTAAAACATTCACTGGAAATAACACTTTGGTTGTAAAATCGGATCACATAGTAAATTACTACGTTTGTGAAGAGCAAACACTATTGCTTGCGTAACACAGGAAATTTATGCATGCGTGGTTTTAACTACGCAATGGATTAGTATACCTATGAAAATACTCACTTATTCGGTAACTCGTGGTGCGGTCGCTGGTTGCGTTCGTGACTTAAGGATGTGTGATTGTCTACATTTTATCGATAAAATTAAGGCGTATTATCAAATGATAATTTTGTTAAATAAAATCATTTGTTGATTACTTTTAATCAATATTATTTATGTAAGTATTTATACTATTAATTACATTGTTATAATTAGTTAGGTTCTTGATAAATATAACAATTACTTATTTTTTGATCTCCCTGCAAAAAAAATAATTAAATTAATTTGGAGTCCCTAAAACAATCTATACGATTGGCAGTGAAGAATTTTCCCATGGAAAGAGTGCGTGCTTCTATTGATAACTGGCCTCAACGTTTAAAGGACTGTATTACAGCCAATGAAGACCACTTCGAATAAGCTTTTTATATTTCTAATTGTTGTATATTTATGTATTAAACTAACACACTGTAAAAGTAAAAAATGTTATTTGCAGTTAAAATATTGGTTTTTTTCTTTATTACAATATTTATGGTCAGACTAGGTACAACTTAAAGGCGAAGTAATATCTTCACTTGACGTTTATTAATTGTATGTGTGCTTTACATACAACACATACATACTCATTAAATAAATTGCCTTCCTTTAAATAAGTCGGGTAAAAAAGTTAACTGCTAAAAAAGTTACGTCAATAAATTTCATTGACATTTTATAGATAACCAATTTCAAACCTAGCTGCATTAGTGTGTGTGCATATCATTCGTAGCTACGACCGCGGGTGCCGCCTTTTTTTTGCATGTGGGCTATTAGTTGATTTGTTAGTGTTATAACGAAATTAATAGTGCGCGTGAGAAATATTCATATGTGTGCTATACTGTTTACTTTTATTGTTGTGTTAGTATAATTAGTGGGAGAAACTTGGAGACATCGGGACCGGAACAAATTAACGCGCAAGGCATATCTCTGTGTTTGTATGATCTGAGGGGTCAACTATCTGCTTGGTCGACTGTACATCTTCAATGAATGTTAATCATTGGCATCAAGGAGGCACGTATCAATGGAGGCGGTGGTTCTTAGATATGGAGCCGCTCTTTCTTTGAGTGTAGAAAACGTTATTCTTAATCTCTTTTTTTCCAAGACCACTGGGGTAAACCTGTCTGCCTCAGACGCCTGTGGTTGCGGGTTCGACTCCCGCACGGAACAAGAAAAAAAATGGTCCGTGTCTGGGTGTTTATCTATTTATGTACTTATATTCTAGGTTGCCCCTATTTCGCTACATGGTATCCCATAATAACACATACACACTATGCTTGCTTTGGGGTCATGTAGCTGGTGTGATTGTCTGGGGATTTTATTTATTTATTTATTATCTCTATCTATAGGTCTACTTATAACTGTTAATTGGACTCGATTCGACATAAGATTCGCTAATTTTAACTCTCTATTGTCAAATTATTAGACTTTTGTTGGTAACAATTTTGTTTTAAGCTTTCAGATTTACGTATAGTTTAAAATTAGAGATCGCAATGTCGAATACAGCCTGCATTCTTAAGCTTAACATACATATATTTCACATTATTATGTACTTGTCTATACTACATGCTAATTTTCTTAGTAAATACCTATATACCTCATCCATTTATTTTATCACCAAGTTCCTACAAAATTAATAAAATGTTAAGCAGTAGTAACGCGGGCAAAACGGAACAAAACTTCAAATAATTTGAACCTTATTATAGCATTGTCCTTGCAGTACCTACCTAATTAAATTGTCAATATAATATATTGTCATTTAAAACTAACTACATACTAACGTTTGCAAAAGAAGCATCAAAGAATATATTTTATTAATAGTGGTCACGTAGGTAAGTAGGCATGTTCATTAAATAACTTGAGTGTTAAATAGCAAATGAATAACTAGGTACGTAGGTTATATGAAATAAGTATCCTTATTATATTTCGTCTTAATAATAATTCGGAATATTCGGTAAGGGCCTCAAATGAATGAATTGTGTATATTTTATCACTATACAAAAATGTTACCTATACCTTAGGTAGGTATTTTTTTTATTATTTAATATTAATTCCACAAAAATCTTCATCAAAATTTAGTGCTTATTCAAGTTTTGCCACGAGCAGGACGTACTTAATTAGTAAATTCCATTTGTATAATTAAGGTAAAATAGCAAATATCCGTAGGTTATTGAGATCGAGGATTTTGTAAGGTTTTTCAACCCACTAATCGTTAATTTTAATATTCTTGAAGCTTTTATCATGTTATAGGTACCTCATTATGTTGTCAAGTGATAGTGTATGAAATTAGAATTGTTTTTTGCTTTCAAAATTACTTGTGAGCTGGGGTTAAAACTAAGTGTTATTGTAAAACATAAATATGTGCCTTCCCTACATGCTTAAAAATAATATAATTTCGGGATTACTTACCAGATGGGAATGTGTGTACGACTAGAACACAAATTACAAAAAAAACAGTCAACATTTTGCCAATTGTATTAATTCACATACACTAAATGCAGAAAAAATCATCTGATTCATTTTCATTGTAGTCTTTGTCGTAATTTTCACATCTATATAACAGTATCACTTTATTTTACAGTAACGTTTTCACAAATAATTAAAACTATTAAGTTTATTGTTTTAAATAAAAAGCAGTTACTTTCGAAAGTACGATTACTCGGAAATGGAGTAAAGTTGCGAGCACATTTTGGCGCAACAGCGCACGTCTGCGCGAGACGAATCGTCAAGAAAACTGACATCTGTCAATGAGCGCGCCAACTTCAACGCCTCCCACCCCGGCCATACTCATGATTGATTGATTGATTGCATTCATTCATGACTCTATAGTACCTTTGCAAATCGTCGTGCGTGAGGATGACATTATCTGAAAAGGCACTGAAAAATATTAAATTGAACGTGATAAATTCGGAAAAAAATGTTTAATTTAATTGAACTTATAAAACATACTTTCATGTTTCACTGTGAAAGATATTACAGAATTACTGAATTCAGCTGCATTAACTTTGTATAAAGGTTGGACACTAGCCAAGTGAACCATTCAACGGTGGTAACTATAATAATCTTAGATTATTAGTATTCTTTAAACTACTTATGGGGGTCAAAGTTGGCTCTAGATAATGCTCTATGGGGAAATTCATTGACTGCATAAAGCATGAAACATGAAATAATTTGGTTTAAAGGATTTGGTAAAGGCAAATGAGATATTTTAACTAAGTCTAAGTTAAAATACTTATTGAGATTATTTAGATAAACACTATACAAGGTGTTCGTGTTGGTTTCCAAAGAATATGTGCTTCAAAAGAGCATAATTTCCAAGATATCATCAATCTTAATATAATGAGTTCATAAATTATCGCTCTTGTAAAATCTTTTTAGCATTAATTCAATAGATGCGTGTCACTGAAGCCATACAATATACCTACAACAAAAAAAAATATACGTTGAGGAACGTTGCATTGCATACAATGTACAACGCAAAGCGTTGCGAACTCTACCTGTCACGTTTGTTCGTGAGGTGTAGCCACCGAGAGGAGAATCTCTTCATAAATAAATAAAGGGGTGCAGGATTTCAATTTTAATATGGTTTTATTATTATTTCACATACATCAAATTTTCTACTCGTACAAAGGGGTTTGAAAATTTTTGTATGGAGCCTGGCACACCTACTGTCCGCCATTTTGATTTTTTTTCGATTATGCGTCGCACTACAAAACGTATATATTTCGATTGCTGACATACAGACGAGCAAAAAATGTTATATAACATATGGGTCTAAAACGTCACGTTTTAGAGATAATATGGAAAACAATTTTGCTAAATAATTCCATCTTTTCATATATTTAATCGTTGAAATACCTCTCAGAATGTATCAAATTAGCATGAATGCTTGTAGTATTATCTTGCACATTAGTTAAGAGTAAAAATAACTTGTTTCTACACCTACCTATCTGAAACCTGACAATGCCATATCAACCCGGCTACGCCGCCGCGCCGCACCGCCTTGCCAGCCGGCTAGACGCGTTGAAATCCTGCACATTTCAATTTTAATATGGTTTTATTATTATTTCACATACATCAAATTTTCTACTCGTACAAAGGGGTTTGAAAATTTTTGTATGGAGCCTGGCACACCTACTGTCCGCCATTTTGATTTTTTTTCGATTATGCGTCGCACTACAAAACGTATATATTTCGATTGCTGACATACAGACGAGCAAAAAATGTTATATAACATATGGGTCTAAAACGTCACGTTTTAGAGATAATATGGAAAACAATTTTGCTAAATAATTCCATCTTTTCATATATTTAATCGTTGAAATACCTCTCAGAATGTATCAAATTAGCATGAATGCTTGTAGTATTATCTTGCACATTAGTTAAGAGTAAAAATAACTTGTTTCTACACCTACCTATCTGAAACCTGACAATGCCATATCAACCCGGCTACGCCGCCGCGCCGCACCGCCTTGCCAGCCGGCTAGACGCGTTAAAATGGATTGTGCTCATAGAGCGCAACGCCTCTGTGGCAATTCAGATTGTGTAGGTATCTATAACTAATTGTTATTGAATGCAGATATAGCTACTTTAGAAAAAAAATGTAGTACTTACATACTTAATTACCTACTCTTAATGGAGTTAGGGAGTTTTAATTCCCAGTAAGTATTAATTATTGAGGCTATGGCGCGAGGACTAGAATAGACAAGAAAAATAATTTATTTCTTGGGAATATTACAATATTCTCCTGAAACATGTCAGTAAAAATAATACACAACGACTTTTTCTCCAGTTCAGTCAGACCTGTGCACTCTTAGGGTGCGTACAAATTGGTAGTAATGCAACTAGTAATGTAATATCCAGCGTCCGATGCCTGCACTCGCTGTATTTGTACGTGTATTCCGCACGAACTGAGCATTCAATACGGGCATCCTAATGGTGCATACAGATTGCTAGTAATGCAACTAGTAATGTGACATTCTGCGCACGTTGCGTTTTTGGAGTGCGCAGAATGTTACATTACAAGTTCCATTACAGCAATCTGTACGCACCATAAGTAAGTCTTTTTCCGTATTTCGTCGCGAGCACGGTCTGTCGCCGCACACGTTCTTTTCAACCGACTTCCAAAAGGAAGAGGTTATCAAATCGTGTGTATGTTTGTTACTTGATTAATTGGTCAATTATGAATCGATTTGTATGATTCTTGTTTCATTTGATAGATCACAATAAGTCAGAGGTGGCCCATTGAAGTTTAATGAAATCGACTCAGTACCTACTGAAAAAAAACATGTACGAAAGCGGAGGATATTTTCCTACGTAGGTGACATTTCACTTCAGCCAAAGTTTTGACAAGGATTTAAAAATGTTAGTGATGTTGGTTTTTTAATGCTCTGCATTTCATAATACCTATCTCCGCGACACTTCACAAAATTAATAGATCACACGGAATATAGAGTCCGAAGACCTCATTCGTGCTCTAATTTTTATCAGAGCTTTATCAGTATCATACATACCTATATTAAAACTTGCCTGAGTGACTGATAGACAAAGTACAGCCATAACTACTAGGCGTAGAGAGCTGAAGCTTAAAAATACATTCCTAGGGAGATGTTGGGGTGCACCAAGGCAAGTAACCCAAGTCCCGGGAACGGAAAACATATGACTTTTAATTTGTATGAAAAATTTATTCACTGAGTACACCGATGTGAAACTTTGACGACCGGCTGGTGTAGTGGTAATATACACGATTTGATAACCTCTTCCTTTTGGAAGTCGGTTCAAAAGAACGTGTGCGGCGACGGACCGTGCTCGTGACGAAATACGGAAAAAATCTTACTCAGGATGCCCGTATTGAATGCTCAGTTCAGCGAGCGCAGGCATCGGACGCTGGATATTACTAGTTGCATTACTAGCAATTTTTACGCACCCTTATACAAATACCTACAAAATATATTTATTTAAAAACAAAATAATTTTACACAGCCGGGCTGGAGACCACTGTTAAGTATAAAAATACCTGTATTAGTGGACCCCGCTTTTCCACAATAGTACATTCACTAATATTAACAGTATTATTTAACTAGTATGTAAACTATTAGTTTAACTATTTAATTTAATTTAATTAGTTAATTATTTAGTTTAGTGTGAGGTGTGGGAGTCTACTCTGGAGAAGAATTGGAGATAAAGAAACTCCAGAAACACTTTACAATCTACTTTATAACTTACATTATAATCACTTATATATAAGTCTCACATTTGGCAAAGAGCTGGGCGTTTTTTTCACACCCATGGCTCCTTTTCATTTAAGAAGTCATCCACTTTATAGTTGCCTTTTTTACGTAAGTTCCTGTATGTCATGGGGAACCATGTTGTAGAAGTGTATACACAAGCCCATCTTCTCCTTCTCGTGTGGGCTATAAGTATTTAAAGACAGACTTAAATATTATAGGGCGTTGAAATGACGCGTCTTTCTCTATCCCGCATTTCCGAATAGGTACAAGCAAATGTAAAAGAATTCTAAAAAAGAAAACTCTTAATCATATTATTACACGTAGTAACTCTTTAGTAATCTGTGTCATTACTTCTTGTAAGTTACTAGAATAATATAGTTAGGTACGTTCCTACAGCGCCGGCTTTGCCGAGTTAATATGGCATTGTCAAGTTTTAGATAGGTAGGTGTAAAAACCAGTTATTTTTACTCTTAACTAATGTGCAAGATAATACTACAAACATTCATGCTAATTTGATATATTCTGAGAGGTATTTCAACGATTAAATGTATGAAAAATTGGAATTATTTAGCAAAATTGTTTTCCATATTATCTCTAAAACGTGACGTTTTAGACCCATATGTTATATAACATTTTTTGCTTGTCTGTATGTCAGCAATCGAAATATATAAGTTTTATAGTGCGACGCAAAATCGAAAAAAAATCAAAATGGCGGACAGAAGGTGCACCAAAAATTTTCTAACCCCATTCACTTACAAAATAAACTATTACAAAAAATGCTTCTAGAAGATTGATGACTTTAAAAACAATTTGAAAACCTTCAACAACGTTGTCATAATTTGCTTAAAGGTGTTTTACATAAGATGTATGAAAAATAAAAATAAAAACAAAAAAAAAATTGAAAAATTATTCACATGCTGTTTGATTCTATTACATGGTCCCATTAATACCCAATGATATTATATAAAACAAAAGCAGATATGTTATAAGCACGCGCGTTATGAAGACTCAAATACGAGCCAAATGGTAGGTCTTGTCATTAGTCTGCGTCGAGCGCAATCACAAGCGTGACGCACTTTAGGTTCCTGTGTCCTTACCAAAATAAATATAAAATGCCGTCGTGTGCGTTTCGGAAGTGTACCAATTATAACTCTAAAGTAAACAAAATGCAAGGGATCTCATACCACATGTTAGTATGTAAAAGTACTTAGATTTTTTAGTATTTGTAAATTATTTTTTCAAACAATCTAATAACTGATGCAGGTGAAGAAAGAGATAGCGATCTAGTTTTGACGTGAGAGCAACGCGAGAGCGATAGATGCGTGCTCTGCGGACATAGATTAATTAGTGCAGAACGAATATTGATAGTGAATAAAATGCCTACAATTAAAGTTCAGGTGTTCTTTATTTTTACTTTGTTTTGATCCCCATTTTCAGTCATCGAGTACATCTGATTAAAGTCATAATTGATAAATACACAAATATTCGTCTACATTTCGCACATAAAAATAACCCCAAAATACAAAAACTTTCAAAAAGACAAAAAAGAAACAAATTAAAAAAGACATCTTTTTGAAGGTACCTATATAATATTCATTGTATTTCTATTTTTAATTATTATTTCAGTATTAAAATTTTCAATAATTGTTATTTTCTATTATTTCTTACCTATGTAATTACTTTTCAATCAAGTGTCCACTCTACGACTGTAAATATTAAGCTATGACACAAGAAAACATTGAAGTGCAATCATTAAAACTATAGCTATCTCTTTCATTTGCGTGCTTTTTCTTATCTTTTGTTATACTTATCAGTGAAACTTGTCAATGCATGCAGTTTTTGATTGCTCGGAACAGTTTAGAACGCAAATTACTATGAACGTAACATATCTATAGTTTATAATATCATTGTTAATACCCTATAGTTATGGGAAATCAACAGGAATACGTTGTATTAGTATCGTTAAAGATTACGACCGACGACGTATTAGTCGAGTACTTCCATCGGGGTGGATAGCGAGAGATTTTCTTCCTTCACTCAATGTCATTGTCACTCAGTGATGTATGAAAGAATGTCACCCACTGAACCCACTCTCACTTTTATTTTATCAACAAACAAACCAACACGTAGGAAGAATTCTTTCTTCCTGAATGAAACTAAAAACAAACTTACTTTTAGTTACACTTAAAAAGTTTGATTTAAAATGATAATCTTTTAAATATAATGCAGAGGTTTATTTATGTCATCATCATTCCAATTTTAGCTTCAAATTGGCATATAATGTAAAAATCTGAAGGTTTGTTGCCCCTAGTTTTTACCATGTACCTAACCAAAACCAATTGGAATGTTTTTTTAGGATGTTGTGCAAGTGCTTTTTTAATGGAAATTCTTATGGCAAATGCTGCAGAAACAGCTAATTTGGTTACTTTTTTGCAATTTTTATTCATATCAATACAAGGCTTTGTGTTTACAGCAAAATTTGGAACAGTGAGTACTGCTTATTTACTAAACAAGTATTTTCTTTATTTCCTCATTATGCTAGAGTAATTAGAAAATATTTATTGTTATTTCTTGTTTGTGTCATTCATTGTTGCAGGTTACACCAAAGATTCCCCTCCGACAGTATACTATTTTAGTGTCATTATTTTTTGTCACTAGTGTGTTAAATAACTATGCTTATGCTTTGCATGTTCCCTCAACACTGCATATGATCATAAGGTATCACAGTTTTTTTTTAATTTATAGAACTTAAATTTACCAAAATATAATTCATTATCAAGATTGTGCCCTAAACTATTGATGTACCTATGTTGAAAACTAAATAGTCTAAATCAACAGGTCTACTGTTAGTTACAGATTCCAAAAACAGAAGACATGATGAGTACCTATTAGATTGAACATTGTTTTAAAATTGTTCTAGACAGTGAAATTGAATATTATCATTTGTTCTGCATTGGCAATTTTTAAGCTTAATAGGCATGGTATTGGTAACCTTTTATCAGATCTAAATGTAATAGCTATAATTGTTATTCCTGAAAATAATTGTACTATATCTACTGATAACCATTATTAACATTAAAAAAAAAACATGGTTTATACAAAATAGTTTAAAATTTGTCTGAACTGTAAATTATGTGTTAATGATATTTCATATTTTGAATTAATTGCCTTTTTGCTATCAAAATCTTAGCAATACTAATTTACATATTAGTTTTATGATAAATTATTACTTTAAAAAAATGTGAAATAAGCGAGTTGATAATAATAATGTATTTCCTTGCAAAAATATTCTTAAGTAACTAAAATGAAACTGCTTGTAGCCACCAATACTAATACAGGTATTTTTTTACAGATCCGCTTCTTCCCCTGCTAGTTTATTAGTTTATTGCTATGCCAAGCAAGTGAAACCAAAGCTAAACAAATGCATAGGATCTATTTTGATCACTATAGGAGTATTTCTGGCAACAGTTGGTGGAGCAAGTATAGTGGAACAGAGTAGTAAATTTGGATCATGGTGCTTAGGAGTGACAATACTGGTCTCCACTTTGTTATCCGGAGCATATACAGGGTTGCAACAAGAAAACCTTTATTCTGTATATGGAAAACATCCTGATGAGGTACTTTTTTCAAAAGAATCTGTCCAAATTGAAATATTTCTTTATACATATATTCTTATTTGATGTTTCTTTAATTACAGATGTTGTTCTACACACATGCAATTCCTTTGCCACTGTTTATTACTATTACACCGCAACTATACAGTACAGGTGTAAGTCTTTCTTGGGGCATATGGTGCATTATTGCACTTAACATATTGTCTCAATTTTATTGTACACATTCCGTCCATACATTAGCTACTAAGGAATCTTCCGTTACTGTTACTTTTATACTGACTATTAGAAAATTTATATCTCTTATGATATCGTCCTTCATTTTTAAGAATAACGTAACATATTTACACTTTTTTGGATCAGTATTTGTGGTTGTAGGTACTTTAATTTATTTTGACTTGTTTGTGAGCAAGAAACAACAACCTGTGAAATTAAAAGATAAGTGATATATTTATTAAGCCAGAAAACAGGGTACCTAATGTTATTTATTACAATGTGATAAAATATTTAAGAGTAAACTTTATACAATCAGAATTTATATTTAGTTAAGAATAAAGTGCAAATAATATTATTATATTGTTACTGTTGGGTTTTTTATACACATATTATAATGTTTCTATTATTAATAAATGTAAATGAGGGAAAGTTTGTTTCATTTTCACACAGACTGCAATGCCCTATGAATTCATCAGATACTACTCAATACCATTAACATTAGGGAACGTAAATAAAAACCAGCCAGACTGCTAAATGGTCCAGCCATCCGGATTTTCACTATTGAACAATTTTAAAAATATTTGGGTTGCCTTCTTTTTCAAAAAAATTCAGATTTACTCTTTCAAACATCAAATTTAAAAAAACGAATGGTCCGATTTTTATTCTCGAGGATCAGAGCAAACTCGTAGGTAAACTCTGGATGTGTGCAGGCCTTTGTCCAGCTGTAGGTGGGAACTAGCTAAATTATAATGCTATCATACCGAAACCGGAAAACAGTGCGGCTGTAGGTATTAGTATAAAATAAAGAAAACTTATTCTTCTATTAAGTACCTAGACTTGAACATAAAGAACTTAAAAACGGGAGGATCCCGTGGGTGGGTCACTTTCGGAATTCGAGAACGTGATAGTTTGAGATCATACACGAAGAGAAAAAATAAATATTATTTTTTTATTGAGTAAATTTAACCGAAAGTTGAAGAATTTACTAAGCAACGCATGGTTACACAGGTACGGACCTACGCACGGCGCTATCAATGCAGAATAGGTAGGTAGGTACAGACGACTTCACGAACATTCGTCGCCTAGTGTAAAACTCTACTTATTTATAGGGAATTCTGCTGAAAAATTTAGTACCTACTTTTATTACATAATTATGATAAGAATCGAGTACTGAATGCTCTCCTCCATCCATGACATGATCCACCCCAACCTGGATTCGAACCCGCCCTGGGCTAAATCAGTCTGGTTTTAAATGTTTACCACTACACAGTCACATCACCGGATATAACGTTATTTTTGTTCATGCGGAAAGGAAAACTAATACTTTCGTTCAAAAAGCAGTAGGTTAGGATGGTCGACAATGAACCACCCAAATTTTCGAGATCAATCAAGCTGATGTTAGGGCTCCTAAATGTACAATTTTAACTTCTAATCCTAAGCAATTTAATGGGCTACATTATGCTGTACCACATACCTGCCCAAATGCCATAGATTCTTCGAAAATATTAAATTTTATGATTTTCGGAATCGATTCACTGTGTACACCCTATGGTACCTACTCTATGAACCGGGGGTTGGTTAGAATGGGGTTGGTACATAGTGAACCGGGATTGCACGCAATGAACCATGCTAATAACTAAATCCTCAAAATGATTAGATTAAAGATAATATTGAGAAATAAAAATCACGTATCTGTTTTAATTATATATTTGGAGTTATTTGGATAATTTTCGTAAAGTTGAACAACAAAATAAACAGGAATTTAACATAAGTTTCATAGGAACCAAATTTATTTACAGTACCTACCCTCTCTTCAACTTAAAAATATAACGTAATTAGTAACATATTAACTATGAATTTCTTATTTAACGAGTTTTTAACTAAATGAGATCAATTCTCAGTAAAATATTAGAACAATCAGTAATTTTTACCTTTTATACAGAGTGACTGGTGGGTCACCTTCAAAATTCGAGGACGTAATAGTTTGAGATCATACACGAAGAGAAAAAATTAAATTAAAAATAAATATTAATAATTTCTGAGTAAACTTAACCTTTAAAGAATACATTACGCATGGTTACACTGGTATGATGGTTACACTACTACCACGGAAGTACGTACGGCCCTATCAACCCTGAATAGAATAGGTAGGTATATACGACTTGAAGCAGTCTTGAACTCTGTATTTATTTATAGTGAATTCTGGTGAAAAATTGAGTAAGTACTTTTATTACACAAATATGATCAGAATCCAGTTCAGAGTGCTCTCCTTCAATATCTAAAATTTTCCACCAGTCACCCTGTATAAAAATTTAAAAACCTTGAGCAATAAAATAATCAAAAGAATTAGCATCAGCCTTCATCGCTTCGGGTAAGTGGGATCCTTTTTTCCTCGCAGCCAGCCCTATCTAATTTTTTCGCCTCATCCTAAAATACCTACTTATTAAAAAAGATTATGTCAAAATTCAATTTAGAAGAATACGTAAGCAAAAAATAACATAATTGGATGGTAAATAAAATAAATAAACGGTACCTACGGTACTCAATTAGGTAGGTTCATTGTATACCTACTCCCTCGTAGTGATTCATTCTGTCCCACCCCAGTATAAAAGATTCTGTAGCGACATGATAAACCACATGGCATTTATAGGAATGACCTTAAACAAAAGCTCAAGCTATACCTACGTAATAAATCTTGCTAACTGATATTCAGTAACTTTTTACACAAGTAAAATAAGACGAAATTTAACTGAAGTGATTTTTTTACAAAATTTATAGGAAAAACACTAATTACAAATTCACTTGTGCGCTTACGCCACTAGCTCGCCGCCATAGAAAAAAATATTACTCTTACGAGGGTGGGAGGCGCGTCCCTAAAAGATTTTAGCTTACCGTGATTTGCACAATATAGAAACGTCGCATTTCCGAGTTATTTGCATGGTTCACTGTGTCCGACTAGTTCATTGTCAACCACCCTACCCTACCCTGTGTGGACCCACCGTACCACCGGCCATACCCCTGGTGGTATGGTGGGACTTAACCATACCACTGGCCATACCCCTGGTGGTATGGTGGGACTTAACCATACCACCGTGCTAGTGATGGGATTTGAAAAAAAAAACACCATTAATATAATAATAATATTCTTATACTTACTGAAATTAAAAAACCGATACTTATATATTTTTTGAAATATTAAAACATTAAAACGGAACTTATTTTATTATATTTGATATTTATATTTACACAATGGATTTTATTTCCTTGTAATTGAAAAAAATAAAAAAAAATTTGCTTGCTATGGGTAGCTATTCAAGTAAAACTGATAAATCAAAACTTCCTACATTCCAACCCTACAGTGGTATGGTTAAGTCCCACCATACCACCAGGCGTATGGCCGGTGGTACGTTGGGTCCGCAATGACCCTACCTACGTATACATAAAAATATACAGGTATATACACCCTGTATATATTAAAAACTCGAAACTTGCTGTCCCGCTACCCCTTCATACAATGTAGGTACTATTGAACCAACTGAATCATGACCCATTTTGCTGATCATTTCTTTGAAACTGTCCAACTTGTAAGGTCTATCGTGTATAATGCACTTAAAGATACTGTACGAATTCACTTCAGTAAATTTTAATGTTGGAAGAAATAATAAGTTTACTAAGGAAACCTTTCTTCAAGCGAATTTGAACTTACTAGCATTTAGACGGTCTGCCAAAATGAGCTTATGGTGGGTCATGATTCAAATTGATTTGGTAGTACCTACTTGCATCTTGTGATCGCATACGACCCGCTTGCGAGGGGGTGCGTACATAATATAAGGATTTGTAAAGATTATTGAGTTACAATATAACATGGTATAAAAATACTATTTTGCTATAAATTCTGTTACCTACCTGTTTTCAGGTTTCATATAAACAAAAAAAAATTGTATTAAGTCTCTTAACAAAGGGTAAATAAAATTCATATTAAATAGACAAAAAATCTTTATTTATAAGGAGTATTCTTAAATTAAAAAAAGTCTTAATCTATGTACTTTAAGATTTTACATACTATTTCCTATACAAAAAGCAACATAACCTTAGAAAATGTACAAAATATATGAAAAGTTGCTACACAAAGAACAATTTAAAAATCTAATAAAAATAATACATTTACATCCACTTTGATGACAACATTCCAACCATTCAATCTTACATCTAAACTTATTCTATGATTTGTTCGGTTCATTTCATCTTGATGCATTAGTATCTGAAATAAAATAAATTAGTAAGTAGGGGTTTACACTCAACAAAGATCAAAAAAAACGTTTTTTTTATACATTGTGAAGAAAAATATTTCTCTGGAATATTTAAGGAACTCAAGAACCAAATATTATTTATACTTCATTTAACAGTTGCTGTATTAAATACGGCAAATATTTTAATCAGCTAATAAACTGAGTGTAGTTTTAAATGTTCCCCATTCCAAGACAAATGTTATCTATATAAAATAACATATCTCAGTCTTGATTTGGAGGTACTATGCTCTAGCACACTTATGACTCAAGCATTTCATACTAACAATGAAATGGATCTAAGGAGCGTGCAGTGGACCTAATGTGTTAAAAAAACATTAACTTTAATCCAAGTCCAACATTCAATATTATATAGCATCACTAGCAATAATTACATTGTTTAGTGATTGTATTTTTTGGAATTTAATAGTATGCTAGTACAGGTTATTTTAAGGTTTGTTGAAAGTTATGATTGAAAGTCTGCTCTGCTTTATCAGCGGTCAAAAAATAACAAACATCACAAACACAAGATATTTACCTGTTCTTGCTGTCAGATCGGCTCCGGCGGTCACGAGAGCGGGATCGTCTCGGCGACGGTGTTCGTCGTCTGACCGACGGCGAACGACGCGGTGAGCCTGACCGGCCACGCGAAAACGAACGACGACGCGGGCTGCGGCTACGTGACCTGAGGAAAATTCGTTTTTATTTGCTGCTCTATTTCACCACAATAACTGTTTCCTCCACAATGATATTTTAAGTGAAAAGAGGCAGATGATAAACAAGCTCTTACTATGGCATGTATTTTGAATAACATGTAAGATGTTGCTTGCTTTGAAAAGCTAAACCCATATTGAAGTACTATCAATATGATAATGGTTAAGTTAAAATTTGAGGTTATAATTATATAGAACATCTACAGAAATCATAATAAGGAGTCACATTGTATTCATAAACTATTATGGAAGTAATACATCAAATTATAAAAATATACTCCCAGTATTAGCAGTAGGTAGGGGTTTAATACTCCAGATAACCTTACTGCTAGTATTTCATCATTAATACAAAATTAAATGATTTGTTTGGTAGTGAAACAAAAATGTTATAATATTATTTGTCACAATAAGAAATCAATGAATTAAAACTGCTTGTGAGGCGCATTTTTTTCTTTACATAATATCTGTAAAGAAAAATTTGTGTATCTACCTCTTTTACAAAAAATATCATTGATTTTAAAAATGTTTTAATAAAACTTTTCCTGGATATTAGCTAAATTACACATTAAAGTCTGATGCTACCACATCTTCCAAGGATTATGGTCTATTTAATATTCAAGTATGTTACAGTCTAATTTAATTTCTTACAACACCAACAGTCTTCTTTCTAACTAATAAAAGATAGAGAGTACTAATTATAGGATTTCAAAAAGTACCGAAAATGGTGCGTTGACGGTTGACCAGTGTGTAGGACCGCAGCGAAGCCCGAAGGAATTTACTATTTGAGTGCGAAGACAATTTGATGGAATCTTCAGTTGTTACAATTTGGTTGTTTTGACTAACGGCCAAGGACCCACTGAGGTCAAATTAGATGACTCGACGTGTGCAGTAGTTGAAGCTCGTGTTTTCAAGTTTTGAGGTTATGGGTTCCTACATTTTCATCCATGGTAGAAGGAAGTTGGGGTTTAGGTGACTGCGGTCAGTAGGGAGGTAACGAGGGCGTTGACATCTGCTGCGCGTGGTTTGACGAGCCGAAGACAGAAGTCGAGGATGTTGAGAGCGATGGTCGCGGTTGTCTTAATGGCAAACAAGCCGTAGTTGTAGTGAAGAGATGTGGTGAGGTCGTTGGTGTGTTGGTGGTTGGTTGATAAAATGGACCTGTAAACGTTCCAACACCCACCACTTTTAATAACTTCTTGCGACTTATTAAATCTAAATATACTAAGGATTTATTAATATTAAAAAGCAATTCTACTTTAGTTTGTAAATATGTAATGAGTAAGTTTTAGGGATTTTTTTTAATATAGTTATAAAAGGGAAAATTTTAAAACAGTAGTTTGCAGAAGTCAAACAAATATTATACTACTGTGCAGATATAACTTAAATCAGTAAAGAAAAATTTTGATGTTGAAAGAAGATTCTTTAAGGAATTATAAATTGTTAGACAAGGACCTCTTAACCAAAAAAAAAGATTTGTAATAGTAAATTTTACATAATGCTGACAAAATAATATAAACAATCTTTGACTTTTAAATAAATATTTTAATGAAATGTTAAGATAAAATAAAAGGAGAACATACCTAGAATATTTACGCTCTCTTCTAGTACGGCCATTAGACATTTCAACTCTTATTCTTGTACCACAGCAACGTCTATAAAAGTAAGACAGTATTAATAAATGCTTTCTTAGTGAAATATATCAGAAAAAAAAACATACAGGGTGATCAACTCAGTTGTATGTAAAGTAAATAATAATGTAGTATATTAAGGAATTCTAAACTAAGTACCTACTTTTATTACATAATTATGATCAGAATCGAGTACAGTATGCTGTCCTTCAGTATCTAAAATTTGTCACCTGTCAATTTGATTCAACAATAGTTTTTAACTATAAAATTAAAAATAACTTTAGAAACGGGATATTCACGATGGTTTGATTAATTTAATTTTACAGTGACTACAATGAAGATTGCTGAAAACTCAAAATTAATAATGCATGGCAAATATCCCATTTCCAAATCTAGTTTATAAAATATAATATAAATAATTTAAAATAGGAACTGTTCCCCATTCCAAGACAAATGTTATCAACAATAATAACATAATCTCAGTCTTAGTTTGGAGGTATTATAATTTAGCACACTTATGACTCAAGCATTTTATACTATAAATAAAATGGATCTAAGGAGCGTGCAGCATAAGGTTATAATAACTAAGTAATTTTGATGTTTATCATTAACAAAATATATAAATCTAAAGCCAATGCATAGACTGCTTCCATGCTGGAGCAAAGGAAAAACAGAATATGCCAACTGCTTCTCTTCCCGGGCATACTGTAAAAGTCAGTTAAGGGATGGAGGTTTTATTGTGATCAATAGGCTGACCCCTTGTCACTGCAATCAATTGTGACATCAGATAGTTTTAAAACCTCTTGTGCTCTGCACCTACCCCATAAGGGATACAGGCGTTAAGTTATGCATGTATTAACAAAATAGATATATCAAGAATTACTAAACAAGCTCAGTACCTTCATCACTGGAATTCTTGAGTTTAAACCCGAAATTTATTTGATGTATTTCACTAATTAAGTGAGGCCGCACAGAACCTATGTTTACTCTGGGACTGTTGTAAAATTTAAGCAAGAAAGTGTAATAGGAATTTATTATTACATGTTCTAAGCCTGTTGATCAATAATTATTGTGATCCTAGTAAATCATGTGCAATTATTCAAATGCACACTCATTTTTTTGACGAGGAATTTTTACTATTTACCAATATGCCATAAGGTTCTGTGGGTAAAAATAACTCTTTTATGATTATTGCTCACCTGCCAATTTTAATTATGAACTAACTAGGTAGGTAGGTGATAACCAAAGCTTGCCCTAATAAAAGCAAGAATATGGGAAGGAGTATATGGTTAGTCTGAAGTAGTTGATATCAACAGTTTTGATATCTCACTCACGTTCCATCTAAGCCTCTGGAAGCGTCTTCTGCATCTCGAGGATCTTCAAATTCGACAAATGCAAAACCAGGTGGATTTCGGGCTACCCACACATTTCTGATATTTCCATATTTAGAAAATACTCTTTCGATTTCATATTTCGATGCGTTAGTACCAAGATTACCAACGTATACTTTGCATGACAAATCCCATTCGCGATACGAATTTCGCGACATCTGTAATAAATACCATGAGAAATTAAATTAGGTCATCGCCATTTTGAATTCTAATCGGGGAGAGAAATACGAAGCAAAATTAGTAAAATACAGCATACCAGTCTAAAAATGTATAGATTACCTTTAAGAATCTCAGCAAATAACAACTATAGAAATTGCAAAGAACAAACTGGCTTTATCTCAACAATTTAATGAATAAAAAACTTCTTCCTTTCTACTTTCGCAAACTCAAATCGCCAGTTCGCCAGACAGACGGAACGAACGAACGAACGACAGTGTACAAGGAACACTATACTCAAGAGAAGAAGCGCCACTTCATACAAAAGAAATTACCCCGTCAAAGAAATAGTACCTGCTAAGTGGGGTCAGATAGCGCTGGTGTCGGCTTTTTTGAGCTGGCGGGAAATTTAAAATTCATGCATTTTCTTTATGGCGGGAGATTTAAACTACTACGAGATCGACTAGGTGGGGTTCCACTTTCATTGTGTAATATTATAATTTTATTCTTAATAATTTTACCTCGAGCAACAGTGTAAATATTAAAAATAATCATGAAGCACAAAAACAACAGCTAAATATATTGCTCGAGACAAAATACAACATCTTCAATAAAACAAGGATACTTGAGAATTTTTCAATATTTTTAATTTTTTCAAGAAATGTTTGTTAGCCAACTCACTGTAGGATTGTCATTTGAGCCACCGTTGGCTCATACAAGCAAAACAACCACAGCTATTTTCCAAAGGATCTTTGTTGATACTCCTTACGGCTAGTCTTTTAATTTTATTTCTTTTATTTGGTTCCACACACCGTTGGATCCCACAGCCGTTCATAACCATTAAATAACTTGAGTCAGCCCAATTGTGATGGTGGTTTTCTTTTACATCCTATAAACTCAATATTCCTTATAATTGTTTTTCACTGGATGATAAATTCCTTATGTGGACTACCGGCTGTCCAATTAGTTTTAAATACTTGTCCATCTTCCTTGTGGAGGTGAGGTGGAGTTTAGTAAATCGAATAAATTATTGAAATGTAGGAGGAATGTGGCCGTTGCAATGGTTACCGCAGGCATTTAATCTGAAAAAGAAAATGTAACTATGAGCACTCTGTCAAAAATCTCTTTACATATGCTGATCTCTTACACTACTGGTTTCTCATTTGATAAATTGTAAAGAAATGTAAACTGAATATGAAAACAATAAAATCATTATTGGAAATAATACAAAATTTTATGATAAATTACAGCTCAATATATTTTAAAGTATTTTGGCATGATGTTAATATCTATTTTAATATTTATTTGCATTTTATTATTAATATGTACTTTACAAAGAGCAGAACTATAAGATATAGTCATAATTTATTTGAGTTTATTTACTTTTGTTTGTTCAAGCTACTGCTGCATAGGGAGGGTATCATGGATGGGGCTTATTTACTGGGCTGTAATAAATATATGTATTTACGTTTATGTGTACTGGTACTAAGATAAATATATATAATTGCCAATAGAATAATCAAAGTTTAACTTACTTGTTGATGCTTTTGTATATACTTATGCCCATTGTCAAAATATCTGGGTGGCCAATTTCACTCGCATTTTCTTTTTCATTGGGTTTGATATGACGCTTTGATAGGTATGGAGTGAACACAAAGTGTCGATAAACAGAATCAAGTTCAAAGAACTGTTCAATATGCTTCCAAGGATACAGGGTATAAACAGGTGCTAACACAGCGTAATACACAACACAACGTATGTTAAACTTCTGCTAAAGTGAATACGTAAATCTAATTGTAAAGCCGGCGCTACACTTAGCTTCAAATGTTTGAACAAATGTTTGAACAAATGTTTGCACAAATGTGTGGCGCTGGACTTTGCATATGTATTCAACGTTTGCACAAAGCTTTGCACTTTGCCATCCGGTGTCGGTCTTTTTCCACACATCAAAGTGTTCAAAGTTGAATGTGTGCAAATGTTTGCGTGGCCTGCCACACTTGTTCAGTGTCCAGTTGCTCGAGCGTTGTTGAGCGGGACGGTTGTGTGCATGTTATGTATTTATGCGGCCATATAATGGACTGGGGCAGCGAGTGCGTTCTGGAATTTGTAGAGTTGTTACAGGGGCAACTATGTACATGGAACCCGAAAAATAACAAATAAAAAAATATAATTATATATATACAAATAATACAGGCTAACTGAGTCTACAAAATCGTTGTCCATCTTGTTTGTTGTCTACTAGCATACTGTGGAGAAAAGTGTTTGCGAAGCAAGTCTGGCAGGTTACGTCAATATGTGTTCAAATGACTTTGCAAAGTCGTCAAACATTTGTGCAAATCTTTGAAACTAAGTGTGGCGCCCGGGTAAGAAAATAAAACCAAAAGCCGAAAAGGAAATCAATCAACACAAGCAACAAAATCTCACAATGAAAACGTAAATAAATATGGCCGCCGGCCGGTCGGTCGGTAATGGCCGCCGTGATTTGTTGCCATAAAAAAATGTTCAAAAATCCGCCGATATACTATTCTAATATTTAATTTCATGTTGAAATTAATCTTAAGCTCCAATATTTTAATAAAATTAGGTATATTTCTTTATAGCATTGTTAATCAAAGAAGTTTGATAATAATTTCACTGTTTTTAAAAACAAATCACGAACTTATGAAACTATAATGCAGTGATTTGCGCCAACAATAGCAACACTTAATCCAGATCAACTATCATAGAGCTGGCGGGAACTCTTAAAACGACGAGAAGTTTTTTTTTCAATTTTCTTGAAAGTTAATTTTTATTTTCGCCGAATACGAGAAAATTCAAGCAATTGAGTAAGTTTTTACTTATATTATGGACGGGGACGAGGACCCGGGCCCTAGTGGCACCGGGCCCCCGCCCAAGCGAAAAATAATTGAAACTGTCTCCAATGAGGAGGATCCTCATACACCATATCTAAAAAAGTGGCACCGGGCCCCCGCCCAAGCGAAAAATAATTGAAACTGTCTCCAATGAGGAGGATCCTCATACACCATTTCTAAAAAAGGGTTATAAAAGACTATACCCAGATAACTCTCTGCATACTAGCTTCCAAGTATTTGTGGAAAGCCAAAATGTTAAAGAAAAGCTAGGAAATAAAAGTCCAATTTATTTAAATCATATATTTTCAAACGAAATAAAAGGAATACATAGTCTACATAGAGTGAATGCTACAAAAATTTCAGTTATATTCAACCAACTCAACTATGCAAACAATTTTCTTCTTAACACCAACTTTTTAGAAAAGTATAATATGAAAGCGTACATCCCAGCTAAAGAAATTGAAAAAACCGGAATAATTAGATTTGTGCCCACAAATATATCAAATAAGGATCTCTACAATAAACTTTCATCCAAATTTGACATCATAGCCATAAGAAGATTTACTAAAAGAATTGGTAATGAACGAGTGGCCTTACAGACAGTTAGTATAACATTTCTATCTAACACTTTGCCTGATAATGTACAATATGACTTATTTTCATATAGAGTATTTGAATATATACCTCCACTTCTACAATGTTTTAAATGTTTTAAATTTAATCACTCGGCAAAAATTTGTAATAATAAACAAAGATGTTCTATATGTGCTGGTGAGCATTTATTTAAAGAATGTGACAAACCTAATTCATTGAATTGTATAAATTGTGGCGGTCCACACCTTGCAATTTCGAAGTCATGTCCAATTAAAGTTAAAAAGATACTAGAAAAGAAAAATAAAATTACTTATGCTGATATCAGCAAAACAACTATGAATGAATTTCCCCAACTGATAAGTAAGAATGATTTTCCTCACAAAAATACACAAAATGTAAATAATAATGTATATAACAAACAAACTACAAAGTCTCCTGTAGTTTCTTCTGTAAATAAATCTGTAAATAAACCTGTAAATATAACTAACAAAAAAGTAAATTTGGAAGACATTGCCAATAATGATATTATTATAAATGCAATAGTCAAATCTTTACTATTTTTAGCCAACTCTGGTAATGAACCTATAACTACTAACAGGATTAAAGATGTTTTTCTTTCTAATCTAACTTAACATGGATTATAACATTCCCATACAATCTTTAGATACCGACGCCAAGACATACTTAACTATAGCACAATTCAACATCCAAAGTGTCAATAACAAAAAACCCCTATTAGTAGATTTTATTTTTAATAATGATATTGATATTTGTTTATTAAATGAAACTTTTTTCAAAGAGACAAGCAACTTTAATGTTCCAGGTTTTGACATTATAAAACAAAATGGTCCCAAAGGCCATGGAGGTGTAGCTATCTTGATCAAAAATACATTTAAATTCAAAGTAGTTCAGACTATGTACTATGACTTTATGCAAACAGCTGCAGTCACTGTTCAAACTAATATGGGAACTTTATCTATACTATGTGTTTATAGTCCCCCTAGAGGTGGCCGATTTAAAACTAGGAAACTGAAGCAAATCATTGACAAATTACCCAAACCAATCATGCTATCAGGTGACCTAAATGCACATCATGTTGCATTCGGCTGTCTATCAACCAATTCCAGAGGTAGTGATGTATATAACTTGCTAGATGAATGTGATTTGTGTATTCTTAATACTGGATCCCTAACAACTGTAGGAACAGCTCATCATAATCCGTCAGCTATAGACATATCATGCATCAGTCCCAATGTAGCTCCACTTTGTGAATGGAAAGTACATGATGATCCTATGGGAAGTTATCATTTCCCCACTATAATGTGTCTATTGAAAAATATGTGACAGCTCCTTCCTCTGAACGTTTCATATATAGCAGAGCAAACTGGACCCAGTATCATTCTGAAAGTAAGCACATATTCGACAATTTAAATTTTGATTCTGAAAACTCCCAAAATATATATGACAACTTTTGTGATATTCTTAATAATTTAAAGCTTAAATGTATACCAAAAAAAGTTAATAAAACTCCATTTAAAATGAAAAAGCCAGTTCCTTGGTGGGATAATGAATGCTCTACAGCAGTTAACAATAGTAAATCTGCTCTCAAACACTATAGATTGTACCCCACAGTAGAAAACTACATTGAGTATAAAAAGACTGATGCAATTAAAAAGAGGTTAATTTCTGACAAAAAGAAACAATCTTGGACAAAATTGTGTGATTCATTTAACAGATATACACCTATAAGCATGATTTGGAACTACATTCGCAGATTCAAACGCATAACATGTAGGAAAGCTTCAAAAAATGATGAGTGGATTCCCTCATTCCTTGACAAATATGCACCTATCTCTCCTCCTGAAAAAGAAATAGATACAGATAAATTAAATGAAATTTTTCAACTGACTGGAAACATAAATAGTTGCTTTCTCTCTGAACCATTTACTATGAATGAACTTAAAATGGCTCTTAAACCTAGAAAAGACACTAAGCCAGGTCTTGATGACATAACCTATAAATTAATTCAGAACCTTCATCCTAGAGCTCAGAGTATTTTGTTAAAAATATATAACCTGTTATGGTTATCAGAAACCATACCCGAAAGTTGGAAAACACAATGTGTAATTCCAATACTCAAACCTGACAAAGATGTTAATGATTGTAATTCTTACAGGCCAATATCACTTTCTTCATGTATTGGTAAACTTTTTGAATCCATGTTAAAATTTAGATTAGAATATTATAGTGAAAGAAATAACATTTTACCTGAACAGCAGTTTGGTTTCCGTAGAGGCAAAAGTGCCCATGATAGCTTCATGTCTCTCATTTCAGATATAAAAAAATCCTTTCATAACCATTCATATACAGCTTGTGCATTTCTCGATGTTAATGGTGCATTTGATAATGTTAATCCCTCACTATTGATTGAAATTCTCAGTAATTTAGGCATACCAGGTAAAGTTTGCAAATGGATATTCACATTTTTATACAACAGAACTATGTTTGTCAGATTTAATAACATTTTGCATGGACCAAGAACAGTATACAAGGGAACAATGCAAGGTTCCACAATTTCTCCTTTATTATTTAACTTGTATACCCGGTCAACTGTCCGGCCCCTCCGCGGTCGCGCTAGCTTGTCGTCCGAGGTCGCGCGGCGATTGCAAAATATAACAAACAAAGCTGGGACCTTTATTAAAAAGCTTGTATCTCCTTAACCAATTTAGCAAATCTAAAAAGAAAAATAGTATAGAAAAGCCAATTTAATAGGGAATCTAATTATATAGAAACAAAATAACTACGCTAAGAATTAGCATTTAAAATAAATAAATATTTATCAGTAAAACTAGAAATACTCCAAAAAATTTGTTAAATTTCAGATTTTAACGCCTACAACTTTGAATATTTTAAATAATGTTAAAAGTTTTGCATACGTTAGTGTAGACAATTTAATTAGCTTTCCATTGATACCAAAATTGATATTAAAGAACGTCATGTACTGCAAATAATCAGCTAATTGAATACCCCGTCGTTTCGAAATTTTGTCGAGACTCAAATACCGCCGATTTGGCCTACTAAAACCTGGCTACTCACGGAATTTGAAATAAAAAAAATGTATTATTTTGTTTATTTTTTATTAACTAACTGATATGATTAAGTAAAATGCATTATTTTCAATTTTCTTAAATTGAAATAATTAAAATTAAATATTTACAATGTGAGAATAAAAATATTGTTATTTTGTTATTAAAAAATAATTGAATTACTTACAAATTAATTTAAATAAATATTAACATACACATTATATTACATTAATAATCAATATGACATTAGAAAAAAGATGTCTTGGCCAAAAGGTGTCTTTTATTTATTTATTTCAATGAACAGAACAGATCAAATCCGTCTTGCGAGCTATGTACTCTTCAGCTTTGCATTGGGCATTCTTGGTGACTTTGGTTCTCCTGCTTATCTCTTCGGCGACGCTCGATGAAAGGTTGTGTCTGATTTCGTAGCGTCATTTTCTTGGTCGTTGTCATCTCAGTCACGTCACGAGTCAAAAAGCGTGGCGTTAGAGTGAGGTCTATCTGTCATGTCACATAATAAACTTACTCTTGACTTTTTCCCGTTTCATCAGCTCCAGATCTGAGTGAAATAAATAAATTTATATATTTTTTTAACTTTTTAAAGGGGCATTAAATAATTTATGTCACTATATAGTATAATTTATTTAAAAAAATAACCAACACATAGTTCAACGAAAAAATATATTAATTTAACTACTTGGTTCACGAGAAGCCACATTTATTTGTCTCATATTACAAATGGCCGAACATAGTTGGTTGAATTGTGTGAAACATTTTAATATATTTAAAAAATCTAAGTGTATTTCCTCCAACAAATGTAAAGACTGGCTTATTTATTAAATATATGATCTAAAAAACCAACATTACACTAAAAATATCCTTTTATCGAGATAAGTATCAACGGTTTTTTAAATACTATTTTGGGTTAGCTTCGATCAATTTTCGGAAGACTTTTTTGTTAAAAAAAATTGATTAATCTAACAATAAATAACTGAAATATGAAAACATTTATGTTATAGATCATTTTGATGTATAAAACACAGAAATAAAATACTTACGACATATTTAAATTCAACAAAAACCGAAGCACTTCTCAAAACGCACACACTTTTCATGGGTCGCACTCAATTACGTATTTCTGAAATTAATTTTGAAGTTTGTTGACGCTTCTCAACAACTTTGACAATACCATGATACCATGGTCTGAATTAAATGATTTATTATTATTATTATTAATACCAGAACGTCACTTACGTTCTAAACTAGAGCTCAGATTAATTTCGTACCGGCACGTTCGTTCGTTAATTAGAAAATAAGCATATAGTAACGGACGGGCGGGAAAATTTTATTGGTAGCTATAGCCAAAAAGCATACAATCACTACGTTCTAAGAGACCCCACTGAACGAATGAATGAGCTAAGAACAGGAGGCTACCAATTCTACTGCCAATATTTTAATAAAAAAGTATGGCCAACTTTAGGAAAATACTAGGGATGTGGTGTTCATTATCGATAGTTAGTGATGTTCACGGTCGATAAAAGATTCGATAAATAGCAGGTACAGGGAAAAATTTATAAAAGAACTACAAAAAAAAAACCAATAATTATAAACATTTTACTGAAGCACATGGTATTTTTACTTAAACCTATTTAAGAAACAATAAACGTGATAAGAAAAGTGATGCGATGAAAAAAATGTGACATTCCTAAATTATTAATTACAGCAATAAGATATTTTGAAAGCATTTTTTTTACAATGTTAAGCATGCATTATTGTAATTAAATATGTTGTATATTATCCATTCTCCTTGTTTAATTCATATTCATTATTCTTGCGGTAAAGTTTATAAAAAAATATAATAAAAAAATATTACAGTAACCTAGTTAGAGTTATTGTGTACTATACTTTAACAAAAAGTAAATGCATAATATTTATAACAACAATATACAATATTTAAAGAAAAAAGTTATTGAAGATTCATAAAGACTAGTCAAACTGTTACGTATTGCTGTTATTTATATAGGGTTAAACAAAGTATATCAGAAAATATTTTGTTACAATTTTGCTACTTGAACAGCATTATGTTTTAGAAAGGCTAACACCAGTCGAGTAATTAATTATAAATATTTTACCTTTATTAAGTCAACATACAATCTTTATATCTTTATGTTTAAATAAAATATAGAAAAATAGTTAATAAAGAATATAAGCTATATTATCAATTATACAATATCAAACAATAAAAAAAGCTTTCCGAAACAGTACAATTTTACGTATTTTAAGTTCTCAGGAATAAAAATAATTATACCTATATATAAAATACTTCTGAGTAAAGAGGATAAAATCTTATTACTAAGAGAATGCCTCTATACCTAGTCTCTTATTAATGACTTGCTAGTGAAGCTTATCTTATGTAAGTTATTACTATTTTGAAAATGGTGAAATATTTGCAATCGCTCTATTTTTTTATTGAGTCGATCTGTATTCAACCAATACTTTGACAATGCGAAAATTAAAGATTTTTTTTCGTATGTATTTCAACAGACACGTGCAATAAGTAATATTTTTTCCAAAGTGAAAAAGCTTAAATAATTAATATTTTTAGGCACTTTATTATAAAAGCTTACAAATTGACCAACGAATGACATGACAATGCATTTGACGATTTGAATTTGGTGTAGGTATAAAAAAATCATTATTCAAAATGCTTTAGCTTGCCAGCTAACCTAAATCCTCGGTTTCTGGAGATTTGAAAATGACTACTAGTGTGGTGTGTGTAGCGCACACACATTTATGTATTTGAAAAACGCTTACGCGTTACTTTTTAGTATTAAGTTAGATTTAAGTAAATTGAGGCAGTATGTAATAGGACTCTAAGGAAGAACGACAAATAAAGAAACCTCTAACTTCATCATGTGATTTCTATTCAAGAACCCCTACAGAATTAGTCGATATACGATACCTACAACTAAACACCTAAACAGAATATTACACTAGCTTTATACACGATTTGAAAGTGACTACTAGCTTTTTTATTTTTAAACCTACAAAATAAATAGTTTGTGGGCAGGATTTGTGGGTGATTGCTGTCCCGATGAAAATGTGACTTATGTTGAAAGGCTGTGGGGCGTTGTTGTTTTTTCCGAAAAATTGTTTCCAAATGCAATCATTTTATGTAGTTGCTCCACTGTAATATGCTTCTTATAAACATAGATCTTCCTCACGAACTCCTCACTGTAAATTGCTTTTATTCACTAAGGCAACTGCAATCAAAAATAAATATTCTTATTGTTAAATCATTAAAAGAGTTCATTTGAGTGTTTTACTTCAAAAGAAAACATATACCCTTGAGAAGATTGAAAATTAAAAATAAAAATGAAAAATGTTTTATTTACTTTTTACTAAAATCCTTATAAAATAAGTGGCAAGTGAACCCCTTTAAATACTGGATGTTTTTGTTGGGAGACACCGCTCTTCCGTAACATAAAATAAAACATGAACAGATATAATAGATTACTTAACAGCTATCATCTAAGAATTAGATAAATACCTACATAAACTGTGTTTTAATAACTCCACACAACTCTTCCCACACATTTGATAATATAATTTGAGATGTTAATAGAATTTGTCTTGAAAGGGTGTCGTGAAAGGCGTTTCTGGCTAGCGACCACTCTTCTGCCGCTAAATATCATCGCTCCTTCGGTGATGTGTTCCGGAAATATTTTATGAAGTGCCAGGTCCTATCAAACCCGTGTGCTTTCATCAGTGTGCATCAGGTGAGATGAGGTCAAACGCGGTGTCAATCACCAATAAAGAGCTCATATTACTCATCCCTAGATAGAAACAAAATTATGAATATAGCGTCTAGAAGAGAAGTTAATTTTGTATGTTTAATTTTGTCAGTGGTGGCCTTTGGCCAAAATATCTTTATGATAATGAAATGGCTTTATTTACATACCACTTAGCATCCGCTGGAAACGTGGGTTATAATAATACACCAGAGCCAGGTTTCTTTTGAAGTTTACAGATTTCGCATCTCCAAAATCCATGAGATATCTAGGTCCTAGGAACACGATTCATGATATCAGTTATTTTCAATGTAGCTGTAAATTTTATTGTGTTGTATAACATATAATAATCAACGAATGCAGAGCATCAAAAAACCGACTTCACGTCAAAGCTTTGGCTAATGTATAAGGTCGTCAAGGTAAATGTTCTCCGTACCTATACCAACATATGTTTGTCACGAGCGACTGACCACGGGCTCTGCAAAGACACCGAAACGTCGAGTTAAAATGTAAAATATAAATTATACGCGTTTAATCCGGTTAAAAAGTAGTTTTATTTAAATTATGAATCGTGAAAACTTAAGACAATACGATGATCGATGTGTTCCAGGCAGAAATATATCGTCTACGACCTGTGCAAAGGTTCGCGATGGTACTTAGTATATAAAAATTACCTGTAACTAAAAACAATCTTCTTGCATGGGTTCTTACATCTTTATTGATGAATTGAAAAATTTTAGTTCTTCTTCTTTTGGTTTCATGGCAACCAGCTAAAATTTAGTTATTTTTAAAACAATTTATTTTTATAATAATTTATTTATAATTAAATTCATTTAGACATCAATTGACAAATTGTCATCGTCTCATTTTGACAATTTCAAATATCTAATAGACTAGACAAAACTGTTTTTTTTTACTGTCAAACGTCTTTATAGGCCTTTCGATACACATTGCGATTCTAGCACGACTTCCGAGTGCCAACCTTATAGCAGAATCATCCGCTATACATTTACAAAGTTTAAAGACTTCATCCCGAATATCAGAATAACCTATTCAAAATAAAACCTTATTTCAATCAGTTAAGATATAGAATTGCAAATATGCGGTCACAGTTGGATCGCAGGCGGGCAAGGGTTGTGTCTGAACCCTGGTTATAGCTACCACGGACGTATCAGGCTATTTTTTTTTTGGTAGCTATAGCTACCACGGACAGTTGACCGGATACATCACAAATTAATAAATATTTGACAGATACTTCTGTAAAATGTTTGTTGTTTGCTGATGATATTGTTGTATATACTATAAATAAAAATGTAAATAGTGCTGTTAGACTTTTGAACAATGGATTAACTCAAATTCATAAATTTTATAGTGACCTTAAACTAGATATTAATGTTAATAAGAGTGGTACTATACTTTTTAGCAAAAAAGATTGTTATCAAAACGAGATTGCTCCAATTAAATACAACTGTAATCCATTAAGTTGGTTTTCAGAAAAGAAATTTCTAGGGATATATTTAGATACAAAATTAAAATTTGAAAAACACATCAATTATATTATTAAAAATGCATCTAAGGGACTTAATATTTTACGATCCTTGGCTGGTGTTCATTGGGGATCAGATCCAAAAGTACTATCGATGCTATATAAAAGTATTGTTAGAAGTCACTTTGATTACAGCTGTTTGGCATATATGAACACTAATGTTTGTCAACTTAGAAAGTTGGATGTTATTCAGAACAAAGCTTTAAGAATAATAACAGGAGCTATGTGCTCCACTCCAATAAATGCTATGGAATCAGAAACTGGTATAATTCCACTCAAACTAAGACGTTTACAAATTGCTAACAACTTCAGTACCAAATTGTTGGCTACTAACAATATTTTTGTTTTAAATAGAATTTTACCTAATGAAGACCTTCCTCAAAGTCTGTTAAATAATATACAAATCACAGCAGAACAACTGTTATCTGAACATATCCCAGAAATTTTAACCATAACCCTAAATTTAAAAACCTTATTTAAAAATATGTACATATCACATACTTTACCCATATATAATGTTGATTTTAAATGTTATACAGATAATTTAATGTTTGTTGATACAGAGAGCATTAACAATCAATTTGAGTTCTCACAATATGTAAATAGTCAACCTAATACCTATAAATTGTACACAGATGGTTCTAAAGACACCAATAAAGTCACTGCAGCATACTATGACCCACAAGTAAAACAAACTAAATGCTTTAACTTGGATCCACAATGTTCAATATTTGCAGCTGAATGTTATGCAATTTATAGAGCATTGATATATGTAAATAGTGTAAATAGTTCTGAATTTTTAGTGATTTCAGATAGCAAAAGTGGTTTATTATCTCTAAGTAATATTTCCATTAAATATAAGTCAAATTATATTTTGTTTAACATAAGAACAGCAATACTTGTATTACATAGTAAAGGCAAAAATGTTAGATTTAAATGGGTCCCTTCGCACAGCAATATCACTGGTAATGAAGTTGTGGATAAGGCCACTCGAGGAATTTATGATGAAGATCACACCATGCTGTTAAAAGTTCCTTTCACTGATTATCATGAACAACTGGAAAAAACAATGAAAACATTATGGCACAAATATTGGAAAATTATAAGTAAAAATAAAGGAAAATGGTACAGTAAAATTCAAGACACCCCGCCGCACATACCTTGGTATCATAAAAATAAAGATGCAAATTGCAGAAATTTCATCACAACCATTAATCGCCTTAGATTCGGCCATTGTAGAACTCCAGCTCATTTAGCAAGACTTAAGATAATTCCTGAATCAGAAAGAAATTGCAAACATTGTACAAGTGGTGAGATCTTTGACCTCGAACACATGATCATGAAATGTCAAAAATTTAATATACAGCGATTGACATTGGCGTCTGAGTTACAAGAAGTTTCAAGTGATGAAGTGCCGCTACAAATACAAGAACTTTTAGCTAAACCAATATTTTTCAAAAGTTTATATAAATTTATAGTTAACAGTGTTGAGAAAATTTAATTAATGTTATTTTATAAATAAGATAGGCTTAAGGACCTGTATCCATGCCGTTAATAAATTTATATAAAAAAAAAAAAAAAAATCAACTATCATAGATTTGTGTATGTGTGCGTGATGTGTGTACATACACGAAAGTGATCATGCCCTGACAGTGTACGTACGTACAAATACGTACATCTATCTTTCTAACATCTCACTCAGTGATTGTATTGTATGCTTTTTGACCAGTTTTTTGACTTTGATACTACGTTACGACATGGTTACGACAGAAAAGTTCGTTCGTTCGTTCATTCAGTCAATCAAAAGACATCTGTCACTGTCAGTCAGCATCCAGTTATACATGTATTATCTATGGTCAACATCTAAAATCTAATAGCCGGTGCTAGATTCAACTTCCTACCAATCCTTTAAATAAATAAATAAATATTTCTGACACTCGCACAACATTATCTAGCCCCCAAGTTAAATTAAATAGTTGGAATCTTCAAAAGTTCAAAATAGTAAAGAACTTCGTTTGATACAAAGTGCAATATTAAGATAAATAGGGACTGCCTTACATATCTACAAGATGTGCGTTGAAAATATTTAACGAAAATTGTATACCTACTAAAGATATCAAATCGAAAACAAGGTATGCTCCTTTTCATAAAAGAAGTCCCGTGAATTGAGCGATAATACACCCTATGTGTTTGACATAAGAGCAATGCACGGTCCATCTTTTATGAAAACGACTTTATCAACAACCGTGTAATATAATTCCTTACCTTGTATGTATGTACCACTGAGAAAGTATGGTATGTATTATGATGGCGTTTGATAGATGGCGTTTGATATTTTTCAACATTTGATAGGTTTCATTGATTTTTAAGTACCGTAAAACTGTGGTCCAGATTTTACACATTTTTATTGTCTTAGGTACTTGAATTAATTTACAAATATAATATCTGTTGACGTTTTTATATTAAGTTAAGCGTAGTCATTAAGCACCTACATATGTAGTCAAAGGTATTTTTACCCACGACGGAACGGAGACGGTATATGCGTTTGGGGTGAGAGGGTGTTTGTGCAAACCAATATTACCATTTATCTCCAGAACCACTGGTCCGATTTTAATGCAGTTTTCAGTAATCGCTTTGGATTTGATTGGTATAATGTTCTTAAATAGGTTTAGCGGTAACAACTCACCAGGGGGCGCTGCAGTAAACATTTGTTTGTAAAAGTCAATGTTACCGTTTATCTGCAAAACCATTGGTCCGAAATAAATGCTGTTTTCAGTGATCGCTTTAGATTTGATTAGCGCATGTTCTGAGATAGGTGTTACGGTAACAACTCACCAGGGAGCGCTGCAGTAAATATTTGTTTGCAAACCATTGGTCCGATTTGAATGCAGTTTTCAATTATCGCTTTGGATTTGATTGGTATAATGTTCTTAAATAGGTTTAACGGTAACAACTCATCAGAGGGCACTGCAGTAAACATTTGTTTGTAATCGGACCAGTGGTTTTGAAGAATGGTAACATTGGTTTGTGTAGTGGGTTTCTACAGTGATGTGATGAGTGAGAGATGAGGGATGGTAAGAAACAAACCCAAAGATAGTCGATCTAACACTGAACTTTATTCATTATTTAATCTTAAAGGTAAACTATAAATATAAGCATAAATTTGTAAGTTATTAGTAAGCGTTATAATAACCTACATTAAAAGTCGATTACTTGACATTTCAAGTGGCATCATAACCTAGTAACATAGAGACCTATTGTACAGCTGCTTCCCTGTACATTCTGCCCACTCAAAAGAAATGGATATAAGACAAGGTTAAATTATCACAACATAAAATTTTACAAGAAATCAACATACTTAAACAAACTTAATTGAAATTGAAAACTTATGTATTTTACACGACATATTATTCTAAAATCTTAAATATTTCATTATCTCTATTCTAAGTTTAAACTATATTCGTAGCCGGGATATCCAATCGTACGGCTCGCGGACGGGGTAGGTACTGCATAAGTGGCCGTCGCCTGTCCGTCGCTGGTCGCGATCACCGCCATCTGGATCGGAGGTTCAGTAGAGCTCGGCGTTCTCATTTCCAGGGCTCTCTTGCTTTTGCGCCGTCGCATGACTAAGCAAACGGCTCCAGTGACTATTATCAGTCCCAATATGCTATAGAGAACTGAATATTGATGAACATCGTGTACGCTGAGGGTGACACCTTCTTGCTCTTTGATGTAGTTTATCTGGTTTGCATACGGCGCCATGTTTCCTGGTGATCTTCTGGATTAGGTAGTTGAAAGATTGGAGTATAAAGTGAGGAGTTTAATATCGACATCTCTGGCAATATAGGAATCTCACCTTGAACCTGGGCGCGGCTCAAATAGTTATTGTGACCTATAATAGAGAACGTGTCACTCTTTATAATACAGCCTGGTCCTATGTCTAGAAGGCCGTTTCCAGTCAATGACTTTATAACCATTCCAACGTCAGGGCAAAATATGCGCACTACGCATTTCCCACAGCAAGTGAATAACCACCTGTTATCGCGGTGTAATTTGATCCATCGCTCGTGGCACGGCGTCGTCTTTGCGCTACACATTGTTTTGTTATGAATGCTCACGTTACAAATTGAATGAGTTAATTGTAATTAATTAATAGGTTTATTTATAGAGCATAATATTGTGTTTTTTTTTGTACACAGCGCTGAACATCTGTTTCTGTTAGAGTAAGCAGCAAGTCCTTTTGTAGGTTGTATGCAATGTACGGGAAACTAAATTCGAACGAAATTGAAGTTTGAGGTAGGCTGATAACCTTGTCCAACTCGAAAGCCTCCTTGTTTACACTGGTTATCGTGACGTCGTCGGGCAGTGATGACGTTAACAGTAGTCGATGAGTTCGCGTCACGTAAAGGTGGTTGAGGGTATTCATCTTTTACGGGTAGCATTGATAGCTTCGTAATAGGCCTCATTAAGATCCCATTTTTCGTTTTTATGGATACAACTCGAACGTATCCATCCTTATTAGGGTGTACATCCACTACTCTGCCCATCGACCATTTACCTGGGGGCAGGTTTTCCTCCTTTATCAAAACGATGTCATCGATTTCGATGTTTTTTGTGGGTGTCCTCCACTTAGTTCGAACTTGCAATTGTTGTAAATAATCAATAGACCATTTCTTCCAAAATTGTTTGTTTATATCTTGCATCATCTGCCATCTGGTGGCCAAGCTCATGTGACCGGGGTCCGTCTGTGGTCTGGATACTAGTGGGCCACCAATAATGAAGTGTCCTGGAGATAGATATTCATCATCTGGGCTTTCACTCAAAGCAATTAGAGGCCGATAGTTAAGGCAGGCTTCAATTTGATGAAGTATCGTAATAAACTCTTCATACGTGAGTTTCTGCTCGCCGATTACTCTCTTAAGGTGGTATTTGAAGCTTTTAACTGCCGCTTCCCATAATCCTCCTGCAGATGGGTTAGCTGGAGCGTTAAAATGCCACCGAATATCGTAGTCTCCGATACTGTTAAGAGCGTGAACATCGAGAGTTTGAATTATCTCAGCGTACTCTTTCTTCAATAGTTTGCTAGCTCCGATGAAATTTCGTCCCTGATCGCTATACATATGTTTTGGAGCTCCTCTTCTAGCACAAAAACGTCTGAACGCGGCTAGGAATCCCGGCGTAGAGAGATCAGAAACCAACTCTAAGTGAACTGCCTTTGTTGATAGGCATACGAACACTGCTACATAACCCTTATGGGTTCGCACGCCGCGGCCTTTGTTGGCTCTGATGTCAAAATGTCCGGTGAAATCAACCCCGGTATGAGTGAACGGGCGTGAAGGAGTGACACGGGGCTCTGGTAGATCGGCCATAAATTGTGTTCTTTTCTCTTCTCTGTAGCGCCGACAAGTCACGCACTTCCGGAGTTCCCTTTTTACAGAACGAAGACCGCTGATTATCCAGTATTTCTCTCGAATATACGATAACGTTAAGCTCGGTCCACCGTGTAGCGTGACAGAGTGAGCTTGATTTATTACGAGTTCGGTGAGCTTGCTGTTACTAGGTAAAATAATAGGGTGCTTAGCAGATTGACTGAGCATGGAGTTATTCAATCGCCCTCCGACTTTCAGCAGATCATCCCTGGGGTCTATGTATGCACATAGACTCGCTAATTTACTTTCCCTTTTTAATTTTCCGTGTGCCTTCAAATAAAATAAATCGTCTTCAAACTCGATAGATTGCGTAGCCTTGATAATCAAATTAAGCGAAGTTTGCATTTCAGAGGCTGTTAAATGGTTAAGTTGTGTAGTCTTTTTATTATGCAACCACTGCACAAAACGTGATAGCCAGCATATTGTTGTTGTTATACGTCGAATTGAACTACATTCATTTAGTAGTTTTATAAATAGCTGATTTTTATAACATACTACTGCATTCACGTGGATTTTCTTTGTTTCTATTAGTGGTACTTCATATTTATTTTTAATGATCCTGTTTGGATCTAATGTCGGTAGCCATGACGGTCCACGCCACCACAAGGAATGCTGAGCCAGTTGTGACGAAGTGAGACCCCTGGTAGCGCAGTCTGCAGCGTTTTCTTCAGATCGGACGTGATGCCAAGACGATGATGGGATGATGCTAAGTATTGTGCGAACTCTGTTGGCCACAAACTGTTTCCATCTATTGACATCTCCATGAAGCCAACCAAGCACCACCATGGAATCGGTCCACGCGTAGACCTGAGTATTTTGTTTAAAGGTTTCTTTTACTTTCTTAATGAGGCGTGATAGTAAAAGCGCTCCACAAAGCTCTAGTTTTGGAAGAGTCAATTTATTTTTAAAAGGTGCTAGCTTTGTTTTTGCGATCACTAGTGTTGATGTGGATTCGCCGTAAGGATTTTTTGTGACTACGTAAATTACACAACTGTATCCTTTCTCAGATGCATCAGAAAAGCCATGAATAATATAGTCTTTACCACCCAAGTAGCGTGGGATTTTGAATGTATTTATCTTTTGCATGTCATTTCTTAGTCGAATCCACTCTTTGTTAATATTTTCAGTAAGTGGTTTATCCCAATCAGCTGTTTCTTCTGTCCACGTACGTTGAAATAATAACTTAGCCCTTATCGTGATCGGAGAAAGCCAACCCAAGGGATCAAATATCTTCGATATTTTTGATAATAGTTGACGTTTAGTAATAATAGCGTCCCCTGTGTCATCTTCGAATTTATTTTGAAAAGAGAAAGAGTCGGATGAGGGGTTCCACTGTAGCCCCAATGTCTTCCGATCTTCAGAACACTTAAAGTGGAGGGGCATGTCACGCTGGTCAGCCGATAGATCCTTTGTGAGTTCATCGGAGTTACTAGACCATTTGCGTATGTTCATTCCAGCTCATGCTAGTATCTCTATAATTTCTTGTTGTAGTCTTTTGGCTTCGGAGATTTTATCACAACCTGCCAACAGATCATCCATATAAAACGACGTCATCAAGGTCACAGCAGCTAAGGGAAACTTGTGTGCGTCGTCCATAGCCAACTGCCTCAAAGTACGCATAGCAAGATAAGGTGCTGCCTTTGTCCCGAAACTGATTGTTCGGAGTTGGTATTCTGTCAAAGATACTTCCTGCGAGTTTCTCCATACGATTTTTTGAAGTTTTTGATCGGACTCTCTCAAAAAAAATCTGCAAAACATGCGTTCAATATCTGCTGTTATGACGTACTTGTGTTGCCGCCATACTAAGATGAGATGCTGGAGATCCTTTTGAAGGTTAGGACCCCGTTTCATCAAATCATTAAGACTATAGCCACTGGACGTTTTTGACGATGCATTAAAAACTGTTCTCAGTTTTGTTGTCGTGGACTCATGTTTCAACACGCCGTGATGAGGGAGATAGTACGATGGTTCACCCTTTTGTTTTGCTGGAACCATGTAACCCTGTTGTTCATAGCTTTGCATAAAATCTTTATATGCTGTGGCATATTCTTCATTTTTATGCAGCTTTTTCTCCAAGTTATAGAACTGTGCGACGGCCTTAGCTCGCGATATACCGAGTTTCTTTTCGAATCCAGGATTCATCGGGAGCGCGACCTCGTACCTTCCGGTTTCTAAGCGCTTCGTTGTAGACTTATACAGCTGTTCACAGTATAGCTCATCTTGCGTTAACTCGGAGTTCGATTCGCTTATCTCTTCTAGCTCCCAATATTGAGATATGGCTGATAAGTCATTAATAACAACGTGACACTTAAACGTTTTCACATTGCCTGATAAGATCCAACCCAGCCTCGTCTGTTGGGCGATGGGTGCCATGTTAGGACCCTTTATGAGACCGCTCATGATTATATCGGAGTATATACTGGCATCTAGTAGCAGGTCTATGGGTCGGGAGACGTTATATTCAGGATCTGCCAGTTGTATGTGCTGCAAATGCGGCCAGGACTGTTTACTGAAAGTCATATTAGGTAAAAAGTTGTTTATGACGTTATTTATGACTAATGCTTGTGTTGTAAAGTCGTAGTCTTCATAAACCGACTGACATTCCAGGACAACAACTCCTTTCCCTTGCTTATTTCCATTCCCGATTCCGGATACGGATGCGTGATACCGCTGCCGAGGCAACCCTAATATCTGGGCGGCATTTTCAGATATAAGGGATATCTGTGAGCCCTGATCTAAGAGCGCCCTCATGGTAACATGGGTTCCATCGGCTGCCTTGACCTTGATTGACAAGGTCGTTAACAAGATCTCTTCGTTATCCGCAGCGACATGGTTAACGCAAAGGTCTCGGTTGTTATGTTGTCGTGACGTTATTTGAGGTTTCTGTGTTATTGGGGCGGTTGGAGAAACTGATGAATGTGCAGTCTCATTCGGTTGCTTTACATTGTTTAAATTCGCATACGCTTCATGTAACATTGTGTTATGGCCTTTTTCACAAACTCTGCATTTTTTCGTCGATGTACATATATTATCGTTGTGTGAGTATAAACAATTGTTGCATACACTCAATTTTATGACGGTCATCAGTCTGTCGTCTGAACTCAATTTATAGAATTTGCTGCATTTGTACAATAGATGACCTTTGTTACAAAGTGGGCACCTTGTAGTACAAGTGGCGGCAGCTTGATATTCTCGATTTTGAGGTTTTCCAAAACGATGACCCCCAAGTCGTGGTTGAAGATGTTTAAACGGCTTGCTATTAACGGTTTTATGTAGATCAGACTTGTAAAAAGGTGCCATAATCTCTTTATCTTTCTTGCTTATGGGCTCCAAAGCATTGAATTTGTCTTCGAGAAAATTCATAAGTTCAGATAGCGACGGTAAATCCCGTGGAGACTTTCGCGCTTCCTTGTAGTTGCTGTACGTCTCACTATCTAATTTTTTGGCAATGAGATGTACTAATAACGGGTCCCAGGTACTTGTATCTATACCTAGATTCTGTATCGCAAAGATGCACTCTCTAGTCGTGTCATAGAGTCGTCTTATCTCATGTGCCGATTGCTTATGCGCGACAGGTTGATTTATAAATATTTCAATCTGCTTAGTAAACAACAGTTGAGGGTTATTATATCTGTGAGTTATAATCTCCCATGCTGTTTCATAGTTTTCGGTTGAAATGTGTAAGTGCTGAATTAGTCGCTCAGCATCTCCTCTCAGCCGTCCTTTCAAATGTTGCATTTTTTGTGCGTTGGTCAGGCTGTTGTTATTATGTATGGTCTCTACAAAGAGGTCATAGAATGTAGGCCACTGAGTGTATTTCTCCGTGAATATTGGGATGTCGACGTGTGGGGTTGCTTGTTGAAGATGCGCCGTAGAGGCTAGCTGGAGGTTAAGGGCTCTTTTCACCTCCTTGAATGATTTTTCGTACTTGAGGAACTCTTCATCATAATTGTAATCGGAGCCTTGTAAAATATTGTCAATCTTGAGGTGCAGAGCGTCGATTGCATTCCACCGTGTTTGGATGCTGCGTAGCTCATCTTCGAGTTCCCATTTGTCACGCATCTCATCAACTTTTAAGCTGTTTACTTGCCGTAGATACGCTCTAAAGTTGGTTCGTTGTAGGGATAGCAGCTCAGCTACCGGCCCTTGGAGTGTTGTTATTGGCGTCGGGGGTATAGGTCGCCCTCTCGACGTAGAAGCCTCTCTCTGATCGGAATCTGACTGAATCCTAGACTTTTCTTCTCGTCTGGTTGGAGTTAGTTGAAAGGTTTCGATTATTGGAGCAAATGACGCGATTTTGTTACGCACTGCATCAAAGTATACTCTTGCTTGTTGAAACTGGTTTTCAATGAAATAAGGTTCTTTGTCATTCTCAAAGTCGGATAATTTATGGTTGTTGACTTGGAACTCTCCCCATAGTCTGTCAATTGAGTCGAGTCTTTCATCCAAGTATGTACGAGTCTTCCGGCTTTGAGAATCTTTACTGAAGTTTCTTTCTACCTTCTTGATAGCTTCAATGATTTCTTGTTGTCGCTGAAGAAGGCTCTCCATTTTGATCACGTGTGTAGCGTTAAACCTCTTAGGAAGCAGAGAGTTTATGTAGGTACGCTGGACGTCACTTGAGCTTTATGTAACTGATATGTCACTCGATAAATACTGATCTTTTTCTCAGTATATATGGATACGCAGTGGTCAATTTTACTCTATGTCTTCGTGAACCCAGCACGACTTTTCGCACCTTCTCAATTTTAACTGGGGGATCTCGCTTGTGAGAAGCCAGTAAAACCGATTCGCATTCGTACGGATCCACTAAGAACACAAAGTAGTGTAAGCGTTAATCCACTGTGTCTTGCTGTACATACCCCAAATGTTCGATGGAGTTTCACAGGTTCGACGTAGTTCACGGTAGTCTTCGATTGTGGTTTTAAGTCGCGGCTTCGTTGAGAGACAGGGGCAGGTTCTGGTCTTCATTAACTTGTCTTGTCCGTTCACTCGACGAATAGTCTATAGTACGACTGTATTTCTTGCAGCTGATGGCAAGTAGTTGACTGGATATCTCGCCGTCGAATGTTTTCCAGGTGAATATCCTTCCTTGCGGTCCCGGAGTTCCAGGTAATCACTCTCTCTAAATTGTTGTTATGCGCCTTCTCAATTTTGACTGGGGGATCTCGCTGGTGAGAAGCCAGTAAAACCGAATCGCCAACAATGTTCGAAAGAAATAATTACCAGAAACTTAGTCAAGTGGGACTGCTGGTACTGTTCGCTCGAAGGACCAATTACTGTATTCTTCGATTATGACGATCATTTACTTCGATGCTCGAAGGGCCAATTACTGTAGTCTTCATATAATCGGCTCGAAGGACCATTACTGTATTCTTCGATTATGACGATCATTTACTTCGATGCTCGAAGGGCCAATTACTGTAGTCTTCATATAATCGGCTCGAAGGACCATTTACTGTAGTGGGTTTCTACAGTGATGTGATGAGTGAGAGATGAGGGATGGTAAGAAACAAACCCAAAGATAGTCGATCTAACACTGAACTTTATTCATTATTTAATCTTAAAGGTAAACTATAAATATAAGCATAAATTTGTAAGTTATTAGTAAGCGTTATAATAACCTACATTAAAAGTCGATTACTTGACATTTCAAGTGGCATCATAACCTAGTAACATAGAGACCTATTGTACAGCTGCTTCCCTGTACAGTTTGCACAAACCATTCTACGTAATATGATATCGAGTTACGTTACAACAAAGCCCCAGCAAAGTTGAACCACCAGCAAAGTTGAGCCACCACCAAAGTTGAGTTGTAAATACTTATTATAATACTTCACTATGTATTTAAATAAACTACATGAGTTTTCCAGATGTGGTGGGGACATTAGAGGGCTGATGAGGAACGAGGTGTTGTGTAATGTAATGTATGGTACCTATATTATGCTCTTTAAAAAGTTTGAAATAAAAAACAAAATAAAAATTTTGAAAAACCCACGACGCGACGGTTAAAAAGTAGTTGAAAAAGAATAAAATAATTTAAAATCCCCCGACTGAAATGATTTATGTGACGAGAGATAATTAACGTGAAAAGCTTTTTTAAAAGTTCACTTGATCTCACACAGAGTCGGTCATATTATGAACAACATACTATTCGTTTTCATAGCACTTCCCTACGCTTACCTATTCGGTTCTCCGGTTCTACCGGTTCTACCTATATTACCTATTCGGTACCTAACAGGTATTCAACTCCCTATGAACTTTATAAGAAGAGCGAGAAAATCCGTCGAGGGCTGCCATCAATATTTTAAATTTCAATATAAAACTACAAAACGAATTCATTCAATGTTCAGTCAATTATTTTATTCTTTTTCAATTACTTTTTAATCGTCGCGTCGTGGGTTTTTCAAAATTTTTATTTTGTTTTTTATGAATCATATTATTACTATCATTGTATGGCATGTTGACAACTATGGCCCAGGTTAAAACGTATGGCAATAGTTGCTTATTACGATCAATTTTACCATAGTTGAGAGCTTTATTTTAAAGAATACTGAGTACTCTAACAAAAAAACACAAATTAGTTCCCTTCAATTTAAGTCCAATTGGGTATTTTTTATGTACTGTAACCAATACTAATAAACAAAAGTTTTCAACACTCACAAAGCCCGCGTAAACAAGTTCTTCTCGCGAATATCGAATGTAATGTCAATACATTCGATATTCGCGAGAAGAACTTGTTTACAGCGTAATCCATGGCGCCACCTGTCAAATGTAAGTAAAACTAATCTCTTCGTGCCTTAAGCAAACGAAATAGTACAAAACATTTAAAGTAGATGTCGTTTCCTACCGCAACAAAATGGTTTTTGTTCGTTGAGATCGGTGGTTCATAGTTGAGACCCTGGACCATAGTTGCGTAGTTTTACCAGTACTTATGTAAAAATAAAAGTTTAAATAGAAAATGACTATAGTTCGGCCGTTCAGAGAATGCGTTCCTGACACATCGCTATTGAACTGACGACGTAACTTTGTAATGGCGTTGCAGTTACGATAAAAAATATTTTTGCTGGTTGTTTACTGTTTTAACAATTGATGAGTATTAAAACAACATTATTATACCAATAATCAATGAGTTTTATAATTTTGTGCCAAACTGAGTGTCAAATAACTTGGTAAACAATATTTTTCAAAATCTATACTGCGCTATTACAAGGTTATGTCAAAGCTTTATATTTGTAGTGCTGTGCTAACAATAACAGGCTATAACAGTATTGTAATCTGTTCTTAAATAGGTATACTTTATGAAATAATACGTTTTGTTTTTCTTTTTAAGAATTTGAAAATAATGGACTATAAGATAACTTTTATTAAATTAAAAAATAAAACTATGACCAAACCGAATGCGCAACAAAAAGTTGGTTACAAGCAAAAGGCATTGACGCAAATATGCAGATGCTAAAAGCAGAGCTAATTAAATTAGAACAGTTAAAGAAAATAAAGTGGCAAATGTGCGATACGAAATCGATGAACTGGCTCTGGAGTACGGTCATCGCGTTCTAAGAATTCCATCGTATCATTGCCAATATAATGCGATTGAGCTAATCTGGGCTCAAATAAAAGGTTACGCCGCCCGCCACTATACTTCCCCCGCCATTCAGCACAAAAAAGATGATGACCCTATTTAAAGAAGCTTGCGGGGAAGTCACTAGAGATGACTGGGCAAAGGTTGTTGAAAGACTAAAAACCTGATTATGGAAAATTTTGACCGAGATATCAGGATTGATTCTGTTATTGATAATAAAATAATTATACATGTAGGCGAAGATGATGATGAAGACACTACCTCCTCAAGCGAATCGGAGTCTGGTTAATATTCTGTACGCACATTCAATTCAATGTACTTTATTGCATAGAAATACAGATTGTAACTTTGTAACAAAAAATAAATAAAACAATCTATACATATAATAAAATGGTAGGAAAGTCAAAACTGTACATTGAATATTTTTTTAAAAGAATACTTGGGGCATGATCTACAATCGAAACAGAAACAAAAAATATAGTTTTTAGAATTTTTGTCTGTTTGTCTGTTTGTCTTTCCGGGATAAACTCAAAAAGCACTGCATGGATTTACTTCAAATTTGGCATGAAGATAGTTAAGAAGTCGGGTCAACATATAGGCTACATATTATCACGCTAGCAGTGTTATAATCGTAGGTGCGTTTGGTTCTGCATAGCGTTCACGCAGACGACGTCGCGGGCAGCAGCTAGTTTTATTATATTTATATTACCTTTTTTTGGTTTCCACTTAAATTACTAAAATATAAATTTTAAATGATTCCGTCAATTTAAAACGAAAATAATCTTAAAAATAACGCGGCGTTTCATTTTGGAGGAACGGTAACGAACTCAGTGTTATGTTGTGCCCATCCATCACTAGTCGTGCGTGACTAACTGATAGGTGTCAGGAACGCATTCTCTGAACGCCGAACTATATTCATAATATAACGGCTAGTTCCAAGGGTACCTAATTTGTTTTTAACAGAATAAATGTTAACTTGATTTGCTCCGTGCTTTACTGATGGCGATGTTTCGTCACTACGTGATCAGTACTAGAACGAAGTGATTGTATGCTTTTTGATCAGTACCATTGCGGGAAAGTTTAAAAACGTCTTCTATATTTGTTTATTCTGTCATGTGTCAAATTTCATTTTCATTCATTCCGGATTCCTGAATTTCGTTCGTTCGTCACTTCGCGATTGTAAGCAAGCAAGTTCAATGTATCAAAATTTTCTCTGTCTTGTTTGACTGAATTCTTGTTAGTAAATCAAATATCTATCGGAAAATGACAAAAAACAAATAAAACAATTGTCTGATTAATACGGGGACTTATAAATTAGGTACAATGGACGTAGTTGGGCTCCTAAGTAATATTAATGATAAATCGGACATGTTTGCAGTGAAAACATGGACATCCGAATGGTCTGAAAACTTCCAAGAGAACCAAGTGAGTATTGATTTTCACTTTGCTGCAACAGTGTTTATCAATAATGTATTTTATCTACTTCTTGAAATAAACTCTAACTCCCCTGTTTTACATCAAACTTATTAGATAATCGTTAGTTTGTTTCTGGACGTCAATATCCTTGAGAACAATCTTATTTTTATAGATAAACGGTTTTTCTTTTGTTGTTCTTAATAAATTTATTTTTATTACTCACATACTATTTAGAATTATTGCACTGATATTGTTATACCCCACTGGCTTTGGGACCAGAATTTGTTGTACAGCCATAAAGGGTTTTAATTTCAACTTGAATTTATATTTTACTTATAGATGCAGTAACTAAAACAGTAAATTAAATTTTGTTTTTTTTTTTTCTGAGAGATTCTAACCCTTGTTTTTTTATTAGATTCAGTTCTTCAAACATAAAGCAGTTACCTTTATTTGGAACAACTGTCTTTAAATTCAATGGATTTGATTGCAACCAGCACAATTAAGCTACCTCTAAATACATGTAAAGTGTGTGGTAAGGTACTTACCGCATAATTTTTTCTTTAATTAATTATGTACACACATGGAAACTTAAATAAACAATCAGTTAAATTGACAACAATCTACAAAGGCAAGGCCTATTTCTTAAAAAAAATTGTTTTTTTTTTAAAGGCATACTTAATAAGTGTATTTTTTCTGTGGATAACTTTAGCATTAACTTGTAATTGGTTTATTTAGAAAATAAATAATAAAATTTTTTAAGTTCTATCAAATAGTTTCAACCATAAGTCATTTAAAAATAAGATATCAAAAACAGTACTAATAAAAACTGAATTTTTTGTACATGACCAGAAAGATAAGACTTATCATCACACAAGATTGTTTGCCCAAAAGAAAATAAGAAATTCCATATTATTATTATATTATAGGTACTATGTGAGCAGTCTGTCCACTCATCACTGCAAACTAAAAGATCTATTGTTTTAGTTCTCTTGTGCAGTTGATAAATAAAAATAACCTTGATTATGAATGTTTAGCCATTAGCAAATAATTAAAAAAATAAGAAATACACAGAAACAAAATATACATTAACCTACTGGTAGATCAGCTTTCAATCAGATTTGCTGTCATGTTCTCTGCCTATTTAATTTTTTTTTAAATATCAAATAGATTTAAGTGTTATTGTTAGATATTACAGATAGTAGTGCTACAGTAGGGATATGTTACAATTATCAGACAACAACCACTTTGATGATGGGGTAAACCGGTCTGCCTCAGACGCCAGTGGTTGCGGTTTCGATTCCCGCAAGGAACAAGAAAAAAAAATGTTCTGTGTCTGGGTGTTTATCTATTTACTAGCTTTATCCCGCAACTTCGTATGCGCTTAACTACCCTTCTCGTGGATATTTCAGAAACTATACAACCTGACACCCACTGAAAGAACCTTTATACCAAGTATCACACCCATGCACTCAAGGAATAAGTTTTTTTCTTACAAACTACAAATCATATATTTCCCGTGCCCATGGGAATTTTGGGAATATTTTGAAGAACCTTCATGCCAAGTATCACATCCGTACACTCAAGGAATAAGATTTTTCATAGAAACTAAAAAGTTCAACCACTTCCCGTGGGAATTTCGGGAATTCCTTCCATCCTTCCATAATACAAACAGACACTTATTGAGGAACCTTTATATCAAGTATCATATCCGTGCACTCAAGGGATGGGATTTTTTCATACAAACTAAAACATCATATATTTCCTGTTCCCGAGGGAATTTCGGGAATTCCTTTCATAACACAACCAGACACACATTGAAAAACCTTTACGCCAAGTTTCACATCGGTGCACTCAAGGAATAAGATTTTTCATACAAACTATAAAGTCCCATATTTCCTGTTCCCATGGGAATTCCGGGAATTCCTTCCTTAGTGCACCCCTATATCCCCTAAAGAATGTATGTTCCAAATTTCAGCTCTCTACGCAGCTACGCCCAGTAGTTACGGCTGTACGTTGTCTGTCAGTCACTCAGTCAGTAACGGAACAGTTTTATATATATTGATTGATATTCTAGGTTCCCTCCTTAGTTCGCTACACGGTATCCCATGCCCATAACACAAGCTATGCTTACTTTGGGGCCTTGTAGTTGGTGTGATTGTCTGGGGAGTTTATTTTTATCAGAACCTTGCTGAGATGTATTAATATGGGTGTGTCCAATGTCCATTACCTACAGTGTTGCATGTTTGTCCTTCCAGTGTTTGTCGTGACCACTGTGTTTTCATAACCTTCCGAATCAATGTGGATAGGGAGGTACTACAGTCTCATACTTTACAGGTCCACAATGATGGATATCATAATGCATAAAATAAAACGGGTGAAGTTCTCCCCTATATTATCTTTTATTTTATTATTGACTAAGGCCGCGTAACCTCAGTCTCACCTGATGGTTAGTGATGATGGGGTTGACGACGAAAGCACAGGGCTACGGAAAGAACTGGCTCTTCATAAAATATTGTCGGAACACATCACCCCCGGAGCGGTAATAGTTGGCGGCAGATTTTATATGAAGGGTGGTCGCTAGCCAATGAATCCCTGACGGGATTCTATTACCTAGCGGTGGTCACTCAGCTTGTGCAGGTGCGGTAGGGCTATTCAGAGCCTCTCCTACACCGGAAAAAAAAAGTCTGTGACTAAACCCCCGTTTCACCTCAATCTCACCTGATTGGAAGTGAGGAGGTCAAAGGTTTTAGAAATAATAAATATTACTGACACTCACACAACATTATCTAGCCCAAATTAAGTTTCTTAAAGAACTTGGGTTATGGATACTATATAACTAATATACTTAAGAAATATATAAACATACATATTGAATAAATACATATTTTTTATTAGAATAAAATTAAATTAACATATAAACATCCATGACTTGACGGCTCATATCTGTGTTCATCACACCGACTACAACAGCCGGTCGTCAAATGAACTGGCTCTTCACAAAATATTGCCAAAACACACCATCACTGGACCGTTTTTTTGGCAGTGGACCTTATACGAAGGGTGCGCGCCAGACAAGTGGATCCTGACGCGATTCAAACACCAAGGATCTCTTTTCATGACCTTCCGAAACAATGAGGATAAGTACGGGTCTAAGAGTATGGTCACCAACTGCTAGGCATAAAATGAAAAGGCTGAATATCTCCCCTTTATTGCCTACATTATGTGGAATAAATAAAAATAGTGGTAAAATAAAAATACCTAAGTACCTATTTTTAATTTTTTTTTCGACTAACAATTTCACGAACAAATTTCGCTTCACATCGCTTGTAATGGATGCTCGAGGAATGCGAATCAACTCGGCTCGTCTGACATGGATGCGTTTTCGCAATCTTACTTGCACAAGTAAGCGTTGCGTGGAAAGGATGTACGCACGCCCTAACGCCAAGGACCACAGTTTGAGTCCGCGTGTTAGTCCATAGTTAGATGTGAGTGTATGTGGTCGAGTGATTTGAAATGTTGCTAGTGGTAATGTTAAATTTTAAAACCTTTCATTTGTAGTATGGCTCGTCTTTTCGCGAAAGAGATGAACGTTTTAGCAAGTATACGCAGCGTTCTAAAAATTATGTTGAATATGAATTTTACTAGATATAAAAACACTTGTGTAAATATATCTTGCCAGACGTTGACACTTTTATGATATTTGCTGTTTCGGTAGGTAATGTCTATTATACTTAATTAATAATAACGCTATTATATGTATAAATAAATTCCTACGGTGTCAAAAAGTAACGAGCGTAAATCGCATGGAGGTGTTAATCTTGAAATAATTAAAATGTTCTTTAGTAAAATAATAGAGTTAAGCATATAAATCCAAGCTAAGATCTAAGAAGCATAAGATCTATTAGTATTCTGCCAAAAGTATGAACATAGAGCTTGGCTACGTATTATCTTATCGGGTTTTTTAACCGACTTCCAAAATTAGAAGGTTCTTCATTCGTGTGTATGTTTTTTAATCATTGTTACGCGATAATTTGATCAGCTTTGAATCGATTTTGACTAATATAAACGTCGAAGACCTTATAAGTACATCAGCCAAAGTTTTGACAAGGATTTAAAAATGTTATTGTAGTCGGTTTTTAATGCTCTGCGTTCGTTAGTTATCAGTACATCGCGTTTGGGGTAATTTCGCTGTGTTCAAATTCTTCAAGAATGTAAATGTTTATACTTATTGCCTCTCGTCGGTAGTCTTTTGCAAAACAGAGATAGGATTTGTATTTGAAAAATACATTGATATGTTTCGTGATTCTATTACAGTAGAATCCTTTTATTATGACTCCGCTTATATTGACCAACCGCTTAATATGACGTGTTTACACAGTGAAGTTTGGTTTTCATATAAATTACATAACTAAGTCGGATATAATGACTACGCCTATAGTGACATATCGCTTATTGTGACCCTTTTTTATCAAATTTTGTCCGCTTATAGTGACCGACCGTATGATTTCTAACACCTTTGGCAGTGTTCGGGAGAGACACGTTTTACCCAAAGACTTTCGGCGCGTGAAAGGCTTTTTTGATTTGAGTCTCAGTGCGTAGGTTTACTTATTGAGTCTACTTATTAATATCTGCTTTGATTTATCTCTATTTTATTCCTCTCTATTAAAATAAATCACATACTAACTTAAACAGTTTATTTATTCTTGCAGTACCTATGCTTTGTATGACGTCTGTTTAGTATGACTTGTTTCTTATTTCCCTTCGATGTCATTACGGACATTATAAACGGATTCCACTGTATGTTACTCATATGAGTATGCATTTTGTGTAGTAATAAATGAGGGTTACCCACGTGCTGGGCGACTATGTAAGTGTTTTAATTGATACATTTAAGGTTATTTGTATAAAACAAAAAAAAACCTTCATAGTTATCGCTCAGTGTAGGTTTGTAGTTATTAGCGATTTGTTATTTCTCACGCAAGGTCAGTTACACATAATTGGGGTTGTAAAATATGTTATATGCTATCTTCTGACATTTAAATATGAATTCCTGTATCAATTTCGTAATTTTACTATTCATCAGGAAATCACCTTGTCGATTCAGTTTCATAGCCTTAAACTTCAAATGAAGTCACGTTCAGAGCAGCTTTAGATTTCTTTTTGTAAGATGACAAAGCACTCGTTTCCGGTATCTATTGTGTTGTCAATATCATAGTGACCGTTGCTTTGGGAACAGTTTTATATCTAGTTTAACAGCAATTTTATTCAACTATTCAAAAGGTCATTTAATTCTGAAGAAAAAATGTCTTACTCCTGCCGCGATATGCGATCGTTTTGATAACCATTGAATATAGTACCTATCTAAAAGCTATGTTTTTAAATGGCATAGCCATTTCTCTTTTTTTTCTCATTTATCTGCAGTACAAAACATTGCAAAACTTGTTTACGAAGCCATGAAAAAGGGTTTCTTCTCGGTTTAAATTGTATTTTAGCTAAAAATACTTGCATTGAAATGTAGAGAATTAATAACCAGTAAGTACATTAACCCTAAAGGACGTCTTTTGTTTTTTTTTTTAAATATTGTATTGTATCTTCTACCGCAGAAATGGTTTTCTTTGATTAACATTCATGGTGATTTGTGAGGTATAGGTAAATGTAAATGTTACTTAAAATCTCTTTTTAAATTAACTGATATCACATCGCCTTGGAAGTAAGTTTATGCATAGATAACATAAACCAATTTTTCAAGTATTTAATCGTGTTGAGTAGACGATATGAATAAACACCTTGTCATTCTTGCTTAAGAAACAGATTTTTTTCATTTATTCACTTTTAAATTCCTATTCTTCTAAGTCTCATTATCGCTTGTATTATCAATAAGTTTACAAAGGCATTGATCTTAACTCAAGCATAGATTCATACACGTGCGTAGTTTAAAAGATCTATCATAATCGGATAGATAAAAATAAAGGTCGTTTTATATTGAATGTAACAAAAACATAGATATTATACACCTACCTAACATATATTTACGTATTATTGACGTAAATAAGACGTACACTATGTTTTTTAAGTTCAATCTGTCGCCAAATTGAAGTAAATTAAATATACATACAAGTTTACATCACTATTGTTTATTGCCATCTGTAGCCGTGACATAGTTTAGAGGCCAAAGTTTTAGAAAACTGGTTCAACAAGACCTTGGTATATGAGTTTAAATTTGTTTGTTTGAATCTTTTAAAGTAACCGTCGATTTGAAAATCCTAGAAATTTTAATATTTGGAATTAAGTAAAAAAAAAACATGTAAACATCCATATGACTTGATGGCTTAAATCCGCGTTCATCACATGGATATCTTGTCTAACCGGGATTCGAACTTGGCAAAGTTTCTATCTCTACACACCAGCCCAGTTAGCACGAACAATCCACGAAGAGTGAGCAAAACCTTGAAATTCCCACCTAAGAAATTCCTACCTAAGAAATTCCTACTTGTGAAATTCCATCCCCTCCCCTTGCGTTGCTAGTAGACAAATCTTATCTTCCTTTATTGGTGACTAAACCCGCGTGTGACCTCAATGTCACCTGATCGTAAATAAGGATGAGGTCCAAGATGACAGCATTTGGGTTCAGGCATGAACTGGCTCTTCGTAAAATACTGCCGGAATTCATCACCATCGGAGCGGTCTCATTTGGCGGCAGATTTTTTACAAAAAGAGTCACTCGGACTAGTTGCCGTACTTCCGAGGAAATGGTATCATAATCGGAGATAATACAGGGTTCGCATATAATAGTCAATTATACTCATGCTTCGTCCTCAGGATTAGATAAAGTATATTTGTAGTAACACGTTAGGTTTCGCCAGTTAATCACAATTTGAAAGAAAGAGACAGAGGAAAAAAAAATAGCTTAGTAACAGACAGGTAGCAACCCCCGCTCGAGAGTCCGGACCATAGGTTTATCATTCGCGTTTTTGTGCTTCGCCAGTTAACACGCGCCGTTCTTTTTATATTTTGTTCCCGTGTTTTTTCTTCAAAAAATTAAATAAATAAATAAAATGCCGAAGAGAGATCGCGAAAAGGATACTGACGAGTATTTGCAAAGGAAATTAAGAAAGATTGAGAAGAAATTGAAGAAAAGAAGTAGAAGACGTCGCATAAGCTCGTCAAGCAATACTCCTGACTTAGTCAACGCGTCATTACTTGAAGGTAGGTTGAAAAATATACATATCTTTTCATAGTGAATAGTTTAGAAGGACTATTTCCGTGAAATTACATTGTGATGTGTGCATTTCGAGGGAATGCTACCTTCATAAATATATTTATAGTTATACAACTACTTGTATAAAGTTTGTGCCATGTGTATAGTTCGAGGGGCTATTACCGGGCAAAAATGTTGACATTGTTACTCAAAATTCTAAATTTGTGAAAAGCAGTTATTGCTGATAAAATGGTAAAGTTATAAATTACCATCTTTTATGTACGCACTAACTACCCACTAGTCATTCGATAAATGGATATCGTTCATGACTATAGTCAAAATTCCTTGTTTTAATTAAATACGTACTTTCAGACGCTCAAGAAAGTCAGACATTAAATAATGAAGATGTAGAAAGTGCTCATATTTTTAATGAACACGAGGTGACCTCTGAAGTACTTACAAGTGAACAGGACGTGCTTCCTTCCACCTCACAACCACCTCTGGATGTTCCAGAACTGGACGATGAAATACTTTCACTTTTGGGCGAGGCCCCATCAAAAGATAAAAAATATGGTGCACCCATACAAAATGATTTGTCCATCCGATTAGAACATATATCTACAAGTGGCTTGTCAAAGGAAATAAAGAAAGAATTGTTAGAAAAATACCTGACGCCAAACAACTGCAAAAAAATTGAAGCCCCGATGTTAAATCCAGAGGTTAAGGCTGCCTTATCTGAGTGGTTGTTAAAAAAGGATAAGGCACTAGAAAATAAACAAAAGCAAATTTCTGCATCGATTTCGTGTTTAAGTCAAGCTCTAACTAAGGTGCTGGCTTCAGAACATAAAGACCCAGAAGTCTTAAAACTGCTGCTGGACGCATGTAAAATAATTTGTGACACGCAATACAACGAGTCGATTACCCGACGTAACTTTATTTGCAATAGCATAAAAAAGGAACTAAAAACCCAAGTAGAAAACACTGAAATAGACCAATTCCTATTCAGTGAAAAGCTGCCAGACACTTTGAGAGAAGCCAAGGCCATAAACAGATCGGCTAATGAAATAAAAAATAATACTCCATCATTCAACCCTCGAGCAACCCAAAAAAGTTATCCTCCAAAAAACTTCAAGCCTCAGCTGCCACCCAGCAGGCCAGTGGCAGCGCCGAGACGCCAGGCGCCTGCGCCGAGCCACCCGCGAGCGCCTCCTGCGCCGCGACGCAAGCCGCCGCCGCCGCCACCGCAGCAGCGCTACTACAATCGGCCCCCTCCGCGCAGATAAGCTCGGTATGTTGCACAGGCAGATTACCATTATTTTATAACCAATGGCGGCAAATATCACAAGATCCAATTCTATTATCATGGGTCAATGGTTACAAAATTCCATTTTCTAAAGAGGTTAGTCAAACCTTTATACCTAAAGAACCCAAATTATCAACAAATGAGACTATACAATATCAGAAAGCTATAAGCAACTTACAAAAAATAAATGCAATCTCTTTGTGTGAACCTAGTAGTGATCAATATCTTTCAAGCTATTTTTTAATTAAAAAACCTAACGGTACATATAGATTCATACTAAATTTAAAGTCATTAAATCGTTATATAGAAACTGAACATTTTAAAATAGAAGACTTGAGAACTACTTTGAAGTTAATCTCCAATAACTATTTTCTGGCTACCCTCGATTTAAAAGACGCATACTTTCTTATTAAAATTAGTGAGTCACACAGAAAATATTTAAGATTTAGTTGGCATAACAAATTATACCAATTTAATGTACTTCCATTTGGGCTAAGTACCGCCCCTTTTGTTTTTACAAAATTATTGAAACCCGTTATGTGTCTACTTAGGTCTATGGGCTATATGTCAACAATATATCTCGATGATATTTGTTTGATAGGAAAAGAATATAATCTCTGTTTAGAAAACATAAACAAAACAAAAGATATATTGGAATCGCTAGGTTTTATTATAAATTATGATAAAAGTTGCTTAATTCCTCAGTATACCTGCAAATATTTGGGATTTATAATAGATACAAAAAATTTCCATGTCAAATTACCGGACGAAAAAAGGAAACTTATTTCTTGCGAAATCAATAGTTTTATAAATAAAAAGAGATGCAAAATTAGGGACTTCGCACGTATTTTAGGACTTCTCACTTCATCCTGCCCTGCAATCCAATATGGATGGTTATACACGAAACTAATGGAAAGATGTAAATATATTGCACTATTAAAATCTGCAGATTATGACAACTATATGAATATACCTGATTATATAAAGGGTGACCTTATCTGGTGGCAACGTTCAATATCTTCCAGTGTCAACCCTATTCGGGATGATAATTATTTAATGGAAATTTTTTCTGATGCGAGTAAAAAAGGGTGGGGGGTAGCATGTGGTGATAAAACTGCTAGTGGTCAGTGGGGTATTGATGAATCCAATCGACATATAAATGAGTTAGAATTAATGGCCGCTTTTTTCGGCTTAAAAATCTTTGCCAAAAATAAACATGATTGTCAAATTATATTGAGAATTGATAATACCACGGCCATTTCTTACGTTAACCGAATGGGAGGCGTAAAATTTCAGCATCTTACAAAATTAAGCAGAGATATATGGCAGTGGTGTGAAGTTCGTAATATATATGTTTTTGCATCTTATATTAGTTCTGAGGAGAATGCTATAGCAGATGCGGAATCTAGGAGGTTACATCCAGATACCGAATGGGAAGTGAAAAATGACACATTTAGGAAAATAATTTATAAACTAGGCAAACCTGACATTGACCTTTTTGCTAGCAGAGTTAATAAAAAATGCAAAAAATACGTTTCCTGGAATAGGGATCCCGATGCTTACACCACAAATGCATTTACTATGAACTGGTCAGCTTTACACTTTTATGCCTTCCCACCATTTGCTATTATTTTAAAAGTACTTCGTAAAATTATTTGTGACAAGGCTGAAGGCATTATCATTGTCCCGGCATGGCCAACTCAACCGTGGTATCCTCTATTCAAGGACCTTTTAATTTCAGATACAATTGAAATTGATAGTAACGATATTTTATGTCTTTCCGGCAGGCTCCCCAAAATGACTCTATTAGCTGGCAGATTATCAGGGAGTCGATATTGAGAAGAAACGTTCCACAATCAGCTGTGGACGTCATGTGTGCCTCACTCTCGGAAAATTCCATTAAGCAATATGGAACCGCGATAAAAAGCTGGCAACAATTCTGTAACAGGAGTAACGTAAATATCTATAGTCCCTCTATATCAGATTTAATTTTATACTTTATGGAAATCTATAACAATGGTGCTAGTTACGGTTCACTTAATTGTCATAGGGCGGCACTTTCCTTTATAATAGGCAACAAAATTAGCTCTGATGACTCCATTTCAAGGCTGTACAAGGGTTTCTATAAAATGCGCCCTCCATTACCGCGCTATAACCACACATGGTCACCGTCGATTGTTTTAAACTATTTAGAAAAATTATACCCAAATAGTTCTATAGATCTCGAATCACTCACAAAGAAGACTATAACTCTACTAGCATTAATCACCGCGCACAGAGTGCAGACTTTTACTGTTATAAATATACAAAATATTTCGATTTTTTCTGACAAGATAGAAATAAAAATACCCGATAGAATTAAAACTTCAAAAAATGGATCAGCACAGCCTATACTAATAATCCCCTTTTATAAAGAAAACCCTTCAATTTGCCCAGCAGAAACATTATTGGCCTACATAGATTCTACAAAAAACCTAAGAAATAAAACAAATAACCTTTTTATTAGTTTTAAAAAACCTTTTAACAAAGTGTCATCTCAGACGGTTAGCCGCTGGATAAAGGCTACTTTGACCCAGAGCGGCCTTGACACTTGTATGTTCAGTGCTCACTCCACCAGGCACGCATCAACCTCTGCAGCCAGCAGATTTGGAGTCAATATAGACCTGATCCGCAAAACTGCTGGCTGGAGTGGAAACTCTAAGGTGTTTGGTAAATTTTATAACCGACCCCTGATATCTGACCACAATGGTTCTGAATTTGCACTATCAATTCTTAATAATAAATAAAAATTAGAAATCATCAATATTAGACCATATAAATCAAAACAAGCTATTAATTACTGATTGTACCTACATTAATTAATTGTAAAATTAATAATATAATAACTGTTTGTAAATGAATCGATGAAAAATCATTATGTTTTTGTAAGAAACAAATTTATTTTTGGGAAATTAAATTTCTTTATTGAATTAAATTTTTTACTTTCAATATCTACAAATATACTTTATCTAATCCTGAGGACGAAGCATGAGTATAATTAATGATTAAACGAACTTACCTGAAGTGACGTTCTATCATAATTATACATAGTGCTTCGTCCGAAAGGATTAGATCCCTCCCACCCTACTTATTAAACCCTAATATTTAAAAAATTAAATTATTTATCAGGCTTTCAACAGAATGATAAACCTATGGTCCGGACTCTCGAGCGGGGGTTGCTACCTGTCTGTTACTAAGCTATTTTTTTTTCCTCTGTCTCTTTCTTTCAAATTGTGATTAACTGGCGAAACCTAACGTGTTACTACAAATATACTTTATCTAATCCTTTCGGACGAAGCACTATGTATAATTATGATAGAACGTCACTTCAGGTAAGTTCGTTTAATCATTAATTATATTATAGCAGATTAGGTATGATGAGTGGGTGTGAATTACGAAAAAAATTTTTTTTTTTCATATTTTTCATAAACTAAAATTTCAAAATTGATCTCTGTGAGTAAAATTTAAGATTAATCTAGATTTTATGACTATACACAATTAGATGGACACGTTTTTATTGCTTGTTGTGAAGTCATAAAGTACCTATAGATCAAACTTAAATTTTTATCACTTAGAAGAATTTTGAAACTTTAATTTATGATAAATATTTTATTTTTCATAATTATGACCCAATCATCAGTCTTAATCTGCTATTAAAATATTATGGCGACCCTATATATTATTCACATATCTATGTCGTAGTCATAAGGGATACGTTTTTCCTTTCCCTTGTAGGCGTGCTGACATTATAATAAACTAAGTCTTTCGAAAGTGGTTATTACCGGTAAACCGAGGGATATGAAAGCCCGTGCTGGGCGGGGAGGAGGCCGAAAATTGACAATTTCAATAAGCTCGTATGACCAATCTAACTTATGGTTGTTTTGTTGCAGTTGCTATGGTCAATTTGTGGGTGTCTACTCGTCACGCTATTAGTTGTATTTTTCTATTACTACAAGAGATGGCGTTTAAAAGGTACGAATAACTTATTTTTGTCTTATATTTTGACGATCAGATTTCAACGTTCTAGGCTGTATTTCAATCTAATAAAATGTCGAAAAAGAATTGCACCCTGCGTTTAGCTTTCGAGAGCATTGGCTACCAATCTTTGTTTTACTGTATGTAGTTTTTGGTGATATCACCCTGATAACCCTTCAATATTGCAATTAAATGTTACCATTAATTTTAAAAAGACTATAATTATAATTTTTCTGCCGGTTTTATACAGGCTTCCTCATTTTCTTATCATTGATTTTTTCTATCAGATGGTTTTATAGCCACAGGTGTTTTGCCTACCCCATAAGAGATACGTATGTGGCTTGAAGTTATGTATGTGTGTATATGTGATGTTCTTTATTTAAAACGGACCAACTTATTCTCTTTATTTTACCTTTTCAACAGAAAAATTACAATCTAGCAACCACGAGGCTGGGGAGCCATTGAAGCGGTTCCGGAAACGCGACAAAATGCTGTTCTACGGCCGCCGGATGTTACGTAAAGTGAAGTCAATATCGAACTCCGGTCAAGGCCGGAAGCGCAGAGCTGTCATGAGGTTCGCAAGGAAGCTGCTGCATTTGAAAAAAGAATCTGCGCCTGAGCAATTAAAGGTATAAAAAAGTAATAAGGATAAGTAGGTTTCAATTCAATTAGTATGATTAAATTTAGATTAGAATGACTATAATTTAATGAAGCTTAGAAAAGTACTTTTATCTATTGGACTCTCGTTTTGTAAAATAATGTATAGCTACATTTATTTTAAATTGGTTATTAGTTCCAGATATTTCTTTATGAGTAATGTAAGATGTGCAAACCTTTCTTTATACTTATTGGCAATTTATATTCGTCGCTTGTACATTTTTTTTATAATTTATACATGTTAACAGAAAATCTAACAGAACTACAAAATGATGATGAGAATTTAATAATAAAATTGTTAATGTAAATTAAAATAATGAACTAAAAATGCCCGCGTGCTTTATATTCTTCAGCATTGTAACTTGTCATTACTGACGAGATTAGAGGTTTATAATCTAAACAATGAACTCATCGTCAAATAAACATCTTCACTTACAATTAGTTATTTGTAATAAATAATGAGAACACAGGTAATAAAAAATAATGACTATATAATTAACAGATGCTTGCACCTTTAGACTTGTTTTTATTAGTTGAATGCAGGGCCTTATCATAGGACCTTGTACTCCCATAAATCAGTTACAAATGTCATTGCAAAGTCTAAAGGTCAGCAAGACAATATGTACATCTCTGTGTTTTTGCTTACTTAACATAAATAAATCAGTGTATGTACTGTAAATAACCTTATGAGTGACGATATCATAATATCTTAACCAGCTGTTATGCTAATAATTTAGTTTTGATAGCACTGCTCTTTTCGTTAGGTATAAGTTATTTCTGATATTTGGCAACACAGGTTGATAAAATTACTTATGTGTAAAAGGTCTTAGACTTTATTTGAACTATATCTCACCTTAATGTTGTCTAAAGTTTTCACCATTCGTTCAGTATTTGTAGGTACGTGTTTATAGAAATAAAAAGGTTTTTCAACCTTATTTTGTCGCAATTAGTCACTCGTGACCGCGGAGTCTGTGAAAACACCGAAACTTCGATTATAATATGCAGTCGGTTGAAACTTGTTTTCCATATTGTGATACCAACGGCGTTATCTCAGGTACGCAACAATGCATGTTTTTAGTTAGAATTTCAATATAACGTTTTGCCACATTTTTGATTTCCATATTTTCATTTTACCGTAAGACGCAGATAATCTGATTTTAAAAATTTTGGCCATGTTGGTTGGCACTATAGGGTTGATTATTATAGCTACCGCGGCATTGTCCGCTTCGCTCGCTCGGCTAGCGCACTTTTGGCCTATACGGAACCTCGCTGCGCTCTCCGTCGCACTTCGTTACGACTACATCTTCCGTCATTTTTGTCATTCCAGTAAATCAATTGTGGCATTGTTCAAATCACTAGATTTGTATAGGGAAATGATAAAATCGTGTTGTTATTTTGACATCCTCCGTGACTTGATCAAACTTTGTTTTTATGATATCACTGCCACACATATGCCCGCGTTGGCCCATCGCCTGGGTCCCGTTATCCTAGGTGTATCGTAATGGGAATGTTGAATGGAACTAACCAACTAACCTACCTCTTCTACTCTTCCCTAGGTCCTAGAACCTCCAGCCGAATACCTCGAAGAGGACATAACCAACGACGAGCGGGTTCCCCTCGACGCCCTCTATATGCTGCATAGCATCAGAGTGTTCGGCCATTTCGAGAAGCCGGTGTTCCTCATGCTGTGCAAGCACACGGAGATACTGAACCTGCCTGCTGGGTCGTATCTTTTTAAAGTTGGTGAGTGGAGAATAATAGCTAGGAAAAACAGTAACGTTTATGTAAAATAGAATAAAATAAAATAAATAAATATAAATATATTTCTGACACTCACACAACATTATCTAGCCCAAATTAAGTTTCATAAAGAACTTGTGTTATGGATACTAGATAACTGATATACTTAAGAAATATATAAACATACATATTGAATAAATACATATTTTTTATTAGAATAAACTTAAATAAACATCCATGACTTGACGGCTAATATCTGTGTTCATCACACAAATATCCGCCGCCGCCGGGATTCGAAACCAGGACCTCTGGGATAGAAGGCAATGTATGTTACCGCTACGCCAGCCGGTCGTCAATTAGTTAAGCCTTAATTATTTTAGCATAAAATGTAACATACACAGTAGTCTTATCTTGGCACGAATAAAGAATTATTATTTGACATCTCAAAAGCATGCTCGCCTTCTTTGTCGGAAAAGACTGGACAATTTAATCAGGTGGTCGGGAATCAGGGCAAAAGTGACAGATGTTTGTGGAATTCGCTCATCAGAAACCTTTGTAATGTGCCCACTGTAAGCGTTTGAGTCTCTACGGGTAGGGTTGTCAACCATACTGTTTTTAACAGTATTATACTGTTTACTGTTGAACAAAAACAAAGTAAACAAAATACTGTTTTCAGCATAAGAAGCTAAACACTGTAGGTATATGCTAGACTTCAATTAATAATATGTGCAAAAAGCTCTAAAAATATGTGTTTCAAACATAAAATAAATTGGATACTGTTTATTTTTCCAAAATACTGTTTGATATTCTTTTCAGACTCAAATATACTGTATTTCTAGAAAAAAAGTTGGCAACCCTATCTACGAAGCCTAAAGCACAAGCTGACCTAGTGTTGGTTGGTGGAAGTCAGAACTTACAGTCCGCCACAATGGCGTTTGAAAAACGCGTATACAAGTATATTGCACTTGAGAATCTCAAATACAATATATACTTTATACGCGTTTGTCTCACGTTGAGGCCGACTGCGTAATGTGCTCTTCGAAGCACGTCGTGATAAATTAATGATTGCCGTGTCCACTTATCGCATTAAGTAGATTATATTTTCAGATGAAAGGATTTCTTTTATTTGCAACATGTAAAATAAACGAATCACTAGATTTGAAATGTCACAATGTGTTACAATGTAACGAAGGTTATTTAATGTTGCTTACAATTCAACTGATTGTTAGAATACAAATATGCGGGGTTAATTGTAGAAAAACGGCATTGGAAAATAATTATCCTGTGTGATTTCGTACTTTATTGTTTTTGTTGTAAGCTTATAAATAACCATCAGTCTTTATATTACGTTTTTGCCATTACTTTTTGTATTTAACTTGAAGTTAAATGTAGATTAGGTCGAAGATTAATCACATACTTTAATTCTCTCACATGATTTGCTTACGATTTGATTGATAAGTAATTTCTACCGTGGAATCCGTTTATAATGACATCGAAGGGAAATAAGAAACAAGTCATACTAAACGGAGGTCGTACAAAGCATAGGTACTGCAAGAATAAATAAACTGTTTAAGTTAGTATGTGATTGATTTTAATAGAAAGGAATAGAAAAGAGATAAATCAAAGTAGATATTAATAAGTAGACTCAATAAGTAAATCTACGTTCTGAGACTCAAATCAAAAAAGCCTTTCATGCGCCGAAAGTCTTCGGGTATAACGTGTCACTCTCGAACACTGCCAAAGGTGTTAGAAAGGCGGTCGGTCACTATACGCTGACAAAATTTGATAAAAAAGGGTCACAATATCCGACTCAAGTTATATAATTTATATGAAAACTAAACTTCACTGTGTAAACACGTCATAATAAGCGGTTGGTTAATATAAGCGGAGTCATAATAAACGGATTCTACTGTATTTATATAATTTCTGTTGTTACTTTTATCATCCCCGGGTCTATAAAGTAAATAGATAAATTACAAACACTCAAAGTGGACAATATTATTTTGTTTACATTTCCTTATTTGAGGAATGCTGCTGGTGAAAATGAGAAAAGGTATGAACTTAACAATAGCATGTATGGCTTTGTGGGTGCAAATAATATATGTCTTAATAGCACCACAAGCATGTTATTGAATGTACTTGACATTAATTCTATTTATAAATTTAAATTTGATTTGACTAAAGATAGATATAACATATCTAATTTCGTTTTAAAACAGATAGCAAAATTGCTATTAAACTTTTTATTTTTTAAAACAGCTAATTATTTAGCTAATAACTCTGCTTTTATTGAGCAGTCTTCTGTATTTTCGGGCCATAGTGAAACATATAGCTCCACTATGTTGACAAATTTGGATATTCCAAAGTCTTTAAATTAGAGAATAAGACAACAGATGCTGGAGCATCTAGCAATATGTCAATTAAATACAATGAAAGTAATTTAAACTTGGTACACCAAAATATACAGGGCATCTCGGAAAAAGTCCTGGAAATAGAATTGTTTTTGAATGCTGAGCATATAGACATACTATGTATAACGGAACATTTTTTATTAGAACACCAATTAACTTTAAATTTTGCTCAGCACAAAGTTGCTAGTTCGTTCAATAGAAAGACAGCAATACATGGTGGCTCTTTAATAATATTAAATAAATCTTTAAAATTTAAGGAACGTAAGGACATTGTGAGCCTATCTATTGAACAAACTATTGAAATATCCTGTGTAGAATTGACAAATTTTATAATTGTTTGCATATATAGACCCCCTAAATCAAACTATGATAGTTTTGAACTAGCTTTGGAAGAATTATTGTGTAAATTAAGTAATTTAACTAAGAAAATATTTGTCTGTGGGGACTTTAATGTTGACTTGTTAGAAAACTCAACCTTGAGTAAAAAGTTAATAAATTTATTTCAATGTCACAATCTTATTAACCTGTTTCTACAACCAACTAGGGTAACAAAGACCACTGCAACTTGTCTAGATAATGTGTATTCTGATGTAATTCCAGTATATTCATCAGTAATAAATAAACTAAGCTCTGATCACAGCGGTCAGTTGGTTACATTTAAATACTCAAAAGAAAAACAGGTTAATAAGAGTATAATGGTTGTTCCAGTCAATGACAAACGTTTGGAGAGATTTCGATGTGGTCTAATCAACAATATACCTACTATAGCCCACTCCAATAATGTAAATTTACAATACAGTAACTTAAGTAGATTAATAAATAAACAACATGACAGTGTATTTATTCCGAAAAAGATCTCTCTAAACCAGTGTAAATCATTCAGTGATTGGGCTACCACAGGTATACATATCAGTAGAAAGCACCTATATGATCTCTATCATGAGAAATCATATAACAAAAATGACACCTTTTGCAACTATGTCAGAACTTACTCAAAGTTATTTAAAAAAGTTTGTGCCGCAGCCAAATCAATCTATCTAGGTAATAAGATTAAAAATAGTGCTAATAAGACTAAGACTACTTGGAATATAATTAATAAGGAAACTGGGAAAGTTAAGAATCGCAATAGTGAGTTTAAGCTTGTTATTGACAATACAATAATTAAAGCAGATGAAAATGTTGCGACAGCATTTGAGAGCTGTTTTGCCGACATTCCAGTTTCAACTACTAAATCATTAAGCTCATCACCTGTGGCGGCTGAATCATTGCTCAAAAATCATGTGAGTGAGTGCAAGGTGTCTTTCAAGTTCCAACCCATAGACACCGGGGATATTATTAAAACATTTAAGACAATTGATATTAAAAAGACAACTGACCTGTGGGGCATATCTGTTGAAATATTAAATTCTATTATAGATGTAATAGCTCCTTGCCTTGTTGAAATATTTAACAACTGTATTATTAGTGGGGAGTTTCCTGATTTAATGAAGCATAGTAAGGTTATACCTTTATTTAAGTCTGGTAGCACTACAGACCCTACTAATTTTAGACCAATTTCAATTCTACCTACTTGTAGTAAAATTTTTGAAAAAATTATTCTTAATCAACTCTTGGCCCATTTCACCTATAACAATTTACTTCATAATAAACAATTTGGATTTACAAAGGGCCGTTCAACAACTGATGCTGGTGTTGAACTATTTGAAATAATCACTGGTGCCTGGGAGGGGTCACAGGATGCCCTAGGTGTATTTTGTGACCTATCTAAGGCATTTGACTGTGTTCAGCATGACACTCTCATCAGGAAACTCCATCACTACGGCATCAAAGGCACTGACCTCGAACTTTTGAATTCTTATCTAAGTGATAGAATTCAGAAGGTTGAGGTTAACCGAAAAAGGTCGGCTGGGTCGGTTGTGAGAATGGGAGTGCCTCAAGGATCAATTCTGGGCCCATTTCTGTTTCTAGTCTATATAAATGATCTACCCTATATGGTAGGCAATAATCATGAGATTGTATTGTTTGCTGACGACACATCATTAATTTTTAAAATGATAAGACAGAAAATAAACTATGACGATGTAAACAATGCTCTCGCAAATGTTGTTCAGTGGTTCAATATAAATAATCTAGCGTTCAATGATAAAAAAACTAAATGTATAAAATTCTCTGCACCAAATGTAAAACAAGTTGAGTCTGATCTGCGGCTTAATGGGAACAGATTGAATCTAGTAGATAACACTGTTTTTCTTGGAATTACCTTAGATTCTAAATTGCAATGGGGCGCCCATATCTCACAACTAGCGAGTAGACTTAGTTCTGCAGCGTTCGCGGTAAAGAAAATTCGCTCATTGACTGATGTTAATACAGCGAAGCTGGTATATTTTAGTTATTTTCATAGTATAATGTCCTATGGCATCCTACTTTGGAGCAATGCCGCAGATATTGACACGATATTTACACTGCAGAAAAGGGCTATTCGTGGAATGTATAAACTTGGAAACAGAGAATCTCTTCGAGAAAAGTTTAAAGAGATTGGTATCTTGACCCTTGCATCACAATATATTTATGAAAACATTATGTATATTTATAAGAATAGTAATAAATTTAAAACTAGGAAAGATAATTATGATACAAATTACTCTGTAAGGACTAGGAACGACCATAAGTTAGCGTTTCCTAAATTAAGGCTGGCTAAAAGCAGCAAATCATTTATTGGAATGTCAATACGTATATATAACAAAATTCCGAAGTCAATTCAATCCCTGCCATTCAATAAATTTAAATCAATCATTAAAAACACTCTATCTCGAAAAGCTTATTATAAAACTAAAGATTACTTAGATGATAAAAAGGCATGGGATTAAGCACAACAGGATATTTCTATAAGTTTCTAATTACTTAATAATTTTGTTTACAGCTTGGCTGTGCAGTATATGTATGACATGCTGGTGACTGTCCCATTCACTTATTTTTTTGTCAAGACATCAGCAAGAACGTCATGCTCCCTCAGGCGGCATGGCTAGTGGTAGCGTCGGGTATCGGGTCACCCTCTTCCCTAAAATATGGTTGAGGAGGGTGATGGCTGGTGCTTGCGTTAACTCGTGAACGGGTGCTGCTAGCGGTGCCAGGTCGTTTTGCTAATGATACTATGACTATTTTATTCCATTCTTGTTCAAATACTCTGGTCCCAGTTTGTCATATTCGTATTGTGCATCCATAGCTAATTGCATCTGCTATGTAAGCAATTTGGTTGTGGCATGACATTGGCTCCCACAATTAGCTGTCTTGTGTTTGTTTTTTTTTCATGTCACGATCAATTTGTACTGTACCTATTTGTATTAATTTGATAAATCTGACTGAAAAAGAGTGCCAAGAGTTTTTTTCCGCCGGCTTTTTTTGTCTCTTGGTCTACTGTAATATCTTATTTAACAACTATCAACAACTAGTTAAAGCCGAAGTATGTGATGACTGACTTCATCAAGTGTTTTGTGAAATTCCTAAGATGAATAAAACTTTTTGAATTTTTTTTTGAATTTTTGAATAAGTCGTAAAGGGCCCGCTTGGTTTGTAGGACCCCAAAGGGTCAGCAAAAGGCCACTCCATCACCACTCCAGTGGTGGTGTGTTCCGGCGATGTTTAACGAAGAGCCAGAGCCTTCCAATACCTATGTGACATACAGGCGCGGTCGCAGACTGAAATAGGGGGGGGGGGGTCACAATTGATTTTTTTAAATCATAATTTTCATGATTTGGGGGTGGTCATGTCCCCTGTGACCCCCCCCCCCTGGGACCGCGCCAGGTGATATACCTCTTTGACCTCATGTTCACTTACCATCAGGTGATTCTAGGGTTAAACGAGAGTTTAGACATTGGTTAAAAAATGTCTCATTCAAGAACCGTCAAGTTATGATGTTTTTTTATAATTTCCTTTCTTTCCCCCCCACCCAGGCGACACAGACGAGAATGTGTACGTGGTTCAGAACGGGCGCGTGAACGTATACATTCACAACCCGGACGGGAGCACGCTGTCTCTAAAGGTGGTCCGTGCGGGAGAGAGCGTCACCTCGCTACTAAGTTTCACTGATGTGCTTACTGTGAGTAGCTTGCTTTCAATTATGTCTCATTAATGTTATAGAAATAAGAAGAAAGAAAACCTATTTATAACCACACACACACACACACTAAATAAACTTTCACCTACTCCACACCCACCACTTACCCAATATGTATAACAACCTGTATAATAATTTCCAATTTAATTTGCCCTTATTTTGTTTATGTTTTTTTTTTTCCATTAATTGATTTACACTTAATTTGTTTTTTTTTTGTTTTCTTTATAATATTTTTTTTTGTTTATGGTAATGTAAATTTAAAAATAATTAGTTTTGTTAATTAATTCATTCGCTTTATTTTATTTCTTTTGTATAATGGTGTATTTCTTTTATTGGCTAAATGTTATAACTATCTGTAATTTTAATAATGTTCATGTAAAAGCTGTTGAAATACCAACGAATAAATAAATAAATACACATTGAATAATTGAAAACATCTTAACATTATAGATGGTTTTCGACGATGTAGTGGTAGAAACTTTGCGGATGTGGTGGTATATAGTAGGCACGCTATATATATGCGATGCGGCATGACGAATTTAGTACACCCTACTATCACGATAATATTTGCGTGACCCGAAGGTTGTTGTAGCCGCGGATTATACTACGTATTGAGATACGTATTGAGATATTATTACTACGTATAGAGTAGCTATCCCAAAGAATAAAATGTGTCGCAAAATTTGACGACAAGAGTATGGGGCATGCGCTTTATGGACTGACAGTAACGTGTCATGTTCATAATTTGGGCTGAATAGTGTGGTGTGATTAGTAGTAACATTTATTTATAAATTTAAAATCTTGTCAGAATATTGGACGGTTGTTATTCTTTCTCATTGAATGAATTTGAACAAAATTTTTTACGTAGATGGCCTCATAATATCTTGAATTTAATACAAAGAATAGTTTTAACATAATTTTCTTCATTGCCTTTGTATAATCACTTTTTAAAATTTACAATATATCTTTCCAGGGCCATCAACAACCGTACAAAACGGTAAACGCCAAGGCTCTAGAAGATTCCCAAGTCATCAAGCTTCCAATGAGAGCTTTTCAAGAGGTGTTCAAGGAGTATCCCGATATATTCGTTAGAGTTATACAGGTTGGTGAAGAGAAATTAACTTTGATTTAATTAAAACACTATTTCACCGAATTTATAGCATATATTTAAATTTTAACTCGACGTTTCGGTGTCTTTGCAGACCCGTGATCACGAGCGACTGACAAACTTTGTTTTGTTAGATTTTAGTGTCTATGTGGATGTAGAATATATTTTCGACTTGCAAAAGGAAGAGGTTCACTGCATGTTTTTTTGAGTTCCCTATCCAAAGCTTAAACGAGAACCTATTATTGGAGCCTGCGCTCTCCGTGAAATAAATTGAAAAAAAAAGACGTGTGGCACTCGGAGACTGCCGCGGTAAAGCTATTGCTAGCTTTTTTATCAACTTATGCAATTATAATTATTTATTTATTTTATTAATGCAGTATGTTTGATCTAATATGAAGTTCCACAAATTCCTAGTAGATGGCGCTGATTGTTTATTAAAGCCCGCATGTAAAGTTATGAAATCAAAGTATCACCGCTGTGCCGCTCGGAGTGGGGGGTGTTAGGTTTTTTTCGTTACGGAATTTCTGGATTCGGTCCCCACGCTCAAGGCCCGCGATAGAAGCTATGCAATAGCTTAAAAGTTTTTTACAGAAATTAGTACATGTACCTACCTAACTAAAAAAAGAAAATAACATACAAACTAATTTAAATACAAAGAACAAAAAAACAAAGCAGAAAAAAAGAATACATTAAATGATTAGTGTGCTAAAAAGTGAAAAGGTCATTTCTTATGCCTCTATAATAACGAATAGTAAAAAACGGAATAAAACTAATATTTAAGAGAGCTCTCCCACATCAAATATGTTTATTTTGCCGTTTTTCTAGATAATGGTACAGAAATCTTCGTGCGCCGGTCCAACTCGCCACTTTCTTCTAATAATATTTATTATTGTTATTTATTGTCGACCTCAGCTTTTAATAACAAAACTTTGTGTATACAGGTAGATTAGTATTAATTAGTCATAATCTCAATTTCCAGATCATTATGGTGCGGTTACAGAGAGTGACTTTTACAGCTCTGCATCAATATCTTGGACTTAGCGCCGAGCTGGTGAACCCTGTAAGTATGAATTTATATTACAAAATGAAAAAATATATACATTTATATGCAACGTAGGGGTTGACAAATAGTTGAGAAAGCAAAATTGACAAATAAGGAACTCTGAATTTGCAATATTCCTGTAATTCATATTGTGTTTAATCCATGTTCAAATAAAAATCAAAATAAATAAAATGAAAAGGGTCAGTCTTTAATTGATTGAAATATTATTAATTATTATTATTAATACGGACTAATAATGTAGAAAGCTTTTTGCCTATTGTTTTATATTATATTTCATTTTCTATGCTTGGAACCTACATTAACATGAAAATGTGATTAATTTTTTCTTTCTTTTTTCTACTATCAAATGCCTTTATCGACAAATTTCTTTATTATCAGGGCAAAGAGCGCCGCAAACAGATGTCGTCTCCCAGTAAGATAGTGAAGACGTCGGTCGCGGAGTCGGTGGCGAGGTCGGCCTCGCCGCATCTTGCAGACAAAGCTGATACCGTATGTTAATAATTACTAACCTTTTTTACTACACTACATACTTTTATATAGCATACACATATATACATAACCTCATGTATACATATATGTGTAGATAGTAGTATAGGTAGGGTAGGCAGAACACCAGAGGTTATAAAACCATCTGATGTCACGTTTGACAAACTTGGAGGCTTTACAATGAAGAAGAGAGACCCTTACAGTGACAGGGGGTCAGCCTATCGCCCACAAAAGAAATCTCCAATAAAACCTCTGTCCCTTAACTGAACCTTACATTATGCCCGGGAAGACAAGCAGCTGGCACATTCTATGTTTTTCTTTTGCTCCCAGTCCAGCATGGAAGTTAAAGTCCAGTATAAGAAAGATTTACCATAACGCTTCTGACTTAACGAACTTGATGAAAAATATAATTAGTAGGGCGGTATCGACAAGGACGCCCTACATGAATACGCGTATAGATTAATAAATAATATTTATTGACACTAATAAAAAAGAACAAAAGATAATAAAAAAAGTATTAAGATCCAAAGGGTATTTTCAGTACTAATGATGTTGCCTTAAATAATAAGCAACTCTAGGTTTCAAATTACCGCTACTAATATGTCGACCGACTCGCGTTGATAAAAGCGCTATAGTAGTTTTTTGAAATAAATATTTCTGACACTCACACAACATTATCTAGCCCAAATTAAGTTTCTTAAAGAACTTGTGTTGTGTTTTTACCACTTTAGTATCTTCCTCTCTATAGGGTACATCTTCTAAAGCTTATTTTTTTGTGTGTATGGATATTAATTGGGCTTTCGTCATGGTGTGTATTTGTTTTAACACATAACAACTTAATTTTGGACAGTTTTACTATGAATTATATTACAACATTACATATTGATTTTTATAGTGAGTTGTGAGATCCATAAAAGTCTTTGTTAACAATTGAGGTCCTTGTCCCAAAGAAGAAAAACATTACTGGATATTCGTACTTCTTTATCATTTGAATATATCATCATAAATTAATATGAAGGTGTGAAAAGAGTTGCCAGCCTCTGTATTTCAATCTTCAAAAAAGATCATGTTGGTAAATTTCACGACTTCATTTTTATCAGTATGTCCGTTATTTTAGTTCCCACTATCCAGAAGCAGAGACCGGAACCGCTTACCCTTAAAGAGGTTTTTGATTGGGTTTTTCATAGACTTGTTTTAAAAAACCCTATTAATTTGGTAACCGTATCGAAGACTTACCCTAATTTAAGGCTTACCATATCAATAGAGTTAGCTTCATGTAAGCAGTAAGCCTATCGAAAACCCTATTGAAGGTTACCGATTCAATAGGGTTTTAAAACCTGCAGGCAAATTTAATCTCCAAGAATATCAAATTATCAAAAATATCACCATCTATTCAATCTCGCACTTCGAATTATACTTCCGAATTCAACAGCATGCGCGGAAAAGAGATAGAAATAGGCTAACCCTATCACAGGGTAAGCGCATCCGAAAGTAGTTAACTTTATTCAAAGTGTTACCACGTCGATAGGCTTACCATATCAATAGGGTTACACTTCCATATGGTAAGATTTTGATAGGGTTACCCTATCAATAGGCTTAATCAAATAAAGGGGTTTTCCGGTCCCTGTCCAGAAGTATAAGCCCTATTGGACCCATCTCTCTTTGTTATCATTGAAGATATTTGGCATGGATAATGAAAATATAACTTTAAATCCATTGGAAATTTTTAAGCTTACATTCAACCGCCATTTTGAACATCATATTATACAACCCAAATAAAGTTTTGATGGCGTTAACTTGTAATAATCTCCTTAGTGTTATCATATAGTAACATAATACCGTTAACATAAATTAACATCCTAGTTTTAGCAAGTTCCCCACCATTGTAAATAAAACATTTTCGTAACGTTGCATGCAGGATTCAGGGCACGCAATGTCCTCTCCCATTCACATCCTGGGACGACGACCGCGGCCAGATATGGTGCCTGACGTCACATCTAACACGCCGTCCTCGGTATGCATTGATTTTTGTTTTATATTAATATACTATAATATAATAAATAATATGATTCGTTTTTGCCAACACCATGTATACAAAAAGACTATTTAACGCACCTTCGAAATTTAAATTTACAAAAATACACGAAGACGTTGGTAAATGTATATTTTTGTATAGGTAATTGGATAGTAGTCACGTTCTATTTTTAAACTGGTTCCTCTAAAAAACAATTTGGATTTGAGAAATGTAAGTTTCATCGTGACACATGCCATGAAACACATATAACAGTTTTCATATCTAAAACGTTTTAGCGAATTTCGATCACCAAATTATCCCAGCTATAATGAAGTTTCAGAATTATAACAAACTATAAAAATCTATTGTATTAGAAAATAGACGATAAATATTTGTTATAAGCTTTGTTATAAAATAAAAAATTTAAAGATTCTATTTGTAGAAAGAAAATAAGTTATTTTTTTAATAAAGAATAATTGAATATGTTTTCGGCCTTAAAAATGAAACTACATTAAGATAAATAGTAACAACTAATGCACTGTGAAAAACAAAAATTGTAATGTATTCAATGTCATTTTTGACATAATTTATTAATGTTTCTAATGTAAAAAAATATATTTTTCAGCAACCACCGGATGTGCACCCTGTATCATCGTCTCAACAACGACCTAAAGAAGGCTCATATAAGAAACACAGTGAAAATATGGACGAGCAGGTATGTACCTGAAAGAAGATTCATGTTTATTTGCTTATTTAATTGTTCCCGTACAGTCAGAGATAATGGTCCATAGATAGGTAGGTATTAATCTATGTTAATGAATGAAGTGTTCCTTTCTTTGTAAACGCTAATTTCTGAAACTGCTGACTACAAAGGTCCTCCATATCTCGATATTAAGTACCCACTAAGGGCGAATAAGTGACTGAATCGTGTGAAGTTGCGCGTTCAATTACTGCTATTAGTCAATTAATTTGCCTGCCTAATATTTAGGCTTTGTAAAATATTATCTCTAATAACAAATAAATGCAGAGCATTAAAAAACCCACTTTACGTCAAAACTTTGGCTGAGTTGAGAATATCATCAACGTAAATTTTCTCCGAAATAATACATATTTTTTCATAAGTTTGAAATTTTCAATGAAGTACTTAACCGATTTTGATGAAATTTCAATGGGACCAACTATGACTATATCATATGAAACAATTTTCAAAATCAGTTCATAATTGTCCGAAATATCGTGTAACAAAAGACACAAAAAAAACATACAGACGAATTGAGAACCTCCTCCTTTTTTGGAAGTCGGTTGAAAACAAACTGCTATTCTAATTAAAATACTTACGTGATATTATGGGCAGTTTACAAGCAAAATCCCGTTATGTTTATCGGAATTATCGATAGATATGTCGATCTATTAAAACATTAGAATGTAAATTATAAGTTGTCACTTGTGAAAGGCTTTTAGATACAATGAATGAAAGACTTGAAACGTTAAAATGTAAATTAATTTAATTTTACATTTATCTCAAAATTTCGGTGCCTTCGCACGTATAATAAGTAAGTTAATGACGTTTTTAACTGGATCTTTCGTATTAAATTTTACATCGACATTACGGTTTCTTTACAGCCATTGCTTTTACGAGTAAAACGATTTAATTTTAAAACGAGTTAAACGTCATGTTAAAATGTAAAATATAATATATAAATTCCTAAAACATTTTCTCAGCGGTTTCTTAACATTCCTGTCCTCTATTATATTATACATCAGCAGCCAGAGATCGGAAATCTTTCACGGATTAAAAAGCATCCCTGTAGCTTGTGTTTAGGATTATCTGGTAGGCGAATGCAGTGTCGCAATCTAAAAAAATATACCTAACTTCATTATTTGGTAGGTGATAAATGATATCGACGAAGAAGTCGTTGTGGGCAGAGGCTCATGTGTATATCAATCAATGACTCGGCATTAAAGCCGTTATTAGAGATATTAGAGATATGGGTGTCTCTTTTTAAATCACGAGTGTAATAAAAAAGGACAACAGTAGTTTTATCATTGCCTTAAATGACAAAAATGCGGCCAGTCGCCATGTTACGACGCAGTACATCAGTTGTTATAGCGACATGCTTTTTGCAAATTTTTAAGAAAATAAGTGTTTTTATGTGATATCGTTGTTGTTTATAGTGCAGTATAGTGTTGTTTTAATTTGCATAATACTGCCATTACCATGGTTAGATGCATTGTGTTAGGCTGTCCCGAGAAAAACTATGACCACTACGGCAAGCCGCCATCTTTGTTTCTGACTAAACAGGCACGTTTTTTCGTACTTTTGTCATGTCCTCTTTTTTCACATTGTCTATGATATCAATCGATGTCGTAGGTTATGCAACGCTTGACGCGGTCCGCATAAAGATGGATGACCACCGACCATTCATTGCTCACGGTGACTTCCGTGCGTCGGAGGGCACGTGAAACAGTTGGACCCTATTTGTTTTACCATTTTCGGTACCCTGAAAATTCTGACATCCACCAACCAGCAATGGGCCGGCTTGGAAGATTTTGGTATAAACCCTGGCAAATAATTCAATGCAGTAAAATGACAGTTCCAGTGTGCCCACTTTAGAGAAGAAAAAAAATGGTGATGTGGTTTAAGTGAATGAATGTAATTATTTTTTAATAATAATATTGTAATGTATGGAAAAAAGTTTTTTTTTGTGTCACAAGATATTTCTTTTTTTATGGTTCTGTAGGCAAAGGGCAACAATTTTTTGAAATTTCAGTTTTAAAAACAAAAAGAGTTTAAAAATATAGAAGTTATCAAGTCGATTTTACTTCTACTGTTACCGTTTTGAAGCACTAGGTATGTTTGGTAATTAATTATTTTCATTCAAGTTTCTTTGAAGATAAAGTACACACCTCAAATTCAATTATTTATTAAATACGTTCAAATTTAATGCAAAACGAATGACAAAGACTCATTTATTTTAAATCATTCTCATTCAATACTTCACTAGGAAGTTTTTAACTGGTATCATTAATTTTCTATTTGACAGTTCGAACTGTCAGTTTACTGCATTGAATTATTTGCCAGGGTATTAACATCGTCACCCAGGGGAGGGACTCATAGTGGGCTCATTACAAATAGTTGTGAGGATGATTATAAAATGATATTGTATTCGACAGCATTTGCCAGACCTTCAAGCATCGACGTCGACCTTTAAACCTAAAGAACTTACAGATCCAATTTCGGTAAATTGAGATTTTATTGATAAAGCTTGTGTAGTACACATATTATTTTTTATATTTATTAATTTGGTGATGTTTATGTATGTGTCTAGACTGACGACCTAATTCTAGGATACTGGTAGTCAAGATAGTTGTAATTAGACGGATGTAGTTTTATTTGATGATTTCACACATATTAGCAAGGTCTACGAGGGTAGTCCCAAAAGTAGCCGACCTAACCAAGAAAAAACAAAAAATATGGGATGAATTATATTTATTTCTCTACATAGCTTCCTTGTAGTTCTTTACACTTTTCCCAGCGGTGCTCTATAGCTTCAATGCCGCGTCTGTAGTAGGAACCGTCGAGCTCTTCAAAATAGGCATTAACCGTAGACTCAACATCTTCATTGCTTGCAAATCTTTTCCCACCGAGCCATTTTTTTAAGTTTGGGAACAGAAAATAATCAGATGGGGCCAAATCTGGTGAATAAGGTGCATGAGGTAGCAATTCAAACTTTAATTCTTCGACTTTAGCCATCGCAATGCCGGAGGTGTGGACTGGCGCGTTGTCCTGATGAAACAAAACTTTTTTCTTTGATAGATGAGGCCGTTTTATCTTTATTTCTTCACTTAGACGCTGCAACAAGTTTGCGTAATACTCGCCGTTGATGGTTTTTCCTCTTGGTAGATAATCTATGAAGATTATCCCACGAGCGTCCCAGAAAACCGATGCCATGACTTTTCCTGCCGATGGAACCGTTTTTGCCTTCTTTGGGGCCGATTCTCCCCTTGCGGTCCATTGCTTTGACTGTTCTTTCGTCTCCGGTGTGAAATAATGAACCCACGTTTCATCCATGGTAATAAATCGACGCAAAAACTCTGCTCTATTGCTTCGAAATTTTGCCAAACACTCGACTGAAACATGCTCACGACGCTGTTTTTGCTCTAGTGTGAGTAATCGCGGCACCCACCTTGCGCACAGCTTCCTCATGTCCAAGTTTTCAGTTAAGATACGATGTACTGCACTTTTTGAAATGCCTACCATATCTGCTAGCTCGCGCACCTTTAGTCGACGATCATCCAATACAATTTTGTGGATTTTTTTTGCCATTTCTGGCGAAGTCACCTCATTTGGTCGCCCACTGCGAGGTTCATCTTGGCAGTTCGTACGGCCACGTTTGAACTCGGCCACCCAATATTTTACCGTTGTAAACGAAGGAGAAGACTCCCCCAATGTAGAATCTAGCTCTTCTTTTATGTTAGTTGGGCTGAGGCCTTTCAAATGAAAGTATTGAATGACGTATCGTAGACCAATTTTTTCCATATTAGAAAATTCTCTGACAGCGTTCACTTTCAAGGACTACAAAACAAATGACAAATGACCTAGCGTGTTCGAATTCCAAATTTAAAATCCGCATTGATCAGACTTTTTAAAAAGAGTATTTAATCGAATAAAACTGCCAGTACGTAAGTCAGGTCGGGTAATTTTGGGACCGCCCTCGTATAAGGTGTGATATCGTGTGACAAGATGAGGTACTTATAACTGAGCCATTGCAAAGTGCGATTTTACTCATATAATCGGATCTTTCGCTCGCACTTACAGGCCTTATGACGCTGCCCTAGTGTTGTAATAGTGAAAAAGTAATAAAGACAATGATGATTATTATGACCTAGTTCGTACGTTTGAAATTACTAAAATGTAGTCTTAATTATTTTCTTAGAAGCAGGATGTTACGATTTTACAGAAAACTTTCAATGAAATACGTGCTGGATCAGCTAGTTAAGTTTTTTTATAAATTAGTTAAACCATATTTTATTTGATAGCTTAGGGCTCGTGGCCATTTTTATCAAGGAAGGGGTAAAAGTAACGCGAGTGAAACTTGCTACTTGCTAATAAATAAGAACTATGGTTGAATTCTTTTCAAATGATTTTCGTAACAGGTCAAAATCGTCAACCATAGTGAAGTTGCCCTAATGAAATTGTTCGATTTTAAAATCGATTGTTTTAAAATACCTGAATCGGTAAAAGAAATTGGATAAAAGATTATAGAATTTAGTTTTCTTCTCATAAAACGGGTACCTAAAATTGTAATAAATTATAGAATAAAGACCAAATCTTTAATTTAATTCGTCACTGTTTGTAGACAGAGAACTTGTTTCGGTATCAGTATCATCTCCGAGTGAAATAATTAATTGATGATCGTGAACTCTGGATATATTTATTCCAATCTTCATTTTAGTATAGTTCGCTGCGTTTTTTAACTACTTTTTTCGGTACTCACGAATCGATTACAAGATGGCCGCTCATATTCATCGATTTGGTGTCGATTCAATAGCGTCAATCCCTATTGACAGATGTTCTGGTCCCTTGCAACTGACAGTTTAAAAATGTATTTATTTTATTACATTTACTTATTTTATTAAGAGTTAATAATAATAATAACATGTGGTAAATACTTTAATGCATACTTTTTAAATTTACAATTTTATTTAAATACTTTCTAATTTTTATCCCTTCACTTTATTTATTCGTTATTATAAAAAGTTTGCGCAAAATGGAATATGAGAGCTGTCACGAAAATCATTTGAAAATAATTCAACTACAGTAGTTCTGCGACTTGTATGTCCGCGTTAATTTCAGCACAATCCACTCAGCCGTTTCTGCGAGAAAGAGTCTTACAAACTCTTACACGGCTATAATATAAGGCTCTGTTTAAATTGTATGATAACTGTTCACTTAACTTCCTCTGCACCGCCGAAGTATTGGCGCAATAGCTGCAATAATGATCAGAACACTTATAGCAAGAAACGTTCGATTCTAGAACAAAAACAAGAATAATTCGTCCTCGGACCTCTTAAGAAGTAGTTGTGTCGCAGTATTTTTAAAAAACTTATATATTCTCATCAATTGAGCAGTGGTAATAAAGTAACATTTTGTTTGTGTTCAAAGTGCTGTGTTTAAAATAATTACTTTAATACAAACAGTCTGTAGTTCACAGAGTAGTTAGATATGTAGTAGTTATCAGTGTGACAGATTTAAAGGTATATTTTTGTATTACCAGCTACCTGATATACAGTCCACCGCTATGATGATACGATCTAGAGAGTCGCACTTGAAAGATACCGCGGTAATAATTTATTTCTGATATATTTTGTTTTTTTAAAATACCAGTAAAGTAGAAAGTAATGTTGTATTCTTCATTTTGTTATGTAAGAGTTTAAAAAATCTTCTCAGGACCTTTTATTTATTGCACCTAACTTTTTTCTTTTATACGGTCTTAACTGCCCATAACTGATTGACCGAAATTTTGTAACTATATTGCTGTAGTCAAAGTCAAAGAGTCAAAACAAGTTTATATCTCGCTAACCCCATAAATAGAAGCCTTAAAAATACCTATTTTACAAGCTAAGTATCACCAGAACATGAGATTTTTTGAATTGCTTTTCTTTAATATCACATGATGAAAAGTGGCAACGATTCCAAAGATCGGTCTTTTTTTTTTGCTTTTTTACTACTTTTAGTTTATGGAGATACATAAAATATGATTGTTTTTTTTCCACAGCCGGTACCAGATTTCATCTTAGCTTATAATAATTCATCTATATATATTAGAAATGGAACATATAGGGATGATTCGGTAACACATAGAAAATATACATTCGGTTTTTAGTTTTATTTTTATTAATTTACAGACTTTTTAAGTATTTTTTTAATGTAGCGGTTATAGCTCGTGTTAAACGTAGTTCTTCTAGTATTTTCGTAGTTTCTTTTAGAATTAATTTTAGCCCAAAAGATTACTTCCACATCATTAAATAGATCCAGACGAGTATTATGGATAAGAACTACAAAGTCAAACTCATCTAGATAATAAGTAGGTACTATTGAACCAACTGAATTATGGCCCACAACAAGCTCATTTTGGCAAACCGTCTAAATTCGCTTGAAGATAGGTTTCCTTGGTGACGAACTTGTTATCATTTCATACGATACTGACATTTATTGAGTACAGAATTCGTACAGTATCTAAAATGTCCTAAGTGCATCCTGATAAGCGAAGACTGTTAATATTATTTATCTATTTTGATTTTTACTTATATTTAAATTATTTTATTTTTAAGAAGCATTATTATTCATATCTTATCGTTTATGTTATATATTTAATTTACACATATTAATTCAATAACGTTTATTTATCTTTACAAATGTTATTTATTTCCATTTATTTTATTCAGTTCTTATTTGAGATCCTTAATTTATAACTCTATTACATAATTTAAGTTATTGCCAGTTGCAGCTTTTGTATGCACAAATTTTATATTTTAAAAATCTGTTCTCTGTAAAAATCTACCCCAGCCTCCAAACCGGCACAGCTGAAAATCAGCGCCACAGCCATCGGCTGTAGCATATGCTGAGCTGTTGCCGTTTTCGCCAAATTTTATTATGTTACTTTATCTTAAGTTCTTTTTGATTGTACTATTGTTTTAATTGTCGAATAAACCATTTCTTTCTTTATACGCGATAGACCTAACAAGTTTGACATTTTCAAACGAATTATAAGCAAAGTGGGTCATGATTCAGTTGGTTTGATAATAAATTGATAAATGAGTTGTTGTGGCAAAGAAGCTTCTAGTTTGATATACCTAGAAGACTAAAGAAGAATGAGTGGCTTTCTAACATTTACATCACGACAACTTTCATGCCTTTTAGTTTAAAATCTTTGCCGGAACCTGTAGCTACTTAGCTATGCAAAAGTTGTTAGTTTGAAGTAAGATGTAGTAGTATACAGTGTGTCTGTGAAAGAAATGAAACAATCAAAATGGCCGCCGTTTCTAAACGTAGGCGCAAAATGCCTTTTTATTGTGGTTTTGTCGATAAAATTTATCATATTACTTCGCCTTAACGGGTCGGACACCGGTGACCAGACACACTCTATATCAATAATAAATTAAAGTATTAGAATGTATCTTCGTTGGTTAAAAATTTAAGTTATTTGATATAAGTTTCTTTTATTTAAATATTTTTTTACAATCTTACTATAGACATTGGTGGAGACTTTTTAGAAAAAATAACAAAAACACATCAGTTACCGTAATCTGCAGAAGAAACTTGAGGCTATTGACATAAAGTATATTTTGTTTCCAGTAGTGTAGTGACTGATTTCAAAGTAATGTTTTACTGCCCTTAATCAAGCCATCTAAATGATCTGTTTTGGACATCAAACTTTCCCTAAAGGGAAAAACCCAATAGCCACGCATTCATCTCGTTGGCAATCAAACCAAAATAAAACACAATTGAGAAACATCACATTATCAAAAAAAAACTAGACATTGAGATTAACTATCGGGTTCAGAAAGGAAAACTTTGTGAAAAAAAGGTGACATGAAATTTTGGGACAGTTTACATCAATACTGATGCCTTGCGCATCTTTTGGCTTTGCATTGCTGCAGTTGAAATTTTTTCGAATAGATTTATGAGACTACCAGTGCTCTATCTTTTTTGCATTTTAAATCCCATCCACTACGGGAGGTTCCAGCTATATTTCATCAAGTAATTCCTACGTAGTAATTTCAGCTGCCAGGTAAAAGCTTCCTAACTAAATATCAACCTTTCTTTGCAGGCCCTTCTGAAGATAGCAACAGACGCTTTCGTGAAGGAGCTCGGCTTAGAAGACGATAAGCTTCTCGCTGACCACGTGCAAGTCAGAGATCTACCTACCGGCACGCATATTATGAAGGAGGACAGTCATAAGGTGCGTTGATTTGTAAATCTTTCATTAAAACAAGGATTTTTTATAACGCTTTCGTAGATCACATTACATAAGAGAGGTTGTCTTGAATAGGTTGATACTTAATTTGAAGTTACAATTATAATATAAACAGTCTTGATACTTTAAAGCAAAAGCTGTAATTTTTCTTTATACGCATAATATTGTCTATAAGTTTTTACAATTTATGAAATAAAAGACGTTCATCAATACATTTTATCGCGTTTAATTTTAATCGATCTTTCGATATCATCCTACCGTAAGGCTACGTACGCACAGGCAGGCGGCTTGCTTGGTGCCTATAGCCTAGAGAGCCACCTAGCGAGTAGATTAGTAAAACGAACGTTCCCGAATGTTCGCGACCGGCCGCACTGCGTGCTCGGCGCCTAGCTAGTCGCTTAACGTGTTTCCAAGGAAACAGACGTGTTGGTTTTTTGTCGCGAGGCGCGAGCCATTTTAGGAGAAAAAAATGGATGAAATATTAATTTCTTCAGTTTTTAAAAGAGAACCTCTGTGGAATGCGGCTGATGAACTCCATAAAAATGCAGTTATTTTAAAGAAATTATGGGAAGAGGTAGTAGTAGCAAGCAAATGACTAAGGCACCTAGCGACCCACCGCGTAGACCACCTTCAGTGCGGCCACCGTATATCCTAGCAAGTAGCATGAATACAAGCTACTAGGCTCTAGGCACCAAGCAAGCCGCCTGCCTGTGCGGACGTAGCCTAACGTCGTCGTGTTACCTAATATGAAGGATGAAAATCGCTTTTGTTTAAAACATCTTTCTCTATACGTATTTGAATTTATACTTCTACCTTATTTCTCTGTTGCCTTAGTAAGCATTGATTTATTATTTTATTTTAAAGCACTATTATAGTATACCGGGGGACATGGTGATAAAACAGGTATTATCGGAATGATGTTTGCTGTGCCATAGAACTTGTACTGTTTAACTCAATTATAGTTATGTTTGTTAACTTTTAATGTATGTTTTTTTTTATATGAATGTTTATTTTAAGGCATTGTTGTTCTATAAATAGTGTCATGTGATTTGATTAAATATATGTTGAATAAACCTTTTAACATTTTTAATTTTTAAATATAAAATTGTTTGCTAATTACATGAAATACCTATAAAAAAATATACTATTACACTTGAAATGAGCTTTTTTCATGTGACTTGTAAGTGATTGTATGAATATTTTAAAAAGGCCTTTTATCAATCAACATAGCTTTTCAAGTTTGTTGGTTACATATTTGTTTGTTACTTTTTCAGGATGTGGCGTTGGTGTACGTTTTATCCGGTGCGTTGTCAGTTTTCCAAAAAATACCCGAAAGTGACGGCGAAGTTCACATGTTTACGGCATACCCAGGTTTTTATTATTTTTGTTTACTTTCAAGATATACATTGATATAAATTGAAAAAAAAATCGGTGATTAGTCCACAACCATGCCTGTAATTTTCCTATAGTAATACAATAGTTTTAAAAAAATAATCGCTTCCAATTGAGCTATGAAACTGCTTATGTTAATACCGTAGGCTTTACATTTCTACACAATTCGTTGTAAATTCCTTAGAGCTCTTCTTGGTGTTCCTTGAAAATGAATACGGAAACTTAATAACATAAATATTTTTTCGATATAAATGTTTTTATTTTATCTTATTACCTTTAAGAATTTCTGTGTTGGAAAGGTATCTGACACTATAGTAGAATTATTTTTCCGTGCAGTTCGATCGTAAATCATTGAAGCCACGAAGTAATGCGCTCTTAGGGAATTGGGGAAGAATATTATTATTAGTCTCGGGCGCTCGATTTATCAGTGACGTAGAATTTAATTTATTTTAAACGTTCTTTATTCTTAATTTAAACTAGTTAACAAAACATATTTTCCCCAGGCGAGGTAGAAGGCGGTCTTGCAGTAATAACAGGCGAACCCTCCTTCTTCTCTATCCGAGCGAAGCATTTCACCCGAATTGGTCTAGTATCGAAGAGTACGATCTACAACATAATGCGGGAGAAACCTTCTGTGGTGCTGCATATAGCGAATACCGTGGTGCGGAGACTGTCCCCGTTTGTTAGACAAGTCGATTTTGCTTTGGATTGGGTAAGTGGTCATTAATTATCTCTACTGCGTCCACTGCATTGTCACAGCTAACATAAAATTGGCGACTTGACTTGCCGTATATCTAACTCTAAACAAAAATATAGGTGACAACACGTAATTTTCATTGACAAGTTCACGTCTGTCATAAAGCAATTTTAGGGATGTGGCCGTTAAAAGAAAATCGATTACTTTTCATGCAATTCCTAATAACAAAAAAAAACTTTGCAAAACTGGTTATTATTATTCTATAAAAATATAAGGTTTAATAATTAGGTGGGAATATATCCTATCCAAAATATTACAATGTAAAAACAATCAGCGAACAAAAAAGTAACGGGACGCTCGTGTTAATGATTTACACAATAAATTTATTTATCGACATTTAAATATTTTCTAGTTTTTTTTCTAGCTTCCATGCTGGACTGGGCGCGAAAGAAAAACATAGAATGTACCAGCTGCTTCTCTGCCCGGGCATACTGTAAAAGTAATTTAAGGGACAGAGGTTTTATTGGCATTTTTGTGGGCGATAGGCTGACCCCCTGTCACTACAATAGCCTCTCTCCATCATTATAATACCTCATTTGCCAAACGTGACATCAGATGGTCTTATAACCACTGGTGTTCTGCCTACCCCATAAGGGATACAGGCGTGAAGTTATGTATGTAAATATTTTCTTGCAATCACTACTTCCATCTGTCTAAATAAATTAACATAGTCTGCAGGCTATAATGATAATATTGCTGGATTTAATATAACCATTAACTTTTTAGGTGTTTCTGGAATCGGGTCGTGCCGTGTACCGTCAAGACGAAGAATCCGGGTCTACCTTCATAGTGCTGAGCGGGCGACTGCGTTCCGTTATTACTCTGCCCAATGGCAAGAAGGAACTAGTTGGGGAATACGGCAAGGGAGATCTTTTGGGGATTGTGAGTATTGAGATACTTTTTTTTTCATTTATGAGTGACTAAAGTCGTGTTTGATTTCATTCAGCAAATGGTCTTGTAACCTCTGGTGTTCTGCCTACCCCATAAGGGATACAGGCGTGACGTTATGTATGTATGTACAAATATTTTAGAGGTTCTTGCACAAGTTATTAATTAAAGTCTAGCATTAAATCTTTTTATGCTGAAAACAGTATTTTGTATACGGGTATTTCTCTACTAAATGGAAAATCGCTGTCCCAAGCAAATTTCATCCAATAAATTGCAATAATTCTCAGTTTTTTGTATGTATAATGATATTGTATTCGGTGTTCTAGACCCACCACAACTTATATGGTAATTAAAAAATTTGATGTTTTATTAAATCCACATCAAACAACTCAAAAACAGTTCCCTGGTATGTCCCACTTCCCAAATTACAAGCCTTGTGAGAAATATTAACTTTTTTTCCGGTGAAAGTTGTATAAAAATATTAAAATACTCTTAAAAAGCATTAACTATCATTACAAATCATAATTATATTTTTATTGTAAATTTTAAATAAAAAAAAAATCTATTCTTACTTTATGGTGGAGACGACACGGTCGGAGGCACAGGGATACAGGAAGAACTAGCGTATTTAATAAAGAAATACTAACATAATAATATATCTAGGGTCGGCAGACTAAAGCTCTTAAGTCAAAAAGATAAAGTTTTCAGGAAGTAAAAAAAAACTATATTGTAAATTACTCAATAATGTTTTAATTTTTCTAATACATAAATAAAATTTTATTTTTATATATACTGAAAACTTTATCTTTTTGACTTAAGTGCTTTAGTCTGCCGACCCTAGATATAATAAATTAATTATCGGTGTACCAATAACGACCGAAACTTGCGTTCTTCATCGAATTTACTCCTGGCGACACCATCGCACACATCCACATTTTTAGTAAAATCTTTTTTTATACGATCGGTGTCGTTATGGAACGAGCTCCCGATTGAATTTCGCTTGGCGCGAACACCGCGCATTTTTAAACGAATGCTTAAACGTCATTACCAGGTGAAACACTATCCATCTTAACTATCCATATTTATTTATATGTGTTTTGATATAGTATTTATTTATATAGTATATAAGTATTTATGTAAACGTTTATGTATGTATATGTAATTATTCGTATGTAGTTTATTTTACGAGCCGTACACCTCGCCCACATTAATTTCCACCAATGCCTGAGTTGCCTGGCAGAAATCGCGCTTCGGCAATAAGGCCGCCCTTTGTATGTTAATTGTGATCATTATTTTTATTTTTCAACTGTGTAATCATGTTGGTGTACATTAAAGAGTTTTTATTATTATAATATTAGCGCTGAAATGTTTGTTTTGTTTAAACAGTCGAATTTGAAGATAATGTGTTTGTTTGCTACGGGAGTAAAACCACGCTATGCCAATGTGAAAGTTTCCTAAGGATAGGTAGATGGTATTGTTTGGATGTTTATTATGCCTATCTCCAAAGGTGACTGGAAGAGATCGTCACTAGATGATAAGGCCGCCTATTGTGCTCTGTACCTATTACGTTGTTATGAAAATTATTTCTGACTCCATGTGTATAATGATGAATTTTTAAATAAACATTCTTTCTACCTAAAGCGGTTAAGGTTTTTGAGAAGTAAGTGCGCCGATATCTTCTATAATGAGTTCCTTCGCGGCATAGCCTGAAATAATAGGTTATTCTCATCTTCATAGGTTGTTCTTTTAACAAAAAAAGATAATCAAAATTAATATAAAAGTCGGTATGCCGAATAGGAGATATCTTAGATAAAGATAAAATAATTTTATGACTTAATTTCAATACATTACATTGAAATTAACAGAAAAAATATTGCGTCAAATGGGCATTTTCAGCATGAATGTTGCCGTGAGGAAACGCGCTGTTTTCCAAAATACCCTTTGCTTGGTGCCTCATTTATTAAATAGTCTATTATCAGATAGATAGTCAATATATTCATACAAAAATAATTTTAATTTAATTTAATTTTCAATATTTATACAAAAAAAAAACTTTTCAAAATTGACTGTAATTGATTTAAATCATATCGATACATTAAATAATAGCTTGTTAATAATAAACTTAAAAATAGATGTCAAATTAAGGTAGATAAAGAAAAATGCTCTATTGACATAAGACGGAGAAAGTAATACATACATTTTAAATTAATTATCATGATAATATGTCTCAGAGAGGAAAAAAAATAATAATAATAACAAAAAATAACATGGATAATAGAAAATGTCTTGTTAAGGCTGAAACGCTGTGCATACTTAATTAATCTTGGTGATATGTGTGCAGTACTGATAAAGTAATATTTGATAATAGTTAAATGTAATATTTTCCCTTGCAGGTGGAAATGGTAACGCACACTCGTCGAAGCACAACAGTAATGGCGGTGCGTGATTCAGAACTAGCGAAGTTGCCCGAAGGTCTGTTCAACGCGATCAAACTGCGGTTTCCTATCGTGGTCACAAGGCTCATCAATTTGCTGGGACATAGGATTTTAGGTGAGCTTTGCTATTTTTATGTTTTAAACTATATTTTAATGTATTAACGGGATTATGGAAATTTTAATAGCAATAATTTATCGCGAAGTCACTGATAAAGCAAGTTTCGTCAAAGACATATATGGCTAGAAATGTTACACGTTGTACATACCATGGAAATTTGATTATGATTTGAAGGTTCCTGGCAAAAGCCGACGACGACGCTCGGCGGCGCCGCCGCAGTCGAATGCCGTCCGATACAACAGAACATATCGACGGTGGCGGTCGTGCCGGTTTCCGACGACGTTCCTTTGACGGCTTTCACTTATGAGCTTTATCATTCGCTGGCTGCTATTGGTAAGTACATAAATAAATATTATTTAATTTTGTTATCATCAATATATATAAAACTGTTCCGTTACTGACTGAGTGACTGAGGTACTGAGTGACTGACAGACAACGTACAGCCGTAACTACTGGGCGTAGTGAGCTGAAATTTGATACATACATTCTTTAGGGAATGCAGGGGTGCACTAAGGAAGGAATTCCCGAAATTCCCACGGCAACGGGAAATATAAGACTTTTTAGTTTGTATGAAAAATCTTATTCCTTGAGTGCACCGATGTGAAACTTGGTGTAAAGGTTTTTCAATGTGTGTCTGGTTGTGTTATGAAAGGAATTCCCGAAATTCCCACGGGACCGGGAAATATATAATGTTTTAGTTTGTATGAAAAAATCCCATCCCTTGAGTGCACGGATGTGATACTTGATATAAAGGTTCCTCAATAAGTGTCTGTTTGTATTATGGAAGGAATTCCCGAAATTCCCACGGGAAGGGGTTGGACTTTTTAGTTTGTATGAAAAATCTTATTCCTTGAGTGTACGGATGTGATACTTGGCATGAAGGTTTTTCAAAGAGTGACTGGTTGTGCTACGAAAAAAATTCCCAAAATTCCCACGGGAACGGGAAATATATGATTTGTAGTTTGTATGAAAAAAACTTATTCCTTGAGTGCTTGGGTGTGATACTTGGTATAAAGGTTTTTACAGTGGGTGTCTGGTTGTATAGTTTCTGAAATTTCCACGAGAAGGGTAGTTAAGCGCATACGAACTTGCGGGATAAAGCTAATTTAATATAAATACTAACCAACACTTATGTATGGTAGTGAATCTTGGGTGTGGCAGAAGAGACATGAAAGCAGGATTAATGCTGTGGAGATGAGAGCGTTGAGAAGCATGTGTGGAGTGAAATTGAGTGATAGGGTGCGCAACAGTGAAATAAGAAAGAGATACGGATTGAAAGAGGATGTAGTGACTAAGATTGAAAAGGGTATGCTACGGTGGTTTGGGCATTTGGAAAGGATGAGTGAAAGTAGATTTACGAAAGAGGTGTACAGAACAAGAATGGATGGTGTTGTTGGAAGGAGCCGGCCTAGGCGAACGTACTCCGATCAAATTGGCGACATTTTGAAAAAGGGCCTAGTCAAAAGTACCCGTAACCGGCGATCATGTATGAAAAGATTGATGTACGCGGAGGAAGCGAAAGGGGTATGTCTGGATCGTAGCAATTGGTGTTCCCTTGTCTCTGCCAAAGGGAGACAGGCATGAGGTTATGTATGTATGTATAAATAAATATTTTTGACATTCACACCATATAGGTTTGAACTAATTAAGTTTCTTCTACGCGATTTGATGAGACGAGTTTGTGATTCCGGTACGTCGATCTCTCTGCTCGACTTAAAATTATTCAATCTTTACTTTTAACTTAACGAAATCATTTTACGAATTGAAGCACAACATTTATTACAAAGATACATAGTTAAATTGTCTAATTTAAAATTATTGATATTTCGAATATCAAGGAAAAAACCTCTCTTCACGGACAGTTTCACAATAACTGTTTCTCTGGAACAAATCGTTTGCTAGCGAATTGTGTTGCTATTGAGTTATTTCATTTCATTGTTTTTTTTTTTGTAACTATGCAATATACTTAGTGCAAATAAATAATAATGACGGAAATTAGACTATCCAAAAAGCATTTTTTAAATAAAGAATACAACCAGTTCCAGTTCTTCTTTTGTAAACAGGACCAACAGTGCGCCTGACGTCGGACGTGATCAGAAAGCTCCTGGGTCTGACTATAATGGACCCGAACAACGAATACAGACTGAGCTCATGGCTGGCCCAGCAAGAAGACAAACATAAGGTTTCTATTTTTAAATTTCGAATCATGCTGTTTTTAAATTAATCGTTATCAATTACTTCTATAAATCGGACCTTTAGCAACGAAAAGAAACAAAGGAAATAAAGCCGGTTCAGATGTTGATTTGAATCAAGTTTTGAACTGTTTTTATTGACAATCTATTGGGTGACATTACATGACATTAGCACACAGATACAATTAATATTTTTTTACTGACTGTATGTTTATAACGTTAATGCCACTGATGACGTCATCACGTACTAATTTAAGAAAATCAATATAAATTCATAGACACAGTTTAAAATAAAACTGTTCAAATTAGGTTAAAGATTAATATAACACAATAAAAATAATAGTTTAGAAAAAAAATGCCTGTTGTCTAAAATAAACGATAAGTTTTCATGCTATTTTTGTCAATTTCAGGTGGCACTGTACCAATGCGACCCAAGCCTCACGCATTGGACTCAACGCTGTCTGCGTCAAGCGGATTGCATCCTAATTGTGGCGCTCGGAGACAAACCCGCTACCATTGGAAAGGTGTTGCATTTAAATTAAATTACCCAAAATGACACACCTACTATATAACCTTAAAAAAAACTTGTGTAATGGAGAACGTACAGCGAAAACTAAGAAACTACCTAGTATACACATAGACCCGAGTCCGTTTGGAAAAGTTTGTTCCCTAAACTGACCCGTGTGGGACTCGAACTCAGAACACCGCAGGCGAAAAATTGACCAATGCACCATTGGGGCTTCCACTATCTCGGACACCGATATTACATAATACATAACTTCACGCCTGTATCCCTTATGGGGTAGGCAGGACACCAGTGGTTATAGAACCATCTGATGTCACATTTGACAAATTTAGAGGCATTATAATGATGGAGAGAGACTATTGCAGTGACAGGCGGTCAGCCTATCGCTTACAAAAAAAAACATACAATGAAACCTTTGTCCCTTAACTGACTTTTACAGTTTGCCCGGGAAGAGAAGCAGCTGGCACATTCTATGTTTTTCTTTCGCTCCCAGTCCAGCTTGGAAGTACCGATATTATTGTATGCGTTAATCGCAGCTTACACTTCCTAAACAAGTGCGCTGTCGTTTTCGATTCAATCGTCACTAATCATCACGTGCGGTTGAGATAAAAGCAGACATAATGACCGGAATAATAACGTTCGCTCATAGAACGTTCAATTCTTACATAGAGCCAATTTAAAATGAGATTATAATGATTATTTATGCTGATAACGCTGTTTCTCCAGTGTCAAAGTAATTTACAGATAAAAAAGCATTTTAAAATGAAAAATAAAGCTTTTAAAATATAAAATTGTCCTCTCTGGATCAGTCAAAGTGACATGACAATGTTGGAATTTTAAATATCTAAAAGAAAAATACTTCCCTGGGAAGTTTTCGAAGTCGAAGATAGTTAACATCGGTTCTAGAAAAACCCGGACTCTTAAATAAATAAAATAAAATCCCCAGACAATCACACCAACTACATGGCCCCAAAGTAAGCATAACTTGTGTTATGGGATACCATGTATAAATACATAAATAGATAAACACCCAGACAGGGAACGTTTTTTTTTCTTGTTCCGTGCGGGAATCTAACTCGCAACCACTTGCGTCTAAAGCAGACAAGTTTACCCCATCGCCAAAGTGGTCGTCTTAACTATATATCCATTTTTTTTTGATTTCCTTTATAATAAAAGCCTTTATGTGGATACAAGCCAGTTATGTGAATGGGTTTTATCGCTAAACTAGGTTCACTACATTAAAGCAGAGCTATTCTAATTCTTGCTGACCATCTCTACTATCAAAATTCACAGATCGAGAAAGAAATAGAGCGTCTAGCGATCCGAACGCAAAAGGAGCTGGTCCTACTTCACAGGGAGGGCGGTCCCAACCCCATCGGAACTGTTCACATGTTGAACATGAGGTCGTGGGTCAGCCAGCATCATCATATTAGATGCCCGCATCGGATGTATACAAGGAAGAGCCAGTACAGGATTGTAAGTGGACTTTTTATTTAAAAATTTGTAGCATTTCTTTGTAATATGTAGCTTTTTTAGTCCATGTATGCTGACGAATACTTCTGTAACATTTTCGGAATAACTAGTAAACATTCATTTCATTCCGTTAATTTCCTGTTAATTACATCGAAGGTGGTAGAATAAAAATAAATCAATGTGTAGGCCTTTAGTGGTAGAGCTTAAATGAAAAAAAAATGTAAATAAATGTTACATAATTATTAAAACGTGTACCTACAAAAGCAAATCTTGCAACAAGCTAGACTAATTTAAAAAGCTGAAGAGTTTTTTTTTTTTTTGTTTGTTTGAACGCGCTAATCTCAGAAACTACAAGTGGGATTTGAAAAATTCTTTTTGCATTTGATAGCCCAACTCTTGAGGAAGGTTATAGGCTATATTTTATCCCGAAATTCCCACGGGATCAAAAGTTAAGAAAGAAAAAAAAAAAAGAAAAACGTTACCCTCTTTCGCAGTCGGATATTTAACCGTTAATAACGGCATTTTATCGGTAGCTAACCATAATTTTGGTTAAGTAACGGTAGCTAACGGGTGTTTTACAACTGTGCCTGTAAAGCTCTTTAAAAAACATCAAACTTAAAAGAAACTCTATAGCTCTATTGTTTTGTTTACACTATAAAGTAACCTCATTGTTAATTTTGAACGTCAGCAAAAGACCGTGAAAATCAGGGAGAGATTAATGATTATTGACACAAACTACAAAGAAAATAAATAAAGGGAAAAAAGCCACTTAAGATGTTCATTTGAATCAATTTTTGAAATGATTTTGTTTAATTTGGTGACATTACATGACTTTAGCACACAGACATAGTGTTTTTTTTTACCGATTGACACATGTTCATAAAGTTAATGCCACCTGATGACGTCATTACGTACTAATTTAATTAAATCAATATAAAAGACAAAAATAAATTAGTCTCTCAAAATAGGTTAAAGATTAACATAACAGCAGTGCTAGCACGGATCTTTTGTCGATCGTAAGTTTACGAATGCTCGTATAGTATGGAGACGGTTTTGCAAGCAATAATTGAAATCTATCCAATGCCGCACGGTCAGCTTAAATAAATGTGTTTCTTGTTAATTTTGAATGTTTGTTAACAGGTTCTACTCTTAAATAACTGTAAAATAAAAAATTACTTTGTTACTAAAAACTTGCAACCGACTCCATACTATACGAGCATTCGTAAACTTACGATCGACAAAAGATCCGTGCTAGCACTGCAGGTGTGCGATCACAGAACTTTATCGAATCGTTTGTCAACGAATGTTCGTATAGTATGGAGACGGTTTTTAAGAAAAAATTGATATCTATCCATTGCCGCACGGCCAGTATAAATAAATGTGTGCCTTATTAATTTTGAATGTTTGGAAACATGTTGTACTCATAAATATCTGTAAAATAAAAAATTACAATGTTACTCAAAACTTGCAACCGACTCCATACTATACGAGCATTTGTAAACATTCGTTAATATACGATTCGATAAAGTTCTGTGATCGCACTGCTGAATAGAAATAATAGGTAGAGAAAAAAATGAGCAATGGCCATTGTTGAAGTGTCCGTTTCTCCCACGACAGAGCGAGCTGTACAGCAAAGTGCTGATGTCGGAAGCGAGCGTGCACTCGGACTTCAGCCGCCTGGCGCGCTGGCTCACCGGCACGTCCGTGGGGCTGGTGCTGGGCGGCGGCGGAGCGCGCGGCGCCGCGCACGTCGGCATGATCCGCGCCATACAGGTACACACTGCGGCATCAACAGCCGCCTGGCGCGCTGGCTCACCGGCACGTCCGTGGGGCTGGTGCTGGGCGGCGGCGGAGCGCGCGGCGCCGCGCACGTCGGCATGATCCGCGCCATACAGGTACACACTGCGGCATCAACAGCCGCCTGGCGCGCTGGCTCACCGGCACGTCCGTGGGGCTGGTGCTGGGCGGCGGCGGAGCGCGCGGCGCCGCGCACGTCGGCATGATCCGCGCCATACAGGTACACACTGCGGCATCAACAGCCGCCTGGCGCGCTGGCTCACCGGCACGTCCGTGGGGCTGGTGCTGGGCGGCGGCGGAGCGCGCGGCGCCGCGCACGTCGGCATGATCCGCGCCATACAGGTACACACTGCGGCATCAACAGCCGCCTGGCGCGCTGGCTCACCGGCACGTCCGTGGGGCTGGTGCTGGGCGGCGGCGGAGCGCGCGGCGCCGCGCACGTCGGCATGATCCGCGCCATACAGGTATCGTCTCCTACAGCACCGGGGACTTTGTCCAGAAGATCACCAACTCGTTCATGGAAAGAAAGAAAGAAAAAGTATTTATTTCACAAACACAGAAACTGTTTACAAAGTTGAAAAAAAAAATTAAATTAAAACAAAATATTGAACGTATAAATAATAAATAAAAGTAAAAAAGACTTAATAGTAAAACTGTGAATGTGAAAACGGCAAACCGCCTCAGTATTATGTCGCAGCTAGGCTACGACGCTGATTTTCAGGCAGCGCCTCCGTCCCAATGAGGTGGAAGGGGACATATTATTGGCCGAGGGATCTGCTTTAGTGTTACTGTTCAAGATCACTAAAATTTTATAACAATAACAATTAATGACATGGGTCAATGTATACGCTCTATTTTATAATAAAATTCCAAAATATTTAAGATTAACCCTTCGATAGATTTAAGTTAGATTAAGATTTAGATAAGTATTATGTGAAAAGGTTTACTATAAGATATCCGGATGCAAGAAGATGGAATTCCCTGGCTGCAAATTGTTATTGTGTATTTTATTTTTCTTATTTTTAAAAGGTAATTGCTGTTGAGTTTCTTGCCACTTCTTCTCAATAGATCGACTTTCCGAAGTGGTGGTAGGTTCAGTTAAATTTGTAAATTGTTTGACTTATTTCAAATGTATTTAAATACTTACGAAATAAAGAATATTTGAGTTTGAGTTGAGATCGTCGTCGGTCCACCTTGCGGGGGGCCTGCCTACGCTGTGTCTCCGCCACTCGAGAACTTTTCTGCCCCACCGGCCATCTGTTCTGCGAGCTATATCTCCTGCCCATTAACACCTCACCTTTGCTGTCCTTCTGGCTATGTCGGTTACATGGGTGCGCCTGCGGTACATACAATGCATTTCAAATAAGAATAGGATCGACTTAGTGCCATATTGTGACGTCATTGCTGTCAATTCAAATCGAATAGGAAGGAAGGCAATATTATTGAATTTAGAATTTATTTACATTTAGATACAAATGTTATTCCGCGTTTTCAATTTCTTGCATACCATTTAATGATGAAAATTCATTTTCTGAAGAGTCATCGTAGTCATATATGCTAGCATGGTTTCCGAGCTTTTTCACCATGCATCCTCTTTTTATTTTCCCGTGGAATTAAAGTTTAAAAAACTAGTTAAATAATTAAACAAAAATTTTTTTTTTTATTTCTATTCAATATAATACTCTGATAAACAAAATAAAATAAATAGTTACGTAATTTTCAAGTGACATTTACCAGGTAGATTTTGCTTGGTGGTAGGATCCCTTCTGGGTCCGCCTGGCTAGCGACCACCCTTTATATAAAGTCTGCCGCCAAATGTTACCGCTCCGGCGGTAATGTGTTCCGGCAATATTGTATAAAGAGCCAGTTCCTTCCTAAACCCGTGTGCTTTCATCTTCGACCTCATCGTCACTTACCATCAGGTGAGATTGAGGTCAAACGCGGGTTTAGTCATTATAAAAAAAAAAGAGGTCATTAACATTCCTATTCTCATTTGAATCTTACATTAGGTACACCACGGGCAATATCTCAGCCAGCTCCACTACCGCACCGCCATACAGGTACTGTTTTGTAGTTTAACTACACTGACATACACCTGAATACACACGCCGTGTAACTAGCTACTCTCTCTTCTCCTTTTCATCCTACTGTTACATCTTTTTATCCCACGGCCCTATGGGACGACAAAGTGTAAAAAATATCATGCAAGTCCACTACTTGATAGTAGATGTCGAAAGATTTAGGGCTCCGAAGAGGCGTCTGCCAAACTTTGAAAATTATTGTATGCAGGTATTGGGGACCGACAGCTTACAGCCTGTTCACACATGGTCTCCGTTTTACTGTTCCGTTTTACTGGATACGTTTTTTTTCATCGATGGCGCATAGAGTTGTATGAGCGACTTCACCGCAAAAACGTCAATAAAACCTCTGTCCCTTAACTGACTTTTACAGAATACCCGGGAAAAGAAGCAGCTGGCACATTTTATGTTTTTTTGGGCCGTGACCCATCCACCCACTGTGTCAAGGTTGGAATTAAAGTTATAAGTTTATCGATACATTTTGTCGATAATTTTTAAATTGTTTTGAAAATTACGTTGATAATACCAGGAACACATAACATCACAGGAGATTTTAGTGTTTCAGATTTGCGTAACTGTGACCAATAAATAGCTTGTCGACAATTTTAAAATAGAACTAAAAGGATAAGTAATTGTTTCCAAAAATTACGTTGATAATACCAGGAACACATAACATCACAGCAGATTTGCTTAACCGTGCCCAATAGCTGAACCATCTTAAAGGGGTATTTTCTCGTAGTCCCATTGATTTGTTCACATATTGTAATTTACCTATATTAACCTGTGAGGATCTAGTATTTTAAAACTTTATAGAATTCGACAATTACAAGGCCATTTAAAATAAAATGGCGGTGGGTGGACGTGTCATGGCTCGTTTTTTTTTTCGCTCCCAGTTCAGCATGGATTCGATAAAAAAGCACCCTTATCTTCTAGTGACTTATGGTGATTTTCTTTTGTTTTGTAGGAAGCCGGCATTCCCATAGACATGGTGGGTGGGGTCAGTATTGGAGCGTTCATGGGAGCTCTTTGGTGTATGGAGAAGAATATCACTACGGTCACACAGAAGGCTAGGGAATGGTCGGTGGTAAGTTTGCATAACTGTGGGATTTTTTAATTATAAATAATGAACCGTAAAGACACGTTGCTGAAGGTTTGGATTGACTTATCAAAGTATGCAACAAAAATAATATTTCATGTACATATCGGGAAGAGGAAATGTGGTGGACTTTAGAAAACGATTGGAGTTAGGATTAAAAGTTATCAGTATCATGTCTGTGGGCTTCTGTGTTCCATTAATTTGCTTAGAGTTACAATGCTTATGGTGTGTTTTTAATATTGAATCTCAATCTAAAATCCTTCTATGTAAAAAATGATAACCAAAATCCAGATTGGTCCATAAAATCGCCAAAAATCGATCAATAGCGTATTAAAATTAAGTCTCAGTTATAAGTTTGTGCGCTCCTAGCAGTCTTTACGACCCAATCTATGCTATTTACTATAGACGACCGGCTGGTGTAGCGGTAACATACATTGCCTTCTATGCCAGAGGTCCTGGGTTCGAATCCCGGCGGCGGCGGATATTTGTGTGATGAACACAGATATTAGTCGTCAAGTCATGGATGTTTATATGTTTATTTAAGTTTATTCTAATAAAAAATAAGTATTTATTCTATATGTATGTTTATATATTTCTTAAGTATATCAGTTATCTAGTATCCATAACACAAGTTCTTTAAGAAACTTAATTTGGGCTAGATAATGTTGTGTGAGTGTCAGAAATATTTATTATTTATTTATAGATTCCTGTTATAACCACAGCGCTGCCCTTCAATACAATGTCACTCTATGTTTCCTTGAATTCTAATGAATAATTATCATAACATTCTTTAGCATCTCAAAAGTTTATTCAGGAACAAGTGGGTTAATATCGCGACCTTATCTTTTGACAAAGACATATATTTTATTTATAAATAATCATCTACCTTTCTCTTTCCAGCGTATGACGCAATGGGGCAAGCAGCTACTCGATTTAACATACCCCGTCACGTCAATGTTTTCCGGGAAGCAGTTCAATGAAACCATTCACTCCACGTTCGGGGACGTTCATATTGAAGATCTGTGGCTTCCGTACTTCAATGTCACGACGGATATCAGCGCTAGTTGCATGAGAGTTCATCGCCATGGTAAGTTGGGTTCTTTTGGGTGGTTTAAATATTGGGAGGTTCGTTTGAGGTTAGGAGATTTTTTTGAGGTTAGTTTCTGCGATTCTTAAACAGCTGTCTTAGTAAAAGCGCCTTAAATTGTGTTTACATAATTTACATAACAAATACATACATAACAGTACATAACAAAATGTCTGTCGATAAAATATTTTAATTTTGACATTCGTGAAAGTTCAATTTCGTTCATTTAAATTTAGGTTTGTTGTGTATTTGATTTTGTGTCACTTTAGTATAATATTATTTGGAAAATTTAAACAATTCAAAGTAAATCTCCTTACCACAAACCAGCCGCATAATAATTTATTAGATAATAAACATTAGAATTTTAAGTCACGATATATTTTATCACGTTTTGGCAAACATTTTAACGACACATTCATGGACAGGGTTGATCACATAACACAGGAATTCCTTTTGTTTTAATGATGGAAATTTTTTATTTTTGCACTTTTACTAACCCAATCAATTTTATGAGATTTCACGGATCATATTTAATAGAACGACCATTCAATATACAGAAATTCAGGGGAGAATTAAATATTTTGTGTAGTGCTTTTGTCATTATTTACTGTCAAATGCATGTTATATAATAAATGTTAATTTAATGTTTTGAAGTATAAAATTTAATATACATATATATAAATATTTATTCTTAGTAAAGGTTGCTTAATTATATAAATAATACATGTGCAAACCAAACCACTAATGCATTTGAGTGATATACACCGAACATTTATAACAATTTGGTGTCTCATTATATTTCATATTAATTATTTTTGGCATTTCTCATGCGTTCAGTCACAAGATGTTGTGTAAGCGCTGATTTTATATATCTGTCGAGTCATCGTATATACTGTACTTACGGTGATATCGAAGTCGGATGATGTAACTTTAGAAACAAGACTTATATAAGCGTGTTTGATTAGTCAGGGTAATTTAATGACAGCATACTTTAAATAGATGTGCGATAAATCATATCAATGATTTGTTTATCCTCAATATGATAATAGTTATAGGGCCCGATTCGACATTGAGTTCTGTTATTTTAAGCGTATCTTAATGCCGTGACAGAAAGAGAAAATAATAGTTTTTGTATGAGGCTGTCGTTTCATGTCGTAAAATTTGACTCCAGTAAAAAATAGAAAAATAAAAAAAATAAAAAATAAGAAAATGCAATGCCGAATACGGCCCATTGATTTCTCAAACTGATATAAACACCAAATATAAAGTTAAATAAATTTTGGCATATTGCAAGGGTAACTTAAATATTTTTTGTATAATAAAGATGAGATAGTACAGCCATTTTCTTAAAATCCCAGACTGGAGCCAGCTTCGAAAAAAAACAGTTTTTTCCAAATTGGCCCGTTTGAGAATCGAACCCAGTACCTATCAGACTCGATAGCTACGAAAGCATTCAGGGTCTCATGCATCAAAGCCTCAGAACCCCCATAGCCCCATAGAGCACCGATGATCTTGTCAAGGTCACCTTGGATGAGGGCAGCGTAGGGCCCTCGAACCCTCGACGTGGAGAATCTTAGGCCTTTCCAGCATCTCCCGGCCTTTGATGATAATTGAAGTCAACAAAATATATTTTTAAGACATTGCTTAGAGGGTTTGTGCCTAGCTAGCTCATAAGGTTGAATCCACCTATGTTCGGTTACTTTTTACCCGCTTTTTAAAACACGCTCTTTAATTTAACGACAGGGGAGTAAAAAACATTAACTGATACTCCCTTTGCTCTAATATTTGTTGATGTTTTTTATAAACATACTAATATTTTTGTGCTAAAAGTCTACTAAAGTTACATCAATCGAGATTTTTACCGTTTTAGTTATGATTTTGTTTTTTTTTAACCCGCTAAAGTGTTTTGTAACCCTACAACCACACTCACTTGCATTTATATGTTTGTGTCGTATTTTTTTTTGTTTTTGTACTGACCCAGTTCGTTATTTTTGAAACAACTGATTATTTTCTTACCCTAACCATTTATTGATATCTGCCAGTAAATAGTATCTATATGTAATTTATGTTTCGAAAGTCTTTCTGTTCATGACGAATCCGACATTCGATTGCTTCAGTGTTGCCATTATATACTCTAAAAATATATTAAAAACAATAATTTAATGAATTGGTGCATGTGATTGGTTTACGTAACAAAAGTTTTCAATGTCTGTGTTGTCGCGTAAAAATGTCGGGTTGGATTTATTTTATAATCCTTAAAAGTTAGTTAGTTTCTGTCGAAGCCTTATCTTTATCTTCCTTTCATTCTTTTTATCATTTATCTTTGTCATGTATATGCATGAGTGTGGTTTTTAGTTTTCCTCTTTTTTTAAATAGATTAGTATGTAATCTATGCCTTTTTGAACATTGCATCTATGTAGTTTGTAAATATGTAGGTACTATAGCTAGAGTTTTAGCGATCATCTCCGAAATATGTCAACTTACGACGATTTATGTTTTATTTTGATAGTGTTGTATTTATTTTAGGAGTACAAATATGCTTAGTTTCAAGCTTGGTGGTTATCATCCTTGGGAATTCATGGGCAACTTATTAGGTGCTGAATCATTAGATATAAGATACCATAGTTCCATTTATCTGTGTTTATGATTCTACGATGATTTTTTTGTGATTCTTCGACAATGGTGACGACCTCATTAGCCCGTGGTATTAACAATGTTAGATTATTTAAGTATGTATGTTTTTTATATATTTGTATCGAAATCGGACTCGCGATTAACTAATGAACCTAAGCTTGCTTAACACACTTTTCATCCTATTTTGCACAGTTTTTGGGTACTGGTGAAAGCTATAATAAGTACTTAGACGTTTAAGTCAGGTCAATTTCTTTTAAAGAGTAAATTATTTTGAGTTTATTTTTTTAGCTTAAAAACGATTAAATCATACGTAACGTTTAAAATGTTTCTCTCATCTTTTAATTCGAGGCTCACGTGTTTAATATTCAATCATTTTATTTAATAAATAGATTTAATTTGCAACGATTTTATTATAATGAAAGCTTTTCATTGTTTTAATTAACCAAGAGGATTAAGGAATCATTTTAATTGAACCATCGTTCAATCAGGTAAAAAATTAAAAGATAGCGCACGAAAGACATCCATATTTAGACCCTGTGGATTTACCAATTTTACAAAATCATCTACCACTACCAGCTGTAGCATAATATAAGTTGCACGACCACTGTCCCTCTGTTTTCATCCCTTTTTGTTCTTCAGCTTCACAACACATAACACCTTTTTATTTACCAGAAACCGCATCGTCAAGATTTTTGATCGGCCTCAATTTAATGTTTTTGTGGTTTTGTTTTCATAACAATATTTTAAATTGATCAAATGAACATGGTAGTTGCTTTTAATAAACTTTAACTTTGATAAATTATCTAACATTAATATCAATGAAAATTTGGATTGTAAACTTTATATATTGTTTTTTTTTTTATTTGAGTTGGGTTATTAAAACTACAAGAAATTAAGTTTAACATTTCCATGGATTGTGTAAGATTATGATAATTGAAATTTAAGAAGAAAAACCGTAAAATCGAACAAATTTTGTTAGTTTTAAAAACGGAACAAATTTTTCTATAAATGGTCATAAATTTAATTGTTTCGGTTTTACTCCGTGTCGAGAATTTTTAAGTTTCTTTTGAATGATTCCGTGTTAGGCTAAGCTAATGCAAATGAACTGACTTCGTTCGATTAACACGTATCGCGGGTCGCAGGTTCTCTATGGAGATACGTACGCGCTTCGATGTCGCTCAGTGGCTACATGCCGCCATTGTGCGACCCCGTAGACGGCCACCTCCTATTGGACGGCGGTTACGTCAACAACCTGCCAGGTAAACCAATCACAACGCACCGGCGCCTGCGCGCGTCCCCGATACCAACCAATAACACCACGACATTCCCGTCTTTCAAAAACGTGTAGACTGAGTGTAAATATGCATTTTCTTTATCGGGTCTATTGCGGTGTAGCGGTCATTCAGTGTATAGATATCATTGCACAATTTTCCTTCCTTTGCACAAGATTTCCCTTCTAACCTATATTATAGCGTATAGATGCTTGCTGCGATTGCATACACAGTACACGCCATTAGTACTTATTACATGCGCCAGAAAATGTGAGGTAGTGATAGTGTTTATTTACACTCAGCCGTTTCGAAGGTAAGTGTGGGTATATGATGGCAACACTAGAAGACTTGAGAACAGTTGGGAACACTTTGAGGTATGTGTTCTGATGTGTTGGATGGGTGATCAGGTAGGCTTTGGCGCTACTGTCGGGCTTCGATGAGCATAGCGGGAATATTCCCGCCGATCTGCGACCCCATCGATGGACATCTCCTGTTGGATGGCTGCTATACCAATAACGTACCAGGTTTGAAGTTTTACACATATTTTAATAAGATACTGTTCAATAGAAGATTAAAAATAGATGTAATAAAAAAGTTGTTCATTGAGTTGAATTACATTAAGCTCATAATTATCTTTGAAAAAAAATCACTATTTAATAGTTTAGAAATATTAATCGTTGTAAATAATTTATAGTATTTAATTTAATTGGATACATAAGTTCAAAATGCTATCTTTGGAAAAACAAGTATTTAAATGAATTGTTTAAGACATTAATCTTTGTACAAAGTAGTTAATTTGAATTTGAACTTAGATAGGTACATAAGTTCAAAATACTTTGAACATAAATTGTATTTACTGTGAACTAATTAAGTTAATTGTTCTAATTTTAGAATTTTTTCTAGCATTTATCCTCATATTTAGTTTTCACCACTTAGTTTGACAACTCTAGTCAATAGCTAACGAACTAGAACTTCGTCAAGTACAACCATATTAGATTTATAGAGAAATAATACATATAACCTTTAATATGTGACATCATTTATTGATAAAATTTACCTCATGACTGTATTTTTGTGGTAATTCCACGATCTCCTAATAATTACTACCTCTTAATACTTTTCACTTTAAACCCTAATTTACGTAACTTTCTCTTAAAGTTGCAGTTCTTTAGCAATTGACGAGCAACACATTACTAGTTTACTCGTGTAAAAGTAGATCTACATTTTTTCGACGATATAAACGAAATGTACAAAAAATTCCAGCTGACATAATGAGGTCCCTTGGAGCCCGACATATCCTAGCGATAGACGTTGGCTCGCAAGATGACACGGACCTCACCAACTATGGAGATGACCTGAGCGGCTGGTGGCTGCTTTGGAAGAGGTAGGACACTAACTGTTGCTTTAATGTATTGTCATGGATAAAAAGAGTAGGTAATGATGTAATACGAGGGTGATTCTAAAACTTCGTGGTCTAATAAAGAAAACAAAATTTTTTGTAAAAAAAAAAAAAAATTATTTTTCGACATAATCACCGTTTAATTCAATGCAATTCCTCCATCTCTGCTGCAACTTATTAATACCTTCGAAAAAAAAAAGATTCTTCAAGCTCCTCAAAATACTCGGGTACCGCAGCTATCACCTCGTCATTTGTAGAAAATTTTGATCCTCCCAAGTGTTTTTTTAATTTGGAAAGAGGTGCTAGTCTTACGGAGCCAAATCTGGCGAATAAGGAGGGTGGGGCAGCAGTTCGAAACCACATTTGTGAATTTCAGCCATTGATTCTGCAGAGGTGTGGACGCGAGCATTGTCCTGGTAAAACATGCATGCATGCAATTTTTTTACTGATATTCCCGGACGTTTTTCTTTTATTTTTCCCTTAATTGTCTCAGCAGGTTACAGTAATATTTAGAATTTATTGTTTCACCTTTTGGTAAATAATCAACCAAAATAACCCCCCTTGCATCCCAAAAAACAGATGCCATAACTTTGTTGGTTGACAAAACTATCTTGGCCTTCTTGGGGGTCTGTGAACCAGACCGCTTCCATTGTTTAGACTGCTGCTTGGACTCGGGGGTAAAGTGATGAACCCAGCTTTCATCCATTGTTATAAACCGTGACAAAAAATCATCGGGGTCGGACTCAAACAGCTCCAAACAGTCACGAGAAATGGTGAAACGAACCCTTTTCTGGTCAGCTGAAAGCAATCTCGGCACCCATCTCGCCGACACCTTGTGAAAACCTAATTCTTGAGTTATAATATTTTGAACTCGGCCATAACTAATGCCTGTGATCTCAGCAATATTATTGAACAATCAAGTCTCGATCTTTGATGAATTGAATTGAGTCTCGAAGTCAAAGTCTTCGATCTCCTAATATAAGATCACAAATTTTATCCACGTTTTCCTGGGTGGTGGAAGTTGATGGCCGCCCACTTCTGGGTTCGTCTTCAAGACTCTCCCGTCCGCGTTTCAATTCAGCTACCCACTTTTTTACACACGAATATGACGGAGCAGATTCTTCTAATGTGTTAACCATATCTTCATGGATTTTTTTTGGCGTCAACCCCTTCTTATACAGGTACTTAATCACAGCACGTAGTTCAATATTTTCCATAATGAGAAAACTTCACGACTTGCTTTACACAAAAAAATATTTAACAAAGACAGAGAGATGTATCCAATTGTAAATTTTCACGCTTACTAGTAAATAAACAAGCTACAAAATGAGGGTAATAAAAAAATTTTAGACATTTAATTACTAGGTCAGGCAGGCCACGAACTTTTGGATATACCCTCGTATATTCTAAAACTATAAGTTACTTGAATGTAATCATAAACAATTGGGAAATTTGACTCTTGGATAGAAAAAAATGTTATGTTTAACAAAATAATTGTATATGTTTAGCAGTGCCCCTGTGTAGAAGCGATAAATTAGCACTAGGACAGGGGCCAAGTTAAGGTCAATTCATAGTTAACCTTACGATCTGTATGTTCGTAGCAGCCCGAACCCAGTGTTCATTTTTCAGCTTCCATAGGATAAAATATGAGACACCTTCTAAAATTGTTATTCTCATAATCTATAATTCTTCAACTAATATACTTCTGTTTCAGATGGAACCCATTCACAACGGCTGTGAAAGTGCCTAACTTACCTGACATTCAGAGTAGGCTCGCTTACGTGTCGTGCAACAGACAGTTGGAGGTAATAAACAGTGTAATAGTCAAAAGTTTACGACTGCACAACAGTCAGCCTAAAGTGATTCTTTATCCATCTTAACTGGTAATCTAAAATCGACGTAGTCCACCGCATTCAGTCTGTTCATTTTTCCATACAAAGTTAAGAGTCCCATAACTTGGTTTCAAATGTCAAAACCTACGTCTAAAATGGGTTTGTCTTGTCAACATTTAGCTATACTTAATATCACGAACAAATATGCTAAATTTCGATTGTTGAAAATCCATATTTTAACCCCAATTTTGCCGTAACTTCCGCTAGTTCCGTTTTAAGCGCAAAATAGCTCTTATAAAAGAACACATTTCACTTTCAGGAGGTAAAAAAATCCGATTACTGCGAGTACATCCGTCCTCCGATCGACCAGTACAAGACGCTTCAGTTCGGCTCCTTCGACGAGATTCGCGAAGTGGGGTACCGTCACGGCGTGGCGTACTTCGAGGGGCAGCGGCGGGGCGGCGGCGGCGGGATCAGCTCCACCGCGATGGATGCCAGGAAGAAGCCTGATGTGCCGCCCGCGCTCACCGAGTCAGTATTTAGTTAAGATAAAAATTAAACTTCGGACAACAAATTGAGTCTATAGCAAAAACGGCCTCCAAAAAATTGGGTATCATCTCGAAGGTCCGGCGGTACTTCAGCCCTGAACGGCTGCTCATCTTATACACAGCCCAAGTGAGGTCGTGCATGGAGTACTGTAGTCACCTTTGGGATGGTTCTGCCAAATACCAGCTCGAAGTGCTAGACTCTGTTGACCGAAGAGCCCGTAAATAAATATCAACAACCTTACAAATAAAAAAATTGCAAACGCTGGAGCATCGTCGTAAGGTTGCTTGTTTGACAGTATTTTATCGGCTACATTTTGGTAAGTGTGCGAGTGCTCTTTTTGACCAAATTGAACCCACTCCTTTTTACCACCGGACTACCAGACGCAGACAGAACTTCCATCCCTATATAGTGGATTTACCAAGAAGTCGAACAAAACGCTTCGATAGTTCCTTTTTGGTACGGATTGCCAAGGTGTGGAACAATCTGCCTGCGTCTGTTTTTCCTGGCCACTACAGTCCTGGAACTTTTAAGTGCCGAGTGAATTGGTTTCTCGTGGATGGACGTGTAACACCACTTATTCATGCGCACTTTCCATCAGATGAAATGGAAGACAAACTTCCTATCCTTATACAAAAAAAAAAGATGCTGAGAATATGGAAAAAATTGTTTGGTTTCAGCTTCGACGTCTTTAAAACAGTGCTTTCAGCTGCGACATCATATTCACTTAGTAATGAAATGAGATTGGGTCAGATCCGGGTTCATTTGACTTAGAATAGCCCAAGCGTCCCTGGATAAACATGTCGTAAAAGGCGAAATATCCATTTGTTAGAAGGTCCCCTTAGTATCTTTCTGTCGCCTGTATCTTCCTGTCACCTTTACCGAGAAGAGTACGCTTAAAATAGCACTAGGCAAGTGTCTCGTGAAAAGCGACTGATCCAGGTTTAGTAAGAAGAGTAGGATCGGCTTATATAGCCATATAACCGTAAAAACCGACGACCGGCTGGTGTAGCGGTAACATACATTGCCTTCTATGCCAGAGGTCCTGGGTTCGAATCCCGGCGGCGGCGGACATTTGTGTGATCACACAGATATTAGTCGTCAGGTCATGGAAGTTTATGTGTTTATTTAAGTTTATTCTAATAAAAAATATGTATGTTTATATATTTCTTAAGTATATCAGTTGTCTAGTATTCATAACACAAGTTCTTTAAGAAACTTAATTTGGACTAGATATGTTGTGTTGTGAATGTTGTGTGGGTGTCAGAAATATTTATTTATTATAACCACTGTATAAGCGTGTCAGAAACGGCGACTGATCCGAACAACCCTGACTTGGCATTAAACCCTTTCTGCGCTTAATAAAAGATAACTTACTTACGCTTAGTAAGCGATCCGCCAAATATCACCGCACCAACTTCCGTTCTTGGGCCCTTTACATTATCCGTAAGTTTTACATACATACATAACCTCACCCCTTTGGGGTAGGCAGAGACAAGGGAACAACAATTGCTGCGATCCAGACATACCTCTTGATCGCCGGTTACGGGTACTTTTGACTAAACCCTTTTTCAAAATGTCGCCAATTTGATCGGCATACGTTCGCCTAGGCCGGCCTCTTCCAATAACACCATCCATTCTTGTTCTGTAAACTCTTTCGTTAATCTACTTTCACTAATCCTTTCCAAATGTCCAAACCACCGTAGCATACCCTTTTCAATCTTAGTCACTACATCCTCTTTCAATCCTGCATCTCTGTAAGTTTTAAATTTAAAATTTCTCTTCACAGTTACACATTCACCGATCTCGCGCAAATGGTGTGCTCCGTCCGTCCGGCGCGGGAAGATGACGCGGAATCCTCTTCATCATCAGACTACGATGAGGAGCAACGCTTCGAAGGATACGCTTCAGAGCCGAGCGCGGGTATACTCGAGGTATGTTTCAGTAGACACTGGCAGAAACTAGACTTTATACAGACGAGATTCTTAATTTTTTGTTTGTTGGTTTTCTAAACTCTTGAAACGGGAATAAATATAGTATTGGCTATTTACGGTTTCAGTTTTTTCCCGATCTATAGTCATATTGTAAAGGTGAAGTTGAGTATGAAGCCTACCGCTTCTTTATTTGAAAATAGAATATCTTTGTATTTAATTCATGTACTTAAAATTAAGGTATTGTATAAATGAGAAAGAGTTATTCGAACAAAAGGATCAGCAACTCTTCATTATACACTTTTGTGCGGTTATTAGTTGATAGCTACTGCTCTTGAGATAATATAGAGAAAATATAATACTCCGCAGCAGGGCTAGCACGGCCGCTCTTATCTCCCGATTTTATCCCTTTTTGAGGGAGAAATCTATACTCTCCACCGCCTAGAGCACGGCGACAGGAGAGAAGGTAGATTTTGTCCCTTTGACATTTGTCTAGGGTTTATCTCTCCCGATTGTCTTCGCATTAGAGCACGGACTCCGCCTATCGAAGTTAAATTGCTCGTCGTTTGACATTAGGTTGAGAGACGTTATCTGCGATCATATGAGGTGGGTTTAAATTTGTTGTAAAGATAAGAATGTCCCGTGCTTATTTTAATTATATTATTTCTTGGCAAATTGAGGTTGCCGAGCGAAAACTGCAGCGGAAACGCATCAGAGATGCTTCTAACCCATTAGAATTTAAACGGGTTTTTAATACAGCCGTCTCTTATGAGACGGCTTTATTACTTATGTAAAACAGTTGATTCATTACTTACTTTTTTCCACTCATTTTAAAGATAAATATTGAGTCGATTTCAAATATTTAAAACTGGATTTCTTTGATGTTGAACTTGTTGTTTTTTTTTATGTTGGATTGTTGACATAAAAACGAATGAAAGAATGAATGAATATCGATATTGATCTAAATACTGATTGATTTCTTGATATTGATTCCAAAAAGCATACAATCACTTCGTTATAATTTTTATTGTCATTTTCTGTAAATGGCAATACTAAAGGGAGAGAAGGCCTTATCCCCTTATTCTTTCCTTTCTCCTCAAGCCCGTGCTCGCAGGGAAGATACAATTGACAAGCGATATAAAAATTTATCCTCTCTTCAGAGGTATTTTATCCCCAGCCCGTGCTAGCCCGGCAGTTGTATGTAGTTAATGTAGCTGTGTAATGGTGAAAGAAATTTACACAATCAGTCTAATAGTTTTTACATTATACAGACAAACTAAGATACAAAAATATTTATTTCCATCCTTGGAATTTTATATTATAGTTTTCGTAGAAAACGAGACAAAAAACATGTCTTCTCTCGTTTTTTATCTATTGACCATCGTAATCGTTATTAATTTCTGGGACTAGCGACACCTTGCGGAATGTTAGTTTTTAATTTAAGAGTTCCTTAGTTGTCTTTTCTATTTTGTATCAAATACCTTTCTTAATTTAGTTTCACTAATTTTCAGTGTACCTTCTTCTTTTTTCCAATATATACAGGGTTGATTTGTAGCCACCGGTCAAATTTTTTTAACACAATAAGTATCATTTTATAGAAAGGGTTTTTGCAAAAAAAAAGTATATTTTTTTTAACAAGGAAATTAATATATCTGCTAACATATTAAGCAAAGCTTGTTCACTCTTAATTACCATTAAAATAAAAGATGACTACGCGCTACTACAAAACATCTTGTAGTACTACGAAATGCCGCGTCGTAGTAACTATTTTCATCAACAGCGACAATTTTTTTAAAAGTTTGTGGTTCCATATTTCTACTTTTTTGTACTGAGCGACGCTAAAATAAATATGCAGGTACGTTTATATCGTATCAAAGAAACTTACATTTAAATTGGCTGGTGACCGAAAATCAACCCTGTATATTCATAATTTATTACAAAATAATAGTGGGTCAATATTATTATTGGAATATAGGTAAAAAAATAACCTACCTCAGAGCAAGTTTTATAAAATAGTAATTAGACATGGTGAGGCAATATTCACATGTAGCAAAATATATTTTTATCTATGTATAATATAATTTGTCACAGATGTCGTCAAGTGTAGAAGAGAATGCGGCGTGGAACAGTGACACCGAATTGGTGGGCCAATACAGAAATGCACGCCATTCTATGTAGTGTAGTTCGCACCAGACCAGGGGTTATATACTGTTTCTATACCTTTTCTATGTGGGTGGGGACTGGTATGCTTATGAATAATTGGGCTTTTTATGTGGTGAATGTACTCAGATAGCAAGTTATAAGTCATGTAAATGTTAAGTGTTTTCGTCTCATCTTCATAATGTTATTTGTCTGGATACCTTTAGGGCAATGATCACTCAGTAATCTTAAATTCATTTCATTAAACGATTTAAACATTATTTTAACCACAGGGCAAATATGCGTTTAGAAACCTTTAAAAAAATAACTTTTTTGGTAATAGTCTTTGGTACTCATAATCGTCAAAGTGCGGTAGGTTCTGGATATCATAGTTTATTTTTGAGAATTGGGCAATATTTGGTAGTTATTACTGTGTTGTCAAGAATAATAGCTCATACGTTGTATTCACTAAAATGCTTTCGGAGGTTTAGAGGCGACGGCAAATCTGTGGAATGTAAATTTTTTTTAAATCTTTCTATCTGAGTACAGCACAATGTTGTATTAAAATTAATTTACTGAATTACGAGCTGCGAATACTTTTCTATTTGCCGTGTCTTTTTAATCGCTCATTCTGTTTCACCTTACTTTCTTACTTCACAGTATTTCGCTCTTCTACACTGTTGATGCATGGTGTATTAAAATTTTATCCTATCGTTGGGCTAAATGTACTTTTTAACATTCATTACTGCATAGTATTGTTCGTCTTATTTCATATATGTCTATATTTTTAAAGTATACTTTTAATGGTGGATCTTTTCGATATTCGACTGGTTAAAAATTCATCTTAGTCAATGGTGTAGTGTGACCATAAGTTAAAGATAAAGTATTAAATTAAAAATGAATATCTAAGACCAATAGCAGCATAACATATATGAGTTATAAAAAAAACACTAAGGGAGACCTAAGCGAGGGTGAGATGGACAAGTCTATCCTTTTACGACACTGGTAACCAAGGTTTTAGGTATTTTCTTGGCATAAATTAAAATAATTTACGTCCTTAACTTTTGTTAGACTTAAAAATCTAATACTTACACAGGGTGACTGGTGGGTCACTTTTGAAATTCGAGGTCGTGGTAGTTTGAGATCATACACGAAGAGAAAAAAATATAATAAAAAAATAATGTTAACTATTTACTGAGTAAACTTAACCAAAGGTTACGCAACGCATGGAATAGAAATGTGAATGAGAAAAATAAATGTTCCACTAGCGTTGGCAGCGATCCGCGATTGACTCAGGCGTAAGAATAGTAAATAGTAACAATACTTTGTTTATTTGTAGGGAATTCTAGTGCAAAATTAAGTACCTACTTTTATGACCAGAATCGTGTACAGAGTGCTCTCTTTCAGCATCTAAAATTTGTCGCCAGTCACCCTTGAAGATTCAATTTCTCGCCCTAATATCGCGTTTAGCTACAACCTGCTTAATTGCATCACTAATTGTGTATAAAGTTAAAAAAAAAACACAAGTTTATCTTTAAAATGATACATTACAGGACGGTTTCCGCTCGCGTCGTGTCGGCGGCTCCCTCAGTCTGTCCGAAGACGAAATCGACTCCGAAGCGGAAATGTACGACCCCCTCAATAAACGCGGCGGCACCAGGTGAGAAATACACAAGCACGACCTGTGCAAAGCCCTTTTCGAATATATACAGTACGAAAGAGACACCCACGAGTGAAAGAGACAACTATACTTTCCATTGTTCCCCGTGGAGGTTCCATCTCGCAATACGATTTTTCGATACGAGATTTTCAAGTGATTCAGTGAATTAATTATTGTTTCTTATTTTTATTGTATTGAAGTGTATAATGTGTTGATTTTCGACTATTTAGATATAATTTTTGAGTGTGATATACTGACTTATTAGACGTTTGTGTTTATTTATGATTCGTTTACATAATTGTAAGTTAGCTTGTATCCGTGTTTAAAATGTCTGCCGATCAATTGTATCACAGTGCTTAAAGTTTTGTATCAATACAAACAAATGTACTTAGAAATTCCAAAGTGTACTGTGATTTTAAGGAACTATTCCAAAGTGTAGAAATGTAATTAAATAATTGGGATAAATTAAAATGTTTATTGTAGAAAATATAATCCAGCGCTTCAAGTAAATGACAATTACTGTAAATACAAAATTATAGTATTGCAAGGTTAAACGGAGTGTAGTCAAATCCTTTAATATAGCATTATTTTGGGGTGGGAAGCTGATTGATACCTGTGTAAGATAGAAATGCTCCTCATAGGTGAACCGCCTTTCTTTTGACGTATTAACATATATATATAAAATATATTCATTCAATCCATGACTGATTATAAAGATAGCTAAATAAGTAAACCTTTAACAAAAATATGCAATAATTGAATTGAAAATAATTGAATGATTGCAAACTTATTGTATAAACTTTTCGGCATACTAACGTGTATCAAAAAACTAATGTTATATACAGTATAATCTTTATAAATTATAATGCGAGTATTTAAGTAGAGAAAATATATAGAAGTGTCTTTTTTTATTTATAAGCAACTTTCTTAGTTTATATTTATCAGTTTTTTTTTTTAAGATACAACAATCAGTCTAAATTTATTATACCTAGGAATGTTTATGCTTTAAACGTGTCTAGGTAAACTATTTGGTGACCTGTATTAATTTATATCATACAAATGCATACAATAGTTAATCATAGCAGCTATAAAGTTATATATTTTACCCTGCAGTGCCATAACATGCACAAATTTTGATACAATATTATGTGTACAAATGACCAGCAAAGTTAATTATTTGCTGTCAGTAGGTAATGATAATTATTTAACACCGTTTTCAAATGGTGACTGAAATTTAAATAGGTAGTAAATAAAATTGATTACTATAGTGCTGTACTTGTGATATATAAACGATATTAACGTAATTTTTGTACGAAAGTGTTAAGCATAAGAGTGAATAAATCATTGATATTCGAATTATTAAAGTATTTTCCATTTGAACGTACACCAGAATCCATATATTGATTCTGATATCTATCACATATGTGAAATTCTTTGAAAATTCGAAATACGGTGGTCGTAAATTAGGTAATGATGCATACTTTAAGGCTGAACGGGCTATGCAATTAAAAGACAAGTACTGAATTATACTTAATTGTAAATAATTAACAAAATGTATTTATTTAAATATTTAAAAACACTAGACCAAATGCAAACGGCTTCTTATGGTCACTTTTGTATCTTAATTTATAACAGCACAAAATTAAAAGTAAATTACGTATCAAATGCATACTATTACATGCATAACAAGTTCTTTATAAAGTAAAAATGTAAAACATTATGTATAATATTCAAAAACAATTTCAATAAACAATGAATGCTTACAAAGTTTTGTTTTATTTTTACCGAATATAGTACTATTGTGAAGTTTGTTTTTTAAATTCAGAATATTATTGGTTCATCAAATTTGTTATAGATCTGTTTTACAAGGTGTTTCGCTAGTGACAATCAATTCTGCATGGACGTCCTCTTGACTTTGGCGCAGAGAGTGCCTAACTTTTACAAGATGTCCACCGGACGCAAAATGCCTCTTTCGCAAAACATACCTTTAAAGCAGTTAAAGAAAAATAGTCCTTTAGTCATAATTTGCGTTTGTTACTGTAACCACTTTCTGTTTGGGGCTGATGTAACAAACATTTGACAACTTCTCTATTTCATCTAACAATTATTCAACTGCCCTTTAGTCGGGTTTTTGTGAAACAGATCCGTATCCGTATGTGAAACGATTACTAAAATTTGTCATTAGTACGGTGTCCAATACATTGCCTCGATGAGTCGTTTCTTAACTTGGTGAATTTGTTTTAGATACTTGACGACGTTGACTGAATCCTCGCAGTCGCCTTCATCGTTACAAAGAGTCGTCTGACCTTCAATGTACACGGTTCTATAGTTGTGACCAAACTCGTGCCCAAATTTAGAGATTTTCGTGTGTCCGTCCCACTGTGCCTTCGTCTTCGCTGTTATGTCTAAGACGTCGTACTCCCAGTGTTCTTTTAAGGTGTTTCTTAAGTCTGGAAGCTCGCACAGATTGATGAGGACCTGCATTGCGCGCAGTTGGAGAATCGGCCGGCTGGTCCGACGAGACAGTATCACGAGCCTCTTGACGAGATCATACCCGAACTCCCGCGCTCTCCACTTCGCCCGCACCGTCAAAGTCACGTACATCAACAGTCCTACACACGCAATGATCACCTTCATCTTTTTCGCATTCAGGAACTCTGGTAACTTAACAATGATTTCATTTTCATCCGCTACCTCCCTACCAACTGGATGCTTGCACAGCTGCGTCATGCAGTTCATAGCCATGGCCAGAACTTTATTGTCATCGCTGTAGAACAATTGTAGAAACGTCTGAAAAGCGTTCGCTTTAAGAGCCGTCTCTATGTCTTGTTCGATCAAAACCTGTAATACCTCTAAATTAAATACAACTATAGATTTGTGATCATTTCTGATTACTGTTAAAAGATTTTCGATAATATTATGTGTCTTGCATAGTATCTTCGCGTCGGCAGCTCCTGTTGCGAGCGCTGTAAGCGCTTTGGCTGCGGCGTATCGAATTTCTTTTCGGTCTCTCATGATGAGGAATACCAGACCTTCTATGACTTTATGCTCGGCTAGGATGAGTTGCTTGCCCTGGTAGTGTTTGGCCAAATGCTGAAACGTTATACAGACTATCTCTCGAATCACGGGATAGCTGTTGTGCATGATTTTCATCAGCCGATGAACTACATTAAGCTTTAAAAGAAACATGGCGTCTTCGGATATTTGGACCTGAAAAAAAGGACAACGGTAAGAAAAGCCAGTAAATTAGTTACAGATTTTTTTAGCTCAAAATGCAATGATTGTGGATTTAGTTCAATCGAATTTTTTCACTGACTTTATATAGAGCCACAATTGCTCGTACAAACAGTTTGTACGATTCATCTATACACCTCTCTGGACCACGGCCTCTCTTGGCGGTTCTACGAGTTGTAATTCTTGCGCAAATTGCACAAGTCGTGTGGGTTTACCTAGGTGTTATGACAGTTAAAATAGGACTATATTGTTTCAGACGAGCTCATAACATGGCCTCCCGACTGCTTTTATATTTTCATATGATTTGAGTGAAGATGTTGAATTTGCAACAACGACATTGTTGGGGAAAGAACTCCGACTCACATAGCACGATTATCGTGTTAGCTACAATATTCGGTACGCCTTTTCGGTGTGACGATAATCTTAATTGCCTTTATGTTACTCAAACTCGAAAGCTACTTAAGTTTTGGTTTTTGTAAAGTTATCTGTGGAGAATCGAATGCGAATCTATGTTTGCGCCATGATAAACGCTTGGGAAAACTTTCATAATCGGGCCTAAGAGACTTTTGGAAAGACAACAACAAACCCTCTACGTGTTTTCAATTAACGCAGACTTCACATGTAGTCTCAAGGAGACTACGCTCATAGCTAATAGAAGCGCATGCGTCATTACTTTCCGCAACTTACCCTATCCATAATAGAATGCAGAGCTTGCAGCTGTGTGAGATGATCCGGGGAATGCAAATCTCTGTTCAAGATGCGCAGGCCGACGCGACCGAAGCCCATCTGCGCTCGCGTGATGTCGACTTGTGGTGCGTATAGAGACGGCTGCATGGATACGAGATGGCAGTCCGCCGTCCAGTCTAAAAGACATACATTTTTTTAGATTTTTAGGGAAGCGTCCAAACATAGCGCAGCAGCCCTGCGTGGCATTCGCGGGATGCGACTAGCTTAAGGTGTGTCCAAACACAGAGCGCAAGATGCGCGGCAGACGCGGACGGCATTCGCGGGACGCAATTCTGCCACGCTCTTGTTTGGAAAATCCGCGCCCGGCAACCATCCAATTATAGCGCGGCAACTGCGTAGTCTTGCCAAGGTCTGTTTGGGACACACCTTAAAAATGTTCGCGCGCGGAAATAATAGATCGGAGTTGTCGGGCGCGGCCACCGTCCTAAATAGCGCAATCGAGGCGCGCGGCAGACGCTCACGTTTGCCGTTCGATGTTTGGACACACCTTTAGTCAAGAATATTTTTTTCTACTTTCTAATAGAAGTAGAACGTAAGTATCTTATTTTTTTTCCAAATAAGGTAGATAAACGAATATCTTCTGGTCTTTTTTTTCATCAATGACCTAACCACGTTTGAACTCCATCTGACTTGATTTTTAATGAAAATGAGGTCGAAGATGAAAGAACACGGACTCTGGAATGAACATTGCCGGAACACATCACATTTAGTGGCATATTTTAAATGAAGGGTGGTCACAAGCCAGACAAACCCCGAAGAGATCCTACCACCAAGATGGGGTCATTAGGAGCCTTCGCCTTCAGGAAAGGTAGGGCAGTCTAAGCCGTTCCTACGGAGCTGAATGAGCCAGCATAACGACACTCATCATCATTATCATCAACAGCCTGTAGACGTCCACTGCTGGGCATAGGCCTCCCCTAAGGTTTTTTACGTCAATACATAAAGTTAATAAAAACGCCTGCTTCCACATAACAGTGATTATGATGAAGATTTATGTGGGTAAGTACCTAATTCGCATGATTCTGTGAATCGTTATAGTGCGTAAGTTAGAATATTGCCTGTTTAACTATACATTTCTTTTTAGAACACCTAAGTTTTCTACCGTCCTTCCCATTGCCCGCTATCATGACAAAATTTTAGGCTATATTTTATCCGTTTCCCATGGGATCGAAAGCTACGCTACTAAAATCCTTGGAAGCTGTTAGTTTTATTGTAATAGGATACAAACGAGCTGGGTTGTTACCTGATGCTTAATAATCCACATCGCCCATTGCACTGCCATATCCTTCCTTTCTATACCAAACACAGTAACGCTTGTTGGCGTCCTATTTAAATAAGCGGGATGGAAATAATTTTGGGTTTTACATGGACACTTCAAACTTATATCCTACCATCACTAAAACAGACACGATTGTACAAAGTACATGTTGGATTAAACCCTCAACCACGATTTCTTAACTTGCCATAACGCGTCGCCGAAGCGAGGATATTTCGAGATTGACTTTGTATGTTTTCACTGGCTGGACAAACCCTTATGGGATCCTACTCCTAGGCGTGGGCAATGGGTAAGTCACAGTTACAGGTCTTACCTATTAGGTGGTAGGTTACTTCTTTTTACTCCATTTTGTTACTACTTTTGTGCTCTACATAAAGATGGTGTTTTTGCTTACTAGATGCAATGTTCTATTTGTTAAATAATAGTTTCTGACCTGAAGTCTCTTTTCCAGGATGATACGGGTACAGTGCATGATTTACAGCTCTATTTATTACTTTTGGGTTTATTGCACATACAAGTTGCAGATATGAATTTTTTAAAGGACAAAACATGATGACTTTTATAATGTGTTTGTATATTTATGACAATGAATTATAGTTTATTTTTGCTGCTCAATAGTGTTATATTTTTATCAACATTGAGCATATCGGGCCATAAAAATGTTCAAAAAAACTCGTAAACCTAGTTCTGTTTAGCTAATTAATATCATTGACAGCTGTCGGCCTGGGCCGCTGACATATTTCAATTGTCAATTTGACCCAATCATTAAGTTTCTAAAGTAAATGTTCATCAGAATGGACTCGGCATTACTATTTCCAAAAAAAACCTGGCTTCAGGTATTTTGGGTATTAAAACGTTATCATTAAAAAATATCGACCAGTATGAGTATTTTATGAACCTCAGAAAATTCAGAATTATATCGTAAGTATACTATGAAATTAGTGTTAATATCAAGTCCTTAACTCTGAATTCTGACCAGTAAATATTATGTACAGAAGGCAGCACTTCAATCTGAACTTTACTTGAATCTGAACTCTATGCCCTCGATATTAAGTTAAAATTGGTTGGGGAAATTTGACAGGTAATGTAACGCTTGATCTACATCTATCTGTAACTACATATACTGGTTTCTATCATCATCTCACAACTCTTCGTAATGAGCACACTGCAGGGTATGAGTCTCTCCCCTGGGTGATGAGGAGGTTATAGGCCATAATCCACCAAGCTGGCCCAGTGCTGGGTGGTGGATGTCAGAATTTTCAAACCCTAACGACTACTGTATACAAGTATACAGCACCCGGGACCGACTGCTTAACGTGCCCTCCGAAGCACGGAAGTCGTCGTGAGAAATGAATGGTCGGCGGTCACCCATCCAAGTACCGACCGTGCTGAACGTTGCTTAACATGTGATATCGTATGATACACACAGTAACCACGGCGCCACGATGACTTCTATATTGAATCTTAATCCAAAATCCTTAAATTTTGGAATCCAAAAACCTTAAAGTAAGACAGTTGCCATCACAACCAAATTCCAGATTTGTATCAGTTTGAAAAAATACGCCTGCTTCCCTTATGGGGTAGGCAGAACACCAGAGTTTACAAAACCATCTGAGTAAAAGAAACGTTTGACTTGAAGGCATTATAATGGTGGAGAGAGACTGTGACAGGGGGTCAGCCTATCGCCCACAAAAAGACCTCCGATAAAACCTCTGTCCCTTAACTGACTTTATGTAAAAATCTTGGATTAAAATTAAGATTCAATAATATAGAAATCCACTGATATTCACAGCAACACAGCATCGACATATGTATAATGGCGAAAGCAGTGTTCTGTAAAAAGTAGGCGCCTCGAAATGCGTGAATTGAATCTACTCGCCACGCCGCCAGTTCACTTGATAAAAATGCAATTTTATTCGTTTGAATTTTTCATATACCTAATTTCATTGCTAATGCCCTTTCTATAATAAGTACTTATTTATTTTTTATGGAAAGGTCCTCAACCACCGTACACTGTGCTCGGTGATTTCGGAAGGCCTTTTTTATAATAAATACTTTTTCCGATATCATACTTCTTGGTCAGGAAGGAAAATTCATGTGCAGCGCAGTTAAAACATAGATAATATTAAAGTTGATGGAGTCTGTGGCGCGAAAAAATTTTAGATGGCACGCAAATAGTCGCGAGAGTCAGGATGGCGCGACAATTGCCTGAATTTTGGCGGAAATATGCATATATATTTGAAAGAACTGTACCTTTAAAAATAAAAAAAAACCTTACCTCAGCCGTTACATTGTTAGGTTGCTAAATGAACGCAAAAAGTAAAACCGTGGCGCGAGCCGCGGTACCTATTAAGTTTGATGAACGTAAAGCAATACCGTGGCGGGCGAGAGCCGCGGTAGAGTTTGATGAACGTAAAGAGCAATACCGTGGCGAGAGCCGCGGTAGAGTTTGATGAACGTAAAGAGCAATACCGTGGCGAGAGCCGCGGTAGGGTTTGATGAACGTAAAGAGCAATACCGTGGCGAGAGCCGCGGTAGAGTTTGATGAACGTAAAGAGCAATACCGTGGCGAGAGCCGCGGTAGAGTTTGATGAACGTAAAGAGCAATACCATGGCGAGAGCCTCGGTAGGGTTTGATGAACGTAAAGAGCAATACCGTGGCGAGAGCCGCGGTAGGGTTTGATGAACGTAAAGAGCAATACCGTGGCGAGAGCCGCGGTAGGGTTTGATGAACGTAAAGAGCAATACCGTGGCGAGAGCCGCGGTAGGGTTTGATGAACGTAAAGAGCAATACCGTGGCGAGAACGAAAAGAACACCGCGGCTGCAAAACTTTTTATATGACAGTACATGAACTTGAACTTTTTACATGAATGTCAAATGGCGGGTCTTAATATCCTGAAAACTGTTCGTTTCAGCTACAAACAGTAGAATTCACTACCAAAGTACCTTTCTATATTCAAAATCTTGACATCTAACCATCTGCTTACGAATGTTTGACTGTAATGTGTTGCTAGGCAACGTCGTTACATTTGACCATTTTGGGTTTGATGAACGTAAAGAGCAATACCGTGGCGAGAGCCGCGGTAGGGTTTGATGAACGTAAAGAGCAATACCGTGGCGAGAGCCGCGGTAGGGTTTGATGAACGTAAAGAGCAATACCGTGGCGAGAGCCGCGGTAGGGTTTGATGAACGTAAAAAGCAATACCGTGGCGAGAGCCGCGGTAGGGTTTGATGAACGTAAAGAGCAATACCGTGGCGAGAGCCGCAGTAGGGTTTGATGAACGTAAAAAGCAATACCGTGGCGAGAGCCGCGGTAAGGTTTGATGAACGTAAAGAGCAATACCGTGGCGAGAATCGCGGAAGGGTTTGATGAACGTAAAAAGCAATACCGTGGCGAGAGCCGCGGTAAGGTTTGATGAACGTAAAGAGCAATACCGTGGCGAGAGCCGCGGTAGGGTTTGATGAACGTAAAAAGCAAAACATGGCGAGAGCCGCGGTAGGGTTTGATGAACGTAAAAAGCAATACCGTGGCGAGAGCCGCGGTAGGGTTTGATGAACGTAAAGAGCAATACCGTGGCGAGAGCCGCAGTAGGGTTTGATGAACGTAAAAAGCAATACCGTGGCGAGAGCCGCGGTAAGGTTTGATGAACGTAAAGAGCAATACCGTGGCGAGAATCGCGGAAGGGTTTGATGAACGTAAAAAGCAATACCGTGGCGAGAGCCGCGGTAAGGTTTGATGAACGTAAAGAGCAATACCGTGGCGAGAGCCGCGGTAGGGTTTGATGAACGTAAAAAGCAAAACATGGCGAGAGCCGCGGTAGGGTTTGATGAACGTAAAAAGCAAAACATGGCGAGAGCCGCGGTAGGGATTGATGAACGTAAAGAGCAATACCGTGGCGAGAGCCGCGGTAGGGTTTGATGAACGTAAAAAGCAAAACATGGCGAGAGCCGCGGTAGGGATTGATGAACGTAAAGAGCAATACCGTGGCGAGAGCCGCGGTAGGGTTTGATGAACGTAAAAAGCAATACCGTGGCGAGAGCCGCGGTAGGGTTTGATGAACGTAAAAAGCAAAACATGGCGAGAGCCGCGGTAGGGATTGATGAACGTAAAAAGCAATACCGTGGCGAGAGCCGCGGTAAGGTTTGATGAACGTAAAGAGCAATACCGTGGCGAGAGCCGCGGTAGGGTTTGATGAACGTAAAGAGCAATACCGTGGCGAGAGCCGCGGTAGGGTTTGATGAACGTAAAAAGCAAAACATGGCGAGAGCCGCGGTAGGGATTGATGAACGTAAAGAGCAATACCGTGGCGAGAGCCGCGGTAGGGTTTGATGAACGTAAAAAGCAATACCGTGGCGAGAGCCGCGGTAGGGTTTGATGAACGTAAAAAGCAATACCGTGGCGAGAGCCGCGGTAGGGTTTGATGAACGTAAAAAGCAATACCGTGGCGAGAGCCGCGGTAGGGTTTGATGAACGTAAAGAGCAATACCGTGGCGAGAGCCGCGGTAGGGTTTGATGAACGTAAAAAGCAATACCGTGGCGAGAGCCGCGGTAGGGATTGATGAACGTAAAGAGCAATACCGTGGCGAGAGCCGCGGTAGGGTTTGATGAACGTAAAAAGCAAAACATGGCGAGAGCCGCGGTAGGGATTGATGAACGTAAAGAGCAATACCGTGGCGAGAGCCGCGGTAGGGATTGATGAACGTAAAGAGCAATACCGTGGCGAGAGCCGCGGTAGGGTTTGATGAACGTAAACAGCAATACCGTGGCGAGAGCCGCGGTAGGGATTGATGAACGTAAAGAGCAATACCGTGGCGAGAGCCGCGGTAGGGTTTGATGAACGTAAAGAGCAATACCGTGGCGAGAGCCGCGGTAGGGTTTGATGAACGTAAAAAGCAATACCGTGGTGATAGCCGCGGTAGGGTTTGATGAACGTAAAGAGCAATACCGTGGCGAGAGCCGCGGTAGGGTTTGATGAACGTAAAGAGCAATACCGTGGCGAGAACGAAAAGAACACCGCGGCTGCAAAACTTTTTATATGACAGTACATGAACTTGAACTCTTTACATGAATGTCAAATGGCGGGTCTCAATATCCTGAAAACTGTTCGTTTCAGCTACAAACAGTAGAATTCACTACCAAAGTACCTTTCTATATTCAAAATCTTGACATCTAACCATCTGCTTACGAATGTTTGACTGTAATGTGTTGCTAGGCAACGTCGTTACATTTGACCATTTTGGGTTTGATGAACGGAAAGAGCAATACCGTGGCGAGAGCCGCGGTAGGGTTTGATGAACGTAAAGAGCAATACCGTGGCGAGAGCCGCGGTAGGGTTTGATGAACGTAAAAAGCAATACCGTGGCGAGAGCCGCGGTAGGGATTGATGAACGTAAAGAGCAATACCGTGGCGAGAGCCGCGGTAGGGTTTGATGAACGTAAAAAGCAAAACATGGCGAGAGCCGCGGTAGGGATTGATGAACGTAAAGAGCAATACCGTGGCGAGAGCCGCGGTAGGGATTGATGAACGTAAAGAGCAATACCGTGGCGAGAGCCGCGGTAGGGTTTGATGAACGTAAACAGCAATACCGTGGCGAGAGCCGCGGTAGGGATTGATGAACGTAAAGAGCAATACCGTGGCGAGAGCCGCGGTAGGGTTTGATGAACGTAAAGAGCAATACCGTGGCGAGAGCCGCGGTAGGGTTTGATGAACGTAAAGAGCAATACCGTGGCGAGAGCCGCGGTAGGGTTTGATGAACGTAAAAAGCAATACCGTGGCGAGAGCCTCGGTAGGGTTTGATGAACGTAAAGAGCAATACCGTGGCGAGAGCCGCGGTAGGGTTTGATGAACGTAAAGAGCAATACCGTGGCGAGAGCCGCGGTAGGGTTTGATGAACGTAAAGAGCAATACCGTGGCGAGAGCCGCGGTAAGGTTTGATGAACGTAAAGAGCAATACCGTGGCGAGAACGAAAAGAAGACCGCGGCTGCAAAACTTTTTATATGACAGTACATGAACTTGAACTTTTTACATGAATGTCAAATGGCGGGTCTCAATATCCTGAAAACTGTTCGTTTTAGCTACGAACAGTAGAATTCACTACCAAAGTACCTTTCTATATTCAAAATCTTGACATCTAACCATCTGCTTACGAATGTTTGACTGCAATGTGTTGCTAGGCAACGTCGTTACATATGACCATTTTGGGTTTGATGAACGTAAAGAGCAATACCGTGGCGAGAGCCTCGGTAGGGTTTGATGAACGTAAAAAGCAATACCGTGGCGAGAGCCGCGGTAGGGTTTGATGAACGTAAAGAGCAATACCGTGGCGAGAGCCGCGGTAGGGTTTGATGAACGTAAAAAGCAATACCGTGGCGAGAGCCGCGGTAGGGTTTGATGAACGTAAAAAGCAATACCGTGGCGAGAGCCGCAGTAGGGTTTGATGAACGTAAAGAGCAATACCGTGGCGAGAGCTGCGGTAGGGTTTGATGAACGTAAAAAGCAATACCGTGGCGAGGGCCGCGGTAGGGTTTGATGAACGTAAAGAGCAATACCGTGGCGAGAGCCGCGGTAGGGTTTGATGAACGTAAAGAGCAATACCGTGGCGAGAGCCGCGGTAGGGTTTGATGAACGTAAAGAGCAATACCGTGGCGAGAACGAAAAGAAGACCGCGGCTGCAAAACTTTTTATATGACAGTACATGAACTTGAACTTTTTACATGAATGTCAAATGGCGGGTCTCAATATCCTGAAAACTGTTCGTTTTAGCTACGAACAGTAGAATTCACTACCAAAGTACCTTTCTTTATTCAAAATCTTGACATCTAACCATCTGCTTACGAATGTTTGACTGTAATGTGTTGCTAGGCAACGTCGTTACATTTGACCATTTTGGGTTTGATGAACGTAAAGAGCAATACCAAGGCGAGAGCCTCGGTAGGGTTTGATGAACGTAAAAAGCAATACCGTGGCGAGAGCCGCGGTAGGGTTTGATGAACGTAAAAAGCAATACCGTGGCGAGAGCCGCGGTAGGGTTTGATGAACGTAAAAAGCAATACCGTGGCGAGAGCCGCGGTAGGGTTTGATGAACGTAAAAAGCAATACCGTGGCGAGAGCCGCGGTAGGGTTTGATGAACGTAAAGAGCAATACCGTGGCGAGAGCCGCGGTAGGGTTTGATGAACGTAAAGAGCAATACCGTGGCGAGAGCCGCGGTAGGGTTTGATGAACGTAAAGAGCAATTCCGTGGCGAGAGCTTTTTTTTTTTTTTTTTTTTTTTTTTTTTTTTTTTTTTTTTTTTTCCGCCACAGAAACCTTAACTACCGACTTGACGCCCCTAAGGGAGCCACAGAAGGAGAGGAGGTGAATGCTTGATGCACGAAGAGGGGACCTTTGGGGGACTACCCCATCAGCCAATCCCTAACAGTGCGGGACTCACCGAACCCAGCGATACCCGCTAAACACCCCCTTTGCTGAGATATCCCGAGTTGGGCGTGTCTCCTCATCTGAACGACAGCCAATTGGAGTCAGAGGCTGCGTACCGGGCGTCCCAAGAGACAACCCGTCACGAAAGCTTATCGCAGGACCGAATCTGTAACAATAAAAAATTGAAAACGACGTCGTAAGAGTTATAAACACATGTTGTGTGAATTAATTGTTAAGGACAACCTAGAACCGGTTGGCTTGTTGAAGCTTCCTCACGAGGGAGGCGTGCTTGGATAGGATGGGGAGAGCATCGGCGAGAGAGTCCTGGCCGGCGTTGAGTGCAGCGCCGAGCTCAAGAATCTCGTCGATAGGAGCGACGGTGACCCAGAACGCCAAGCGATCAAAACTGACCTTCGCGTTCTGTACCGCGGGTTGGGCGGGCGGTCGCGACGGAGTCGCGGCCGCGCGCCCAGCCCAAGCGGTAGGAGTGACGTTCGAAACGGGTTTCGATGCGCATTCCACGGCCTGAGGAGCCTTAGCTTGAGGGGAGCCCTTAGGGGGCTGGGGGCGGTGTCTCCAATTAAGGGGATCGGCCGCCGCTTTGGAACGGACCGAGCGCGGCGCCTTAGGGCACCCGCGATAGTTCGCCGTGTGGCCGGACTGGCCGCACAGGACGCAAGACGGATCTGTCGGGGAGTCAAGGGTGCGGGAGCACTCCTTGGTAGCATGATCCTCTAGGCACTTAACGCACCTAGGTTTGACAAAGCAATTATGTGCCGCATGGCCATAGAGTTGGCAGCGGTGACATTGGCCGGGGTGACCTCTGTTGTGAGGTTTTTCTACACGAATTTGCGAGAGGCCGCACACAGTGCGGACCCCATTGCGAAGTAGGGAGTTCCCAGCTGTGTTATTCGTAAGAATAACAAGCGCAAGGGGAAACTGTTTGCCCCGTTTGCTATGCATCTTGTGCACAGACTCAACGGGGAAACCTTGGGATTTAAGATCCGCGGCGATTTGCTCGTTCGATAGCTCGAACGGCACGCCCCTAAGGATAACGCGGGCTTTACGCTCTTCCGGGAGAGCGTAAGTATGATAGGCGAATTGCCTTTGAGTTAGTAGGGAAGTCAGATTCCTGAAGTCGATCAGAGTACATGGCTTGATCTTAATGAAGGCACCGGTGTTGGTTGCCTTCTTGTAATTGATCTTGGGGGCAGTCAGACCCCCCGAACAGAGGGTCGAGACCTGTCCCCAAAGATGTTTATCCCGAAGGAAGACAGGGGGAGGGGGCTTAGAGCTCGGGGGAGGACCCTCGGGCTTGGAACGCGGGGCAACCTTGGGGCGCATTGCCGCCTTAGGGGCTTCTGCCGCCTTAGGGGCTACTGCCGCCTTAGGGGCTTCAGCCGCCTTAGGGGCCGCTACCGCCTCTGGAGCCGCCGCTGGAGAGGGCGTGGGAGGAGCGGAAGAAGCGGTATTCTTCTTTTTCCTATTAGAAGACTTTTTACCCCTGACTGGGGTGAATGGAGTATTATCCGTAACAGTGTCATCCGAGTGGGACGCACTGACGGGCGAAGCCTTGCGTTTAGACGCAGCGGATTGGGCGGAGGACTCGGCAGACTCGGAAACGGAAGATTCCGATTCGGAGATGCCGTCCATGTACTCTGAGGGGCCAGGAGACACCGTAGAGCGTTGGGACTGGGCATCGAAACCCGGGGGGACCTGATGGGTCTGAGCGGCTTGAGCCTGAGCGACTTGGGCCTGGGCGGCCACCACTTGGGCCTGGGAGGCCACCAGCGAGCTATGAAGCTGCTGAATTGTGGCTTGAAGGCGTGCTTCATGCACGTGAAATTGGGCGGTGAGAGCAGCCGTAGCCGACTGAACACGAGCGGTTACGCGCTCCTCTAAAGCTGCATTGAACCTAGATTCGAGAGTCGAATCTGTCCTGATTGGTGGAATTGGTGGAGGGGGCTCCATGGCGGAGCAACCCTTGAAAGGAGAGACCGTGCCGATGAACGGCGAACGAACCTAACCTAACGAAAAAACCGATGCCGATGAACGGCGCGGAAACTGAAAAGAAGGGGTGCGTGCTCCTAACTCGAGCAGGCATCTAACCGTCCCCCGGGGAAAGGCCCAGTGCAATGGGTTCGGGTCTGCCGGATTTGTTAGCCCTGGAGAGCTAATAGCGTTCCGGGGCCACGCTAACGAGCTTCGTTGTCACCGTAAGGTATCAACTCGTTCAAACGCGGAACTTGGAAGTTTGTTTAAAGTTCGTCCTTTTCAGCACGAAAATCACTCAAACTTCCAAGTAGTAGGATAGCGAAGTTCGCGAATGCGTCGTTAGCACGCAAGTGGCGCCACTGTCGCAAAACGGCACTAATACGCGGCAATACCGACCGGAGAGCCTCGGAGTCGATAAGCGGTAAAACGGAACGATAACGATAAGGGTCCTGCCGAGTCGACAAGTCCCTTATCGAACGAAACGGGGAGCACTGAGAGCACGATAAACACGACCACTGCGCGCGAACGATGAAACGGAACTCGTGGCGAGAGCCGCGGTAGGGTTTGATGAACGTAAAGAGCAATACCGTGGCGAGAGCCGCGGTAGGGTTTGATGAACGTAAAGAGCAATACCGTGGCGAGAGCCGCGGTAGGGTTTGATGAACGTAAAGAGCAATACCGTGGCGAGAACGAAAAGAACACCGCGGCTGCAAAACTTTTTATATGACAGTACATGAACTTGAACTTTTTACATGAATGTCAAATGGCGGGTCTCAATATCCTGAAAACTGTTCGTTTTAGCTACGAACAGTAGAATTACCAAAGTACCTTTCTATATTCAAAATCTTGACATCTAACCATCTGCTTACGAATGTTTGACTGTAATGTGTTGCTAGGCAACGTCGTTACATATGACCATTTACAAAATTAGTCATTTTATCTAGCCAACGACGACGTAACAAGTTATTAATTTAAACTTTACTCTAGCAAATAATTCAATACAGTAAACTGACAGATCGAAATGTCAAATAGAAAAATAATGATACCAGTTAAAAACTTCGTAGTGTAAGTACCTACTGAATAAGAATGATTGAAAACTAACAAGTATTTGTCATTCGTTTTGAATAAAATTTTAAATTATTTTATAAATAATTGAATTTGAGATGTGCACTATATCTTTAAAGTGACTTTAATGAAAATAATTACCTAATTACCAGACATAAGTACCATGTTCTTTAAAACGGTTACAGTAGAAGTAAAATCGTCTTTATAACTTCTTGCTTTTTAAACCAAAATTGTAATAAATTGAATAAGTTTATACATTTATTAGTTCAAATATCATACAAATAATTTGCGTGCTGTTCTATAAATCACAAAGCGCCTACTTTCTTGGAAGAACGTCATGTAAAGAGGGCCCATGCCAAATTTGAGAACTTACAGCTGTATAGAATTGCTGGATTCAGATTTTGATTACAAGGAATAAAAATAATTATCGTATTTTGTTGTTTTATTTTTAAAATACTATAGTTGCCTATCATTTTAATAATATACTTCTCATCAAAAAGTAGGAAGGAACTTATTTAGTTATTTTTTAACTTTATTAAAAAAAAATAACCAAGTATCAAGTTTGTTTAATCCATGTAGGTATTTCGTTGTAACTATTGTCGGGGTTACCTTGATGGTATTTTTTTAAATTCGCCAGTTTTTTCCAGTCACTTCTTTACTTAGCCAGACTACATGAAAACTGTTCGCTAGCGAAGCGATCCTTGAACCGATCCTTGATCCTTGAACCACTAAACCAATCGTATTAGTCGCCTTTTAGGACGCGCTTATCTAGGGGCGTAAAGGCTATTCTAGTCAACCCTCCGCGGGCTACGTCGGAACGCAGTGACATGCAACAATAGACTTAGTATGTATGGTAATAATCGTGTTACCAACATAGCAATGTGCCAACCTACTACTAATTTATTTCATACCATTCGAATACTTTAATATTTGATTATTAGTAATCATTAGATAAGATAGATTAATCATAGACAAGATAGACCATGAAAGTCATTGGTATGGTCTTTTAAATTATAACAAATTGTTGTAAATAGTACTTAATTTGACTTCCTTTAGAGATTGTATAAAATTGCCGGAACCTCATGGATTCCTCCCTTCTTTTTGATTGTCAGTTGTGAACGTAAAACTTACATTCATCTGCAAATAGACTAGAATAAAGAATAATTGTCTCATTGCACCGCTTTTAATTCCACTTCTGTAAAAATCGGGAAACTGTGTTACTATTTCACTCTGAATATACCTACTGTTCTAATGGGAAGAAAACTGCCTTCTTATTCCACTAGAGGCGCTGATTACGCTTGACCCATAACAACTGTCAAATACCATAGTAAAGGTTAATTTTATAGTGATTTTGTCCAAAAAATTAGAAATGCATCATTGCGTTGTCATAAGTTTTATAGAAAATGGATACCACAGTTTCTCTAAGGATATACACATGCAGAACTTGTGGATGTTACTTGATAATGGAAATGTACATATTACGGTCCACATTTTTGATATTTTGATACATGTGCTTACATCATTTTATAGGTTTACCCCAAAATAGAACACAGGACAAGCAATTTCGATTACAACTTGTTCATTTGATAGTTTGTTATGTGTCAAGCGTATGAAGCGACATCTATTTAGAGCTTTTCGTTTTCTTCTCCATTAAACTGAAAACCGAAGGCAAGGTATAGGCCCCGAATAGGTAGTCTGCGTGTGAGAGGCCACGGAAACTGTAAGATTTCGTTAACATATAAAATAAGTACCTACCTACCTAAGTAAGTACTCACCGCGAAGGTAATAATGAGCTACTGCTATTAGGTACCTACCTCAAATAGTTTTCAGCCACCATCTCATTTTACTTCCCTCCGGAGCGGAAAAGTACCAGATCAGTGACAATATAGGGTCCTCCTATAGTTGTCAATTTAATTTTAATAGCAGAATAAGAATGATGAGTCGGTCTAAATTACGGAAGAAAAAAAATTTGAGAAATATTTTTCATTAAATAAAATTTCAAAATTTTTCGAAGTGATCAAAATTTAAATTTAATCTTTTGTTTATGACTACAGAGCAAGTCATAAAACGTTTCCATCTAATTGTATGTAGTTATAAAATGTAGATTAAACTTAAATTTTACTCAATAAAAAGAAATGTGAAATATTAATTTATGAAAAATATTTCTTAAATAAGGTATTTAATAAACATATTTTGATATTGAATTTCATACCCACTCATCATTCTTAATCTGCTATTAAAATATAATTGACCATTATAAATGGACCCTGTAGATGTGTCCTCCGACCCAAGGCTTAACCAGGGACATCTCTCATTCCCATGACTCCCCGTACGCAACAAACATCACTTAGGTATCTACCAATGAGGAGTTTTCTGACAGCTCATAAAGATTATTTTAAAAAACCGCTATAGATGGCACTTTTATCAAGCCGAAGGCGTTAAGTCTGTATACTATAATGTAGGTAAGTGGTATCTACCATCTATGGTTTTTTATAAGTTCAATTTCTGATACAGACGTCACTTAATTTATTTTATTATTATTATTTTAATTATTTTTTTTTATTTTAAAAGCACTGTGTGGAATTAGTATATTATGTAACAAGTGAGCTAAGTTGCTGTGATTGGCTGTGATTTGATAATAATGAGCCGAGACTGTAATTAGCAACGCTCACGAGTTACATACGACGTTTTTCAACACACTTGTGAGTAAAAGACAGACATACGTGGTGATAAAATTTATTTGAAGCAGCTGCTAGCTGCTGCGCGTCAGTAACCATATCCCACTACACGTACACACGCTATTGTTGCTTGGAGGCGCTGCGCGTGCCGCTGTTGCACGCGCGCGCCTGCAGCAGGCGCGGCCCGCACAGCATATATTTAATTTATAACCCGGATCAATAAAATATGCTCTGTTTACTCGCATGTAATTTGCACTAAGGTACAATTCAACTTTGTAGGATTCATTATATTATGCACTAGGGTATAATATATTATGCACGTGTGACTTATAGCCCAGTTTATAGTTCTAAATTCAATAGAATAAGGCTCACTTTACGAGCATGTGTGTTGAAAAAGTGGTTATATGACAGATAAGACTTTGCCTTTTGTAAAACGCCATCTATCGAAGCCTTCTGTACTATTTTTGTACCGTTTTGTTTTTTTAATGAGCTGTCAGAAAACCTCTCATTACGTAGTTATTGTGATACTAAAATAGGATTTTTTTATCGGTTACTATGCTCTCGTGTACGTAGAGATGAGTTCGATGATTTAGGGTTGTCTGGAAGAGATCGCTTTTGTAACTTTCCGTTGTTTTTTTTCTTTATTACTGTGCGCTGTAAATAGCCCACAGGCTTAGGAAGGAACTAGAATTTCATAAAACAATGCAGAATCAGCACCGTCGAAGCATTGACATTTGGTGGCAGGTTTGCCACCAAGAACCGCTCCGATTAGACGTTTACGACAAGCTCATCTAAAGGTATTCTAAGCCGACTTTCGTGGCTTTAAAATAAATAATCACTTTTCTTTAACTCCTGAAAAACTTATCCAATACAATACTTATCCATTCATAATTAATTGTGGTCCAAACTTATCCAGGGTCGGAGAAGCAAATCCAAGCCGGCCCAATCAGCCATCTAATGGAACCACCTCAAAATTTATGAAAATAAACTAGCCACCGCGCGCGGTTTTACCCGCGTAACTTTTGATCCCGTGGGAATTTCGGGATAAAATATAGCCTATAACCTTCCTCGAGAGGGCTATCAAATGCATAGAATTTTTCAAATCCCACTTGCAGTTTCTGAGATTAGCGCGTTCAAACAAACAAACAAACTCTTCAGCTTTATATATTAGTATAGATGTGCCGCGTTTTGTATACAGGGTGTTTGGTCCATCGCCCCGATGCGTCGACCGGATTTTTGGCCTAGTAAAAATTATCGATCGACACCGAGTATTCCATTCGACCGTCCATCGATTGGTGTGCTAACATCCTAATAGGGGCCTTACTCCCGACGCAATCGAGAATCAAATCAACTCAATTTCAAGCATTTCGAAACCGATACTAGCGCCGAATCGAGCGGTGGCTCAAATTGTAACTAATCAGGATCGAATATAACTGTTTATAGCTTGTAACAAATGACCAAATCTATGGTACAATTTGAGCCACCGCTCGATTCGGCGCTAGTATCGGTTTCGGGAGTGCGAAAATCCTTGAGATCGAGTTGATTTGATTCTCGATCGCGTCGGGAGTAAGGCCCCAGGGCCTGTATTCGCTTACTTTAACGTCAAGACCAAGAGCCATCGTAGGGCACGCAAGGTAGGTAAGTAGACTTGATGGATAGGTGAACTGTTTTTTCTGGAAACGTGGCTTTCGGATCTGCTGAACTAAAAACCGAAAAAGGAATAAAAAAAACATGTCATGATAGATAAGCGTTTATTTACATGAACTGCAAAATTATAAATTACAAAAGTTATAAAAAATCGATTCGACGTCTAAGTTTATTCTTTGGGTAGCTGAAAAAGAAAATATTATGATTTATTTTAAGTATCTCTCGACATGCCTACTTATCCACTTTACCTCACTTCTTATTCGATATTACCTACTAATTCTATCGGAATACCTACTACTTAAAATGCAACATACCCAATGACTTTTGATGACCATCAAATCGACCATATTATCAATTTTTTTATTGATATTTTTTGTATGTTTAATTACGGATTTCCACTATTTTAAACCAATAACAACAATAAACATTTGGCAGGAGATACTTACATCATCGTGAGCATCGTTGTATGTTCTCTGGTTGACAGCGTAAATTAGTCGTTTTTTAGAGATCCTGAGACGCTCTCTGTAGCTATGGACATGGTCACGATTAACAGTCTCGCGGTTAGCTCTTATTATTCTGGTAAGCTCCCTGCACATTGTTTTGTAACTTAAACTCGTTTCAAGGCCGTAGGAGGTATACTCAGAATGTCCCTTAAACTTCTCCATAGGTCTAAACTCTATGTCCTCAGTGTACCGCTTGTCGAAGCTCTTCATACAATTGCGGAGGTCCGGCAGATCACAGAGATTGGTCAACACCTGCATTGCCCTTAACTGCATTATTGGCTTGTTAGGTCTGAAGCACAAACTGATTAACATTTTTGGCAATACATGGGAGAATTCTCTGGCTCTCCACTTCGCTCTCTCAGATACTGTCGTGTATGCCAACAACCCAAGAGCACTGATTATCACGTTCGCCATGGGCCATTTTAAATAATGCCGTAGCTTCACAGTAAGGTCCTTTTCATCGGCAATACGTCTACCGACAGGATGTGCACATAGTTGTGCCAAGCAGTCTAAACAACCGCTTAATATTCTACTATTTTTGTCGTGGAAAAGTTTCATCATAACTTCAAAAGCATTTTCTCTGATACCCGTTTCAGGGTCCATTTCAAATAACGTTTCTAAAGTCCTCATATGATGCAGGACGATGGCTGCGTGATCATTTAAAACCCTTTCCAGAAGTTCTGGCACAATTTTAGGCGTTTTGGAAACATATATACAGGCTGGTCTGTCTGATCTTGTTATGGTCCGTATCGCAATTGCTGCAGAATATCTAATGTCTTGTTCGTGCTCGTTGACAGTCAACTTTAAAAGATTTTCCATTACAATAGGACGTCTCATAATCTTTTCTCGTCCTTGCAGATAGGTTGATATGTGCATGATAATGAAGCAAATTTGCTGGCAAACGAATGGATGTTTGACCATCATTAAATTCAAAAGCCGGTCCAGCACGTTATGTCTGATTAAGAACAGGGCATCTTCTGAAATTTGAACCTGAAAACATAAAAGTTCTTTTAAAGAATGGGTCAAAAAATATGAACGATTACAAGTAAAGTTTGAAGTGAATTGAGATTTCGTGAACTGACTTGTAACGGCCAAATCTTTAAAGTTACTTTCTAGTAGATGAAATGTATGACTGAAGTTTTGTTCTCTTTTACTAAAGAAAAAATGCAAAGTGAGGTGTTATGGGAGGATTTTTTGTGGGCGATAGGCTGACCCCCTATCACTGCAATAGTCTCTCTCCACTATTATAATGCCTCCAAATTTGTCAAACGTGACATCAGATGGTTTTATGACCTCTGGTGTTCTGCCTACCCCATAAGGGATACAGGCGTGAAGTTATGTATGTATGTATGTAAAATGCAAAGTACGTATCTCTGACTCACCCGTTGCTCTATAGAATGGATTGCCTGCCAACTTTTCAGCCTATTGTGGGAATTAATTTCCCGAATAAGGATCTTGAGGCCTTCGGGGCCGTAGCCAATGCGTGCATGTAAGAAATCCATATTGTTCGCAAAATATGTTGGTAATGGTGGCAAAATGGATTTCTGATTTTTGTCATACTCTTTATCTAAAGAATAATAAGAATTTGATATTAGAGACACAGTGGGTGATAACGGGATTGATGGTTCAGATTTTATATGAATAAAGTATTTATTTTTTATTGTTGATATACCAAAGAGAGGGTCACTCAGAGAAGATCACCTCTGAGACCCGCTTATCAAGGGAACCTACTGCTATTCTTCTCTGCAAAACTGAAATTAAAGTTCGATGATAAAAAAGTTTACTTGAAAATGTTACTAAATGTTTTAAATTACGGTCTCCGTGGTGTTATGGTATAGATGCTACTGCGCCAATCGTGGGGTCGCGAGTTCGATTCCCGCACGGAATAAAAAAAAAGTTCCCGGTCTAGGCATAGATATATTTATATTCTAGGTTGCCTCCTAGTTCGCTACGTGGTATCCCATAACACAAGCTATGCTTAGTTTGGGGCCATGTAGTTGGTGTGATTGTCTGGGGATTTTATTTTTTTATTTTTATTTATTTATGTTTTTTATTCAAATAAGTCCAAAATTCATCGACTTCGATATACCGTGTAAACTCTTGTAATCTCTTCGTAAAATGTTTTTCCTTATCGAAATATGACTTTACAATTTAATATTTTGTCATGGACAAGATTGCCACTCGACAATTACCTTATAAATTAATTTTTACCTTTAACAAACACTGTGGCATAATAAAATCCCAAAAAAACCTTCATTGAAGGACCTTCATTGAACGAACCTTTGGTTCTTGTTAAATTAACGAAATACATCACCAGATCACATGACAACTATAATAGCGAACATCGTTCCGTTCAAGTTTAAGTAGCCACTGAGCCGAAAAGCGTAGATAATTCAAAACAGATCTTCATCTTTGATTATCTAATATGTCTAGATAGAGCGTCACGATATTATGACGTTTAAAAAAATGGGCAAAGTTTGAAATGCTTACGCACACAAACAATCTTTGAAAACTTATTTTACATGAAAGATAAAAATCTAAACGTGTTTTTTTTTTAGTCACCGACAAAATTTTTATATTTTGTCTTTGATGCAATATAAACGTACCAGCATATTTATTCAGTATCGCTCAGTAGAAAAAAAAATAAGTTATGGCACCACAAACTTTTTACAAATAGTCGCTGTTGATGAACTCCCTACACACAGTTTTATTGATACATACATACATAACGTCACGCCTGTATCCCTTATGGGGTGGGCAGAATACCAGAGGTTACAAGACCATCAGATGTCACGTTTGACAAATTTGGAGGTGTTATAAAGTTGGAGAGAGACTATTATTATATTGATAACGTTTAATACAAAACATCTTGTAGTACTACGACGTAGTACTATTCATTTCTTATTAAGAGTGACCATGCTTTGCTTAATTCACATATTACTTGTAGTGTCATAGTGTGTGTAGGGAGTTCATCAACAGCGACTATTTGTAAAAAAATGTGAATATATTAAAATATATTAAAAGACTAAATATTTATTTCATTTGATGGTGGTATAGTCTAACTATAAATGAGATAGATTTTCGATTCAGTAGAGTCTCTATAGTCTTATGATTATAGTTCGAAAATGGTCGTCTTGACCGGGGCAGTGCGTACCACCCTCTTACAGAAAACTGGCTTCCTTTTTTTGTCATACCCTTCATATCTAAACCTTTCGTTCTCCTTTTTATTGGTTTTGGATTGGCAGTGCATTAATTGTTGCGTCACGCTATTGATAAAGAAAGAAAGAAATAAATTAATAATTGTTTTAAATTATTTATTTATTCGACAATAAAAACACTTTACTAACACAAATAATTAAATATAAATTAATAATAAAAAAATGTCGAAAACGGCAACAGCTCAGCATATGCTACAGCCGAAGGCTGCAGCGCTGATTTTCAGCTGTGCCGGTTTGGAGGCTGGGGTAGTTTTTACAAATATAGCATTATTAAAACATAGAATTGGTGCATACATCAACGACTTGTCTAAAATAATTTATAAAATAGAGTAACAAATAAAAATTCACGATGTACTCAAATAAAAATAGTATGGAATAAATAACATAAGTAAAGTTAAATAAATGCAAATAAGTTAATATGTATAAATTTAAAGTTATAATTTAATTTAAACATTAAAACATGAATGTAATAAGTATATTATATACAATATTCTCATTATAAATACGCTACCCGACAAGATTTTGGTTGGAACAGTAAATATTCTCTGAAATTGCGCTTAAAAGTCTGTTTAGATACAGAGTTTTTGATCGGTGGAGGTATATCGTTCCAACACTTACTCGCCTGGTAGCGAAAACTGCCACGAAAAGCTGTGGTACTGTGGTGCTGTGTTGTCAACCTGGATGATGCCGCTCTTGTGTTATAGGCACTATACGAAGAGAACCAAGTTAATTTTTCGTACAAGTATTGTGGCTGCTTACTAGTGATAAGGTCAAACAGCAGTGTACCAAAATGCAGTTCTTGACGATTTTAAATTTTTAGCACATTTGCTTTTTTAAGGAACGGTGTTACGTGTCCTCGACGTGGTATGCTATACCAAAAACGAGCACAGGCATTTTGCACATGCTGTATCAACCGCTGAGTCCTAACGAGCAAAGAAGGTCCAAACACGACATCACCATAGTTCAATAATAGATTCACATAACTTTTCACGCATTACTGTGTTCAAACTAGGTCTAATGTTATATAATATTTTAAGCTTGTAAAACCGACTGCTAACTGTTTTATTTACGTGTTTCTCAAATTTTAGATTACCATCAAATATAACACCCAGGTTTCTGGCTTCCCCAACAGTATCAATCTTCGCACCGCCCAATTTAAAGACCCTTCAACTTCAAGACCCAGTCTAAATACTTCCCTTACGTTATTTTTAGAGCCTAGAACTAACAATTTAGTTTTCTGAGGATTAAGGACCAAAGAACTTTTAGAACGTTGTGTGTTGAAAAATATAACTGAACAGACTATGGCATTGTGACAGTTTGAAGTCCATCTTTCGTCTATCTCTTACTAGATTTCTCATATTAGAAAAAAAACTACATATTTTTCACCCATTAATATCGTGTATTTTATATAGTTGTATAAATATATTTTTTAATTGTGCAGATGGTGTGAATATAATTTTCTGCATACACTCGGTTATACTAATCTGAGTTCCTTTACTAAATTATGTTCTCCGTAACATGTAGCAGTCAGGGCAAATCGATGTGATATATACAGATTTTGAAAAAGCGTTTGATCGCGTCGATCACACCATTTTGCTTAATAAATTATACACCCTAGGCATTCGAGGCGATCTATATCGATGGATCAAGTCCTACATATCAAATAGAACACAGGCAGTTGTACTGGGGGGATTTAAATCCAACATCATCCAAATACCATCCGAAGTTCCGCAGGGCTCGCATCTCGGACCCCTCCTGTACAATTCATACCTATATGATATTTATGAATGTCTCACATCCGCTCACCACTTATTATATGCCGACGACAAAAAAGTCTTCCTTAAAATAAAAAGTATCAACGAATGTTATCTTGTTCAAGACGATCTGAATAAACTCTCGGAGTACTATAGAGAAAATCAAATCTCTGTTAATACTGATAAGTACATACAGATCACGTTCACTCGTAAAAAATCACCCATCGTTTTAAATTATAAAATCAATGACGTATGCTTAAAAAGAGTTGACGAAGTTCGTGACTTAGGTGTAATCATGGATGCGAAAATGACATTCAACAGTCACATAGAGAAAGCGGTTACCAAGGCATACCGAAATTTGGGCTTCGTTCTTCGGGTTTGCAAACCATTCAGTGATATCTCTTGTATTAAAATGGTGTACTATGCTTACGTGAGAAGTGTCCTCGAATTTGGCAGTATCATTTGGAACCCTCAATATGCGAAATACCAAGAGAAAATCGAACGAATACAAAAAATATTCGTAAAGCATCTAAACTTCAGAAACAAAGTCCAGTTTGAAACATACAAGGATGCTTGCAAATATCACCGTATTGATACTCTTTCTTACAGAAGAACCATGTTGGACACTGCTTTTCTGTTTGATATTATGAATGCCCATCTCGACTGCCCCAACTTGTTGTCCTCAGTAAACTTAGTTGTTCCCCAGCGAGCGACACCAACTCCATAATGTTTTTTATACACCTTCATGCCGAACAAATTATGGTCGTAATGAATACCTGAGTAGAGTCATAAACATTTACAATAAAAAATTTAGTGACATAGATATATTTTTTAATTCCAAAAGGCTTTTTAAAACAAAGGTATTACGGAGACTCACATTCGAGGAATCGGCGTAATATGATTTCTTTTAATATTAATATTTTATTATTCGTTATCTTATGCTTTATCTATTAATTTATTGCAATTTTATTATTATCTAAGTAATATATTAAATATACATTATAACAGATATGTATGTATATCATATATATATAACCTATTTATAAGAATATACATGAATACCTATAGTTTTAGTAATTAAGCATTCTATCCTAGCCAGCGCATAACCAATGTATTAAAGTAACTGATGTATTACACTTTTTTTCGACCCTATTTAGGTATAGTGAATTAGGAAATCCTGTTATTGGCTAAGCTATTTTGTAACCATATTTTAAGTCAAAAATTGTTTAATTAAGCTGTTGGATTTCTAATAAAGTAAATAAATAAATACATACATAACATCACGCCTTTTTGGGGTAGGCAGAGACTAAGGAACGCCAACTGCGCCGATCTAGACATACCTGTTTAGCTTCCTCCACGTTCATTAATAGTTTCATACATGATCGCTGGTTACGGGTGCTTTTAACTAGGCCCTTTTAAAGTATGTTACCAATTTGGTCAGCATACGTTCGCCTAGGGTGGTCCCGACATGACCATCCAATCGTGCTCTGTACACCTCTTTCGTAACTCTACTTTCACTCATCCTCTCTAAATGTCCAAACCACCGCAGCATACCCTTTTCAATCTTACTTACTACGTCTTCTTTCAATCCGCATCTCTTTCTTATTTCACTGTTTTGCACCCTGTCACTCAATTTTACTCCACACATGCTCCTCAAAGCTCTCATCTCCACAGCATTAATGTTGCTGTCATGTCTCTTCTGCCACCCCCAAGATTCACTACCATACATAAGTGTTGGCGCCAAAACTCCCTCAAGTATGGCAAGACGTGCCTTATTCGGTATAATTTTGCTTGCCATAATCGAGCACAAGGTTAATACTATTACCTGCTTTCACTCTCCTTTCAATATCACCGTCATACTTTTCATCTCTTGTAATCAAGGACCCCAAGTACCTACACAAACTCATTCACTTGCTCCACTTTTTCGTCTTCTCTCATAATATTGCATTCCGTCATATCTTCATTCCTCTCCTTTACCATGATTTTCGTCTTTTCAACATTAACTTTCAAACCTTTCCTTTTTAATGACATCATAGTGACCATTTGTTGCAATTCGGACGCTGACGATGCAAGTAGAACCTGGTCGTCGGCATAAAGCAGAGTTTTATCACTGTCTCATTCATTTTTAAACCCCAAAACCAATTTTCTGTCAATATTCAATCGATTGCAGGACTAATTTTCTTATAACTCTGACTCGGCCTTACAAGATTTGACACAATACGGTCAAAATTAAATATAAAATGCACTTTTTTATAAAAATATTATTCACAGTTTTTATTTGTTTTTCCAGAATCTTTTTCACAATTTTTCGGGTATTATTATAACCCAAAAGTAATGGCGAAATCATATTTAATTTTTGTTATGAAAGGGTTATTTTATATAAGCCGATGAAAGATGACTTTATGTGTTGTTTTAATTCGATCTTTGCAATTTCTGCCCACTATAACCAGATTTTTTACAACATTTTTACTCTCGTGGCCCGCAGTGACGGACAGCTCGAAGCGAACTGAAAGCGGTCGACGGACTTAGAGGCTAACAGTTCGCCTCTATTTTCTGGGACGCGTTTGAAGCTTTGTCTGTCTATCTAGACATATAGATAATCAAAGATCTTCATCTTCACTGTGTCCAGTATAAATTCATATACCTACGTTTATTTTAATAGTTACATTAGCTTACCGCTGCGCGCGTCGTAGCTCCTATGACTCATGGCCCTCTGAACTGATTTTTCAATAGCCAATGGGTTTATTGGACACACCATTCGAAGGTATGCGTTTTTGTGCGGATTCAACATGATTTCTAATAAAAACAGACTACGTTAAGTTCGATTCTTATGCCAAGGAAGCATACAATGTTTTTTTATAACGTAAATGTCCGTATGTTTTTGATAAATACTTAAAAGTTCAATAAATACATAAAAATAGTTATGTACAAAGATTTTAATCTTTGGGTATGTAGATAAAGACGCGATCAACTTGCCGTTTGTTTACACTTATGTGTCTTTGGTGTCAATGTCATGTTCATTACATTTTAATAATGAGGTTTTACTATAATAACTAGGTACTCCTGCCCTGGAAGGCTGTGATAAGGCTTCCTTGCCCCGACCAAGGTTAACGTTTATAGATTAGTTAATAGATAAATGACGGCGGGTTATATTCACAAGTTATACAGGGTTACAGGTTAATGGCGGGTTTCAATATTCAACTGACTGCTATGCGTAACCGGTACAGGTACAAAACTGGTAGGAAAAAAGTAGCGTTTCAGAATATCTATTAGCTACGGGCTGTAAGTTCTCAAATTTGGCAAATCCTTGCGTGACGTTCTTCCAAGAAAATAGGTGATATGTGATTTATAGAATATCACGCATTAGCAAATTATTTGTATGATATTTGAACTAAAGAAATTTATTAACTTATTCAATTTATGTTTGCTATGTTTTAGTATTCGATAAATATATTATAGTATGTTTTTAGAGCTTTTTATTAATAATTGCGTTTAACTGCTTACGTAAAACGAAACGCCAATCCTTCGACTAATTTTGCCATTGGTTGAATCACATTTTTATGACGTCAAAGTAAATATTTAAAAGAAAAATTATGTCATTCAACAATATTCGTCCTTTTTTTCAAAAACAGTTATAGATAAGTTAGAAAGAGAAAACTGGATTATTGATATGTTGAGAGATATTTGATAGGATATTTCGTTAAATGGATAAATTTTTACGTCGTTGGCTAGATAATATTACCTATTCTTTAATTGGTCATACGTAATGAAAACATAACTCTTATTGGCCGCACCAGACTGCCTTGCTAGCTTTACCTCATTGGTTTAAATTAATAACTTGTTAAGTCGTCGTTGGCTAGATATAATGACTTATTTTGTAAATGGTCAAATGTAACCTAGCAACCCATTACAGTCAAACAGTTCGTAAGCAGTGGTTTAGATGTCAAGATTTTGAATATAGAAAGGCATTTTGGTAGTGATTTCTATTGTTCGTAGGCAAAACGAACAGTTTTCATAATATTGAAACCCGCCATAAGTCGACCTAGATCCGTTAAGGGCGTATAGTATCCGTCTTTTCTAACTTATTTCACTATGAAGCGCCGCGCCCAAAACCTAACCGTTTTCGAGATAATCGACTTTAATTTTTTATTTGTAAAAATTGCCGATTTTTTACATTAAATGTCATATTTTTAAATTGGTGCGCTTTTTTATGATTATTATTATATATATAGTTTCTTACATGCAGATTAAAATGCTCTATGATCTTAGAAACCAAAATTTTACATAAGATTACTAAATACATAGTTCTGAGCGATTGAAATAATCAAAAAGAATATTTTTCTTTTCAAAATATTTAAAAAAAGTATTATGGAAGATGTTCGGCAGAAGTGCTTATAAACATCTACGTATTGTCAGCTACCCAATATGGTATAACAATCTAGGCTTTTATTTAAATTCGTAGAGTAAGATTTTTCATACAAACTAAAAAGTCCAAAAATTCCCGTTCCCAATAATAATTCCTTAGTGCTCTCCCACAACCTCTAAAGATGGTATGTATCAAATTTCAGCTCTCTACGGCCAGTAGTTTTGCTGTACGTTGTCTGTTAGTCACTAAGTCAGTAACGGAAGAGGAAGATATATAAATATATAATCTTAATATTATTAAGATTTAGCTCAAACAGCCTAATTATTATTACGTGCAGTATCGCCTATGAATTTAATACGAATTTAAATAAAAGCCGAGATTATTATACCTTATTGGGTAGCTGACATAACATAGATGTTTTTAAGAACTTTTGCCGAACATCTTCCATAATATTTTTTATTGATGTTCTTAAAAGAAAAGTTAACGGTAAAAAAGACGTGGGGCACTCGAAAACTGCCGCGGTAAAGCTATTGCATAGCATTTTTTATCAAGTTATGCAATTATAATTATTTATTTATTTTATTAATGCAATAATGTTTGATCTAATATGAAGTTCCACAAGTTCCTAGTAGAAGGCGCTGATTGTTTATTAAAGCCCGCATGTAAAGTTATGAAATCAAAGTATCACCGCTGTGCCGGTCGGAGTGGGGGGGTGTTAGGTTATTTTCGTTACGGAATTTCTGGATTCGGTCCCCACGCTCAAGGCCCACAATACACTGAGAAAAAATTATTGCCATTGCAACAATAAAACTTGGTTGCTACTGAGCGATCAAAGTTGGGTAGTTATTTGAACAAAGTTTTTATTGTTCCTGGATAAAATTGTCAATGCAACAAAGATTAGAATACAGCTCATGCAACAGTAAAATGTTTGTCGGGCGAGCAAAGTGAAATATATACTGTAACAATTGTAAAATTGTTCCTATCACTTTATCTTTTACTAGGTTTGGTCATAACCAATTCACTTAGTTATAACATCAAAATAATATTGTCACAGTGTCTAATTCATTTTGCTGCAATAACAAAATTTGCTTCAATGACGGACTTTTTGTTGTCTCGACATCCATTTATATTTAGCCGTACTAACAATTTACTTTGCGCGTTTAACAAATTTTCTTTTGATGCCTCAACAATTTTACTTTGTGGCTTTAACAAATTTACTTTTGTTGCCTCAACAATAAGACTTTGTGGCTTTAACGAATTTACTTTTGACGCCTCAACAAAGCATTTTTGTCGCATATCCTTTGCAGCGGCAAAAAAGTAACGTTGTCGGTTTCGAATTTTGTACTTTTTAATGGTTAACTATGTGGGACATTGATATTTCAAGCACAATCTTCGGGAAGAAAAAAATAATCTCCTCGAAAATTGGGCGAGAAAATTGATATTCCCATATAGTAAACCATTAAAAAGTACAAAATTCGAAACCGGCAACGTTACTTTGTTCGCACTGCAAAAACTATACACAATAAAAAATATGAAAGGGATTAATAATACAAAAACAGGTATTGTACTAAATCACTGGCATTTATTATTATAAGTAGATAAGTCAAAAAACAAAGAGTTGCTAAATATACATACATCCCGTATAACTAACAGAAGACATAATATTAGGCAAGATATTTTGAGCCTGGATCAAGATAAACAAAAGAAAATATTTGGAGTCGAAAATAGGTATCTAGTTATCTATTTTTATGAAAATCGTTACTAAAATATAATACATCTGATATGATTGATTTAGTATCTTATTAAGTAACTGTGTCAAATAGTTTATAATATAAAAGACATTGTGCCCGTAATTTTTTAAATGCTGATCTTAATCTTATTTTGTCAGCTATCTTGGGGACAACTTGGGATAATTCATTGTCATTATCCTCGAATAGTATTTCGAGTGTTATCTCTTGTTCTGAAAAAAAAAGTTCACTGTTATTCATTACAGTTTCTAATTGTAATGCACCTGAGTGGACTAGAATTTAAATAGGATGTAGATATTCATAAAAATAATTTGGTTCTACACAACCATTTGGATACTCTGTCAAAGTAACAATGTAAGTAGGTATCTACAAAAAATAATAACAAAATTATTTGAATAGTCGAATAACGTAATAATAAGTTACCAATCAACGGGCACGTACATGAACCTACTTGTATTACAATAATTCCCCATTGTAAGGAATATTAACTATTTATTTGGGAATGTCTGTCTGTTGATTAATTAGGTACCTTTAATGTTTAAACTTTTTTAACTAACGATAAAAGTCTTAGCTTGAAGAAAAAAATGTCACGCGACGTGTATTGTGCCAGAGCAAGCAGAATATAATAAAACGTAAACTTTCAAGCACGTTACAAATTATGTGTTCAATAAAAACAAAAACAACATGGCTGGCAGACAAAAACATGAAATCATTCGATAGTCACCTACGTATAACTTGCTTCAGCTTAGTAAAACTATGTGACTTACCTTTCAGAGACTGTGATAGATGTTCCAGTTTATATTTACATAGAAATCTATCTAAGTCCTCCATAATGATCCAGTTTGTTAAATCTCAGTAAATTGAATTTTTAGATATCTAACGGACACAACCAGTGCGTGGCGTTCGGGGTTCGTTCACAACCTCACTGACACAATATGACAAGAAAAATCTGGACTTCTCGCATAAATTGCAATTTTGTTGTCACTAATAAGCTACTTAGTCACAATCTATATGCGTAAATTGTTAATTTCATTTGCAATTGGAGCCTTGTCGATGTAACCATATTAGATTAAATACGCTGACAACTCTTATTCTGTTAAAACATACTTTGTTATACTAACACTAGCAATTATGTTACTCCGTTTAAATATTACTAACATAGTTGTAGTATCCATGTATGTTTTGATGCAGCGACTAAAAAAAGTTAACAAAAATAGCTTTGCTGTAGGCACTAGGGCCACGCTGTTGCAGTGACAATTTACTTAGATACGATAACAATAAAATTCCAACAAAGCAATTATTGTCGCTTTGTTAAGCGTTTTTTTTCTCAGTGTAGAAGCTATGCGATAGCTTAAAAAAATGGATTATTTGTATTTTCAATTGCTCAGAACTATATATTTAGTAATTTTGAGTAAAATTTTCGTTACTATGATCATAGAGCATCTTAATTTGCATGTCAGAAACAAATAACTATAATAATTTCAAAATATGACATTTAATAGCAAAAAATCAGCAATTTCTATAAAAAAATTTAAAAGGCGATTATCTCGAAAACGGATAGGTTTAGGGTGGGGTATTTCATAATGAAATAAGTTAGAAATATCGGGTACTACATGCCTTTAACGGATCTAGGTCGACTTAACCAGTAACCCTGTATACATTCCGAAACGTTACAGAAAGTCTTAAACATGCCTAAACGTACCATTTATCTTACGGACGTTTTTACTTAGCCATGTTAAAAAATTCGTTTCTAAGTAGAATAAAATGTTTCTACAATCCATATAAATATCCAACGCCTCCCACATAAAGGAGGTACCTACAGATTTGACGACATGACAGTGCTGACCAAAACCAGCTGCGGGGTCCTGTCGGTACTCCTTTGATTTAGCAGAAGGGCCGATATGGGAACAGACTTTGGTTTCTTGGGCTTCCAAGTCGTCGGCCAACCCGTGATCCTGGGTTGAAACAAGACCTGCGGGCTGTGAGGAAGAAAACCTCTCTAAAAATAACCTCAAACTTTTGTGTATCGGCATTCGCACAGCTCGTTCTTCAACTCAAATTTTCGTAATTTAAAACAATTATTGGAAAATTAAAGAATTATTGGACCATGATTAATATTATTATTTTTATTAAAATTTACACCATTTACACCACTAGATATGTATCTAGACTCAGCTAGGCGCTTACAGTTGCCGATTAGCGTGGGAACTAAGGGAATTATGAGAGAAGTTTTAGGTCCGTCCGTCTACGTCTTTCATGCTTCGTGTTGTTTGTGCTGTTGTATTTCAAATTATTGAAAGTTTTCAAATTTAGAAAAACACAGCATTCGAACATTTTTTTGAGTTTCTAGTAAAGCGCCAATATACTCATAATTAAACCTGAATGCTGGTTTTAAAATGTCTAATTTAATTGTTCACGCATTTGAACAAATATTTCTCAATTAAATTACGCTAATGTTTAAAACAGAAGTCCGTGTGCTGTCATCTTCGACCTCACCTTCACTTACCATGAAGTGAGATTGAGGTCAAACGCGGACCTTATCTACATAGGTACATAACCTCACGACTGTCTCCCTTTGGGATAAGCAGAGACTAGGAAACGCAATTGCTACGATTCGAACATAGCTCTTTCTTAAATAACCGAAAAAATGTGATAAATAAAAATTACTCGGCTAGGATTTTTATTTTTATATATCAATTTTTTTCGGTTATTTAAGAATAATTGAGCATTATAAATGCAAAAACTTAAAAACATTATAGCTCTTTCTTGATCTACATTTAAAAGATACAAGTTATCTTAACTGACACATGAACTTTGTGCCCCCAAATCTTATATAAGCTTGTGTGGACACCACACAACGGAAATAAGGAGTTTCATAGTAAAGAACCCGACCACAGCCAGTTGTTTGCCAAGAATGTTTGTTTCCTCAAATCACCCCGATTGAAAATGAAAATGAAAACTTTTTATTCGTAGTAGGTAATACTTTACGAACGTCAAATGCTGGATGAGGGCGGCGCGGGTCCGGACGACATGACGAATCCTGGGGGAGGCCTCCGTCGAGATGTGTGCGTCTCTCGGCTTTGAAGATAATGATCGCCCATTATCCACCAATGTCTTAGTGTTGTCAACTACTACTTCTTCTTCGGCTTTAAAAAAACGAAATGAAAGTAGAACCCTAGGTAGACCGAGAGGAAAAAAGCCGGCGGAAAAAAAACTCTCGGAACTCTTTTGTAAAAAGTGCTTATTATAGGTACAATTTGGCAGAAATACAGCTCTGCTATGACTTGAACAAACAAATTAGAAGTCGAATCTAGGAATCCTCACGCCATTATCGAAAACTTGACCAATGCAATGCACCACGGAGGCTGTTTGATTTTAATACTGTGTTTAATTTTAATCCTTACCATTAAAATAAGCAAAGTTTAATGAAAGTTGATTGCTGTCAAATGACTTGTAGGCGCTGTGATAGTTATGTCCAGAAGGTTCTCTCAAAGATTTCCTCAGTAGGTTTGCAGGAACTAAAATGTATTCTTAGGAATTCTTTTCATTAGGATTCTTTTCATTATAATAATAATAAAATCCCCAGACAATCACACCAACTAAATGGCCCCAAAGTAAGCATAGCTTGTGTTATGGGATACCATGTAGCGAACTAGGGGGGAACCTAGAATATAAATAAATAAATAGATAAACACCCAGACACGAAACATTTTTTTTTCTTGTTCCGTGCGGGAATTGAACCCGCAACCACTGGCGTCTGAGGCAGACAGGTTTACCCCGTCGCCAAAGTGGCCAAAGTGGTCACATTATACTTAGGAACCTATCCATAAGTATAATGAAAATATCGTGTACTTATTATGTACCTCATATAAAATCCTCTGCCCTAAGGTTGTCTGGAAGAGATCGCTTTTTAGCGATAAGGCCACCGATTTGTACTAAAAGATTTGTTTCTCTAAATACATTGTATCTCGTAATTTTAAAGTTGTGCAATAAAGAGTTTTTATTATTATTATTATTACCTATATGATATTTTCATTAAAACTTTGTCTATCTTTAGTTTTATGACTAAGCTTTTTTTATATTAAAACTTAGTCATAAAAATATTAAGGAAGTTTTAACTTGTATAGTGGGAGACTCACTACTATTTTGCTGTCTTTTTGCTGCTAAATCTCATACTTTTGGATAGATTTTGCTTGGTGGTAGGATCCCTTCTGGGTCCGCCTGGCTAGCGACCACCCTTTATATAAAGTTTACCGCTCGGGCGGTAATGTGTTCCGGCAATATTGTATAAAGAGCCAGTTCCTTCCTAAACCCGTGTGCTTTCATCTTCGACCTCATCGTCACTTACCATCAGGTGAGATTGAGGTCAAACGCGGGTTTAGTCACTTATAAAAAAAAAAAAGATTTTTTTTCTCAACCTATAACAACCTATATCAACGCACAAGAGAAAAAGTAAAATTATTTATTCATGTACCTACCTATAGAGGTAGAAAATAAATTAAGTCAAAGACTAGTAAATATACCTAGAACGGTGATTAAAGTTATCATAGAAGTCAAAATATAATACATAGGTCGTAGGAATGAATATACTTTTAATACAACACTGCTTTCGCCATTATGCATATATCGATGCTGTGTTGCTGTAAATATCGGTGGATTTCTATATTGTTATATCTTAATTTTAATCCAAGTTTTTTTCATAAACTCAGTTAAGGGACAGAGGTTTTAGCGGAGGTCTTTTTGTGTTCGATAGGCTGATCCCCTGTCACTGCAATAGCCTCTATCCATCATTATAATACCTCCCAAGTCAAACGTGATATCAGATGGTCTCATAAACTCTGGTGTTCTGCCTACCCCATAAGGGATACAGGCGTGAAGTTATGTATGTAACGATACTTTATTTAAAACTACGTCAATAATAATAAACAAAAACTGTGATAAAATAGTTAATATTTTTAATATATCAACTGCTTAATTTTTTTTACATTCCTAGACTTTAATTAAAGCTGTTTGAAATCTTATGAGCTCATCTTTAAATAATATAAAATACTGACGGTATCAACAAACAGTAAATCGTGTAATACTTAGTAATAATTAATTAACCAGCTTCGTATCACTAAAAGACGGCGCATTTTGCAATTTACATTACATGAGTAGTTCGAAGAAATTCTTATTATTCTGTGGTGATAATGATTTACATTCTAGAAATCCAATCAAACAAAATATTGTTTGTAACATCTAATATTAGAATTTTGCTTTACTTGTGCTGTTTTTACATTTTAAATTACGGGGTGTTAAAATGAGAATAGCTTTCAATATAATAAACATAAGTAACAAATAGTTTTCTAACTATTTCATAGATGTCGCTGTAAGTATGATAAATCGCCCATAAAACTATTTAAGTACGGTATTGGATTGGAATTCGGGTGTTAGTTTGTTTTTATTAAATAAATTTAATTTAAAAAAAATGCATTTTTGGATCCGTCGTCTTCATTTGGAGAGGAAGCGTATCAGCGACGAGCACGGGTGTCGTTTAATGATACACGTGAATACTAATTACCTACGTCACTAGTCGCTGATGCATCTATGTACTCGACGCTGTTGTTTATGAGAATAGGCCTGCTGATCTGTTGCAGCTAGCTAGTACCTATTCATTTTCGCTATAGAATGAAACCATCCATAAAGAAAACAAGTTCATCTAACAATAATCATTAATTCTGTAAGGATAACTAATTAGCTACATGGTACTTACAGACGAACGACAACCGTCGCATTTTCGAAGCTAGTTTTCGATCTCGAAGAAAGACACATTTTGGATAATTTCAATAATTTTAGTTTGTTTACTACTTACTCTTTACACTTTTTTTTTGAAGAAAAAGCAACTCTCAATTACTTAGTTTTAAGTCATACAGTTGTTTATTTAGCTTGTCTCTGCTTGGAAAATCACCTAAAAATATATGTATGTATATTATAAAATTGTTTTCAACACACTTGCTCGTACAGTGAGCGTTATTCTATTGAATTTAGAACTATAAACTGGGCTATAAGTCACGCGTGCATAATATATTATACCCTAGTGCATAATATAATGAATCCTACAAAGTTGAATTGTACCTTTGTGCAAATTACATGCGAGTAAACAGAGCATATTTTATTGGTCCGGGTTATACATTAAATACTTTCAGAAACAACAAAGAGGTTTTATACCACATCAAATCCATATACATTTTTAAATGTTTGCGCCTTATATTAGTAAAACAAATTTGTATATCAAACAAATTATTCACAATTTACAATAATTTGTTATAAAATATTAAAATATTTGCATTTACCACTCCAAATTAAACATTTTCACTTAAAATAGGCTGTATATGCTATACAGACATTGACACATTTGGCGGAAAAAAAAACCTACGCGCATGCGCGAGGTTCGGCGCCATTTTTCAATCACAATTCACAGCTTTGTTATCAAATGTGTTTGTTATTTTATGACCACGTATGTCTGTCTTTTACTCACAAGTGTGTTGAAAAACGTCGTATGTAACTCGTGAGCGTTGCTAATTACAGTCTCGGCTCATTATTAAGCCATTATCACAGCCTCGACTGTAATTAGCAACTTCGCTCACTTGTTACTTAATATACTATTACATAATAGGTATAATGCGGAACACTAGTAATTAGTAGGAACATTTGTTGCTATTGCATCTTGTATCTTCATGTGTGTCAAGTCATACTACACCAGAAAAGAACTAGAAACTACCTTTCAAACAATTTTAGCCGCATAATTTTGAGGTATCATGCTAAAAATAATATACAGTTTGAATCATTTCAGGTTCCGCATTTAAATCTTCCTCGGGTATGGCGGTCGGAAGCCTTTCCTCCTGCATTTGGTGTCCACTATGAGTTGCGCTTGTCTCTTCAGGAAGCTCCTGTTTGGGATGTCCTCTTCTTCATCTGATACTAAAATATATAAATAATTCATAAAACTTATGATATAATTTATAAATATTATATTTGGCGTAGCGTGACGCCGAATATATAATATCCTTACTAAACCAATGTCCTATTATGTTCTGCCTTATCTTCGCTTGCCTTGAGGTGAAAATCGGTGAAATTGAGGGCAAACTCGGGTCAATCATTTAAAAAATGTATAGATATACACCCATCCAGACCAAACACAAATATTTACACACCATACAAAAACAATTATACTTAGCCATGATCGAGCCCGCAATCTCTATTCTAGAGTGACCACTACGCCACCGGACCCAGACGAGATTCCATAAAAATCGATACTTGCCCAAGTTTTGGGCCTTTATTAACTCATCTTCGACCTCATTGCCACGGTAATATTATCTATACAGTATTTCAACTTCATACAAACGGACGAAACGCGAGCTATACCTACGCGGCTCGACCTCGGCATGCGCTAGGCATTTTTTGAGCTTTACATTAGAATGCGGATTTTTTATACTTAAAATGTAATAATAAATCATTTCGTACGTCTCAGTCGAAACGCAGGTAATTTTTGGTCGCTAATTTATAAGGCTGATTTGTTATTCTAACGTAGGTAAACATGGTTTTGACACAAAACGCTTTATTGAACACTTCCTATTATTCAATTCACAAAGTATTTTATTTGTTTATATAAAAAATATATATTTGCAATCACTAAACTAAAGGAAGTTAATAGCTACTTTAGGCAAATGTCATTAAAATGCTGAAGTCGGGCAGCCCTATCGCATGTGAACGTACACCCCGTAGCGCTGTGAGTAGGTATAGGTCCACCAGGATCTGACTGGGCGGCAAAAAGGGAAAAAAGAAATTGACGCTAGCAATTCTGAGGAAATTGGAGTAAAACGTTGAAAGGAAAGAACAGTGGCAGAATTTTGTGTGGATTGTTTTGGAGTACTTAGATGTCATAAAAACGAAACTAATGATAATCTGACATACCTAAGTGATTTGATTATTGTAGGTACTGTTTTGGGTGATAACCTTTACCCAAGCACAAAAAAAGTGTCCGCGATGAAAATGTGGGTGTGGAGTGTTCAATTTAAATTGAAATATTTTTTTAAATTAGAATTAACAATTGCCAACCTGGGGCAAAGAATAAATTCTGATTTGTAGCTTATTTTATTATATTAAAATAATATTTTGTGTCCGCTTTTTCATTTTGGTGGATTGTCCCACGACCAGTTTCATAGTCATTATGTCTAGTATCTGAAAAACTAAGTGTAGTATGATAACCATATCATTATATTAACAAATTCATTAGTTGTACTATTGATAAAACGCGTTTTCATATTTTTAAGGTTGCAAACTGGACGGCAGCAACAGCGACAGCGGCGCGGGCAGCGATGTCTGCGACACGATAAAAAGTATTGAGTTTGTATGAAACCCCGACAAATCGCTCTCACGCCCGCTGGCGTCTAGAACGGCCCAGATTCCCCGCGACGACGCTGCCCGTGCCGCTGTCGCTCTCGCTGTCGCTGCCGTCCAGTTTGCAGCCTAAATGGACTGTGAAGTTTTCGACAACTGTCCCTTGAAAATTTTCATCATGGTGGATCACATTTAGGTGCGAATAGTTTTGCACAAACAAGTTTTTATTCGCTTCCGACAAGCGCACGCGCTTAGTACCAGTTGTGCTGAGTAATTGTAGGGAAGAAACCGCAACCCCATATTCCGTGTTCCCGCAAAAAAAAATATCATTTTGGTGACCAGAAGTCCATTTAATTTACAAATTAGAGATTGGATTAACTTGGTTCGAATTCTATTGTATTTTTTTTTGTCTTATGCATGTGGTAGGGCCTTGACGCCAATATTTGAGGTCCCACACCTTTCTATAATTCCTTTATAGAGTATATTTGTTTGGAACCTCATCTTGGTTTTCTCATTTTGGTGAATTTGGTGTCATCATGGTAGTTTGAATCTCATTTTGGTGTACATTTTTATCATTATGGTGAATGATTTTTCATTTTGCTGAAATTCAACTGATGTTATCCGATATTTTACATACTATCACTTCAAAATAATTAACCTTTAATTATGGGCGTGGGGTCTCAGAGGCCCCTCCCGTTCTAAGAATTTCCAAAATAAGGCACTTCACCGCGCTCCCCGCCATTGATTTGCTCAGTACCTTTAGAGTCAATGACAAAACGAGTGTCGATGGGATTGGTTGGGACACCGGCTTCCGAACATGGGGCCTTAGAGGCACCGGGGCCTTTAAGGCCCCACGTCCACGTTTTTCAATGTATGATACTTTATCAATATGCAATATTCTTATGTTGTAATATATATTATACAGGGTTGATTTATAGTCACCAGCCAAATATTTATTTTAGTATACCTACACAAACTTGTATGCTAATAGTCGCTGTTGATGAACAAAGCTACTACGACGTGGCATTTCTTTGATAATAATACGACGTAGTACAACAAGATTCTTTGTAGAAGCGCGTAGTTGTCTTTATTTAATGATAATTTAGAGTGACTATGGTTTACTTAATGTGGTAGCACATATATTAAATTTATTTCTTTGTAAAAAAAAATCGTTTCTATAAATGATACTTATTGTGTAAAAAAAATTGGCCGGTGACTAAAAATCAACCCTGTATAATATATTTTATTTAGATTTTTTGTATTTATAGTGTTATGAGTTGAATTCCGTATATTATATATTTGAATTTTTTTATGTTTTCGGTAAAATGGGCACGGAGATCGGCCTTGGTTGTGTTTTACAGAATTCAGTACTTATCTTATGTCAATGACTAAGTACCTATATTATTTTTAACCAAAATCAAGCAAAAGACATAAAAATGGGGAATTTATTAAGAAATAAGCAAGGTGCCTTGTGATTCTCCACATTTGATTCCTCAATAATATTACGCGTTGTCAAAACTAAACTACTGAAAGAATTGAGAATGACTTTGACGCGGGTCAGGGATCTTATCTTAAAAGTACTGAAGCTGAAGAATTAGTTCCTGGTTCTCGAAAAATATTTAGACTTTGCCCTCCAAAGCTACAGAGAAAGATAACACATGTTCGTGTTGTCTATCTTCGCCCATCTGTTTGCAATGTTCAAAGCAAATGTGTAAAGATTGCAAATAATAACTAATGTTTTTTTTTTGTATATTGAGGTGTTGTCGAAATTTTTATGTTATCACGTTGGTATCAAGTTAATCGTAGTTTTTGTTTTATTTGTTAGACTTTTTAATTTTTAGAAAATAGTTTCATTTTCAATTGCTTTCTTTTTTATATACTTAATTGTTTTAAGATGAATCCTATAATAGTAAAAAAATGTAACTTAAAGTTCATTAACTGGTTATTAGAAGTAAATTTTTATAAAAAAGTTATTTAATTTATGTTATTTTTGTTTGATTTAAGTCTATTTATTTAAATTGAGGCAAAAATAGCACTTTCTCTAAATAAAACGCGTATAATAGGACCATTATTTACGGGGGCCTCAAAGACCCCATGTCCATACCAGTGTTATAAAAAAATGACGTCCATAGTTAAAGGATAAAGTAGGTAAAGAAGGCAGCAGATCAAGCGTTACATTACCTGTCAAATTTCCCCAACCAATTGTAACTTAATGTCGAGGGCATAAAGTTCAGATTCAAGTAAATTTGATTTGCTGCCTTCTGTACCTAAAGTTCTTATCACTTGAAACCTTATTATAGTAAAGAGTCACTACATCCATTACTTATTACCTTTCACCTTTTACATACATTTTATGCAGGTTTCTATTTTTTTTTTCAATGGCACATAATTGGTGAATAATTGTATATATCATTTTGGTGGATAAGTTTTATCATTTTGGTGGACAATTTTATCATAATGGTGGCATGAAAAAATAAAGACGTTTATTTCATTAGTGTTTTATAAATGTTATTTTCATTTAATTTATACTTATTGAGATAGTCACATAAGCAACTTAAAGTATAAAATACAAAGAAAAACTTATCAAAAAAAAGTTCACCAAAATGATAAAAAATATCGCCTTGACCCTTTTGTTATTGCAGTTTTTATTCATAACCTAAAATACAAACATCGATATATGTTTTTTTCGGCTTTCCCGAATGAAAATAGACTCACTTGTAGGCTCTGGCTGGACTTAGGCGAACCTTCAAACATACTTTTTATAACGGGACGCAACTATTTTGCATAAGACAAATTCTTGTATGGAGACCTGCCATCGTTCTTTGAAGCCAAAACAAAAACAATTCCTCGAGATCTCAGTTCACAGATCACATTTTTTTGTTGCCATATGAAAATCGCTATTTAAAAAAAAATGCCATCAGAATCTGGTAGACCTATATTTATCTCAAAGATGCGGCCGAGTTGCAATACTAAATATTTATAGTACCTAATTGTAAAATTGTATTTTATTTGGCAATAAAGAGTATTTATTATTATTATTATTATTAAATAGATCGTGGTAGAGATAATATTACCGTGTTATAGTAACTTCGGGTTATGACATGAACATTATTTTCCCCCTATCACTGCATGGTACTCACCAATGCCTTTGACAGGTTCTCTCTGCACCAGCTCCATGTATGTGGGGGCGGCTTTCTCCGACTCCTTTGCGGTCGTCTGACTGTGTACGCTGATGTTAGCCACGGATGGAGATCCGCTCGTGGGCTGCAGACAAGGTAAATCTTAATATATAAAACTGTTCCGTTACTGACTGAGTGACTGACAGACAACGTACAGACATAACCACAAGGCGTAGGCAGCTGAAATTTGGAATACACATTCCTTAGGGAGCTTAGAGAAGCACTAAGGAAGGAATTCCCGCGGGAATGCGATATATTAGGATTTTTAGTTTGTTTGAAAAATTTTATTCCTTGAGTGCATGGATGTGATACTTAGTATAAAGGTTCTTCAAAAGGTGTCTGATTGTATGATGGAAGGAGTTCCCGAAATTCCCATAGGAAGGGTAGTTTAGCGCATACGAAGTTGCGGGAAAAAGATATTCATGAATATAATTATTAACACTGTTCATTGTCTTGAGTTTTTTTAAATAAAATAATGATGCGAAGTTTATTTTCCATGACACCTGATGGTAGGTGGCCATGAAGACTAATGTAGTAAGTTGATATATAAACTTACGAAACTAGCAACATCGCACGGTTTTACCTACATAACTTTTATCCTGTGTGAATTTCTGGAAAAAATATAGTCAAAAAATATAACCCTCAAAAATAAGGCTATGCTACGGAAAATATTTTTTTAAATCAGACCGGTAGTTACTTTGCACGTGCCTATAAACAAACTCGACAGCTTTATTAGGTACAAAAGGCAGCACATCAAGCTTTATAAATCTGTCAAAAAAAAATACTTGAATCTGAACTCTATGTCCCCGACGTTAAGTAAAAATTTGTTGTGGCAGTTTGACAGGTTATGTAACACTAGATGGCTTCTGTACCTTTATTAGTATAGATAAAATACTTTTTCAACACACTTGCTCGTAAAGTAAGCCTTATTCTATTGAATTTTGAACTATAAACTGGGCTATAAGTCACGCGTGCATAATATATTATGCCCTAGTGCATAATATAATGAATCCTACAAAGTTGAATTGTACCTTTGTGCAAATTAAATGCGAGTAAACAGAGCATATTTTATTGATCCGGGTTAAACATTAATTTTTTTCAGAAACAACAAAGAGGTTTTATACCACTTCAAATCCATATACATTTTTAAATGTTTACGCCTTATATTAGTTAAACAAAATTGTATATCAAACAAATTATTCACAATTTACAATAATTTGTTACAAAATATTAAAATATTTGGATTTACCACTCCAAATTAAATATTTTCATGTAAAATAGGCTGTATGTATATGCTATACAGCCATTGACACATTTGGCGGAAAAAAAAACCTACGCGCATGCGCGAAGTTCGGCGCCATTTTTCAATCACAATTCACAGCGTTGTTATCAAGTGTGTTTGTTATTTTATGACCACGTATGTCTGTCTTTTACTCACAAGTGTGTTGAAAAACGTCGTATATAACTCGTGAGCGTTGCTAATTACAGTCGAGGCTGTGATTTGAGCCCGAGCCGCAGGCAAGGGCTTAATAATGAGCCGAGACTCACTTGTTACATAATATACTATTAAACCGGACGCCCAAAGGTCGAGTAAAAATATACTACAAATCCAGTCAAAAGTCGTTTAAGTAAAACTATTCTTTATACCTACTTGTAACAACAACGTAACAAATAATGACCCTATGAATCGTTTATGTAGACTTTATAACAAGCACTGTAAGGAACTGGACATATTTTTGGATTTTAAGACTTGTATAATAATAATAAAATAATAATTGTAAAAAAATATTATTCTTTACTAAATTTTAATAGTGACATCGTGTTTTTTATTTTTATTAGTATTTTTAATAATTTGAAATACTAATTATTAATTCTGGTTTGTGTATTGACTTTTTCTTTTTGTAATTTTAAATAATGTGAAAAACTTATTATTTTGGTTTGTATACCTATTTGTCTTTTTATTTTTGACATTTTGTGTTTGTAATTTTTTTAAATTTTCGATCTTTTTTATAATTTGCACCTAATTTTGGAGTTGATTAACTTGACATTATTATCTAATTTTAGTTTAATTTTTTTTTTTATATTTTGCTGTTTTCTTTTAATCAATAATCATTAACATTATTAAATAAATGCTGTGCGTAACTGTCATCTGGTTACAAACTTAAATCCGTGCATGTAACATTTAATTCATCATCATCATCATCATCCACAGCCTGTAGACGTCCACTGCTGGACATAGGCCTCCCCCAAGGTCTTCCACGTCGCTCGGTCCCGCGCCGCCCTCATCCAGCGTTTACCGGCGACTTCGACCAGGTCGTCGGTCCATTGTGCGGGGGGCCTGCCTACGCTGCGTCTCCCAGTACGTGGCCGCCACTCGAGAACTTTTCTGCCCCACCGGCCATCTGTTCTGCGAGCTATGTGCCTTGCCCATTGCCATTTCAGCTCTGCAATCCTTCTGGCTATGTCGGTTACATTGGTTCGCCTGCGAATCTCCTCATTCCTGATTCGATCCCGCAGGGAAACTCCAAGCATGGCCCTTTCCATTGCCCGCTGAGCGACTCTAAGCTTATTTATAAGGCCCATAGTTAACGACCACGTCTCAGTGCCGTATGTCATCACTGGCAACACACACTGGTCAAAAACCTTTGTCTTCAGAGAAACGCGACGAGAAGATTTCGCGGAGCTTACCGAACGCTGCCCAGCCGAGTTGGATCCGACGATTGACCTCTTTCTCAAAGTTGGACCTACCTAACTGGATTTTGTGTCCTAGGTATATAATCGTCAACAACTTCGAGCGTGGTGCCTCCAACTACCACAGGAGCAGGTGCAACATGGACGTTCGACATGATCTTCGTCTTATCCATGTTCATTTTAAGGCCCACTCGCTGCGAGGCTCCACTAAGGTCATCGAGCATTTTACTCAGGTCCTGCAGGGTCTCAGCCATGACTACGATGTCATCCGCGAATCGAAGGTGAGTGATGTACTCGCCGTTGATGTTGATGCCGAGCCCATTCCAGTCCAGAAGCTTGAAGACATCTTCCAACGCTGCGGTGAACAGCTTAGGCGATATAACGTCGCCTTGCCTGACGCCCCGCTGCAGTTGGATAGACTTCGAATTCTGATCCTGAAGACGGACTGACATAGTGGCGTTTTTGTACAAAAACTTCAACGCTTCGATGTATCGATAGTCAATTTGGCACCGCTGCAAAGACTGCAGTACAGCCCAGGTCTCGATCGAATCGAAGACTTTCTCATAGTCCACAAACGCCAAGCAAAGTGGCTGGTTATACTCCTCCGTCTTTTCTATAACCTGCCGCAGCGTATGGATGTGGTCTATGGTGCTAAAGCCTTTTCGGAAACCGGCTTGTTCGGGAGGCTGGAAATCGTCAAACCTACGTGCGAGACGGTTCGTAATGACTCTTGAAAACAGCTTGTATACATGGCTCAACAAAGTAATGGGTCTGAAGTTCTTCAAAAGGGCTTTATCACCTTTTTTGTAGAACAAGACCACTATGCCTTGGAGCCACGCTTTGGGTGTTTTGCCCTCGAGAATGATGGAATTGAACAGCTTCTGAAGGGTCTTAAGCACAGGTTTGCCACCAGCTTTCAGAAGCTCGGCTGTAATTCCATCATCACCCGGCGCCTTGTTGTTTTTAAACTGTTTAAGGGCCATACTAATCTCGTACAGGCTGACGTCTGGGATATCTTCGGTATAGTGTCGGGTTAATTTGATTTAACATTTAATTAGAATAAGAAAATAGTTTGTAATCTGTTGTTATGCCTAATAAATAAATAAATAAGTATCATAAGTACCACACCAATCGATCAACGGACGAATCGAACAGTCGACGTCGATCGCAATATGTTGAACACCCTGATAATAAGTCCGCACGACCACATCACACGAATGCCGATTAGGACACCTATAGGTTCCATATCGATATGTTTGAACGCGGAATCGTACAATGGTAAATTGCGCGACGTCGTGATTTATTGCGTTGTAGTTTACCAGACGTACGATTATTTCAGATAGACAAAGATTTTAATAACGACTCATTAGTTAAAATAAATACTAACATACAAAACTTTACGCCTGTATCCTGGGTAGGCAGAACACCAGAGGATCTGATGTCACGTTTCACTTTAGAGGTAAGTATTATAATGATGGAGAGAGACTATTGCAGTGTCAGGCAGGGGTCAGCAAAACGCCAGTAAAACCTCTGTCCCTTAACTGACTTTGACTTACAGTATGCCCGAGACGAGAAGCAGAAATTAGTAGATATAGCAAGGATGCTGGTATAAATATCGTTGGAAATTAGTTTCACACTATACACTAGATGGCGCTATCTGTCACAAAGTAAACCTTGAAATATGGGAACCGGATAACGGATGAATATATTTTTGAAAGTACAGTTAAATAAGTACTTGCAAAATATTGAACAACACCCAGACTCGATACAAAAATAAATAACACGCGTAAAGGTTGCATTCCTTTGCATTCCTGGTCGCGTATTTACAAAGGCTATATACCATTAGAGTGAAAGTGCAAACTGAACTGGCTTAGCTTTTGTATGACAAAAACTTGCCGAAACCCTAATCTATTCTAGTACAGAAATTGACCGAAGTGTGCTAACTTCAATTTAACATTGCAGCAACAGAAGCCATCCCATTTGATATCGATATTTACCGATCGTTATCTTCAATTTGATACTTAAATGGCAATTGTTCTGATTTTCAATGATAGGAATAAAATGTGCATGCATTATGACCATCAATATTTTGATGACTTAACGTTTGACTTTTGACCATGTCGGGATTGTCCAGGGTTGACTATAATAGCTGACCAGGTTTATGGCGCTTCGCCGGCCGCTGCCGCGGCACCGCTCGCTTCGCTCGCTCGGCTCGCACACGTGTATAACTATATGCAACCTATCATGCTCCTCTTCGCTGCGCTCGTCGTCGACCCAACCGTACTGACTCCGCCTTCCGGTGCGGGAGCCCTCCTCGTAGCTTATCTCTTTCATCGCAATGTATATCAAACAAAGATATACCTACTTTTCATCTTGACAAAAGCTTATCTATTTGAGTGAATATGTATTACACAGTACTAGGTTTTGTCTTTGCATTTCTTTGGAAATTACAAGAGCAAAAGCTAATCCATTTCAGTCAATTTTTTTACTGACTTAGATTAGGTATTGTCGAGTAATATGCATAAACAAAAGCTCCTCTATTAGAGTCTGACTCGTGACTCAAATAGTATAGCCTTTGTATATTCGCTTCCTGGTCGCAACCTGTGCCAAACTTCAGGACCGTGGAAATTATTCACAAATGAAACAAAAATACCAAATTTAAAGTTGAATCAGTAATTTAAGTACGTATGGAAATGAAAAAACAAAATGACGGTATTGTCACAAATCTCCACAGTTTTACAAAATGGCCGTATGTACTAACTGTACGTACTCAACATATCCATAAAATATGTTTCAATCCCTTGGAGATTTGTCTTTAGTTCTTAGAATGTATTAAAAATAAAACTTAAAAATATATTATTACTGCGAAGCATACGACTTTTTAAACAAAAAGTTATAAACGGTTAATGAGAGATGCTCCTGAAAGATCAACATAATGTAGGTACCTACCGAAGTGACATTTCACCTGTACTACTACTTATCTATCAAAAATGTACAATATTTTATGAATTCAGTTTGTTTTTCTAGTTTTCTTATTGAAATCAGAAATCAAACATATAGGAATGTCAGTGAAAATATGACTTAAATATAGAGTCGTCAGTCACCTGCGGTCTTTGTCGATTCAAGTAGTTTTTCTTAGTACACGAAAAGTAACAAACAATTTAATTAACAGTTATTTTAAGTCTTTTAATAATGGTATTCCACAACTATTTTATTTGGCACAGGTGCTGGCCAGACGTCCATACAAAAATGAAACGTGCTATTTTGTTTACAGAATTGATAGGAAAAATCATGAAAACCCCTCTGAGTAAGTCGAACAAAATCGGGTGCGGGTATTGGTTAATTCTAAACAAAGTAAACGCTCGGTGAGGGCAACACAGGACTGAGCGACGACCAAGAGAACCTCGGAGCAGACCTATGACCAGCAGTGGGTATTTCCTGGCTGATGATGATGATTATGATTCATACATTTATGACGGAAGCAGAAAATGTTAGATGGATTAGTTTCTCTGGATAAAGTCGTAAAGAAATAACTTACTGCAATAGTCTCTCTCCACTATTATAATGCCTCCCAATTTGTCAAACGTGACATCAGATGGTTTTATTACCTCTGGCGTTCTGCCTACCCCATACGGGATACAGGCGTGAAGTTATGTATGTATGTATGTAGAAATAACTTTGTATTTTTCTTATATTTTCCCAACAGTTCTCCTATAGACTTGCAATATAGGTATTTTAAACTCACATTAGACGGCACAGCAATAGCCACACTCTCTCCCTTCTCCCTGACATGAGCTGCGCGCGCGCACGCTCGCTCATATCGCGCCGTCAACACTGTGATTAGCTGCTGCACGTCGCGGGTCTCCGCCGCCCTACTTATATACTTTCTTACATAACCATATACTTGCTTAATTCGCGGGAACATTTCGAGATTTCACGAGGATGAAGCTGCGGGTACTGGCTGGTAAGGACTAAAGTAAACACTGGGTGAGGGCAGCGCAGGACAGAGTAACGCTGAGAACTTTGGACGGGGGCGTTGTTCAGCTGTGGGCGGATCCCGGATAATGATAATAATGATCGTGGCTGATAATTTCTAATATACAAATTCCTTCCATGTCGGACTGGGAGCGAAAGAAAAACATAGAATGTGCCAGCTGCTTCTCTTCCCGGGCATCCTGTAAAAGTCAGTTAAGGGACGGAGGTTTTTATTGACGTTTTTGTGGGCGATAGCTGTGGCGATAGGCTGACCCCCTATCACTGCAAATCTCTCTCCATCATTATAATGCCCCCAAATTTGTCAAACGTGACATCAGATGGTTTTATAGCCTCTGTTGTTCTGCCTACCCCATTAGGGATACAGGCGTGACGTTATGTATGTATGTACAGAGTGACTGTCACATGACTCGCCACAGACGCAGAACTGTTAGATTTGCTGATATTTAAATCCTAATTTCTAAGGAAGACGTATAATTTTGGAGATGGGTATAATTGTGAACATTTTAGATATTTTTTTTCAAAAAAAAATCCTTTCTATCGGTTGTTTAAACTTATATTGGAAGTCACAGCAATAGCCACACTCTTCCCTTTCTCACTGACGTTGTAATCATGCGTGACTCAAAGCTGTAGTCTAATAAAGCAACTAAATACAGAAAAATAACGAATAGGTACAGACTGAAATATAAAGTGTCTCACTCACATTAGAAGGCACAGCGATAGCCACACTCTCTCCCTTCTCCTTGATGTCGTTGGCGCGGGCGCAGGCTCTCTCGTACCTCGCCGTTAACACAGCTACCAACTGTTGCACATCGCGGGCTTCTGCCGTCCACTCGGGCATGGCGGGGTCGGGGATCACCTGGAGGATTGGTGAGGGGATTAGTGAGGCGTTAGTATGAAGGAGATAGTGATTTTTTTAATAATAATAATAAATAAATTCTTTATTTGCATGGAAATTGGTATATTGGAGGTCTTATTGTATAGATTAAAGTTTCACAATATCCTACCGACAAGTGGCAGTGTACAAAATATTAAATTTAAGATATATCGAAATACATGTTAAAGTCAATTGTTATATTCAGTATATATTTGTTTTTTATATAAAGTTATAATTTTTAATCAATATATTTGTCATTTAGAAATTCATTATTAGTATAATATAATTTAGATTGCAAGAATTCAAACAGACTAGATTTAAATTTACTAAATGGTAAATGTTTCATTTTAGTTGGTATTTTATTATAAATTTTAACTGCCATACATACAATATTTTTTTTGGAATAAAGGGCAGGTAGGTACATAAAGTTTTTCTGCATGTCTCTTGCGACCAGAAATCATTTCCCGATTGGTTGGAAACAACTGTGGGTGCTTTTTAACAAATAAGCTCACTTCATAAATATAAAAATATAAACAAGGCAACGGTAAAATTCTGAAGTTCTTGAATATTGGTTTACAGCTATCTAAATGTCCTGCAAAGGATAATGATATTTAAAAGTATATATCAGGAATATATATTAGATATTTAAAAGTATATATTAGTAAACATAGTCGGATTAGAATAGTCCTACCACAACTTGATAAATATGTAGTTAGAGTCTTTTAATTCGAGCGGCGTTGGCTTCATCAAGTTTCCTGGTCAGCGATCACAGCTCCGACGGTAATTTATACCGGCAAAGTTTTATGAAGAGCCAATGCTTTCTTAAGCAAGTGCGCTGTCATGTTCGACCTCATCTTCACATTTATCAGCGGGGCTAGCATGCTACCGTCGACAACGATAAATCGGGCCTTTTATCGATATTTTCTTAGAATATGGTATTAAGTGTATGTAATTTTCTAAGATTATGACATATTTGGTTCTGTGGTCTTAATCATGGTATCAAATCGAGTAATTCTACTTCTATATAATACTAGCTGACCCGGTAAACGCTGTTTTGCCATATAAATAAAAAAAAAATGATGTTGGCCGATTCTCATAGATAATAATAATACTCTTTATTGCCAAATAAGATAAAAATACAATTTCATGGTAGTACAAACATAGAAACTGACAATTAGGCGACCTTATCGCTACAAGCGATTTCTTCCAGGTAACCTTTTAAAATGAAATACAAAATAAAAATTAGAAAAAAAAAAACCTTAAATTAACAAAACAAAAAGAAATAACAAAAAAAAAAAATTAAATCTATGGGCAGAGTATTTAGACGGTAAAACGCTAATCAAACAAATTACTTATAATATTTGTATAAACTCTAATACACAAATACATACATAACATACATATATAAATATTAATATATATACGTATACATACAATATATATTCTATTTCATATTTAAATAAATAATACATAGGTAATATATTATTGACGCAAATAAAATTCTTTTAATTTTCGTTTGAATGACAGGATAGTCTTTGCCGCAAGTATGGAAGGTGGTACAGAGTTCCACAAACATGCTGCACGTACGGTGAAGGATCTGTGAAATATTTCTGAAGAGTGTTGAGGCGTGGATAGTAATAAATTGTTGGAAGACCGTAGGTTTCGGTCGTGGTCCTCATGTCGAAACCGAAAACACTTCTTCAAATACTGAGGTAGGCATGGGTAGAAAAGGGTCCTATAGAGAAGTGATAAAGTGTGTGTATTCCTGCGAAGGCGAATCGGGAGCCACTTGAGCTTATCGCGAAATTCTGAAATATGGTCATACTTTCGTAATGAAAATATGAACCGGATACACAAATTTTGAAGGCGCTCAAGTTTATTAAGTTGCTCCTCAGATAAGTCGAGATAGCTGACATCTGCATAGTCCAGTATTGGGAGTAGAAGTGACTGTGCTAAAGCAACTTTTGTTGGTATGGGTAAAAAGTTCTGTAAACGTCTTAAAGCTCCTGCTGCGGAAAACATCTTTCTACGCACCGTGTCAACGTGGTGTTTCCATGACAGCGTATTATCAAAGTACACACCTAGGTTTTTAACTGTACTAGCATAGGGAATATGCACACCGTCAAATTCAACAGGCGGAAGCAAGTCAATTTTAATTTTAGCCAACATTTTAGTACTACCAATTATTATGGTTTGAGTTTTTAATGGATTGACCTTGATACCGTAGCTTTGACTCCATTCTAATATTTGTTTCAAGTCACTGTTCATTGTACGAATTGCAACGTGAATATCATCCGGGTGAGCTTGAGTATATATTTGAAGATCATCTGCATATAAGTGGTAGGAAGAAGATAAGGAATGTGTGATAGAATTTATGAAAATAGAAAATAAGAGAGGAGATAGCACGCCACCTTGGGGGACACCAGCCTTTGTGGTACACCAATCGGATACACAATCCTCTAAGCGTATTCTTTGCCGGCGTCCTTGTAGATAACTACGAAACCAGTCAATTGTCGTTGGAGATACGTTAAGCGAGTGTAAGACCCCAAGAAGAATACCGAAGTCCACCGTATTAAACGCATTACTAAAGTCGAGCAAGGTCAACAAAGTTAACTGTTTGTTTTCCATGTTCAGACGCAAATCATCAGTAATTTTTACGAGGGCAGTAGTCGTGCTATGTCCAGGACGGAATCCGGATTGGAAAGGATTTAACAAGTTGTTATTGTTAAGGAAAAGTTGGAGTTGGTGGTGGATTAGGCGTTCTAGCACCTTCGAAAGGAACGGAAGAATAGATATTGGGCGGTAGTCAGAAAAGGATTCAGGTTTACACTTTTTAGGTAAAGGAATAATGTTGGATTGTTTCCAGGATTCGGGAAAAGTGGCGGAGGAAATAGAAAAATTAAATATTTTTGTAATGATGGGAGAAATAATGTCGAGTAAAGGTAAGATCATAGCACGACTAATGCTGTCGCTTCCTACGGCATTGGAAGTAATGGATAGGATATTCTTCCTTACGTCACAAACCGAAAATTGACGAAACTGAAACATAGGGTATTCTGGACATGGCAAAGATGAAATATGTTTAATGGTTTGATTTAAATCTGATCTATCCATTAGTGAATTTGAGGAAAAGTGCTTATTCAAGGCATTTAAATCTGAAATAGGAGTAATATTTTCTGGAGATTTGCCAATGCCCAATGTTTTTAAAAATTTCCAGACTTTTCCCGGAGTTTCATTTTGGACTGATTTGTGAATATGGCGGCGTTGTGCATCCCTACACATCTTATTGCAGAGATTTCTAATAGCTTTGTACCGCTGATGGTTTTTATCGCTGGGGTCAATTTTATATTTGGAACGTGCTGAATTTTTTTTCTTAATGAGCATTTTAATATCTTCTGTTAGCCAAGGAGCAGGCAGGTACTTAATTTTTACAGGTCGGATTGGAGCATGTCGGTCATAAAGGTCTATCAGGTGACGGTTTAACAAATCCACCTGCTCGCTTACATTTGTCAAACTTTCAATCGATGACCAATCTATTTCAGCTGCATCTGCACAGAGTTTATCTTTATCCATACCAGCAAAATTACGTCGCAGGAGGATTTTGGGTTTAACTTTAGGAGAACGGATCTTATAAGATAAATACAAAAGGTCATGGTACGAGAAAGCATCAGCAGTGTGGCAATATGATTCAGGGAAGAAACGATTATCAAATCTAAAAGTGATGGAGCACAGTTGGGAAAGTAATGCGTAGCATTGAGAGGGGCAATTTGAAGGTTACTGGATTGGACAGTTGATTTGAGCTTAGTAGTTCGATGATCGTTTTTTAACATGCATGTGTTAAAATCGCCCATAATGATGGTGTGGCTATATTGAGGAGTAATGTCTTCCAAAAGCTTTTCAAGTTCACCAAAATAATTTATTTGCAGCGATGGGCTGTAAACAACTCCTAAAAGGAACTTAGTGTGGGAAAGGGCAATTTCAATAAAAATATACTCCAGTCCTGAGCCTGAAGACTCGTTAGACTGACAGATCACATTAAATTTTAAGCCCATTCTTAAATAAATAGCCACACCACCACCTGTTCTACAAGCTCTGTCATTCCTTATCAGCTCAAATCCAGGGATAGAATACAAAGTGGAGGGAAGACAAGGTTTCAGCCAGGATTCAGACACGAGAATTGCGTGGAGGCTTTTAAAGCTGAAGGTATCAAGCATATCTGTGTGATGGGCAGGAATACTTTGTGCATTTATATGAACTACATTAAAGTTATGTGGGACATCCGAGTATTGTGACTGTAAGAAATCTCCAAGGGTTTGAGAAGTGCTATAAAAGCTTGAGTCACTTTCACCTTGTTGATCTGAACTCGATTCAAAGAAAGCAGAACTATCTCTCTTACTATCATCCATGTGATGCAGGTTATTACGTTATATAATAATATATAAAATAATAATAATATACAAATAAACTAAATTTAAATACACCTAATCAAATAAATATATATATATATATAAAAAAAAAAGAAAATAAAAACAAAAACGATAAATATAAGATTTACGTTTCCATTCAAATACTTGCCAGCATATAAACTTTATATAAGAAAAAAATAAAATCATAATAAAGTAAATCTACTTTCGCAACTTAAGCAATACAGAAGTTACAATAAAAACAAACCTAGTACTATAGTTGGACCGGAACGTAACTGGCCGAGTGACAAATCTCTTATGTCAGTGACACTGACAATTGACCTTGACAGTGCCACTGTCATACTGTTGTCATGACTGTTTACAATTTATGATAGTTAATTATTTTTCTAGAATCTTTAGAAGAAAGAAAGTTGGAATTACCTTCAGAACCATAAAATATCAACTATAATATTAAACTTGTGATTATACAAGTAAGAAGGTAGCTTTTAAGAAGCATCGGTTATATGAAGCAATACAAATTAAGAACAAAAGTGAAAAATAATTACTTTTTTAACGGCAGACGCCTTGTTTTTGATGGAACGGCCTTAGCCGGCTTGGTTGTTTGATCGACGACCTTCGGTGATGCAACATGCGTGACGCTCTTCAGGTCATTGGCAGTCACAATTCTATGGCGCTCTCCATTGCTACCAATAGCAAAAATATCGCCATTCCTGCTCCAACACTGGCTCACACCAAACATTTGTCTTGCTTGCATGAATAAACTATGGCGATACTTAGTCAGGAACTCAGTCACAGTTATTCCGGAACCCTTCAAAGCTTTCTTTGACTGCCACATATTATCACGGACTGCTACATTGTTGAATTTTATAAGGATTGGCCTTGGTTTGTCATTCTTTTCCTTGGGCTTACCTAGACGATGGCAGAAACGGATGTCAGCCTTGCTCACTGAAGATAGATTTAGTTCTTCTGCACAAACTTTTAGGACTGCGGCTGCTATATCCTCCTTTTTAGCCTCATCAATACCATGTATGAGCAACATTTTACGTCTGCCCTTCATCTCAAGGCGGTCAGACTCCTGGACCAGTGCTGCTATTTGCCTTTGCAGAATATCCATCGTATTAAGAATAAAGGATCTGAAATCAGTGAACTCTGCGGTCAGCGAGGATATAGTGTGTGAAGTTGTTGCTTGTGATGTAGAAGTCGTTTTTGCTAATTCCTGTTGAAATGTTTCCATCTTTTCATTAAAAATAGCTGTTAAATTTTGCATTGACTGTTGAAGTGAATCCATTGTATATAGGGTCCTTGTACTGTTACTGTAAGTAGTTTATTGAAGGAAATTTTATAGCTGGCAGGTAGTTGTTACTCAACTTGATTATTACACATTAAATTTATTTCAATAATATAATTTAAACTATTTAAAAGATTAAATATATTCAAGAGCAACTTTTGTTTGTATGTTTTCTCTACTACCCACAAGTGATACCGGATAAGCACAAAAAAATTCATCAAAATCGGTCAAGCCGTTTCGGAGGAGTATGGCAACGAAAACTGTGACACGAGAATTTTATATATTAGATTAGATGGTGCGCATATTAGCTTACATAATAGGATAAAATAACAAAATAATATTTATCTTGTGGATTCGACTATTTATCGATGGTTGCATGCTAGCCCTGCTGGTAAACAAGTAAATGGATATTCTTAGTTTAAATATGCTATATTAACATGGGCAGAAGTTTCGTAATGATAAAAATAAGCATAAGTATTCGGTGCTTTGTCCTGATAACATATTGTGTCAGCAAGACACTCGTGATACAGGTAGCTGAAATCATTTCACAGGTTTTATTAGATATTGGGTTTGAACTTAATCTAGCCTGATATTAAATGACGAAGGCCTTTTACGGTTCTTTCATGGCATGACATGATAAACAAGATTTCTATCTTAGAGTAATAATTATACTTTATTCTTGCTCTAAGATTTCTATGATATAATGAATGAACCACTACATATACATCAATATACATACATACATTGCAATCCATTGCATGCAAGAGGCATTTCCTTTTGCAATTACAGTTTCAATGATATCATCTATGACTTAAAAACAACAATTGAAAAAGGTGAAATCGCACCCACCTCTATGATATGTTTGTTTCTTGATTTAATTTGTGTTTTCCCGTTTCGAATGCTTTCATAAATAAATACTATATTATAATATATTGGAATTATTGTATTCAGTCTACATGACAAGAGCTTAGCTTAGAGATTTCGCCGAGGAGTAATACCGAATAAAGATCGCATGATATGTTTTACGTCAAAGTATTTCATGATATCATCGCATGGGTTTGAGATCCATAATAGACCTGCAGATGGGGAACACAAAATGTCAGAGATAAACCTAAATATGCTTTCCCAAATTGAACTATTACGTAAATCTTTCTCTGGAATATCTACTTACGTCCAATATCTTGCACAGCTCATAAAGCAGTCTTTTGATTTCCAGCAACACGTTTTCTAAATCCTGGAGTTTCTGCTGCAAATCGGACAGGATCTCTTCTTCTTTCCGAATTTCTTCTTTTAACTCCAGAATCTGATCTTGGCCTCTGAAATGCAATATGGCAATAGGTATATCAAAATCAGTTACTATACTGTAACTGATTTTGATATAGCGGAAGTTTGGATATAGAGATAGAAAGATATAGAAGTCACAAATAGTTTGTGAGTGGTGTACGCAAAAATTAAACGCGAAAAAATTTATTTCAAAAGCCTTCTATTTAAAATTATGAATCTTAAATAGTTAAGAAAATATTTTGTATCCTTATTTTATTAATTTTTTATACGTATAATACTGGCTATAAAATTTCCCGCGGGAATGTCGAGATAAAAGTATCCTATGTGCTATTCCAGACAATTATATCTGTACCAAATTTTATGCACATCTGTCGATCCGCGTATGCGTGAAAGAGCAACAAACATCCCCACATACCTTCAAACTTTCGCCTTTATAAAATTAGTAATTCTGAATTCGTAAGAATAATAACGAAATTGCCCTCATATATATTTGAAGACTTAACCAACAATTATGATTGGTCCTAATTTTAAAACAATATTGGCTTTTCCGTAGGTAGGTTAGGTTATCTGAAGCTCTCTGTGCCTATATGTAAGTGTTTTCGAGCGACCTTATCCGAAAGTAATAGCACGCCAAACTTCGCTTGGTCGTTGCCAAAACTTATTTCACTGACGGACGACATCATTTCACTGCGGGGACATCGAAAACATTTGTTTTTTACACTTTATTGCATACTTTTACAAAGTAAATACTAAATAAAAGGACTTTTTCTTCCAGACTTGCGCTCATCCTTATCCTTAACCAAGGCGAACTTCAAGCTATGCGATAAGCGCGGCCTGCACCGCACCGACTCTAGTTTTCTCAAAATTTTCCTTTATGTAATCAAAAAATTATTAAACTCTCTGTTGACGTAGATCCCCGAGGACATAAAACCAAAACTTACTCATCCTTATCCTTGACGGAGGCGAACTTGAAGGCTTCGAGCTCGGCCATGAGAGCAGCTTGCACCGCCTCGAGCTGCAGCTTCTCTTCCTCAGTGCTCTGCTGCAGGAAGCTGAGCCGCTTGCCTGTCTCCCGCTGAGCGCGGAACCGGTCGAATACTTCCTCGGCGTCGGTTACGCCTGGGAATTTTGTTTGTGGATTAGAATGTGTAGCGAAGAAGGTTTAGGGAAATAAAGAGGTTAATACAAAAGTATTATTTAAATTACGAGCGTATTATAGAAATAAAAAATAGGCAGAACTTAGTATTTGTACATTATATTTTTAAACAGTTTTTTAACGTTTATTTTTAAACGCGAAGTTTCGTCGCCTTTTCGGGAGCGTTGTATTTGCTTGCATCTAGTTATGAAACCACAAAAGCTTGTTTACCTAATATTGATCCCTTATTAGTCTACGGTCTACGAGCTTAGGGTAGCTACATGAAATATAAGGAAGGTCCTCAGCCTGGACAAAGCCCGAAAAGGTAAGCAGAATTCAGAATACGTAGACTGCTATCCAACTTTTGGTCTTAAATTACTGAGTCATTTCTTACGTCGTTTTTTTGTCCTGTTAAAGACATTCTTAGCTCTCATTTCAATTAAGTCACTTCACCATAACCGAATTACAGTTCACTTCTTTATTTCGGTTCATATAGTTTTTATTAACTTTTTTATAATATTTTATCTATACTAATATATAAAGCTGAAGAGTTTGTTTGTTTCTTTGTTTCAACGCGCTAATCTCAGAAACTACAAGTGGGATTTGAAAAATTCTTTTTGAATTTGATAGCCCAACTCTTGAGGAAGGTTATAGGCTATATTTTATCCCGAAATTCCCACGGGATCAAAAGTTACGCGGGTAAAACCGCGCGCGGTGGCTAGTATTAAATATAACTTTTAAATACTTTGTATTTCAGGTTTCCTTAGCACTAGTAGATTTAAGCATTATGGCAACAGTCCACATTAAGAGAATTGTATTTTTAAATTAAATAATAATAAATCTCAAACAAAACCTAACTAATCCAATCTTTACCTGTGAGCTTCATCAGCCTCTGGAATATCTCCTCCATGACGGCCACGGCTGAGGTCTCCTCCGCAACAGCCTCAGCTTCAGTCGGGGTTGAGGAGTCCGGACGAACTGCCGGACGCACTGTAATGATGGCCATCATTGATTCTATATCCTATATTTATGCAAATACATATAACAAAGAGAGGGTTTAGGTTTTACTATTTTATAGGATACGTTACCAAGAGATTTCGAAGCGCTACAAGCGAGTTGATTATTTCAAGGTATAAAATTCAAAAATTCAAAGTTCAAAATATTCTATTCATCGTAATGGCCACTTAATGACGTCACAATTTTGTACTTCAGTTTTAACAAGGAGTAGATAGTTATTGAGTAAGATGTTGCAGTAGACCAAGAGACAAAAAAAAGCCGGCGGAAAAAACTCTTGGCACTCTTTTTCAGTCAGAATCATACAAAATAATACAAATAAAATAGGTACATACAGTACAAATTGACCGTGACATGAAAAAAACAAACATAGTAGGTATGTTCATCGACCTCTGTTTTGACGATCTTAAACTTTACAATAGTACTCAGTATGTGACTTTGCATTGAATTTCGTTATTTTTATTAAAATATTTATTTTCTGTCTTAATCCGGTATTCTCACTTTCTTTTTTTTATATTATTCTACGCATTTATGACATAAAATTCTGTTCATAGGTATATCATATAAGGGGTAATTTATAGGGTAAATAAAAATAAAGTATACAGGGTGGAATTTTTGAATGTCCCCTGAAGGGAAAGTAATCTAAATAATAGAGGTAGCGAATTTTACTCTAAAGAAACATTCCTTTATTTTGGAAAAGAAATAAAACTGATAAATAAACTGCATGAGTTCATGATATGAAGCAAAAAAACCTAAAATAAAGTCAAAGGAACGCGATGTAATAGTCGATGTTATAGTCTTTCAAGCACTATTCTTATCTAAAGTTAAACAAAAACTTCGCACCTTATATACGTCTCCCGTTAAAAAAAAGACCTAGTAACGTATTGTGCAGATTAGTATAGCCTCAAATTGGGTATTTTTTTGCAAAAAAATCAGTGTGTTTTTGTCATCTGTGCGTAGGACATAATTTTTTTTTTCAAATAAATAACGTAAAATAGTGACTTGTCTTGTATTCTGGTTTTATTATTTTCTTGAACCTGTGACCTGTCCATGTTATTTTTTTACGATATTGGCTTCTTATTTGGATCTTGTTTACTATGGCGGCCTATTTTAACGTAGAATATGCTGGCATAATCACGTGTTATGGGCTTAGCGAAAGAGTATCCCGGGGAGCACGTCAAGAACTCGCGCAACATTATCCAGGCCGACGACTGTCCGATGCGTTAATTTTCCACAGTATGGTGGTACTATGGTGGCTCAGATATACTGGTCTTTTCCAGAGTGGAAAATCAGACAAAAGTAGACCATGTGTTTACAAAGGGCACGAAGAGGATGAAACCCAACCAATATATATGACTTATAACGCAATTCAAAATGCCTCGGAATATACGTATTGAAAGTTTAACCAGGCCTGGCTCACTCCGCGCGGTACATCCGTTATTTACCTACAGCGAAGCGCTCCGCCGGCGGATTTCGAATGGGTCGTTTGTCACGCGCGCGCCCGTCGGGACGTTGTAGATACCTACCTACCTAATAGCACTCACAGTAATTATATGATCGAGGTCGTAAATAGTATTTAAAAATTGATATAAAAAGAAACAACTATTCAATTAGATTATGTTTAGATTTGATTATGTTCAATTTAGCAAACAAAACATAGTAGTATTACTAATTATACGTCGTAACTTTTTTTTCATTTTGTACTTTAGGTAAGTTGAAACAATATTTTTTACAAAGGTAGAATAACAGTAATACCTACATCATCGGTAGATACTTAATTACAAATAAGGAGATTAATAATTATTCTTCACTAGGCAGCAACCCTAACAGCGTAAGAAAAGATAAGAGGCATGCGATAGAAAGAGACAAAACTTCTAGGTATATAAATTTGCAGGTACGTAATGCTGTGCGAGCTGAATTCCACCGTATCGCGTCGTAGCAAGACTCGAATTTATTTAGATTTTCTTGCGGAGTAATTCTTCTGTACCAACGGTTTTTTAGCTTGGTGGTAGGATCCCTTCTGGGTCCGCCTGGCTAGCGACCACCCTTTATATAAAGTCTGCCGCCAAATGTTACCGCTCCGGCGGTAATGTGTTCCGGCAATATTGTATAAAGAGCCAGTTCCTTCCTAAACCCGTGTGCTTTCATCTTCGACCTCATCGTCACTTACCATCAGGTGAGATTGAGGTCAAACGCGGGTTTAGCCACTTATAAAAAAAAAAAAAAAAAAAAAAAAAAATATTACTTATTCTGTGGTTTAACATACCGTGCAAACGGTAGGTCCATTCTCCCATTATAAGATAAGATATTAATCATCTATCTTTTCCTTCCTTAATTTACAATTCCGTAGCTACCTAAAGCAAATCAGTCCTGAGACTTTGTCCAATACTGTCGTTCTGTTCTCTGTCTGAATCCGAACTGTTTTTTTTTATAAATAATGCCTTTTCAAATTTACCACTCAAACCTAGATATATTTTAACATTATATAACCTGGTGGCGGAAAGATTCGCTTCTCCAACTTCTCAAGTTCCCTTTTCCTTTCATTGAACCTTTGCGCGAAGAACGCACGCTCGGTCGCCCGTGCGTGCTCCGCGTCGTGCGCCCGCGCGGCCTGCGTGGCGGTGGCGGCGGCGGCGCGGTAACGCATTTCGGACGCTTCTTCGCGAACATTCTAGAAATTATTTTTAATTTTATTTAATGTATTTACGTGTGACGAGGAGGTTCAGGCCGTATACCACGAAGCTGGCTCAGGCCTCTGTGCTGGTTGGTGGATGTCAGAATTTTCAGGGCGATGAATTGGCTTTTAACAACCCTAACGACTTCTGTATACAAGTGTACAGCACTCGGGACCGACTGCTTACCGTGCCTTCCAAAGCACGGAAGTCGCCGTGAGATATAAATGATTGGCGGTCACCCATCCTGGTATGGAACCGGCGGAGCGTTGCTTAACCTGCATAATTGACTGATTTGTGTTGACGAGTGTTAATAAAATTATAGGAATATGACATACCTCAAGCTTTTTGATTTCTTCTTGCTGCTTCAACAGCAGTTCTTCAATAGTCGACAAGGAACTTTCAAACTTTACCGAATCGTCAATGAGAGCTTGCCTGCAAAAAATGCGATCATATTTATACGTATAAGTAGTTCAGGTAATGCAGTGTAATGCTTTCGTGATGTATACAATCTTAAGTGCTACAATTATACAGTGGTTGGTACAGTGATATGCATGTTTTTTAACCTAAGTTATAACTATTGATATGGACATTAACACCTCAAGCAGTCGGTCCTGGGTGCTGTATACTTGTATACTAGTCATTAACGTCTGCCAGAAGCCATTTCGGCACACTGAAAATTCTAACAACCACCAACCAGCACTGAGCCAGCTTGGTGGATTACGGCCTAAACCTCCTTATCGTCCAGGGGAGAGACTCAACGCATGGTTACAAAAGCGTAATGCAATGGTGGGTGGTTGAGGTGGTGTGCGGGTGGCGGGAATACTGCTGTGTGCGTGTTGACTTACGTAGCGCGTCTGGAAAAGTGTAGTAAGGTTTCTTTATTTATTCATAGGGATTTCTGGTGAAAAAATTAATACCTACTTTTATTACATAATTATAACCAGAATCGAGTACAGAGTGCTCTCCTTTAGTATCTAAAATTTGTCACCAGTCTCTCTGTAGATTACGCCTAACATCAAGTCCTCTATGAAGTTATTGCAACACGTTTCGGGCAGGTTTATGAAAAGACCTACACGAAACGCCACGTAACAAGTTCAGAGGGGTCTCCGGCTATAATAATAATAAATACTCTTTATTACCATGAAATCATCTCTTCCATGCTGGACCGGGAGCGAAAGAAAAACATAGAATGTGCCAGGTTCTTCTCTTCCCGGGCATACTGTAAAAGTCAGTTAAGGGACGGAGGTTTTATTGGCGTTTTTGCGGGCGATAGGCTGACCTCCTGTCACTGCAATAGTCTCTCTCCATCATAATAATACCTCCAAATTAGTCAAAAGTGACATGCGATGGTTTTATAGCCTCCGGTGCTCTGCCTACCCCATTAGGCATACAGGCGTGAAGTTATGAATGAATGAATGCCATGAAACTTAAAATAATGATATTCACAATAACAATATAACAATATTCACAATAAAAGTAATGACAATTTAGGCGGCCTTATCGCTTAAAGCGATTTTTACCAGGCAACTGAAACAAATATCACAAGCTTAAACTAGGGAGGAGCATTTAACTTGTAAGAATAAACATAATATCTATAAATTACTAAAATAAAATATTATACACAATATGTTACAAATATTAATAACTATAAATAAATTATTATCGATACATAGATATTAATATTAAATTTTATGGCAAATTACTGATTTATGAAAATATTTAAATACATGTGATTACAACCAGATACTTCAGATATAACAACCTTACAGGGACAAGTATACATTTTTCAGTTGTTTTTTAAAGGAAGTTATGGTCCTTGCATTGTGAATATGGGATGGTACGGTATTCCATAAGGTTGCTGCGTGCACTGTAAACGATTTATGAAAGAAATTAGAGGAATGCAAAGGCGTCGCTAAAAGCACGTTGTTTGACGATCGTAGATTCCTTTCGTGTCTTTCATGTCGAAAGTTGAAACACTTTTTTAAATACGTCGGTGTGACAGGATTGAACAGTCTCCCAAAGCAGAGAAAGCAGAGAAAGAGTATGCATATTCCTGCGAAGGCGAATTGGGAGCCACTTAAGCTTATTGCGGAAATCTGATACATAGTCATACTTACGTAAAGAAAATATATACCTATTAAATATATTTTGGAGGCGCCTAAGCTTCTCTAATTGCTCCTCTGCGTAATCCAGTACGGGTAATAGAAGGGACTGTGCGAGCGCAATTTTTGTCGGTATTGGCAAGAAGTTTCGCAGGCGCCTCAGAGACCCAATTGCAGCAAACATCTTTTTACTAACGGAGTCAATTTGATGCTTCCACGATAGAGTGGAGTCCATGAGAATGCCGAGGTTTTTTACTACTGAACAGTAATTTATTATTTCAACCTCAAACGCGACAGTAGAAAGGGCTTTTGCGTCAATTCTTGATAATATCTTAGAACTTGCGATCATAATGAGTTGAGTTTTGGAAGGATTAACATTCAGAATAAAACGCTTGCTCCATTCAGAGATATGGTTTAGGTCATTGTTTATTACGTTAATAGCAGAATTAATATTGCTGATAGGTGCTTGGGTGTATATTTGTAAGTCATCTGCATACAGGTGGTAGGAAGAAGATAAGGAATTAGTTATTGAATTAACGAAAATTGAAAACAAAAGAGGAGATAGCACGCCACTTTGAGGGACGCCGGCAGTTGTGTTACACCAGTCTCAAATAGTATTTTCCACCGAAATACACTGCCGACGGCCATGTAGATAACTACGAAACCAGTCAATCACCGTTGGAGATATGTTGAATGTACTTAAGACACCAAGAAGTATATCAAAATCCACTGTGTTGAAGGTATTACTGAAATCGAGCAAACTCAACAGTGTGAGATGTCTATCTTCCATGTTTCGATGTATGTCGTCAGTCATTTTAACCGTACTATGGCCAGGCCAAAAACCAGATTGGAGAGGATTCATTAAATTATTTTGGTTAAGAAATATTAGGATCTACTGATGGACAAGGCGTTCAAGTACTTTAGAAAGGAAGGGAAGGATAGAAATTGGACGGTATTTGAGTAGGAGATAGGATTTGCTTTTTAAGGCAAGGGAGTTTCCAAGCTTCAGGAAAAGTATTTGTGGATATGGAGTAGTTAAAGATTTTTGCAATGATAGGAGTAAGGATATCTAGTAAAGGTATGACCATATTACGGCTAATACAATCGCTGCCCACAGTATTTAAGGAAATCGATAAAATATTCTTCTTGACATCACAATCGGTGAATTGACGAAAATTAAAAAAACGAATATCTGGGTACGACAAAGATGAAAGTTATTTTAGGGTTTGGTCTTTTGAAGATCCATCCATTGTAGAAGAATAGGAAAAAAGCTTATTTAAAAGATTTAGTCAGTTGATAAGGTGTTATTGTCATATTTGGTTTTGCCAATACCCAATGATTTTAAGAATTTCCTAACTTTGGCTGGATTTTCATTTTCTACAGACGTGGCGGCGTAGTGCATCCCTGCAGTAATTTCTTAAAGTTTTGTATCGTTCCAAGTTTTGTTCAGTGGGGTTTGACTTATATTTACAGCGAGCAGAGTTCTTTTTCGCTAGGAGCGTTTTGATTTCCGCCGTTAGCCAAGCAGCGGGAAGTTGTTTCATTTTTACTGGCCGAATCGGAGCATGACAATCGCACAGATTAGTTGATAATTCAATATATTAACCTGTTCGTCTACACTAGTTGCTAGATCTATTATAGACCAATCAATATTTGCTGCATCAATGCAAAGTTTTTCTTGGTTTATACTGGCTATATTTATGATAAGATGAGAAAAGCTGAGCACTCCAATAATTGTACCACAGAGGTAGTGAAATAATAACGAAGAAAAAAGATAATAAACTATGTGTACCTGATGGAACAATACTTTTTCTTCACCAGCTCCGCTTCTGTCCATTGTATCAGTACTTTATGAATTTCATTTTCCAAATGTGATACTTTCTGAAATGGTAAGAATGTATAAGTACTTATAACGTGTCATGCTTTGTTACTCTATTCCGAATTACTACCACTTTGGCCCTAAGGAATACGATTCACCCACTGAGATTAAGGTTTACGGATGTCATACAAGATCCACTTTTCATCGCAGGTTACATTCGATTTAGAATTCCCGGTCGCTTATTTCACGTGATCACAGTACAGATAACTACAGAAATTCAACTCGGCCGCATCTTTGAAATAAATGCCTACAGCAGCGGTCCGTTCACATGTGAAGATGTGATATAGGACTGCCCGCCTTCAGCGTTTAAATTACATTTGCCTACTTTCTGTTTACTTCCGTTTAGTTTAGTGACTGAAAATATACTTTTTTTATATAAACAAATAAAATACTTTGTAAATTGAATAGGAAGAGTTCAACAAAAATCTAAAACCATGTTTACGTTTGAATATCAAATTGGTCTTATAAATTAGCAACCGAAAAATACTTGCGCCTCGACTGAGATGCATGAAAAGATGTAGGTATTATTAAATTTTAAAGTATAAACAATCTGCATATTTACGTAAAGCTTAATCAATAATTGTTTCGCGACTGGACGCATGCCGAGCGTATGCCGAGATCTAGCCGCGTAGTAGGTAAAGCTCGCGTTTCTTCGGTTTGTATGAAGTTGAATTACCAACTGTAGATATCTGTACTGTGACATGATATTTAGCTTTTTATCCTTCCGATTCAACGCGAGCGCTTCAATATTGTTTCGACACTAACTCTAACACAATTTCACAAAAACAAAACACTTACTCAAACAAATGACATAATTTTAAATAAAAGCAACACGGCTTTCGAATAAAATTTATTTGAATTTCGAATTCGGCGCCAACCCACAGATATCAAATCTGAAAAAGCTGATAATATTTTTTTTATGACACAATTTGATAATGTTGCATAGGTTTTACATTTAATTAGTGTAATAAATAGGTAGTGAAGCATGATAAAAAAATATTTTTCTGCTACAAACTAGCCAAACTGAAGTTCAGTTTTTATTAAAAAAACTAAAGCACTGGTAAAATACTATTGGTAAAATACTATTTTGATTTATAGTTTGATGTACTTGCCTTCTTACCTCTGCTGCTGTTTTTGGACTTGACTAGGTCACTCTTAGTACTTTCTATTAGAAGATTTTCATATTCTCTCTCTAACTGCCTCAGTTTATTTCTTTTGTTTTTCTTTTCGTATTTGAGAAGATCCAGCGCTTTTCTTTGCTCTATGACTTTCAGATCAAGGTTATGAATAAGCTGTAAAAAATGGAGCAGAATAAATTAATAAATAAAAATAAAATCCCCAGACAATCGCACCAACTACATGGCCCAACAGTAAGCATAACTTGTGTTATGGGATACCATGTAGCGAAATAGGGGGAAACCTAGAATATAAATACATAAATATATAGATAAACACCCCGACACGGAACATTTTTTTTCTTGTTCCGTGCGGGAATCGAACCCGCAACCACTGGCGTCGTCTGAGACGCCAAAGCCCCTTGCCAAAGTGGTCGAGCAGAGGTGAAAAGATGACCTTCCTTGCAAAGGTCTTTGAGTATTTATACAGGGTGCTGGTTACTTGACTAGACAGTCTCCACCCGAACGGGAAGTTTAGAGTTGTTTATTTATTTGCTAATAATTAGCGCGTACTACCTATAATATCTATATAAGAAGATCTATATAAAAAATCGTTGAGGCGCCGTAATAGAAGTCGTTGTTTCACTGTAATTACTGTGCATATCATACGATATCGCAGGTTACGCGAAGTTAGGCGCGGTCGGTAAAACGATGGGTGACCGCCGATCATTTATTTTTCACGAAGACTTCCGTGATACGGAGGGCACGTTAAGCTGTCGGTCCCGGGTGCTCTATACTCGTATACAGTAGTCGTAAGGCTTTGTCACAAGCCATTTCGGTGCCCTGCAAATTCTGACATCCACCAACCAGCACTGGGACAGCTTAGTGGATTACGGCCTAAACCTCGTCGTCACTCAGAGGAGAGACTCATAGCCCTGCAGTGGGCTCATAACATGGAGTTGTGATGAGGATGATGATGACGACCTATATTCTAATTAAAGTTCTTATAAAAAAGTTAATATAATTGTTTTCGTTCCTTTATAGTCATAATTTTTTAATGTACTTACCTATTTATGATTTATTTAAAAAAGTTATTGTACTCTTTAAACGTAATTTTGATGTACCTAACGCAATTTTGATGTTAGCTTAAAGTTTTTTGATATCTCTTATACTTACTTATATTACGGAATATTCACCTGTGCATACTCTACTATTACACCATGTATCTGTGTAGGTATAGTAATATTTTTTCAACATTAAAAGAGTCCTCCGCATACATACCTGGTCGACGCTCTTATTCCCAATGGGACAAACTTCGCTCAAGTACTTCTTCACCTGTCCCTCATCATCTCCAATAGCAGCCCGGGCTAGAGCCAGCTCCTCCAATCGGAGTTTAATCTCCTTCTTCAAGGTGCTGATCAAGTCATTGTTCTGCTGCTTCTCCGCTTCGTTCTCTTCGTAGTTGGATTTTCTTTGGCCCTCTGGAAGATAAAATGTCTCTCAATTATCATGATTGCGTGATGTTGAGTAAAATGAATGAGTGACCGCTTAATGTTTATTGACAAGGATGAATTCAGTGCCTCGGAGACGGAGAGCAGTTTTTTTTTCTGCTGCACGGTGCTATATAAGTAAAACAAGAATGGTTGGTCAAATAGTTCATGTGGCACCAATAAAACCAATAATTAAATAACGATGTTTTAGCGCATCGGTATTTACACGCAGGAACTCATATTCAAAACTTGTACGAAGTACAGTTTATTAATACAAAAAATTTACTTACCAAAATTTCAGAAAAACAAAACCCTTTGGTACTGTAAACAAATGACTGAATTTGAAATTAGAATTTGAGGACAATCGCGGGTTTCCGCGCCATTCCGCAGATGATTGAATCTGATGGTACTGGTTAAAAAATCTTCAATTTCATAAGTAAAGTATCATATTAGTTTTAGCCAATTAAAATGTTTTCTTTTATTTTTAACTAGCCACCGCGCGCGGTTTTACCCGCGTAACTTTTGATCCCGTGGGATCAAATTTTGGGATAAAATATAGCCTATAATAACCTTCCTCAAGAGTTGGGCTATCAAATGCAAAAAGAATTTTTCAAATCCCACTTGTACTTTCTGAGATTAGCGCGTTCAAACAAACAAACAAAAAAACAAACTCTTCAGCTTTATACAATTAGTATACAATAGATGACAGCTGACCTCAGCCATTATTGGTGTCAAAATCACCGCTTTCTTTAGCATGTCTAAACCTTATCATTGATCGTCATTTACCAGAAAAAGACACACGCTAATTGATAACCTCCACCTTTTGGAAGTCGGCTGAAAATAATATTTCACTTCCTACTCAAATAATCGCATAAAAGCTACGAGTTTTTGACTTCTGCTGTGTGTGTATTCGTCATGATATGCTAAAGTCGGAGCGCCAAACCATCTATTTCTATTCCTACATAAATAACGACATCATGAAATAAGCGTTCTTCAGTGTGTCAGGCAGGGTTTAAGGAGCTTCTTATAGGTTTTGCAAGTAATAAAAATAATGATAATAATAAAATCCCCAGACAATCACACCAACTACATGGCCCCAAAGTAAGCAAAGCTTGTGTTATGATGGGATACCATGTAGAGAGCTAGGGGGGAACCTAGAATATTAATACATAAATAGATAAACACCCAGACATGGAACATTTTTTATTTTTCTTGTTCCGTGCGTCTGATGCAGACAGATTTATTTACCCCATCGCCAAGTGGTCGTCAAATTGATATTGAAGAGGTTTTACCAGGAAGTGGATAAGTTTGATAATTATTCTATAAAACTACTAACGGGAATAGTATCTAGATGGTAATAACGCTTACCTGAAAGTTGTATTTTCTTTTTTATTTCAAATATTTTTGTATTGATGGTCACTAGGCGGTCCTCAGTTTCTATTGCAAAAGGATGTTTTCTATAGCATAAAGTCATTTTTAAATAAAAAATAACGGGGTTAAATAAAATAAAGTTAATGATGGTTGCTATTTACTCATTAACATAGCAACGGACTTATCGACTAAACTCTTACGAAGCAAAATAATACTCCCATGTAACGAATAATAAAACAGCGGTATTATATTTACTGAAAGCTAAAACACACATCAAGGATTTATGCATAACGCATCAAAGATAATAAATTTTAACCCTATCTAAACATCCTCGAAGTTTTTATTCAAACGATAATGCTCGTTCGTTTGCCCTCATACGAACTCACCCCTAGATTAAACAAAACAATAGCGCAACAACGCCATCTACTGCGTGTCGGCGGTACTACTAAGTTGGATTGTAACGAAAGCTCACCATTGGCCGATTGCCGACAGGCACTGCTGAATCGCTGGATTTCTCCATTGAATCGACATTCCTTCGCGTATATTTGTATGTGTGTGTAGATGTCTTCTCAAACCTAATCAATACCAACTCCCTTAAGTTTATGACATAAAACTAATGAAAGCTACTATAAAACATTCAAATATACTGAAATATAAAAGTTTTACCGGTAAAAGCTCCGATTAAAAGTAAAAACAAGCTGCGCTCACGCACACAGGTTTAACGGCGGCCATTTTGATTTACCGTACGCTGTGTATTTACGAACAAAGCCGTCAGATGCGAGCAGAACGCGGCTGCGCATGATCCTACCGGGCTTTTACGTTGTTTTCGAACGATTTTACCGCTAAAATGTCCAATTCAGTGACAAATTCAACGTAACAACAGTTCAAAAACAAAATGAAGTGCAAATTTTTACTTTTGGTTCCGTGAGTGTTGATAATATAGTGTATAAGCGACATCGCAGAAGTAAAACAAATGTGTGTGATCCATGTGTGAATGTTGTGCGACAGAATGTGGTCGAGAAACTTTATACCGGATTATGGGATTGCTTTGCTATCCGTGAGCTTCCTCCTGTCCACATTAAGGATTCAAGGAGTGGAAGGTAAGTGTCATTAGCCATAAGTTATGATAAGTTGTCGAGCTTTTGAAAGCGCTGCCTGGCAGGTAACGCTGCCCCGGTCGGTAGGTTCGAGCGCAGAGAGCTTTGCGAACAGCATTGTAATAACAAAACTGGTCGGGTAGTACTTTGGTTCTCACAGTTTATACCTTGTGAAACGAGTCAATTTTAAAACTGGAGTTAAGTCAACGCATCGCATTTTTTAATGTTTTCTAATTGTGCTGCGTTTGTTAAAGTTGAACTCTTATGAATGTGTAAGTTGATATGTTTTGTTATGACAATTGCCAAGTCGCTTGCTTGCACTAACTTAGGAATTTCAAAAAACACTTAATTGTACTCACCTATTATTAATAAATCGCATGTCGGTAGGCAGGTAGGTATACGAAGTTAATTTACTTATTTTAAGTACTTATTTAGTATTAAACATGGCGTATTGTTAAAATATGACGTTAATCTACTTATTTTAAATACTTATTTAGTATTAAACAAAGCGTATTGTTATAAAAAACTATTAAAAGTACCTGCCTATCCTATGTGTTGCTTATTGCTTATCAAACCAAATTATACCTAGTTCTGATATGTAGGTACACTCGTATACCTACATTAGATAGAGGACAATAAAGTATCTCTAATCCAGTAACATGTATTGTAGGTACTAACCTCCATCTTCCTTTAAATCTGGCACATAGATATAACCACCAATCATCTTAAATTTAATAAGCACCTTCCCACCTAGATCAATCAATCTCACCCAGTCGTCGCTCATTTCATAAATAAGTATGTCTACCATAATCAGTTAGTCAGGTAGTGAAGTTCCCAGAAATAACCAAACCTAATCTTCTATCTTAAAAACAATACCCTGTCTATCTATTAGTTAGACAAATGAAACAAAAAAGGTATTAAGTTTGCCTTCTTGCCCTTAAATTACAGCAACTACCTACCAGACACCAGACAGCGACTCCATAACTGTAAATAATCACCTAACTACAAAGAAAAACATATAATGAAGCCTCTGAGCAAATATTTTATAATCCTTGAAATAGATGTAACTTGTTTCCACCTTCTTTCAACCTCTACCTACAGCCAACTTCTAGTAAAAACTTCAAAAACCTATTCAAGCACATCGAAAATAACAACCTTTATCAATACATCATACCTTCTTAAGTACTACAATTAATTACATGGGTGCCAAGGCAGAATCTACCGATAGTTGGTACCCACTAATAAATTGTGCAAAATTTGTCGCAAATTAATTCGTTTTTGTAATTATTCTATGGCCGCTATAATTAAGAGCTAAATCTCGTAACCGTCGTAGGACCATTTCCGTAATTATTAAATTTATTGATAGGCTGTAAAAAAAATATAATATGTTTGCTGTATTTAAAATGTACCGCATGAACTACAAAATAGCTTCCGACCACCTTGTAAAATTGCCTGCTTGAATTAGTTGAGTAGAATTAAGACGCGTCCCTAGCTTTTTAGTGTAATTTACGTAGTTTATAAGAAGATTGACAATCTACGAGGGTGAGATTTTCAAATTATTACACCAAAATCTTAATAAAAAAAAACACGCGATATTCACAACCTAGAAAGTTGGCGTGCACCCGATTTTTTTTCACGATAACGTCACATTTAACGCTTTGATTGATATATTCGCGCCACACAATTAAACTGATAAACCTAATATATTTCAACCCTACTCAACTGATCATCAATTAAGCAACATTAACCAAAAGCTAAGTCTACGGCTAAATATCTTCGTTGCCCATCTTGTTGTTAAATCGCTTGATTGAACTACTCAAATAGAATTCCGAATTTTGAAAATACACACGCGAAATCATTAACAATAACATCATATCTGGTGGCACACGGTTAAACTAGTTCTACCCCTAATCAACGGACTATCAAGTAACAGTAATTTTGCAGCTATATATATTCGGCGGCTAATTATCATATTGGGTTGATTCTATCCAGGTGGATCCTTAAGCTTAATGTCCGTCTGCACTAAACTCTACTTGGCATAAACTTAGTTATGACATGCCTAAACTGCGTCACACATAACCATTGACTTACTCCGCATTATCTTAAGCATTGAGGCTATGACCTAAGTTTAGTGCAACGTCATTTTTGTTCCTAATCACGTCCTAAAGACTTAAGTATCAACTTAGGAGCTATCAAAGTTTAGTGCAGACGGGCATAAGTCACTTTGAGTGGTTGCCTTTAACAACACGGTTATCTTAAGTTAGGACAATTCTAAGCTATTTTCTCCCTACATCTTAACATTTCCGCGTTTAGAAATTGAACCACCGAAGAATTCTTCACATAATAATATCGTGAACGTTTGGTACTTCTAAGTATATCTAGTTGAATACAAATGAACACCCTGTTTATTCATATTGGCTAAGATTAGTATTCGATCCAACCGCACACGATTTCTAAGCTCGACTCCTATGGTGGGACTTTTAGAATAATAAGCAATTTATAGTAGCTTTTTGTGCTTATAGAACTAGAATGGGTTTTTTGGTTAGATAAGTACCTAGTTAAGGGAAATCCGAAGTAATGTTGAGAAGAAGTGACGCGGCGTGAGTTCAACAGCTGAAAACGTCATTAGTTCACTTTTAACCATTTATCATTTGGGATAATTCGGCTTTGTACTTTAATATTTTGACTTTGGTCAAGCACTTAATTAATAGGTACTTCTTAAAATACGAGATATACATCATCGGTACTAAAAATCTCATTTCTTTACTGATTGTGGTGTTTTGACCACCTATAATACTATCTTGCGATTACTGACATATTCCTTAGACTAAAAGACTATTCGAATTTTTTTTAAGGCACTAAGAACCTTGGTGTAATAGATAAATCTTCATTTTCTTTGTTAACTAAACTATCACTAATTACGCCGTGTGGTCATTTCTTCCGCAAGCGATACGGCCTGTAGGTGTTGCATCAAGTTCTTAATTCAGATATCAAAAAAACCACCTCTAAAGAACTACACAAAGTTTTTTTTTTTTTTTTATTAGTGACTAAACCCGCGTTTGACCTCAATCGCACCTGATGGTAAGTGACGATGAGGTCGAAGATGAAAGCACACGGGCTTAGGAAGGAACTGGCTCTTTATACAATATTGCCGGAACACATTACCGCCGGAGCGGTAACATTTGGCGGCAGACTTTATATAAAGGGTGGTCGCTAGCCAGGCGGACCCAGAAGGGATCCTACCATCAAGCATAAGAAGGGATCCTACCACCTACCTACTTGAAATACTCTTAGGGTGTTATCACATCAATCTATCGATCGACGAACAACCTTAGGTAAATTACTCTGCTTTGCACTTGCCACTAAAAAAGATTCAGGTTCTTGTGGAGTACCTACTTCCTCAGGGGTGAATTCACGTGAGAGTAAAAGGCGCTTAATAAACATTGCTTTTGACGCACCTATCTTTTATAAGTTTGATTAAGTAACCTGTTTGTCCCTTAAAATATGAAAACCTTAAAATGACATAATATGCATTTGTGAAGTACGCGTCACTCTGCAGCCACAAGCGGAGCTAACACGTTCGTCGCTCCACTTTCATTAAACACACTCGATTAATGACCAATTGTCTGGCACCAGTCAATTGCCTACCTACACTCAATTCCATCTAAAACTGCTGAAAATCAAGCCATTTTCGTACTTACTACCCTGAAAAGAAGAGCCAATATTTGGCAATGAGCTTGTTATGAATCTTGTACAATAATACGAAATAGAACATTGATTGTGTCACTGCGCATAAATCTTACTAAAACAAAAGAATTGAGCTTGAAGTTGCTTATTAAATTTTATATCAGTTGGGAGTAGGTACGATTAATAATAATAGTCTCAATAATAAAAAGTTCGAGGTTGTAATCTGGAACTGCATATCGGTATGTTTTTTTTAAATAGTACTAGTAAAATTCATCAAACACAAAACCTGTACAAGTTATTACTTAAAATCTAACTTAACTATATCAGTACCCAAATAATGTATACCCGATTAATTTCTGTAGATGTTTTTAGTACAGAAATATTTTAACCTATTTAATTTCTGTACCGAAATGTATAGGTCGGCATATGTCCCTACGCTTCATAGGCTTGTAACTAAACTATCGAGCATTCTACAGTTATTTAAAAATAAAATTTTAATATTTATATTAATACCGGAAAATTTCAGTTAACTGGAAAAAAAATCAGTTATGCTACAATAATAAAAAAGGTACACGAATTATTTCAGTATGAATTCCTGTACTGTTATTTTTAAATACACCTAATTTGACGGTATGACGTCATACAGAAAAAAAGTGTACAGAAATTCGTATGCAGTCCTTGGTTGTAATACTTGTTATGAATTATGAATTCTAATAAACGCTACAGTCATATCGATTAGAAATAATATAGATTGTAGTATTTGGAACATACTAAGTTAACTATTAAACCTTTATCCGATGCAACATGTCTGTTAAGCACTAAGTTTCATTCATAAGCTATGTTTGGTCAAACTATTTAGACCACACTGACTCTAGTCCAACTAAAAACTACTTTTTACCTTTTATGATTTAATTCTGTAATAAAACTTAAATGGCGCCTGCTGTAATATGTTAGGATTTGAAGGAGACTCATTATTTATCCATAAGTTTCAAAGTAAACTAAATTAATAATAATTACTACATGCTTCAAATGTTAAAACGTATGCTTTATAGAAAACACATGCGGGTATGCAAGCCAAGCACAAATAATTTGAGGTTTTTACGGCCCTGACTTGAGACATACACAATTTTTATAGCTTTTTCTGTTAACATATTGTCTGGGAATTTTTAGTTTCTCATGCGAAAGTTGCATATTGTTTATGTGATCAATGTATTTGTTGTTTTTGTGTTATTAATGATTAATTATTGCCTATTTATCGCATTACGCTAATGTATGCCTGTTTGTAGACGTATTTCACAAAGTTGGCGGTGATCATCAAAAGGTTTATTGGAAACTCATCTTCGGTGACATGTTTTGATTGAGAGATTGATAATATAATTGTTCCTCTTCATGTTTCATTTTTATTCTTTAGAAGTTTGGTATTAAATCATCGTCCTACATCGTATTGGTAACTTATTATCGTATTTTTTTTATACATGACTGATTCCATTTTGTTTAAGTTAAATAGAAAAAATATCGATCTACAAAGTAAATCAAGCTATCAATCATGTTTTTTATGATATTAATAAATGATTGCCCCCCGAACTTATTGCCTGTATAACTAGGAAGGTTTTATTACGCCATTTTATCAATTATTTTCATCTCAAAAAGTAATTTATACGAAAATGACAACGCTAAAATACCTCAACGTTTCTTATTCATAAACACCATAGAGTTATCTTGAAACTCGTCCTCGGTGGGGTCCAAACATGGCGTTGTTTGAACAATCCACGGTTATCCTGACGGCCCGTGTTTTGTCGGCAAACATGCGCAAGCGACGACAGATAAAACCGGAGATGGCTCTAAAATGGTGATCACGTCGCATGCATTCAAAACTGGACTCGGTTTTTTTTCAAATTGCATGAATATTTTTGAAATTATCGTAAGCGGTGGGAAAAATCGTGTAATTACGCTGTGAATGTTTTGATGGATCTCTTAGAATATTCTATTACATGTTATTGGTTATGGAACCTTAATGTTTAGGTTCAAAAGTTCATTTCGTGTTACAACTGCGACCATGAACATGTCTTTCCAAAAGCACTTCACTGCAAACAAACCAAGCTCTGACAAAGAATGTATTGATATCACTATAACGTGTTAAATACTGGCTCGGCCCAAGTGTTTACATAGTTTCGACTTATACATTGCACAAGTGGTTACAGTCTGTTCGTCTGTCCGTTTGCTTTAATAATAACGCTGCGTCCGCGCCGGTTAGAGCGCGCAGTCGCCGTCACGAACGTCAAACATCGCCTCGGGCTAAGCCGGCTTGGAACGAATGCTGAGAAAAAAAGGTTTTAAATATACGAAATGCTCGTTTAGAAGAATTTAAAAAAAGAATAATGAGTTGAGAATAATTATATATATAAGACACTGTTTTTAATAAGAATAAGGTTATGTCTTTTTATGTCAGGAATACATCTATCTTGTTCATTCATGGCAAATACACAATATCAATATAACTCCTATCACATTGAAATATGAAATTTAATTTAATAAAATTTAATTAAGCATGAAAAAGAAGATTTGGACAAGAAAAAGCCCACGCACCTATTTTGTCATTGATGAATGAAAGAAATGTCAATTTGAACCTTTGATGCTGTAGGTAAATATGATGATGAATTAAAAGATGAATCTCACCATTTATAATGTGTATATCTCCTTTCATACAAATATTTAATATAGATACACATAACACCGAGCGACCGTTCCAGGAAAAAGGTAAAGCAATAGAAATTAATGGTGATTTTGTGATTCCGGTTCGATTTTTATATTACTAAGTACTTTAGCGACTACAAAGTACTTTTTTGTATCAAAAATTAAAAAATGTATCTTTTAAAAAAATTCTCGGTAGTTTTGTACGTTGGTATTTTTCATATTAACTAGGTACCGTTTCTGCATGAAATATGTAGCAAGAATCTTTTATACATCATCACAAACTTTCATATTTATAATATTCAAAATATGTAGGTATACTTAAATTAACCTAAGACTTATATCGTGTATTATTTACTTAAGGATCATTGCTCAATGTTGAGTAGGTATTCGATTCTTTTTTTAAAATCTTAACTGATATTCTTTACTCTTTGTCATTCGATATCTCTTACTAAGCATGTTTTGTTCAAGTAAATGAGTCAGTACTACTGTGTTTGAACTGCTGGTCTAAAGGGTCGTGGGTTCGGTCCCGTGCTGTATCAAATGACCAAACGCTCTCTCACACTGTTTCGTACGAATTCTTATATTACATAAAATCAGGGGCCTTACTCCCGACGCGATCGAGAATCAAATCAACTCGATCTCAAGGATTTTCGCACTCCCGAAACCGATACTAGCGCCAAATCGAGCGGTGGCTCAAATTGTACCATAGATTTGGTCATTTGTTACAAGCTATAAACAGTTATATTCGATCCTGATTAGTTACAATTTGAGCCACCGCTCGATTCGGCGCTAGTATCGGTTTCGAAATGCTTGAGATCGAGTTGATTTGATTCTCGATCGCGTCGGGAGTAAGGATGCAGAACTGTTAAGTTATTAAAAGTGAAATTAACACTTGATCGTGAATAAGATAGTGAACCTTTCAAGTGTTTAAGTAACAACATTAATACTTAAAATATAATAAGTATAAGAACAAGACAGACAAGGGATCCGCCTAGAGTTAGAAATCAACACACATACATACATAACTTCACGCCTGTATCTCGTATGGGGTATGCAGAATAACAGGGGTTTTATAACCAACTGATGACAAGTTTGACACATTTGAAAGCATTATGACAGACTATTTCAGTGACAGGGAGTCAACCTATCGCCCACAAAAAAAAACCCCAAATATCATAGTTTAGAAGATGCATGAGCTTTAAGGTGTTGTAAGCTCACAAGAAATTTAACTTGAACTTTCTTCAACTTTCCCTGGGTATACGTTGAAGGGACTTCAAGTGCAAATATGGCTACAAAAGCAATTTTAAATAAGGCCCGGTACGCATGAACAATGATGTCCACAGACAAGCAGGGCCGGGCCGCCCGTACGCAATTGCAGGCGCAGTTGTTGGCGTTTTGCGTTAGAAACTGTATTTTATTTGTATTTTTGTAGCTAGCTAGACATTTCACGAGGGTCAGACAGAGGTGTCATTCTTTTTGTTGATTTGTTAAACTTTACTGTGGTGAAGGTGTCCTGAATTTGAAGTCTTGTTTCGTTGGCGTTTCTGAGTCGAAGCAATTTTAATAAAAGCTTCTAACCTGACAGTTTAATGCGGGCTCTAGGTACCGTTATTAGATATATTATATTAGAAAACTAAACGTTACTTTTAACTTAATTTAAAACTTAAAGTAAATCTTCGTTATTTTACCTCTGTAGAACTTTAAGACGCATGTAATACATTACCTCACCATTTAAACCTTAAATGTAGTAAACATTTTACAATACCTCGTAAATAACGCTTGTACAAGTAACATCAAATATCTTTTAAAAACCAATCCAGTACTGACCGACCAAGTATCCCATAAGTTATACTTATGTGGCATCGCTATGGTAGGTACCCAGACTGTGAGGGATTATGTAAATCAAGTTGTATGTCACGGTATAAATTTTAGGGTGACACAGCAAGAGATTGGACAAATAGATTTAAAGAATCCAAAATCCGTTTACTGAACTATGTATTGATAATAATACGAGCAGTTGCGTATCACAAAATGAATAGGTATCACTCTTGTGAGCAATATGATATCAATTAAAACTGAATAATATTATCTATTGGAATAGGTTTGCATATAAATTTGCAATTATTTAATGGTCAAAAGTCTGATATAAAATAGATTGTTTTCTTAATTGATCGATATTGTAAATTATCCTTGTTAAATCTACATGTCAAGACACGGCTGACTGATTCGCATCGCACTGTCAGACTCTTGCGCAGTCCCAAGGCGCTATTTGATAGATAGCTAAGATTGGATTAGGAATAATTCAGTGCAACTGGTGCGTAATGTCTAGCCGCAGAAAAAACCGTCTGAAATAGATCATATTTACGATTAATCAGTGCTAAAAAATATTGAATGATTCAATTTGAGTTTGAACCTCCATGTTTCGTTTAATCGGGCAGATATTTTTACCTATTGGTAATTTACGCCTGTTTTGTAATGCCCGAGCAAATTGATCTGAAATGACACATTATTATTTGGACCGGCAAAAAGAACTTAAATGCTAATCAGCTCTGCAACCTGAAGTTAAGCCGGACCTCTTCTGTGTCTGAAAATTTGATGACTCATTATTTCAAATTTCGATAAACGGCCAAATCAGGAAGACGGCATAACTGAAACGAGAAAGAAACTAGGAGAACGAGAGAGAAAGAAGACTATTACAATAATGGGAACTACCGGAGCATGCGCGTGAGTTGCGGAAAGTATGGCAAGTTGCGCTTTGCCAGCCTGTGAGAACCACGGCATTGTCTCCACCTACCCGCGATTACAGTAATCTGATAAAATAGGTAATGGTCTTAAAACTGTCTTTTGTGCAGTGGTTTGATATATCTAGGCTAACTTTAATGAGTTTGCTCTAACTTTTAGCAATAATTATGATGTGCTTGCCCCATTGCTTCGGGAGGATCTCGATTATTCGATTGTTCCAGTTGAGTACTATTAAGTATGTCAGCTGTTGAAGATTCGGAACCGTATTTGAATCAAATATCGAAGCATGTCAAGTTTGCGGTTTCCGGCGGAAGTGTGTCGATAGGGTGCGTTCAGGTCTGGACAAGTCAAGCGGAAGGCGGCTCTCGGAAGCAGCGGCTATCTTTCGGAGCGTGTGAACCGGCCTTATCGCCGCCCGGCCAGCACGTATCGCGACACTATTATTGTGGCGGGCTGACCTCGCAACCGTTGCGGTTTGCTTTACGCTTTTCAGTATAAAAGCTTTTCGACATAAAACTACCCGTATGAATGCTAAAATAATAGATATAGGTTTTGAAGAGTACTTAATTTAAAATAATTTTAAAAGGTCGTTCCTCGGTGAAAAAAAAAATGTAGTTTGAGGTACTAGGAGGTTTTTTTCTTCATATTTTGTAGGTTCCTACCATAAATTGAATATGGCCACTAGATCTTTTTAGTTTCATCGGGCAGGCGTAGTGGCAAAACACCTCAAATCTGGATTAAGACTACCTTTCTGCTAGCGTTTATTTATTCAAAATGTCACTTCGGAGGGCTAGCAAGAAAGTCAGAAGATATCGGTTTTTTTATAGTCTTACGACATATTTCACGTTTATAATTATCTAGCAATTAAAAAGTTTTTTTTACATATCCAAGGTTTCTCGCCCGTTGTCAACAAAATTAAAAAACGGCTCCGATGTGACAATTTTTTTCTACATAATTATAATCAGTACAATAACTCAAATATTTATAAATCAACGAAATATTAAAACTTCCCTATAGAGAAACAGGTTTAAAGCCACGCGTCATCTCTACAACTTTATATCTTCAATAAAAAACTAAAAAAGCTGATACGAACTGGTTCACGATATAATTAAAAAAGCTACTTAAGGTCCACGACACTTGTTAATTACTTGTTTTTTCAATGACTAACTTTAAACTGTACTTGAGAACTTGAGAATATTGCACGCAAAGATGCAGCTTTTGTTTTCCAAAAAGGCAGCACTTAGTTTTATTAGTTCTTCAAAAACGTGTCGAAGAGTCTATTATTTAAAAAGTTGTTTCCGGAAGTAGCTCGTCTATGCGCAAGTGTTTTCAAGCGTCAGGTGGACCGTTTCCGACTATTCAACTTTGCTTACAAACAAAAGACCTAACATGCTTCATGTACTTCTCAATTGTTGCTCATTAACCTCAGGTACCTGTTATTTATTATATTTAAAAAAACACAGCTTTATTACTTACTTAAAACTTAGATGACTCATGCGCAGTCGTGGTCAGTTTGGTCTCACGTTGAAGTGTAAATAACAATAATTTTAAGTTTACGTTGACGAAGTAATACGGCTTAATTTGTATTAATTTAAATAGATTATCCTTAAAGGTTGATCTGCGTTCATGTTGTGTCGTGCTAATAACGGTATGAGTGGAGTCGCCATCTGGTTCGCGGGCAGCGTTGGATTCTCGCAAGTAATTACCTGATATTGTTATACAGCTACTGGATCCAGAAGGCCATGCTATTTATTAGTCCGGCATCTCAATACTTGGGAGCGTGAGATTCAATCGATACTTTTTTCGAGTTCTTTTTTTGAATTACATTATACATTGCTTTAAGATTGCTAATTAGATACGTATCTGAATAAATTTTGTTTTTAGAACGGATGCTGTACAAACTTTACGAGCTGTATGCGTAAAAAGAATACCCGTCCGTAACTTAACGCGCTTCAATTACTTATTAAAGTACTCGGTACTCATTTCTATTACTGAACTTGATTTATGAGCCATCATTTCAGACCAATCAACTTAACTGTTAAGTTTCAAATGGTTGAAAGTTTCAATAGCGTCTAAATTACATAATGCATAAGTATCGTGTCGAGCAGTTGTCGTAATTAAAACCTCTAACCTATTCCACTGCTTGTTTTTGTTCGTCTCGTGATGATTTGCGCTGAGAACCGAGACTTCTGTTCTTGGTACTGCGCGCACGCAGCCTGTAGTCATGCAAGCTCCCAAACACTCGTTACGCAATAACGTCGATTTTATTTCGTACTCTGTAATTATCGTCATTATTTTTAAATTTTATCTCAATCAAATCTTTAATGTCAAGAGTTGCAGAGGTGTGTGCAAACATACGTTCTAAACCAGTTTTAGTCGGGCGTTTTTTCGGCTTTCAATTTAGTTTAGGCGAAGAAGGGACGGTTTACCTGCGAGCGTGGAGCCGGGCCCTTCGCCCGGAGCGGGCGCATCGCACCCTCCGAGATTTTCGCCGGGTGTCTGTCGCAGGTGCTCGTCGCACGAACGCTTCTACTAACCGTCTAAATCACAAAAACAACTAAACCTCACTCGGCGGCCATGAAAACCGTGTCATGTTTAATTCTGTCGGCTTATACCCATAAAAACGAACGGAGAATTCGGTCGTTTCCGCTTTCTTGGAACTGTGATTCAGCTCGCGTGTGTTCGGGGTCTATGATTTACTCAAAATTACTCCACATGATCAAACTTTCGTATACCTATGGCTCGATGAGTTATATGCTAACACGATTTAATGTTAGGAATGCTTCCAAAAGTTTAAATGTGCAGTTAAAGGGCTTTAAGTTCACCTTTTTAGAGCTTTCACTAAAAGGAGTCACGCAAGCTCTCTTAAGTTGTTAAACGTAATAGTTGAAAGATTACCCGGTGATATTGTTGGGAACGACCTGCATTACATGAAAATATGGCTGCAGCTGATCTGTCTGGTTCTCACATTTTATTGTTCTGTGATTATGATTATACTTCAATCAATCGTCAAAGAGAAATAAGGAAATGAAAAATACTGAACTTCGTAGGAGAATTTCTGTCTTTTAGAGATTGAATAGGTATGTCTGCCATTTCTATTTTCCCGCCATAATGACTACTTGAAGTCATAGTTGTGTGGTCGACAAAGCATCTGTAACTCATGTGTGATTCGTTAAATTCTATACTAAAGCTATAGTGGAACAACTTTTAATTTATAACTCAGACAAATCGCTGGCGACTGTTTCGTTTTTAAAATAATAAAGTTCTGTGTTTTTAAAGCAGTCTTGATGGGTGGTAAGATTTTGTTGGAGGCCACCTGGCTAGCGATGACCCTTCGTGAAATGTCCCCAAGAAGGGCAGTGTTTTAAGACTAGCCAGTTACTTAGGTTTAGTAACATCTTAAACGTTCAACTCACTTACGGTCAAGTGTAATTGGGGTCAAACATAGTAATTTAAAAACCTTTTTTGTTTTAAACGATTAATTCTCTCCGCTTAGACATATTTTTCATTTTTTACTTTACACTTCGTTTTCGTCGCTATAAGTCGGAACTTCAAATCTTTTAACAAATCGATGACCGCGGTAACGTCTTTTTAATAATTAATTGTATCTCGACGACATCCTCATTTCGTTAAAGAGTTATGTCTTACGGATTCTTATATCTTCATTAGAGAACATTTCTATAAACCATCTTCTATCTCATTAGATGCTATTAGTTAGATTCAAATGAGACATTACATTAAAAAAGATTTGAGATGTGTTAATTAATGACTATTTTTTAATCTTGAAATCGATATTTTAACTGTAATACTTTCGGAAGGAAATTTAAGCGTAGGTATTAATGAGGTTAAACTATCAATACGTGAAAATTATTGACTAGGGAAAAATAATTGGGATATTTTCTCGGGCTATAATATTACACCATTTCCAATTGATAACGGGTCTTAGTGATTCCATGTCTCGATAGAAACCTTTGTGAATTATAATATAGAATGTACTCTAGGTAATGATCCACGCAGAACTTAGAATTGTATTTTGCGGTATAATATTTCCGATTGTAAATTTACGGTTTTCGATATTGCAAGCTATTTGTAAAATTTCAATAGCAGCGCCAACGGTATTCTATAGAGGGCTTGATAATCAGTTTTTGTTATTGTCTGTGGTTTCGTAGAACTCAATTTGAATTCGACAGTTGGTTTTAGTTTTGTGTTAAGCTTGACTTTTTCGGAATTTATAATCCTTGATGAAAAAGTAGATTAATAAAAGTGGCTAAGCTTCAACAACCATTTACTTTAAATGCCAGAGCGTGGAGAACTTGACTGAAGCCGTTAAACTGACAACAGCTCAAAAATTACAACCTTAACTAGATATTCAATAATAATAAAGATTTGTAGACACATAAACTGGCAGAACTACTCCTAACAAAGCAGAACGGAGATTAACAAAAGTTTCAAACCCCGCTAACGATGCTTCTGATTTCTATTCTAATTAGTACTTAGAATCTTCGAAAAGAACAAGGGAAGTAATTAGAATTATTTATTGCGGTATGTTATCTGCGCACGACCGCGGGCAAGCAAACAATTGGCTGCGCTTGCGACGGTCCTCGGTACATTCCGGTATTGTTCGGTGGAAACACAAAAAGCTTTTGGCTTGCGAAATTTTATAAATGCTCGCTTATTTCTAATGTAGTTAGGTTGCAACGATATGTTTTTGGTTTAGTAGTTTTAAACGTACACCCTTTTGCTCTTTTCATCCAAATAATTAGAGAAGGTTTTTGTAAGAATAAGTGATGAAAATTATGCTTTGAAAAGCGTTAAAAATTATCCCTCTTGTGAAGATTAATGGTTAACTCCTAGAGATTCCTATAAGTCTTTCAGATTGAAATGGGCTTAAATAAAGACATTTTCAGCTATGCGGATGTGGTCATAATCAATAAATGTTTCCTTATTATTTGTTTTTAAAAGACACCATTTTCCTTTATTTTTTTTTGTTCTAGAACTAATGCTAACGCGTGTCTCTACTATTTCTTACCAACATTTCAATTTCTAAATCTGAAACTTTTGTAGTTACTTCACAATGAGTTAGTTTTTATTCGTGCTCATGGTCGGACGATCCCAATTATGCCCTAGGCCCCTCGTGACGTCACTGGCAGCTGCAGCTAACGTACTCTATGTGTGTTGCCGTCCTTGTCTAACGTTTATATTGTTATCTTCGTCTCTGTCTGACAGCAACGCATACTGTCATCCGGTTCGGTTGCTATTGCACGGCGGCGGTGGTGAAAAATGAAATGTATCGATTTTTGTACAGTTTTATAGTTGGTTTGATTGTTTAGTTCGATTATCAATAATAGATGCCAAATTTTTATTATTTAGATAGGTTGATGCGTAATTGCTTAATAAGTATGGGATAATTGAGCAATACACGATCCGAAACCTTTTTGCTTAGCTAATTTTAAGCATTGACAATAGTAATCTTAAATCGTTAAGTCACAGAAATATCCTTTTAAAATTCAATATTATAACAGATATTTCTCTCCAAATTATAGATATTATCAAATTGAACCAACATGTTAAATATTATGTACAACAAAAACAAATTAACGATTAAGTACTGACAGAAACATAAAATTTCTTTAATCCTTACAAACAGTAAAAAATGATTCCTGCTTCCACCATTTTTCTGATATGAGCTTAGCGACAGTATGTCAAAGTTTTAAAATCTATAAAAAAAGACAGCATCAATATGAGGCTTAAGAAAAATAAGTACAAAAATGAAGTTGATCATAAAAACTCGATATCAGATTATCCCCTCAAATCGAACCTACCTTATGGTGCCCGGCGCAGGCGCAACGCAACACAATACTGCGCGGCCACGTGTTGCATTCAAGTTTTTTTGATCAGCTTTTTGGATACTCGCTTCTATTCATCCCTGCTCTGTAAGTTTTTTTATTTATTATATTAGATTGGGATGAAAAGGGAAAATTATGATCAACTTTGATTGAAAAGGAGGACTTCTGAAGGAGTAATATCTGATAGTCTTGATACTTAAGGATACTTTTCAAATATTTAAAGTAGGTGTTATAAACCATTAAAAGAAAAGTTTCGAAAACCTCAAAATTGAACCCGCTGGGATTTGAATCCAGAATTTCTTGTCCATTGCGTGACAAAAGCCGTCAGATATAACGGAAAAGTTGCAAGCTGCACGTGCAAGTGTTTAACATACTAGTTATGTTTAATACATAACAAAAACCTTCAATTTCTGTTTTTAATTTAGCTTTTGAGCAGGTCACTATCCAGTAAAATATAAAAAAATGCCCTTTTTTCACAATAAAAGCTTGTTCGTAAAAACTAACAAACATGCAGGACTTATTTACTAGTGTACGTTACGAGTCGCTGGTTACCAAGCAACATTATTTTATAAAAAAACTGAAACAGCAATAGGGGTTCCTCAAGGATCCAGTCTTGGCCCGCAGCTTAGATACAATAACATAAGAAGGGGCTAGGAACGGTCTTCACCTGTGATAACGGAAAGCAAGGGCCGTCAAATAATGTGTTTTTAATGGGCAGCAGCTAAATTAATGAAAGTTAAGTGAGATAGATAGATGGCATTAGTTGCTTTTGGATTTTATTACGCTTGTGTTGTAACTGTTAAAGGTTGTGGTGATAGTTGTAGACGTATGTGAGAGGTTTATGTGTTATATTTTAAATTTATTGATATATATGATTCATATTTTCTATTTTAACCTTTTAAAATTGATGTAACCCACGTGAGACTTCATCTTGATGACGCATTTTTAAAATCCTGTATTGTCTAGCGCCATTTCATAATTAAAAACAATATGGTAGCCATTAATATTTTTAATCTCTTGATAAATAACCGAACTTGATTCATAAAAATACGACGAATCAACGGAACACATGTACGGTATACAATTAACACATGTGATATAGAACAGATGCACTGCACTTGAGAGTAACGTGAGGGGTGACTATGGGAACTCCTGCGTCGCGTCGTGAAAGGGGAGTTGAGATGGATCTTAAGTTAAAGCAATAAAGCTCTATTTATTTTGATTCTTTTTTGCCTTGTAAGTAGTCTATGAAAATCATACCACTCATTTTTTTAATGTTGGTAGTTTTTGTTTTCATGTTGATGAACCTGTGTTTAAACTTAATTTTACTTATCGGGCCAAAACTTGTATACGCAGGTCTTAAATTGAACAAAACAGTAGTGTTGTATTTAATTCACTAAACAACAATGATATATTCTTTCATAAAGTTGTGTAATTTATTTCCGATTCATCACTAACGGTCAGAAAAATTACCGCCCAGGCTTTTTCCAAAAACATAACTAATTCCCACATGCATAATTGCATACTGGTATGTGAGTAGTGTTTTTTACGTTTAACTTTTTTATTAGATATCCAAGATCGATAGTTAAAGACACACTTGTTGAATTCATTGTCACTCCTCGGTCTTCAACGCATCTTCCCCACGTTTTGAGCTCCCATGTACCAATATTTCATCGCTTCATCAAACATACATTTTAAGAATTGTGAGAAACATTCTCACAACTCAATGAATATTCATTACAAAAACAAAAGTAAATATCAGCTACTGTTGCATTTTCAATAGATAAATATTGGTCTTTTTACTTCCAATGTTTGACTAAGATGTCCATTCTTATAAACAAACAAGTATTAGGTTGCTCAGCTGAAACCGATCTTTCTAGAAATTCAAAATGTTTAATGCATTTTCGATGTTTGCGTGCGCCAAAGCCTTGACTTACAAACAAAGGTATTTTCTGTCTCATAATTACCATAAAGTTATTAAGTAAACATAATAAATTATTTCTGAGTTACTACGACCATGATTTATGTGTTTAAAACTGGATTATGAAGTAGCTGGTCTAACTGGGAATTACTCTGATGACAAAATCACGTGGAATGACCTTCATGATGAAGTGCCATGTTCAGTGTTGGTACAGTCAACGGCACAAGTGACCAATCGTATTTTAGTTAATATGTGCCAATTAGGGCAAGTAATCTCGGTATTAATACCGGTATTGAAGTTTTAAATTTTTAATAGAATATTTTAAATACAGACACGTTTTTTTAAATTATTTCCAACAAACATATTTATTTAAAATCTTAATTTAAAACTACAATCTGTACCTACATTAATACTATAACTTTTCAGAACACTTTCAACAATCTTTATATTTGTTATAGGTTATAGTCCCACTTTCATTTTTATTAGTGCTCATATTGATAATTCTAAATTGTTATATTTTGGGTAATTCAAATTGAAACATAATTAAATATTAACTTAAAATTACTCTTAAAGCTTCTAAAATACATTTTTTTTTTAACAAACTGTAAATTTAATCAACAAAGTAAAAACTTATTTTAGCGATATTTATTACACTAGAGAGCCTTTAATTCTAAACAAGACAACTACCTCAATAAAACATAAAATAAAACCACATAACTGCTGACGAACATATTTTTTTTACTCTTAATAATTTAAGGAAAATAAATCATCTTGAACCTTTAATTTATATGTAAAAATCGAAATAGGTATTAATAATTGTGAAATAACTTTAGTTTAATAATTCTATATGAATTGTATTTTCAACCGATTTCCAAAAAAAGGAGGAGGTGCCCAATTCGTTTGTATGTTTTTTTTTTTGTGTCTGTGTTACACGATATTTCGGACTATTATGAATTGATTTTGAAAATTGTTGTTTCATATGATAGAGGATACTTCATAGTTGGTCCCATTTTAATTGCATCGAAATCGGTTGAGTACTTCATTGAAAATTTCAAACTATTGAAAAATTATGTATGATTTCGGAGAATGTTTACGTTGATGACATTCTCAACTTAGCCAAAGTTTTGACGTGAAGTCGGTTTTTTTAATGATCTGCATTCATTGATTATACTTTTTTATAATCTCAAAATTCCAATATTTCGGTATTGCCCCTAGTCCAATACCGGTATTTGAATCTCGGAAATATTGACCAAGATCTCGAGATTACGGGATCTCGGGATTCATGCCCTAGTGACAATGGACGGAGCAATTGGTTAACCTTTTGAGAGATTGATTTTTTAAATTAAATGTGTTATTGATATATGGTGCCTTTTTATTGAATGATGGCGTCGATTTCGTGGACTGATTTAATTGTACTAAGTAAACTTATTACTTTTTTATAACTCTTGAAAGCTTAACGAGATTTCACTTATGGCCTATTTCTTTATCAACTCCCCAGACAATCACACCAAATACATGCATGCATGGTCTTTTAAAAACTAAGCAAATAATATCTAGTGACTTTTGTTGCTGAGTGTACTATAAATAATGACTAAGTATATTTACTGTACATATCTACAATTGGTGACCATTTTATTGTAGAGCAATTTGTACGCACTAGGTTAAGGTTTTAATAACAAGGACATTCCATCTGTGAATTATAGATCAACACCACAAATTACATGGGCACCTACTTGTAGTGTATATTATGATCAATATACATAATGGAAATAACTTGCAGTTTTATAACCGACATTACATATCATAACAGCAAGTAACAATGAAATCTTCCGTGCATTATTTTACAGTTTGCACCTTTTCAGACTGCTCGCATTTTAAAATGGTGAAAAAATCTACATTATCACAGTGAATTTTCATGTTTAATATTTTATTGTTACATATTTTTATAATAGTTGAAAATCCTACAGGCATTTCTCATACAGCTAGGATCGAACTTGTATCTAACGGTTGTCCACCCGCTGCGCCGCAAAGGCTCTCGCATAATCACCTTATTTGTTCAAATAGTCGGTCGTTTAGGTTATACAGTATACCAGAGAAATAGAAATACATACTTACTTTCGAAAGGAACCTGTTAAGTTGCTTTGTCGATTAAAAATATTGCTTTTAGGTAATAAATAACAGAAAAATAACACTTACCAGTGGCTACTTAAAATAAATGTAGTCACTAATCCTTCATATATTACTAAAAGGTGTGATTACGAATGAGAAAGATTTTAATGACGCCTGGATAAATGTAGGATAGGTAGGACAAAGTCTAGAATAACACATAGTTGTATTTATCCTGCTATACCCGCGGAAACGGGATTAAGACTGGTGAGAGAAGCCGCGCGGCACATCTAGTGGGTATTATGGATGTCTAAACTATAAAAGATTAATTAAACATTTAAGTAAAATGCTAATCAACTTTAAGAAATCTTTAAAAGCCCCAAAGTCTTACACATTTTTAACACACCGCGACGAATTCGTGTAATAATTAATGTTTCACGAAATTGAAAGATTCTGTTCGGCGTCTTTGATCCATCGGCGATCACTGCCGCGCAGTAATTAATAAGTACCAATTACAGGTTCATACGTTGTCTCTATTTTCGCTTTACATTCTCAATTATAGGATTCTACAGCAATAATTACTTGTGAATCGATTTTGAATTGAGAATAATGGTGATTATTTAGGCACTCAATATGAATGCATTTCCTCTTTATGGTTGTCTTTGGAGTCTAAATAGGAGCATCCTGTAATTAATACTATGTTTATTACCCATTTATATATTGTGGCGTTTGACCTTAAACATCAAAATGAGCCAAGCAGGGCTAGAAAGTTCTCTCTCGATATATTTATGGAATTCAAGCGATACATCGCGAAACAAGAGGTGGTCGGTATATTTTTTCAAAGAAGTTGCTGTCTTCTATTTGTTCAATCGTCCTGAAACGGGACGTATATAATAGTTAATTTTAAACGGTAAAAACTTACTTAAATCTGCTTTAATTAAAGTTTTAACCACATTCATGCCGCTGCTTTTCATTTGCATCCTCCGGGTCACACTGGCAGGTTACGTTGAAAGCTTAAGTATTGTCACAAGCCCTTAACAGATCTACCTTTCAGAATTACTGCTTACAGCTTGAATAAATTAAATTGCAATTTTATCGAATCCCAAGCGTATTGTTGGCAAGTAAGATAATCCTTTACAACAGCGTCCGAACATTGCTTAACCTCGTTGATTAATCGTTCTATTCTACACCGATCGATTTATGTTTCGATTTAATAGACCCTATTAAAGCTCTATTATGGTAATAACGCGTGGTACTCTTTCGCTTGCAATGGTTCGTTTGCATTCATATGTCGTCGCGTTCATTTCGAATAATAATCGGCGTCTTTGACATTTTGATCAAGATTTTTCTAATTAAATATCTCGACAACGGAAGCTTTTCTTTAAATGTTCTACTTTCGAATGATTTATAATGACTTGTTTTGGTCAAAATTTACCTTAAAATACTGATTCCATTTCACAACTCACAAACAAAATACGTCGAAGCAAATAGTATGCAAGTATTATGCCACATAAATAGTTCACTGCGATGATCTGTGCAACAAAACTGGGTTGTATCGCGCTGCTGCAATGAAATAACTTGAGGTCATTCCAAAAAGACGGAATAGGTTCTTAGGCCCCATGTAGTCGTAATTTTGTTGTCGTGTTTCGCCCCGGGAGCTATCGTTGGCCACTTTACCTTAGGATGCCGCCATAACGATTTGTCATTGGTCGATATCGTGCTGGCCCGATAAATAGCCAATAAGATGCTTGTAACATAAAGTAAAAACGTTATGGTAATGTGCGAATTAGCATACTAGACCAGCAGAGAAATACAGCTGAAATGTCTTTACAGTACTTTGAAATATACAGAAGATATACTATGTATTTTAAAGTAAATCAAGCGGTTCGTAGTTAAGTTATTGCGCTGAAAAGTTTTCACACATAAAATGTTATGGTACAACAGTGTGTGGACAGGCATTTTAGAATTCAAATCACATAGGACAAGGGCCTGGTGCTTTGTAAGTGTCGCCAGTTCACTACGATGGCATTAGTCAGTGCGTACGATGCTGTAAATTGTTTGGACCATTTGTTGAAGCCCACGCGTTGGGCGCAGTCTGGTCATTAGGACTATAATATCAAAATTTATACACCTAAATTAATGAATTATTGGTTAATTAATTTCCCTCTTTAAGATTCAGATTATTATTAAAATGATAGTGTGTAACTGTCTATTCCTCCTTTTCATGCAGGATGGATTACTTGCAAAGCTTTTGCTGTTTCGATTCCCGTTGAAAGATAAAGTTTATAGGTTTATTCATGGGCTAAGGAGTAACAAAGTAAAAAATGAAATATTCTATCCTTTTCTAGCTCCGATTATTCGAAGCTTTGCTTTCCTTGGTTTAGGATTAAATTAAACTAAATAAATAAAAAAATATTAAGCAATAAATATTTTTTTCACATAACAAACAATACGAGCAAGACCTATAATTTCCATACCAAACAGTTAGTCCCACAGATAAATTCAATCTGATTCGTACAATTCTCGACTCATACATTATGCACAATCAGTGGTGCCTAGAGCGCCTCACTAATATTGGCCAAGGCATTCCCTTCATACAAACGAGAATTTATTCATCCGGCTTGCAGGACAACGTGCCTAGTTTAATATAGGTTTAGTGGATCACTGACTTTCTAATTTGAGATTTGCATGCTTACCAAACATGATCATAAATGTTGCTGTGAATTGAGCGCGTTAGTAGATGTTTGTCACTCTTTCACCAAATTTCATCTAATTCCGCTTTATAGTTATTTATAGTAATTTGGTATACCTACCTACACAGGTAGACGTTATTCTGATGGTTTTTATCCTTTGTGATATTTAAGAGAAGGCGGCTATGCCGCGGTTAGGAGCTAGTGGTAATATATTTATGCTAATTTACTAAGAAAAGAAGAGTTTTATTATTTGTTCGATTGCGCAAATCTCTGAAATATCCAGTCTTATAGTCTAGCTCTTGAAGAACTTGATAGGCAAATTTTTTAAGAAATTTCTACAGAGTCAAACTAAGGTCGGCAATCCGCGCAAAGTTGCTCGAAAATGAAAATGAAAACTTTTTATTCGTAGTAGGTAATTTTATACACTTTACGAACGTCAAATTTTTACACACTTTACACTTTTTTTTTTTTTTTTTTTAATTTTATACACTTAACTCGTAAAGTATGATTACGAAATGTATATAAATTTTATATCTATAATACGGTAGGTATGCTAATACGGTATAGCTTCCATGCTGGACTGGGAGCGAAAGAAAAACATAGAATGTGCCAGCTGCTTCTCTTCCCGGGCATACTGTAAGTCACGTTAAGGGACCGAGGTGTTAAAGGCGTTTTTGTGGGCAATAGGCTGACCCCCTGTTACTGCAATAGTCTCTCTCCATCTTTATAATATCTCCAAATTTGTCAAACGTGGCATCAGATGGTCTTGTAACCTCTGGTGTTCTGCCTACCCCATAAGGGATAAGGCGTGACGTTATGTATGTATGTAATACGGTATGGTATGGTTGAAGCAAGTCAAAATCAATGATTTGTATAATAGGTCCATTAAATTCAGACGCGCCTTTATCTTGTAGGTGCACTAAGAACCGTTAATATTCGAAATTATCGAAACTGAAAAAGGCTACTATTAAAATCTTTTCGTATAATTTTCTTCACATAGTTTCAACTTTAAACTCCTCTAGTGGCTGTAGCTATATGAATCTGAAGAATTTCCTGGTTTCATATTTTTCTGCCGAGTTGGGTATTCAATTAGAACTTTCCGAGAGCGTCCTTTTATGGCGCTGCAATATTGTATAAAACAAGTACTGCAGTTTCACTCGGCAATTAAATTTTAATTTTCTGTAACTGGTTATTTTGCAACGCCATTTTTGTCCAAGACGCATTAATTGGTTTTCATCTGATGACGATTATCCGTGGTGTGAGGGAGAGACAATAAATAAAACTTTCAATCATAATTTGAGAATTTCAATGATGACTTTGAACGTTGAAAATACTTAAAAAAGGTTTTTTTTAAATAAAACATTTTTTAACCGGATTTATCGCGTATATTTACATTTTAAATTTTAACTCGACGTTTCGGTGTCTTCACAAGCGAACACGGGTCTGTTTTATTTAATAGTATGAATCGCGAAAACTTAAATATTAGACAATATTAGGTTTTTTTTTAAATTAACTAACTACCTACATGACATTGTTTAAGTTTTAAACAAATAAAGTAAAGTAGCCATTATAATGGTTTCATATTATTATCGAGACGAGAATGGTAAACAAGCATCCACGGAAATGTTTTTCTTATTCGCTTACCATGTGTGAAACAAAAATAACTGGTCCTGTACTTTAAAGGCAAGCCCTGGCTATGTGACGCCCTCATTATCTTTGGTACAATGGCCCTATCGCCGCTCTCACCTCCACCTTCTGCCTTATAAAGAGCAAGCCACAATTGTCCTGGAGCCCTGAAACGTCATTACTGTTCCACATGATCGAAATAAAGCACGATTTTAAAGCGATATTCTCACTTAATCCTGTATGGAAAATGTAACTGAAATGTTTTTAAGAGACACTTATTTTCCATTATTCGATTGTTTTGTAAATTATGCGTTAGCTACCTTAAAGCATAACTTTGTAAGTTCTTTTCAACACAGTGCGAAGCTTTTGTTAAGTATAAAAAAGAAAGATGGTGTTACATACGCACATTGACACACGTTTCACAAGGCATATATACCAGTATCGAGTGATACACGTATTTTGTCGCAGCGACATAATTACTGAATAAACATCCATAATTGATGTAGCAAATAAAATTATCTTTGTATTCACTACGAACTTCGAGTACATTGTAACATGATTACGGCCCGTAGCGTTCAATAGCATTGAGAGAACATTATTAACTTTTTTTAAGCTCGAACCAAGCTGAGAATTTTAAATACCTTTGCGAGGTATTGTGTTGGAGTGGTCACATATATCGAGAGGAGATATTTCGACATCCATTGTTAGGGCTTGTGACTAACTGGCTACATTAATGATTTTGTTCGGCGATTCATCATCAGACAATACCTACTGGTGATGCCTTTGTCACACGTGAACTCGTCGTTAAGTTAACAACGTGTTGGATCGATTGATGGAGATGAGAAAGTTGAAAATGGAGCGGGATGTGAAAGCTAAATGTTTTGTTTTGTTTTTAAATCTGCCCTCAAAAGCGACTAAATCCTAGTTATCCTTGTTTCTCGGTCAGAAACTTTCAAATTTTCTTTTATCGTTGTTAGGCATGTTATTATTTCTCGCACTGTTTAAGTCCCGGGATCGTCGTCCTGTTATATCCTACCCTAGTATGGGAATATTGCTATATAAGCACTTTTACTTGTTTATCACATTAATACTAGTTATTGCAGTAAATTGTTTGATCATCATTTTAGTTTACATTAAAGACCTAATATGTTTATTGTCAGTGCGCGTTTAGACTCCAGACTCATAACATCAGTCAAGATCCCTAAATAAGTCTTGTAATTTGGCAAGTTTTAATAAAAGTGAAAAGTGTTTCAATAAAGTGTTTTTTTTAAAAAGCTACCAACGCCCTGTCTCATAACAAATTGGTGGCAGCGGTGGGATGGTATAAGCGGTATCTGAAGACACCCATCCATTTCAAAGAACTACGTGAGACAGATTTGGTTCAAGATCGACAGTAAGCCACAGCAACATCGCAGTGCCTGCATCATAGAAACACGGATCGACGGTTAGTCTCGACACTCAGTTGAGCCCGCATCCAGAAGAAGAAGATCGACGGTTAGTCTCGACACAAAGTTGAGCCCGCATCTCGCAAAAGAAGATCGACGGTCAGTCTCAATATTCATTTGAGCCCGCATCAAGAAAGAAAAAGGTCGACGGTTAGCCTTAGCAAGTCCGCTAAGCCCGCATCTTCTTGCCCGAGTTTTGGAGGAGGTCGACGGTCAGTCTCCAGCTGTTCGCTGTGAGCCCGCATCTCAACTACGCCACTCACCCCATCATCGTGTCCAAGAGGAGATTTTGGTTCTCGATTCCAGAACCAGTATGTTCCAGTTCGTCATTTTGTGAGTTTTATTTGTTTTATTATCAGTGCAAAAGCAATCTTTTTAGTACAATTTAAAGTGAACTACAGTGTTTTAAAACCTATAAGAAGTGCAATTTTAAGGTTCTTATAGCGATATTTTTATTGATTTTTACTATTTTATTTTTTGAATTTTTCTCTATTTCATATATTTATACTTGTGTTTTGGTTTCTAAATCACCGTTTTAAAATTAAATATTTAAAATGTCGCGAAAGCAAGAAACCGATAATGTAGAGAAGGTTTCCTTAAATGTTCTTACTAAATTTATTAGACCATATAACGGTGATAGAGAAACTCTTACAGCGTTTCTCACGAATTGTGATAATGCGTTTAGCCTAGCAACTGCCGAACAACAATCAATTTTATATAAGTATATCATATCACAACTCGAGGGAAAAGCACAGTTAGCTTGTTGTCTACGTAATTTTACTTGTTGGAAGGATCTAAAGGAATTTTTAAAATTAACTTTCGGTGATAAAAAACATTCGACACATTTATTAATAGAATTACAAAACTGTAGGCAAATAGCAAGCGAATCAGTTACTCAATATTCTCTTAGGTTAGAATCATGTTTAACACGTATACAAGCAGATATACATCACTCTTGCCGAATAAAGGAAGAGTTACAAGGCCGAATAGCGTCAATGGAGGATCTAGCCCTCAACACATTTTTAACGGGAGTAAACCCTAATTTTTCAAACAATGTCCGGTGTAGAAATCCGACCAGTCTCTCGGAGGCGATAGCGCTTGCCGTAGAAGAGGAGAAGCTCTTCAAGCTCTCAAAATCTAATTTTAGAAACTTTAAAAGTTGTTCAATTTGCTATAAGCAAGGTCATTCTAATTTTGAGTGTAATAAGAAAAAGCCTAATATTAACGCTTTTCATATTAAAAGTAATAATTCTAATTCAAATAGGTATTCCCACAAAATTCATAATTCCCATGAGAATAAAAGTAAATTTTATTGCAACTATTGCAAAAATGTTGGTCACACAGTCGAGTTCTGCCGTAAGCGTCAATTTCAAAGCAGCAACCGATTGAATACTCATAATTATAAACAACCTGATAAGAAGGCTCCAATTACTCAACAAGGCCCTTCACATAATGTGAATAGCGTTTCGCTTAACGATAATAGTTCTAATTATGATAATCAGAATTTAAACTAAAGAAGATTTCGGTCTCGTGCCTGCCGGAATCTAACTATTTAAATGGCACACATTCTTTTAACACTAATGATTGCACTGATACGGAACATACGATATTGCACAAAGATTTTAATAATATTTTATCTCACTCCAAAAGAGAGTTGAGTTTCGCATCTCAGTCTAAGTCGCTGAGTCCTTTTGTATCTCACTCCAAAAGAGAGTTGAGTTTCGCATCTCAGTCTAAGTCGCTGAGTCCTTTTGTATCTCGCTCCAAAAGAGAGTCGAGCCATAATATTTGTAATAATTTATCGCAGTCAAATGAACTGCATTTTAATGAGTCAATTAATACTCAATTATGTGAGAATAACATTGAACAACTAAATAGTAAGGACGAAATTCCTATTTTTGAAACAAGCACTTTATTTAAGAGAGTATCTTTACCTCATGTTAATATTAATGCATATAATTATTCTGATAAACAATTTTGCTTTTTAATCGACACAGGTGCAAGTGTAAGTTTAATAAAATATTCTAGTTTCTCAAAGTATCAACCAAAACTATCCTTAGAAAAAATAAAAATAAAAGGAATAAATGATACGAATAGCTTTTACGAAACTTTAGGTTCTTTACAAATATGTTTAAAATATTCTTGAATTGTGTAAATTGTGTTTTTATGAATTTAATGTTTGATTGTATTTTGAATCCTTTATTGTTCTATATCTCTTTTGTGTGTCTCTTTATTTTTTTTTATTTGAATTTCTTATCTTTGTATTTGTAAAGGGATTTTGATATGATTTTGATCGAAAGATTATTTTGTTTTTATTTTTACTTCGCTTATCCATTTTTGAAGGATAAAGCTCCGTCTTAACCGGGGGGCTGTTATATCCTACCCTAGTATGGGAATATTGCTATATAAGCACTTTTACTTGTTTATCACATTAATACTAGTTATTGCAGTAAATTGTTTGATCATCATTTTAGTTTACATTAAAGACCTAATATGTTTATTGTCAGTGCGCGTTTAGACTCCAGACTCATAACATCAGTCAAGATCCCTAAATAAGTCTTGTAATTTGGCAAGTTTTAATAAAAGTGAAAAGTGTTTCAATAAAGTGTTTTTTTTAAAAAGCTACCAACGCCCTGTCTCATAACAGTCCATATGATTGTTTTCATCTTATATCACAAGTAGAGGACTAGAGTTATAAATTTAAAGGACTTAAAAATCAGTTTAAATTCATATAAATATTTGGATATTCCAAAATGTCATCGTCGCGCTTAAATAGTTCCTTTTTGGCTTTTTCACCAAATTGTGGCATGTACCTACTGCTGTTTTTCTGACCAACATAGCACAGTACAGATATCTTCCGTAATTCAACTTCATACAAACGGACGAAACGCGAGCTATACCTATCGACGCGACTCGATCTCGGCATGCGTTCGGCATGCAGCCAGTCGCGATAGTCAACAATTGTTGATTGAGCTTTACGTTAATATGCGGATTGTTTATACTTTATAGTTTAATAATATATCTTTTCGTGCACCTCAGTCGAGGTGCAAGTATTGTTCGGTTGCTAATTTATAAGACCGATTTGTAATTAAAACGTAAACATGGTTTTTTGACACAATTTACAGAGTATATTATTTGTTTATATATAAAAAATAAGTAAAAAAAGTCACATAACTAAATGGAAGTAAACACAAAGTAGGCAATTGTAATTTAAACGCTGAAGGCGGGCAGCCCTAGAACGGACCACGGCATTTATTTCAAAGATGCGGCTAATTTGAATTACTGTAGTAATGTGACTATAGTCCTGGTTCTTACAAGTGTTGGGTTGCTAGGTTTCTCGTAGATAGATGTGGACCTAACATCCAACTTTAAGATCACTTTCCTTCAAGTCTTATGTACAAAATATATTTAAAATATATCGTGTACACCGTCTATTTGTTCACGAAGATAACGGCTCCTCCGATATTATGCATTTATAACGGGTTGAATATCGGGTCAGAGTGTCTAATGTAGACACGATTAGAGTATGGGAAACTAGTTTTTGTTATAGATTAGAGCCAGTGCACTTATGGACTACACAAGGAGTTGGAATACTTCGGAGAAAACCTCCACGTTTACTGAATCGAACATCATTGGTTCAAGTTACTTAGATACACAGACAGAAATAGTTCACTCAGAAACATGATTTATTTGTTACACTTTTGAGCATAAGTAGGTACCAAAAATATAATAATACCTACACAAAAATACCCATAATACGCAAGTAATTTCGCAGCAATGTAAAAAAAACAGAGACAGAGGTTTTAAAGGCGTTTTTGTGGGCATTAGGCTGACCCCCTGTCACTACAATAGTCTCTCTCCATCTTTATTATATCTCCAAATTTGTCAAACGTGACATCAGATGGCCTTGTAACCTCTGGTGTTCTGCCTACCCCATAAGGGATACAGGCGTGACGTTATGTATGTATGTAAAAAAAAATGTTCTAATCAAATCTTTTATTTCATTACCGGGTCCAATTAACCCGTCGAGAGGTTGCGGTCGCAATGCTCTTAATGAACCTTTTTGTACCATTCGCTCAAAATAATATTTCTAATTTACGACAGTATGAGTGTAATTAGATATTCGAGTACCGCAAACTCTATCATCATTTATTTTTTTCGAAGTCTAAAGAAAGCGTCGGCGCTGCGTTGTGTGGAGCCATCAATCATGATGGCGTAGAACGGCTGTCGCGTTCGGAGTTCAACCTCTTTCATCTGGACCTCCGTTCGCTTCTCTTTTGTTAAAACCAGCCAGTGCTTTCAATATGTATGTTGCGCAATTGACTGTTTTATACAGTTGACCATTCAAAGACTTGCTGAGTTACTATCAATCAGCAGTCATAATACTGTCCGAGAGGCATTGTGGATTATCTTTTAAGATGAATTTACAAAACAGTTCTAGTGAAGTTAAGTCATAACAAAATCGTCATCATTTTCATAAAATGTGCAAATTCTCAGTTTGTCTTATTTTATATACCGTAAGCGTGCTTATTTGGCGTTTTTATTTACTGATCGGTTGCGTTTTAAATTGAATCAAGTGTGATTGGAAGTGGAATAAGACAATGAACTTTAAATTATAAATTGCCTTGCTTTTGTTTATCTGTTTTTTTTCTTCTTCCAAATTGAAAATACTCTAATTCATGAGCTATCTAAAGCTAATTACAAACTACAACACTTTTGATAGCCAAGTAGAGTTAAATTTGTAAATATACGTCGTTATACTGAGATTGTAAGATAGTTCAGCTAAAGTGATATCCCAGCTTAGTTTCCAACTAGAAATAAACAAATAAATTTAATTAAACAACGAAAGATCACTACCTAGGCCATATTGAATAAAAATAATCTCATCGATTGCAAATACTTCCCTGTGATATAAATACACGATCGATTCTCAAGTATAAAAATCGATGTTTTCATCGCGCGAGTATCGACGCAAGCGCAGGCGGCGGCCGGATGTGACAATAACGTGTGGAGGGCATCCGCTATTACACTCTGATTTGTGTTACCTACTCTGTAACAAGTTGTCGGATTGACAGGGATTCTGTGCTACTAATGAAACAATAGCTACAATGATAGTAAAGGTCAATTCGGGAAAAATTAAAGAGAAATAGTCTCTGTTGATGACTTGTTAAGTTTCATTACGGCGCTAGTTGCGGCTGGGCTAGCTTAATCAAAACGTAATATTTTCAAAAATATCTACGTTTAGTGCTCGCCAATATTTTAAAAGATCTATTTAAGGCGAGGATGCAGCGATTTTACGCTTTTTTGAACGTTAATATACCCAATAATGTACACATGTTGTGTCTGAAAAAAATATTCACAAAAATTAACCATATAAACAACCGCTGTATAAAGATAGAAACATGATTTATGAAAATAAGCTCGATAAAAAAAACTCACAAACATAACTCTAATTTATCATTCTCAACCGATATTGCTACGAAACATCATAATAGATTCATATAAAAGTTACATGATTACATTAAACTGACTTCTCTTAACCGATGTTAAAAATAAACCCGTTAAACATATTTTCGTCGGTGCAATTCGCGAGCGACATCTGTGCGGGAAGTGTGGAAAACCGCACCGCGCTACGACAGGGCCTTAAGCCTGTTACTACAATGTGTATGGCAGCAAAAGCAGGTCTGGTTCCGAAAACGATAAATCATTGAAAATAATACAACGGTGTTTGAGCCTAAACGGTGTAAATTTTGTCCAAATCCATTTAGTAGTTTTTGTGTGGAAAAATATCAAACGTAACATAATTTCACGTTTATAATAATTAGTAGGACAAAAAACTTGATACCGGTTTCATTTCGACGGTTATTAAGAAGTTTGCTACATGTTAAAAGATTTTTAACTCTTAACTTTTAAACTTTAGTATGTAGATAAAAAGATAAAAATATAATCTTTATAATTTCATAAGCGCTACATTTACAATTTCTATCAACTTCAATTGAATAAGGATACCGATATCATAAAAGAGTAAATAAATTTATAGGGAGTAATGAATGCGCATGCGTTCCACAATTTTCTGCAGAGGGTGAGCATGCGCACCCTCGCATTAACCCTTGCGGCAAAAAATAACAGTGAGATCTAAATTTTTATTATTTATATGAAATAAACAAAGATAACTCATCATCACTAACGTCACATACAAACACATTACACGCAAACCCGTGTAATTCAATAAAGCCTACACACCTATAAAATCTTTTGATTCTTAACACAAAAAAAAACTTCTCATAAAAATATGTAAATCCTCTCGGATTTATATAAAATTTTCGTTCAGCACCCACGCTTAGCAATAAAATAATCAGTGAAGAAAAAAATAATCCTATACTTTATGAATGTAAGAAGGTACCGGTTTTCGTTTGATTTAGCTAATTAAGAAATCGATGTATCAAGTTTTATTTAATTACAGTAAATATGTCCTACGCTTATTTAAATTCATAACTGCGCTTGACTTCAATCGAAACTGAACGTAAACTAACTGATGATTAGATCGAATATGAAGCACAGGGTACCTAACCGTGGTAACGGAAGGTACGTCATATTTTTTTCCTAAATTCATTTTCACCAGTATTGATTGATATTCACTCCCGTAAGGTGGACCGACGATCTGGTCAAAGTCGCCGGTAAGGCTGCAAACTGGACGGCAGCGACAGTGGCGCGGGCAGCGACGCGGGGAATCTGGGCTGTTCTAGACGCCAGCGGGCGCTCGAGCGATTTGTCGCGGTTTTATACAAACCGACAGAAGAAATCGCTGCCCGCGCCGCCACTGTCGCTCTCGCTGTTCAGTTTGCGGCCTTTAAGGCTGGATGACGGCAGCGCAGGACTGATTTGTGTAGAGAACCTTGAGGAAGGCCTATGTAAAGCAGTGGTGGTCTCCCAGCTTAATGATGATGATGACGATGAATGGCATTTAGCCGCAGACTTTATGAAATACGGTGGTATGAATAGAACAGACTATGTAAATCTCAGACAGTACCACTAAGCAGTGGACATTTGTATTAATCGACTACCGATACCCTTGTTCAAAGTCGTTGTTCTGTACAAACATATTCTCATGAAGAATTATTTAAAAAATATGTAGGTAGGTTCATATTGTGTTTTTATACAATGACACACTTTTTGTAATAAGTTGTCAAAGGTGTTGTTCGGCGTGTAATTGATAAACGTAGTCAAGATTATATTTTTCTATTTGAATGTAAATTTTATGAGATTTGGTCACGCGATCTGATAGATTTTTTTGAAAGTTTTTAAATTGAAATACAGCTTTATTAAGAGATATTATATGAGTGTTAATTATTTAAAATTAGCTGTATAGTTTCACATTTATCATGTCGGATTAATAGTAAGAGGTAGATAACATTTTATTACGAGTTTTTTTTAATTATTTTAGACGAAGCCCGCGTTTGATCTCAACCTCACCAAAGTGAAGATGAGGTCGTAGATGATAGCACACTGGCTTAGAATTAGAAAACTGGCTTTTCACATAAAATATTACCGGAACATATAACCGCTGGAGCGGCAATATTTGGCGGCAAATTTTATATGAAGGTTTGCCGTTGGCAGTCGGGCCCTGATGGGATTATAACTAGGGTTGCCAACTATACTGTTTTTCACTACATTATACTGTTTTCAGCATAAAAGGCAACACTTTATATGATGGACTTTAATCAAAAATTTGTGCAAAAAGCTCTAAAAATATGAATACTAATATGAATACATTAAATAAATTGAATAATGTTTAATTTTCCAAAATACTGTTTGATATTCTTTTCAGACTCGATTATACTTTATTTCTAGAAAAAAAAGTTGTCAACCCTAATCATAATAACAAGCGGCGACCAGCTTGGTCGCGATTAGTCGGCACATATTAGTCGCCTTTTATGAAACGCTTATCCAGGGTAGGAGGGGTATTTTAAACCGACCCTTCACGGTCTATTCTTAGATACACCATTCTAGCCTTTCAAAGTTCTCGGAATACAAGATGGATTTATTGACAATCATCATCACAACTACGTGTAATGAGCCCGCTGCAGGGCTATGAGTCTCTCCTCTGGGTGACGAGGAGGTTTAGGCCGCAATCCACCAAGCTGGCCCAGTGCTGGTTGGTGGATGTCAGATATTTCAGGGTGCCGAAATGGCTTCTGACAAACCCTAACGACTACTTTATACAAGTATACAGCACCCGGGACCGACTGCTTAACGTGCCCTCCGAGGCACGGAAGTCGTTGTGAGAAATGAATGGTCCGCGGTCACCCATCCTAATACCGGCCGCAGCGAGCGCGCTTAATCTGCGATATCGTTTGATATGCACAGTTACCACGGCGCCACGACGATTTCAATTATTATTGACAAGTACCTAAAAAAATATTTTTGGTACTTTTTGTATGTTTTCCTCAAGTACCTAACAAGAATCGTTCGCGTTATCAGTATGTAAATACACAGATATATTCGTTAGCGCAAGGTTCCCACGGATAGTTTGGACGCGGATATTAGTTATCTCGTAGGCGAATTTTGTCATGATTTGTCCAGACATTGAAACTAACGGTTATGCCTACGAAATATAGTTTTCAAACTTGTTAACTAATAAAATATTGAATTAAAATAAGGTTTAGGTTTTAATTAGTTTATTTAGATACATGTGTTTTATATTCTAGTTGTCGCTTGTTCGATTGTGCTTAACCGAAGGTTAAAAGATGTGAAAGGTTTATTCCCTGATCCACTATCGTATGATTATTTAAAGGTAAAAGCAGATATGCTTAGCATCCTCCTCTCATTACTTACTTGCGCTTTACGTGCAAGTCTGGACATCTATTAAATCTTTTTAAAAATGTTAAGAAAACGGAAGAGAGGGTTGTAAACTGTCAAACAAAATAACTGTCTCTTGCTCCACTTAAAAATTAACAGTCTTATAACTTCATTAAATTTCGCCCAACGAACCTGCGACCAGTGATATCTGAAGTACCACCGGACTACAAGACGCAGACAGAACTTCCATCCCTATATACTGGATTTACCAAGAAGTCGAAAAAAACGCTTCGATAGTTCCTTTTTGGTACGGATTGCCAAGGTGTAGAACAATCTGCCTGCGTCTGTTTTTATTGACCACTACAGTCCTGGAACTTTTAAGTGTCGAGTGAATAGGTTTCTCGTGGATGGACGTGTAACACCATAGTCTTCATGCGCACTTTCCATCAGGTGGCATGGAAGACAAACGTCCTATCCTTATGCCGGCGCTACACTTAGCTTCAAATGTTTGAACAAATGTTTGAACAAATGTTTGCACAAATGTGTGGCGCTGGACTTTGCATATGTATTCAACGTTTGCACAAAGCTTTGCACTTTGCCATCCGGTGTCGGTCTTTTTCCACACATCAAAGTGTTCAAAGTTGTATTTGTGCAAATGTTTGCGTGGCCTGCCACACTTGTTCAGTGACCAGTTGCTCGAGCGTTGTTGAGCGGTTGCCTTATCAGGTAACTTGCAAGAGCAAAGCGATGGCATGAATTGCGCAAGATTTGCTAAAAAAGAACCAATTCGAATGACGTTACAGCAAAAACAAAGCTATAGCAATCCGACGACTGTGCTGCCTCTATCGTACAATTGATGTACTAAAAGTGCATATAATCCCTTTGACTTTCATACTTTTCATGTACTTTTCTGCGAAATTTTGAAAGCAAACATCTGTTTCACATTTGATTAGTTTCTTTTTTAGCTACTAAATTGTTTTTGGCACTAGTATCGTAGCAATAAATGCATTCTGCGATCAACGAATGATTGAACAGATATCGCTTACATAATACGATGTAAAGCAATGGATCGCGCGTCCATGGCGTGATGACTGCGCCATTATAGCTGATCGCTAATATTTACGTGATAAGGCAGCCAGACGGTTGTGTGCATGTTATGTATTTATGCGGCCATATAATGGACTGGGGCAGCGAGTGCGTTCTGGAATTTGTAGAGTTGTTACAGGGGCAACTATGTACATGGAACCCGAAAAATAACAAATAAAAAAATATAATTACATATATACAAATAATACAGGCTAACTGAGTCTACAAAATCGTTGTCCATCTTGTTTGTTGTCTACTAGCATACTGTGGAGAAAAGTGTTTGCGAAGCAAGTCTGGCAGGTTACGTCAATATGTGTTCAAATGACTTTGCAAAGTCGTCAAAGATTTGTGCAAATCTTTGAAGCTAAGTGTAGCGCCCGGGTTAGAATAAAAAAGAAAAAAAAGTAGAAACTGTTACTCCGTCGCGTCGATACAGCATCAATATAGTTGATAGTAGTTACAAATATAATTAGGTATGACACTTAAAACATATCTATTTATAAATGAGAGTAATGATAACCCATAACTAGTATTCCTTTTGTTCCCACGGTATCCAGATAGCAGTATCACTGTTTCCGCGGAATGACTCATACGATTTCGGATACTAATGGCGATATTACGGTATATAATTGTTAGTTTTGATATGCAGTGTTAACATGCTTTGTTTGGGGCGTAAAGTGGAGATAGCGTGCACGATACGGCAGATTTCTGAAGACACAGTTTTGGTAAAGGAAAAGTACTTCGTAGGAAAAGAGGTAGCAGTTGGCGTTTTTTTATTACTTTGGTAAACTATGTTTTGAGTTCAAATAGTGCATTTTATTTTTTGTCTTTACAGTTAATTTATAACTAAAGAAAATAACTTTATTTAAAAGGTCTCGGTTGTATTATATTAAATTATTGTGACAACTACCTTTTCAAACCAGGAAATGATAATTTTCTAATAAGAAAAAGTACGAAAAATAGACAAGTTAGGTAGTTAAAAGGTACTCAGTTCTGTTTTATAAACTATCTGTTAAGAACTAGTAAAATACTAAAAATACTAGTACTTACAATGTGAAATGAACTGGGATATAATCCGTTTATAAGTAGCCATATGCATAAATCATTTTACCGTAAGACAGCCAGCCTCTGTGGAGCAGTATCGAATAATTCAAAAATGTCCAAAATGGCCCATATCATGTTTCAAAACAAATTTTCGTTGCCTTTACCAAATAACGAAATAAGATCTTAAAATATACGTAACAAAGCTCATATTAAAACAAAAAAAAAACAATAAAATTCGAAGCATGCACATACATGACAACTCACCGTGAACCCAACTTTGAGTGACTGGAACAGTCCGCCAAGTACCACGTCCCCATAACTCCTCGAAGTTTTCAACCTGCTTTAATGTAAACCTATCACATTAACAATGTTGACGTTATATATTCTCATGTCAGTGATTTTGTAAGAACCGGTGGCCATCGATCAACGCATTGCTTCAAAAGTGCAGGGTTTGAAAAAACAAAGAGTCGCCTTATAAGGAGATAGCTTCTTGCGCGGGCGCAGAGCAACCTGGTTCTGTTTCACTTAGCAATTCACTTTTTTCAACTTTAATCGAAGCGATTACAGTAATGTGGTCAATAAAATATTGATTGGTAATGTTTTTATCAGTAATATTGTTGACAGTGATCTAAGTGTTATGGGTATGTGGAATCTTGGAGGAATAATTTTGTTTCTATTAGGTATGGTATTGATTTGTTAGAATTGTTGTATAGGATGACGTCCTGCTGGGATGCTTCCAGTTTTTTTTAATGTGACCAAATCTGCGTAGCTTTCTGTACAGGTAGTATAAATGTTATCGTAAGTGATGATGTAAATGCAGCGCGCCCTGTGTACGAAGAAATGGACTGAAAAAAAAAGAAAACAACGCAGCGCCTCATTTGGCGGGCAACTTTATTCAGCCATTTTGTATATTTTTCCGTGTTTACATATTAAAAAACATATTTATAAAAAGTCCAGTTATCTTGTTTGACTTGTTGAATCTACTTCTCACGCGTCCGCAATCGAGAGCAATAATGTTTATTTTGTAATTTGATGTTAACAGAGATTGCGTTTCAGGTCGTTGCCGAATGGACAAGTTTTTATTTGACGAAATATCTAAACATCTAGTTAATGGTTTTAAGTAGGACTTGGAAAACTTAGTGTTTTGTTGTAGAATAATAAGAACCTTCTTTTATCAATGTTGAAATTGATAATTATTTTGTGTATTTATTTCAAAAATCTCATGCGCAGATGGATGTTTTTCTCGAATATTGCAAAATTTATATTGCCGCATAAATATTACAAAAAGACCATTAGTATAATTTTTACGATATTAGCATTTAAACATTAGTATACTTAATCTTTATTCGGCATTTCGGCTTAAAACTCGCAACTTCTTTGGTATGGCCACGATTACATATTTTTTTTAATCTAAAAACCATACGATTCACATGCGGAAATAAAAAAAAATCAATTCAAAAAAGGAACTGTCAAAAAAGTGACCTGTTTGCATTTCAGTAAGTGCTGTGTAAACTAACTGAAAGTGGATGTTTGGGAATGTGTAAACAAGCTGAAATTTTCTCATGAATGTTTACATTTCGAATTTGGATAGACCGTTACTAATCTTGATAGCGACTTCTTTGGAGGTGATTGATAATGTTTAGACACAATTTTTTGATAAGAATCGGAAATAAAAGTCCACGCGGATCATACCACCGCACCGATGATACAAATAATTATACTGAGCCAAATTTCGCGATTTTAACCGAGTAATATCAACAACACACATCAACTTTTTTATTTTTGTGAATTAGAGCGGTTACGCACTACACCCGCTCTGAATTCGAGAAAATACGGATTTAGAAATCTTGTACGAAATGACGGAAGCCGGATCTAGTGTGTAAGCTATCATAGAAATAGTTCTACGGCGACGTCGGACCATATTTTTTTCGGATCGGATCAGTAGAACGATACCGCTGTCAGCCAACGCTGTAACATTTGCGTACATGCACGCACATGTTTGCTATTAAAGGTGTTTAAAAAATACTAGTTTCGCAGGTTTTATTCAGAGCTAGTGCTCTACTCAAACCTCTTGATAGTTTGTGACATCTGTTTACTTGCTCCAAACAACCAACTTTCGGTAATGAGTCGAGTAATAAAAGTAACATACATTAAACTTTTTTCTGACTGCTGTTTTTTATCTGTAATTCAAATTCAACAATCAGTATATCCGCCTTCACATCCGATTGCTGTTTGGGTGGTCGGATCTCGAGTATACCAAAGATCGATATATCGCAATGATCCAGAATCGAATAACCGACAACACATAACTTAATGAATACGATGTTTTTTTCATAATAAGTATTCGGAACCTTTTTCGTAGATTAATCAATCAGATATATTGAACCTCTTTTGTTTATTGTTCAATAATTTTCAGTTGTCGTCAGCTGTAAGACCTTCTTTGCGTGCTGGTGATTTGCTTTTGTTTTTTTTATAAGGTACGTGTATTTTTCGTAGGTACACGGTATTTTTTAAGCCACGGAATACTACCCAACTAACAATTTGACGTCGTTTAATAGTTTAGTAAACGTAATCTACAGCGCACAGTTCGCAAAAGCTAGGTCACACTAACGTTACAATAACGTTTGCTAAACGCGAAAAGGGCCCCATTTATACGACCTACATTGTTGTTTAATGGTCATACAAAAGTCACACGATGACGAACTTAACATCATTCAAAAGTCGTGTGAACGTTAAGAAATTACCACTTTCATCGCGCAGTAGTCGCATCAAAACTTTACAACGACTCGTTTCGTTATATTGTGGTTATATTTGAGTCAAATAACAAGACTGATTTTTAATTTTGTGACTCGAATCGTGTTTATAGTTTTGTTTCGAGATCTGAGTGCAAATAAATAAATACAAGGAAATTATTTTACATGCATATATTGTTATCTCTCATAACGTTAAGTTCGATTGGGAATGTAAGTTTTATGACAATATACCGGGGTAAATACTATTCATATTTTCGTGCCTCATCGTAATTTTGGATTAAAACATTAAATTTGTATTAACAAAATTATGTTTTTTCTATTTATAAAATATGTTTATTTCTAAAAGTGTAAAACCTGTCGCTTTTGTCACACACTTATCTCTTTATGACGTAGTTAAGACAAAAGATCGTTTTAAGGTTATTTGACGACCATACATTACGCCATTGCCGCTGACTATTAGGGTTCCTTAAACAATTAAAAATCCTTTTCATGATTATGCCAATATTCACCAAAATAATTTATTTTTAAATTTATTTCAGGTAAAAACTGATCGTAGTAAAAGTTCAGTGCAGATTACAAAACATTTTAATAATTATATTCAAGTAACTGTTATCTGAAACATGATTTAAAGCGCAAATAAAAGCTTTAATTTGAAAAGTGTAGATTTTTTGAAGCCCTTTGTTTGTTTTAATTTCCATAGGATTTTGAAGAAGATCCTTCAACTCCGTCACAAGATGTGTTACGTAAGCTTCTAGGTCCTTTGGTTTGCCTGTTCCTTCATAAATACCAACAACGATTGGTGAAAGATGTCTTTTTTCATAAGTTTGACAAAGTATAGGTATAGGAGGGAGACCATCTATGTTAAATACTAATGAAACTATATTGGGAACGTCATCAATGTGTTCTAATATTTTTTGTAGTTGCAACGATAAGTCATTATGCCAATATTTACCATTGCCTACTGAAAAAAAAAATATAAATTTATTTCATTTGTTCTGAGAAGAGTTCTAGGATCATTAGGAACAATGTTATGTAGTCTTTTGTTCACGATTCCGCTTAAACTTTTGAGGGCATGATGAGAAATGTTAAATTCAGGAGCCTGTTTTTTCAAATCCTCCCGAAACGAATTGTCTTTTTCGTCGTCTGTATCAGAAGATTCAATTATTGATTCTCTTGTGCTTGACAGCTCTGAATGATCACTAGTATGGTTATCTGAAAAACGAATATATAATTTTTAATCATTATTGTATATAATATAATAACTTAAAAAATATCGAGAAACTCACATGAATATACTTTAAACGAAATACGTTACGAAAAAGCTTACCATACGTTAACACATCGGACCTACTAGGAACACTTTTATCAACGTCAACTGTAATAAAAATGAAATTAACTTTTATATAAATACATAAATAATTTCAATATTTAGTGATAAAAATTTAATTCATAAAATCAAACACAATTTTTTTTCAGTAAATAAAATTAATATTGATACTGAACCTTCTTGTTGTTCATGTGTTGTACACTTTTCTTCTTCAACATTTGTGACTAATTCCACGGTTGTTGGTGTTGCACTTTTTAATAAAAGGAAATTTCGATTTACTTTCCTTTTAAAAGCTCCACTACGATTAAGTTTTCTCCACGATTTTTTTGCTTCCATTTTACGTATTAAATTTTATCAAACGTCCCGTAAATATGGCGGCCAAGACGTTTTAAAGCCATAACTTGACTCAAATGTGACTAAAAGGTTGATTGAAGTCAGAGAATTACGTTAAATTGACATCACGTAATATAAATGTTATATTTGAGTCGTAAATAAATAACCAAGTCATTTAAGTGTCTCAAATTGATTGCTGTAAAACAAAATAGACGTCGTTTTATAAACGTCACTGTAAAACTTCTATGGAACTGCTACATTATATAAACATTATATAAAAGTTTTCCAAACACCTCATTTGGTCACTTGAAAACGTTTAATGGACTGTAACGTTAGTATGTCTATTGCGTTGTCGTACAGACCTTTTTGCCAAAACTTTAATGAAACGTTGTATAGTTTAGTCTTGCCAACGTTGCTATGACCAGTTTATTATGGCATATTCGTCGCACGACTAAAAAGTTAAAGTAAAGATGTCTATACGACCTAGCAGTCATCTCATTACTATTATAAGACTGCTATCCATCTTAATGTCATACAGGTCAGGACTTATATGACGTTTTTGCTTGTTGGGTAGTGTATGTCTTAGTAACTACGTCGATTTGGAACCTTACATCTGCTAAAATAAGGTATTATATAAAACAACAACACTAATATACTCCATGTAACCTATGGTGTATATTAGTATATATAATTTGTATTTCTTCCACTTTGAGTCTTTATATTATTGAAATTAAATGTAAATTTTCATCTTTATCAACATAACTGCATATTTCGGCATTTTCACCAATCCTCAGTAGACGTGATATATCGTTTGTTTTTCACTCATCGCATACGATTTCATCACCACTGATGACTGATGCTCGCTGACAGCATCAGAGATCTCATCTAAATAAATTATAATGTATGCAGAACCCTGGCTTCTGACAAGATGTGATGGTGTTTAACCCAAATCTCCTTATTAGGCGGGAGATACTGATCGTAATTAACTTCTTGGTTGACACTTTATTAGCTGTGATTAATTAACTGGACTTTGTAAGCTTTTACTTTTGAAGAAAAGTTGTTTAGATTTTGGGTTAAGCTTCGTTAGCACTTTTTCCCTAAGGGCCTAAGGTTGTTGATTAGCGGCGAGGGCTTTCGTTATAAGTATAAGTGACACTATTTTGAACGATTATACTATTCAAAGTCAAAGGCAAAAAAATCTTTATTTCGTAATACACTATTCAAATAAAACGACTGCTCAGTGAAAGCAAAAATAAATTACTAAACCCGAACCAAATAGGTAACAATTATTATTAGATTGATATTCTAAACTTGCGTATTTGCGCTACAAAAGGGATGAAATTTCGTTATAAAAATACACCACCCTCCTTTTTTGGCGTCATGTTCACTCACCAATAGGTTAGCTTCTGCCTTGTACCATGTGCCTCATGCACCTCATCATCACTGACATAAAATTGAGGTCAAGCTCAGGATTACTCACCATTAAAAAATCAAACAATTCCCTCCAGTTTATAAGGTCTCATCTCACGCCATATTTTACTACATTTTGAACTCTTAAGTTGTGATGTTAATGTTGTATTTCTTCTGTGCCCAGGATTCGTGTCATGTTCGCCGTCGCCCTGCAAGAACGGCGGGACATGTCTGTCGTCGCCGCGAGGAGAGTATTTCTGCAAGTAAGTGGATATTTAGCGACCAGAGCAAGTGCTTAATCTTTGTCACGATGAGCGTTTCTCTTTTGTTTTGTATAGTTTTATGATTTTATGTGAGGTAGTTTATCGATAGGATATGTTTTCCTTAACCTCAGTTGGTTTAACTTATTTTTTAATGGGGATGGGGTAACACTGTCTGCCTCAGACGCCCGTTGCTGCGGGTTCGAATACCGCAGGGAACAAGAAAAAAAATATGTTCCGGGTCGCGGCGTTTATGTATATATGTATTTATATTCTAGGTTCCCCCTAGTTCGCTACATGGTATCCCATATCACAAGCTCTACTTAGCTTGGGGCCAAGAAGTTGATATGATTTATTGGGGATTTTATTTTATTTTATATAGCGCAATGTAGTAATTAACTAAGTAAGTTTTACAGGATATAAATAAAATAAGGCACAGAATACTCGCATTTTTTTTTGTTCTCTAAATTTTCAAGTATTAGCCAGCTACTTGCCGATTGCATCGCAAAGGCCTTGTAAAATTAAAATCATAATATTATTTTTTTAAAAACCCCTAATTCGTTTTAAAATAATATCGCACCAAGCAAAATAGAACGCTACAAAAACTTTTAATAGTGCCTTAACATGGAGCAAATGATGACCAAAACCACAATCCAAAAATTAAGCCCCCGCAACACAAGTGCATCATTTAAACAAATTCAAATTAGGCATCGATATGGCACTCGTATCATATCGGCCGTCTGTTACAAAACCGTTACGATGCGCATCGCACCCCAGCACTGCGCCCGCGTCGGTTGAGTTAGGGTTGCTACAAAAAAAAAATGGTGGAAAAATGTAACGGACACTTTAGGTTAGGTTTAGGTTCGGTTCAATTATAAAGAAGTTGTAATTGAAAAGCTTTTGCTATTCGTGATATTCAATAACAGGCGTTGTTATCAGAGTGTAATGTCTAAAATTTTTAATTCATATTAGTTACGTCTTCATAGTTACAACAGAAAACTTTTCCACTCGGTGCCTTTTCTAACAGAACACTAAACGTTAATAAAGTTGGTATAATTAAACTCGATAAATCGTTTAAAACAAGGTTTATGGAGCAATTAATTTCGTATTTCAATTTTATTGGGTATTAAATAATAAGGATATATTTATTTAATAAAATGTAAGCTCAAAATTTTTATGCTGCAATATGATTATAAAAATATTATTTGGAAAAAATGGGTAGCAACCCTATTATGCACATACATGCTTGAAGGGCATATATCGCCGGGGTGAGGTGAAATAAAGGGAGGGGAGGGAGAATGAAAACACTTGCCCTGCTTGCCCTTATAATACATATAACTCAGAACTTGCTATATAAATCTGTTACGTATCTCCTTATAAAATAAATTATTTTTGCGGAAACCTTCAAGCTGCTATCTAAACAGATTATTGATCCTTATCTCAATGTATTAATTAATGTTTTTTCCTCACGTCTGAAGTGTTTCATTAGAGGAAAAAATCCAAAATGGATATCCTGTTATAGATCTTATTTCCTGACATATAGGAGCTAAAGCGGTATCTCAATGATATAATTTACATCTCACAAGTTGGTTTACGATTCAGATATTAGCTTCTTACGTCTAATAAAGAAGGTATTCAAATAAACATTAAACAAGGATTAAAATTTCTCTACAAAAATTGAAGTCTCCGCCGATCATAAAGACACGCAACTTCGTATAATTATTATTTATGAGCAACCCTACTGGACAGATGCACGCGCACCCAAGCATTGAACCCATGCCTTAATTGCAGACCCAAATAAATAAAAAAAAACTGCATATAAAAAGTATTGTCGCTAATGCATTCCACTTCGAGCGATTGATATGCGGGGTTAAGGGCCTACACTACCTCAAACACGCTCCGAATCCAAATTTTGATCTCAAATATCTATCAGAGTACTGAATTAATAATTTTAGAAAAAACATATAGCAAAGTTAAGAGTATGAACTAAGAACCATATGTTTTGAAAACACGATTAATGAAAAAAATCTCGATAGAAAAAAAATCACAAACTTACCTCTAAAATTAACAAAGAAACCTTATTACTTAATTAGTCCTTAACCTACACTAATGTAACTTGGTATTTAGTTTCAAGGTATGACAATACGTGTACTATATGATCTGATTTTAAAATAATTTTATAATTTTTTTTATTATAAATCTTAAATCTAAAATAATGTGTTTGGCACGACGGGTGACCTGCGCCCGCTCAAGGATTCAGTTGCGCTCCGGCATTCGTACGAGGAACTTGTGTCGCTTTCACGCTTGCCGCCGCCGCTACAACATCACGTAAATATCATGTTTTCCATAAATAAATTTGTGGTATGTTTTATTTCAAAATGGGAAATGAAAGAAATAAGATACGGAAAAGGCAGAGTTGGAGAAAACAAAACGCGAGTGAGTAAGATAGCCCCGACGCGCGTTGCGGGGTGCTTCACGGCCGGGCGGTGAGGTGGGGGCGAAATTCAGATTCTAGCTGGAGTAGTATGGGCTCTTAAGTTATTCATTCCAAGATTCTTGTTTTGTCACAGCGGAGTGAGTTTGCCAAAATCGGACCGGAGGAGATAAGAATTTAAAAAGTTGAAATGAAATGCTTCCTTCTAAGATTTTACGGCTTTCTACAATATTTTGGTCTCCTTTGCTTATCAGATTTATTTTTTTCTTTACCAATGTACTTATAACGTAAATACACATTTAAAGGCGTACTTACTAGATTGTTTTTGGTTTTGATTGCATTTAATAAATTTTACATGTTTTTAATATTTTATCAAAATTCATAAACTAATCAAAAACCAATACAAAAAGTATTTCAATAAAATTAATTAAACCCATCCAATTATCTGACCAACACACATCAAAAAAAGTTTGAGATCACTAACAGATGCAGTTTCTTTTAAATTTTACTTTTTAAAGGAATTTTGCTTACGTAACATTTTTTTACAACCAAGTGATCTCGAACTTTTTTTGATGTGTGTACGTTCTCATATTTCTGCATCAAGGCAGTTTGCTCGTTTTAATTATTTAGTAATTCTAAGTCTAGAAGTTTCCATTTATGAGAGTTGTTAAATTAACTATCATGGCGGTATATTATCTTTTATTTCTACCAGGAAAGATCTCATTACAGTTTCCTACTGTTTACGGTCACTCCTAGTTTGGTGAGTGCGAAGAACGACCTCCTTAAGTGGTTTTATTTGATTTTTTCATTAACTTTCCAATTAGCTTAAGTACCTATGAATTGTAATAGCTTTTAATTATTATTAAAGTAAATTTCTTGGAATGAATATCACGATTTGTTCTATCTTTGAGAATGCAGTTAAATCTTCACGATTCGTAAATATGCGTAAGAATTTAAAGATATTGACTTATCTTTATTTGTCTTATAATAATTTATTAGTAGCTCCACCCAGTATAGCCGGTTTTACAGTAAGCCTATAAAATCCTAAAATTATTTTTTTATCTGACGGATAGAGATTAGCGTGTTCCTATAAACAAAATCTTAAACTTTTTTATTGCTATGTATGTGTATTCCTTCAATACATCAAGCATGCTGTTTAATAAATGTTTTTACTACAAACCTATTTTGAACCGACTTTCAAAAAAGGAGTCTGTATGTTTTTATTTTGGTCTTTCTTACACGATACTTCGGACAATTATGAATTGATTTTAAAAACTGTTGTTTCATATGATAGTCAAACTTTTGAAAAAATATGTATGATTTCGGAGAATGTTTACGTTGATGACATTCTCAACTTAGCCAACACGTGAAATCGGTTTTTTAATGCTCTGCATTCGTTGATTATCTCTTCATTTATTTGAAAAACGTCATGGCATTAAACTAATCTCAACACGGAACGTTTAATCCCGCTGATGTACCCAACAAAACATTTATCGATTTCGAATCAGTTACATCACATCTGATGCGCATTGTCACATTTAATTGTCCATCTTTACAACGATTATTATTTGCACTAGGGGTGAGAGTGCTTAGTAAAAATAATACTTTCCCCTAAACAAAATGATCACGTGTCGTATTGAAAAATCGAGGAAATATTTCGTAATGTGTAGATACATAAGAACTTTATAGATTTTAAACATTGCTTTCAACCAATTTGTTCTAAATTGCTGTGTTTGCTCCGAACCCTGACATTAGTGATGAAACTTTAAACTTTATTATAATGGAAATAGTATTCGTACGTTATTATGAGAATTGTTTCAACAATCTCGGTTTGAAAACAATGTGATCCTGTCTATGGTATTATTATTAGATCGATTTTGATCGATTTAGCTTTGTATCGAGCCTTTTTCTTTTATAATAACTTCTCATAAAAATAGCCGATACAGGTTTAATAGTATGCTAATAATGCCCAGTGTTTTTTAGATAAAAACCTTGAAATTATAAAAGAATTATAGGTATGTCGTTCTTCCAATAACTTTTCTTTTCAACCGACTTCCAAAAAAGGAGGAGGTCTCAAATCTGTATGTTTTTTTTGTGTCTTTGATACACGATATTTCGGACAATTATGAATCCATTTTGAAAATGTCTCATATGATAGAAGATACTTCATAGTTGGTTCCATATAAATTTCATCGAAATCGGTTGAGTACTTCATTGAAAATTTCAAATTTTTGCAAGAATATGAATGATTTCGGAAAATGTTTACGTTGATGACATTCTAACTCAGCCAAAGTTTTGACGTGAAGTCGGTTTTTTTAATGCTCTGCATTCGTATAGACTTTTTTAATGTTTATGTGACAATTTATACTTCTAGTAAACCATTTAATATTTTATTATCTAAACCTTAGGTCTCATGACTGCAAACAATTTAATCTACTCCCAGTTATTTACGGTTTGTCATAAGTTTATTTGAGCAGTTCAAAGTCCCCACTTCTTAAATTTACATAATTGTCAGAGTCGTTTGCTTTTTATATGCTTACTAATCCCATAACACACACACTGTATGGGTCAATTTCTTTTAGGTAGAATGAGAAAACAAGATGGTTTTGTTTCCAAGAAAAACGTAACCGCACTAAGGGAATGAACTCGAGACCCTTCGAATAAAATAAAGTACTTAAGCACACGAAAACGCTTTTTGTTGTGAGAAGAGAACGTGCTTTACGACTAGCTACAGTTATTTACCACCATGTGACATACGCCAGTTCAACATACTAATAAACTTCGCAAAACTTCGCTAAAATCGTTAAAAACTCTACATACGGTATCTAATTAATTCTAAATCAGCCTCAATAAAAGATATGAATCCATCACAACGATTTATGGTTCTATCGTAAGGTAGAGTTGATATTTCTCATAAATAAACATTAGTTAAGACATAGTCACAAATATAGAAACGGTTGAAATGTTAAATGTAAAAGCGACATTATTATTTAAGCTGCGATGTCCGTACGACATTGTGAGTTGAAGTTTATATCACAGAATTACAAAATATAATGGATAGCTTAGTTGACGATTGTGCTTATGCGTAGAACGTATCGTATAAAACAAATGGAAAGGACATAATGTTAGCAATGACTCGAAAATTCACACGAACGTTACGCAAATTGGAGCGCTTACGCGTATGACTGTCCAAATGCAAAGCAAGGGCACTTTTGCAAGACATGAATAAGTTAATTTTTCAGATCTCTTTAGAATAATGCAGTGTAGATAAACTATAACAATGCACTCTTGTCTTACTTTTATTCTTTTTAATTGTGTTCTCTCATCTTTGAGAGAGTCAATATTTTCTTCTCAATTATTTCGTAATATTGATCCATTAAGGCTTAATGCGTTTATAATAAGGGAGGAGGATCAACGAAGTAGCACATTAGTGTAATCGTCTCGTAAGCTAGCTACCTTGTTACGTTTTCTCTCAGAAGAATCTTAAGTAAAAAATAATACGGTTCTCAAGCCTTATAAACTGTTTTATGTAATGCATTTATAAAGATTCCATTTAGTATTGACGTTAGCTTGAAATCTAAGATTCTCTGCAACTGAGAACGAAAATATTGATTTCTTAACCCTTACTAAGGATCCCTAAAATCTTTTTGAGTTGTTTGATTTGGTTCCAAGAACATAATAGCGGTGACTTCGTCAAAGCCTCGAGATGACTCGGCGATCATCGTGAGAATTCAAATGATAGTTTTGGAAATTGTTCCCGCTCTCATTTAGTTTTGTTTTTACTCGCTGTAGTTTTTGTATGCTTTATATTTAAGTAAAGATTATTGATGAGGAAACGTAATGGTGTTTTTATACTACAATATGTAAAGAAGTTAAGTAACTTCTTAAAGTATTCATTTATCAAATAACCTTTTAGATGGCCATTGGTAATTACTAATTTTAGCGCTTTAATTTTAATATTATAAAGAATCATTTGCATTAATCTGTATAATCACTGCCATATAGTACCTGAGTTAATCGTTGAATTTCGAGTATGCTAAATTGTGATCAACATGCAGAATTATTCTAAGCGGAACTTAAGGACCGAATGCTCAATAAATGAGCTCCATTTGCGAGCATCAACATGACATGAGCTTAAAATTGATTCGCATCTTTAAGCTATTATAAGCTGAATCTCTTTAAATATATGTTGCAAAATCCTTTGCTGCGTTACATTCAGCATCCTGGACATGTTCTTAACAATTTACGTGTCGGTAGCTACACCGAAACGATCAGCCCGTTTAATGCTTTTTTCTTGTAGGTGCTTTTTATTATGGCCTTAAAAAATAAATTTAGCTCTGAGTCTTCAACCACAGCCTTTAATCAATCCCCTGGCTACTGTCTCGTAAATAAATGCTCCTTTCGAAACTTACGATTATCTAAATTGCACAAATTAATTTTAAATTCACCAATTTTAAATAAATGAAACGTTCAACTTTTAAATGTATTTAAAAGTTTAAAAGCTTTCATCGCGAAGTTCTTAAAATATGCGACCATGAATAACTTTTTCTAAAGTCTTTTCGCAGGATCTTTTGGTGTCCCAAAATGGAATTCCTAAATTGGGCGCAAATAAAACTACTCTTAACTGGAATCTCTTTTAGGCTCCGGAGGGAAGGTTGCGTGGACGATGATTTTCGTACCATTATCTTGAGGAACCGGTTTGTTTGGTCGAATTTGAAACAATGGCTGGTGTGCGCCGGCGCGGGCGCAGCTTGGCGGACGAAACAAGCGTTATACGTGAGCGTTCGAGGTTCCGGGACGATATATCAAATGTTGCTAGTAATGCTATAACTTACACGCATAAAATATGAATACAAAGAGAAATACTAGCTGACCTTCATATCTAGATACAAAACTATTGTAATGATGCATGCTTAATTGAAACGAATGCACTGTCGGAGTTCCGTTTAGGTGGGAAAATCGTATTTCAACATTTAATTTGGATTGCATTGCCTTAAAGAGACTAAATGCAAATAATATGCTTTGCCAAGTCTGAAAGCTTACTTAGCATAAACAGGTCGTTGCTAACAAAAGCCTTAGTTTATAAGGCAATGGGTAATTCGTCGTGCTTAAATGTATTCAAGTAAAGATGAAATTGAGTAAGACCACACACGCTTGCTTAACAATGTGCGTCTTAAATATTTTTGTTTGAAAAGGCTTGTGTAATCTTCTAAGTAATTATACTTCACCTATAACTTAAATGCTTTTTACAGAGGAAATACTAGTTGTTTCAAATAAAATCTCATCGTCTAGTTTTGCATTCGTATTTCTTCCGTCTGCTACTATTAATGCTTAAACTAGTGCTCCAGATGCTGAGCGTTCATTTAGCCAATTAACTTCACTAATGAATCCCGCTAGTGGACTAGTTGCGCAAAATAGTACAACTCTGTCGCTTACTACACGTATTTACTTTCTTATACATGCTTGTACTTACTGTGTAACCTATAATTCACCGGTAATCCCTTTGTAGAAAAATTAAAAATGTCAACTATGGAATGTGCACGAAGCCAAAAGGTCAATAGTCGTGGAGCAAATTACTCCAAATTTAAAATCTAGAGTTATAGAACGCACAATTGTCTTCATTGACGTATGAGCATTGATCGAGTGGTTATTTATTTGAACCCATTTTTTCATAAATTAGATTAAGCTTGTAATTTCATAACAATATCCTCAATAAAAATTCCAATGAGCCAATTCAGATTCTGTTGTTAATACAATATATGAATGGGTATCCGTCTCATCAGGTCTGCCTGTCTGTCTCCGCGATCTTCGTAATGAGATCTGTCCCGGGCTGTATAAGGCGTTCGTTTGTATGGCTCTTAGTAATCGTCTTACTCCGCAGATATCTGTATCGCATCGCATTGTCGCTAACGATGCGGTTTCAGTCCCGATCGGATATTAACTTCAACGTGACTGTCGTATTTCCACTAAGCAGCTTTACTCCAAAATTATTATCGAGCATTGTTAACTTTACTGTGTGACTCAGTTTATGAATTTCGATATTCACGTTAATCTTGAGTTTAAAGTTCTAAAGGCTTTCTAGGAATAACGCGATAAAAGAACCATTGTTTTTTTCTTTTAAATTTCGTCTTCACTAACAATATAACTTATCATTATCATAATCTTGATGACAAAATGAGCTATAAACTTGAACTTCACTCGAAAACATGTAAAAACTAAATCTATTTACGAGGTTAGAAGTGCTTGGGGTACAGAAAAATGCGTCTTAAGATTGAGTGATAAACGTTATTTTGTTGGGATATGAAGATATGAGAGTCATATGTGAAAATTCACCTGCGTTGCCAGCTATCTCGATGCCGTGAAGCACGTCCCGCGAGCCGGCTGTAATCTCAGCGGTTGTCTTAATGGCGGACAGACGTTCAGCCCGTTTAAAGCTCACGATGCTATAATAACTGGATCATACATTACTTTTAGTCCCCCGTAATCACTGTAAACCACAGATTGTCTTTTTAATTCATTTAAAAAGTTCAAAAGAATCGTAAATATTCTTAATAACCAGCTGTTGAATGCACCAATTAGGTAACATCAGACTACTCATTAAAACTTCAATAAACGCCAAACATAAATCGTTTCGAAATGATAAATCGATACATTTGGCAATACCTTCAAAACTACATATTGGTCGACGTCGTAAATCATTGATCTTTTCTATAGGCTAACACCGACTAAATATTCAAGATTTGAAGAGAGATACCGAAGAGATAAAAACGACCAGTGTATTCAGTTTTTTTTTCTTTTTTACTAAAATATGTTTGCCAAAGGCTCATTTCCTTTCAGCCAAAGAATTTTCAAAGCACAGAATTATCGTTATTTACCCGCATGCATTTTTCTTATGGCGGATAATCTGAAAGACTGTAGTGCCCTAACATAAATTTACACGTAAGCATGCTTTAAGGCAATGTTCTAGCTAATTTAAATTACTATAACAAGCACTTGACATGAGTCATTTATGCTAACTCACACCTGCACAATACTGATTATTCTTAACAATATTGTAACTTAAATATGAATGCTAGGCATTTAAAAGTAGCGATTCATGTTAACACATCTTTGTCACCGAACATTTGTAACAGCGCCTATCAAAAATAATAAACTACTTGTTACAAATAACTGAAAAAATGTGATAAATAAAAATTACCCGACCACATTTTTTCAGTTTGATTCAAGATTATAAATGCAAAAACTTTAAAACATTATTAAACATTGCAATGCTTCAGTTTAACTGAGATTCACAATTTCTGAAAAGAAATTGGTCTCGGAAACAAAAAAAATGTGGTAAGTAATTTCGAGGCGTACCGACAGGTTCCGGTAGCTCAGTGGAAGAGCACTCGTCCGCCAAACGAGAGGTCCCAGGTTCGAGAATATATGCAAAAACTTAAAAACATTACTTGTTACAATATACATATTTTCCATGTAAGGTCGAATAAGAATTTACCTACTGCTTTTGGATAAGCGCCTTGTTAAAAACATCTACCTAATAATAATGGCTTCGGTAGCCTCTTTGATGTTCCTACTATGTACCTATGGTATGAAAAGCCGTGGCCTCCATTAATGTCATTATTTTGCTTATCATCAGGTTAAAAGTTATGCAGAACAGTAGTAACTTTCAATTACCAAAAAATCGCCGGAATGCCCATAAAATCAGACATAATTATTTCATCAGTGATATTAACCGCATAATCGTGTCAGTCTCATCAATCCAATTCCTTATTATTAAAATAAGCGAGGCATTGTTCGCTTGTGTCGGCATTACGGTGGAAGGTGCCATGTTTATACACCTCTGCGCATGATCACGCAATACGCGAGAAATGGAGCACAATAGTGCGTCAGAGCAAGACAGTTCTGTTTGTAGGGTCGCTTGTGTTTCTTGCGTAATTGTATGTAACATCTTGTTAGTCTTAAGTTGTTTGTGATTATTTCCGTAGTAATGTCTGATTATTCAATCTATTTGATCGTCAATTTTTCTTGACCTTTAATCAAGTGTACTTATTTTTACTGGTCAATGTCATTTCACTCATTGCAGAATTATAGTTATTTGTGACATAACGTATCGATTTGGTCATTATAGACATTAAATGATTGATGTGATTTAAACCATTAAAACTTGCATCTCTTCTCGAACGGTTTATCAAAAAACGTGACTGATTCGGTTTCCTTTGAGGACGGCCCGTGACAAAAAGCAAACTAATTCTGGATTTAGATTACCTTCACCCGAGCGTGGCTAAAGTATATTTACTGTTTGCTCAGCGATACTATTTATCTATGCACGATTTAAAATTTGTGGACATTGACTTTACAAAGCAAGCTTCAACCAAGCTTTTATTTATTGTTTGTCTATGTTATCTATTAAAAACTCGCCTACTGTAACAATAATCCATGTTCACCAATCCTGGGAAAAAGGACCTGATTAAAATCTTGCCTAGAAGCATTGTTATGGGGTCTTTCTATCTTAGATTAATCAAAGTGACATAGGGCAGTTCATTGCAATAACTTGCATCAACAATCACTTGTAGCTATCGACGATAATTTCCAATTAGGCGGTCCATGTTAGGTCCCTCAGAGAGGCCTAGTGCATCAATTACAGACAATCGAAACAGCGAAGTATAAAAAGTCCACAATTTATGACTCTATAAACAACATTGTAGTCAGAATATACGATGGACTCAAAAGTTTATAGACTAACATACAGTTGACGTGGGTGGACCAGAGATATTTGCATTGGACCTATAAACTTGTTCAGATGCATCTCCCAACCTCACATTTTTCATAGGAGATAGGATGATAGTAATTGGTGCAATCCTTGTTCTCTGAATGGATGGTCAATAAACTTGTTCAAGTATTTGTTAACGTGTTGATGTACTTGATATACGAATACTTTGAAATCGGAAATGTAAACGAATATCTTCTAAATGAGACAACAACGTGAGAGCGTAAGTTACCAAAACTACGGTAAGTGGCGTTAATTAACAAATAGGGGAAATAAAGAACTTAGACAACGAGAAAGTAGAATGATATGGTATGGGACAGTCATTTTATATATCTGTTGTGACATTTAGTGGTACTTAACCATAGTGGCCGTTAAATAGATGCATCAGTAAAGTTCAAGTCTGTTCAAGTTGTCTAATTAAATGTTATCAAAACGCGTAGGACTGTTTATTTATACAACAAATTATTTTACATTCCGATCTCCTTATTCGATAATGATATTTAACTATCGCAGCCTATGAATCAAATAAAGAAAATTGAATAGGCATAAATTACTTGATCATAACAAATTATTTGAGATGGTAATAATATTGAAGTAGGTGGTGAAACCCATTCGTAACAATACCCGGTCTCTCATAAACATAGTAACATATTGTTCGGAGATATGAGATGCCAGGCTGTTATTACCAGTAAAGTATAACATGAAGTCAGCGAGGCACGCCCCGAATTTGATGAATGAACGAAATCGCAGGTCATCGCGCTGGACAAGCCTCATTTCGTGGATTAAATAATTTGGCTTTAAAATATGTTACTAGTGTTTATTTTAATCTACATGCATAGTGTGAGATCCCACGATTACCGAATTTAAAATCTTCCGTATGTTTTTAAATGGCTTAGCATGCTATTCAAATCACTTGGCGTATCCCGAATAAGATTCAAATCGATTTATTTAAATTCTATCACGATTGCTGTAAAAAAACATTCTTCGATCGACAGTTTAGTCTCGCCTTGCCGTGCATTCATTTTTTTGTTATGGTGTTCTAAAATCTGAGTTCTGAGTTGACATTGCGCATTGGATTTTGTGGTTTAGTCAACAATGACCAAATAGACGTAAATTGATCTCTAAATTCTCTCGAGCAAGGTCCAATATGGTATATACCTTTATTTTCTGATATAACAACGAATTTAAACTCTAATGTCTGTGAACTTAGTTTTATTTTAACTTCCAGAAGTTGTATTTATTGCTTGACCGGTGCTTCTTACTAAGTAAATAGAGATGAGTGCTCGATTTGATCTCGACCAATGTATATTTAAAGAAATTCTTCACGGTTTTTTGGCCAAGTTCATCCGAGTCCATTGATCAGGCGTTTAGACGATGTTGACTTTGACATCAAGCATCATGTTTAGAAGTACCCTCTCGTACATCGTTTCACGCGTTTGATTTTGTACAAACATTTTATTATATGAGCTGTGAATCATCCAATTCTGCGATTGAGGTCACACAAGTACAATTGGTGCAGAGTTTGAATTGTGATACCGAATAAAACAGAAAATGATAACCATTTTTGAAATTTTAAGAAATAAAATAAATAGCTGATGTCCATTCAGAGCTTATATGCTATAAAACCAAAGAGATCTCGCTTTTGTTATTGAGATCTTCGATTTCATACAAATATCTTTATCATGGGCTGTAAAGAAATTTGAGTGCGTTCGGGCGGCTGGTGCTTTTTGTTCACCGCTTTTATTAATATCATTCCATTAACCTTTATTGCTATGAAAAAATCTCGTCGGATGCACAAATTGGCCTCGAGGTGCGATCGGACGGAGCGCTCAAAAGTTTTTCATTTAGGTACATTGAAATACTATTTTATTACTTTTAGTTAGTCTCAGCACTTGCCGTAACTTTTAATTCGTATTAACCGATTCGTTGCGATGGCTAATTTCGCTAACTTTTACCTGTGGCGTCAAACAAAAATAACGTGGCACTGTTCAGTGCCAAGCGCCATACGATAAAATGACACGCATCCGTGTCTTCCGCCATGCGGAAAAGAAAACAGTATTTTGACCATTTTTTACATGTTCAAAGCTTGAATACTTTTAGTTTACATTTGAAATCCAATGTAAGTGGACATGCGCTTTGTTTTAAGTGATTAGAAGTGGCAAAATAAGTGTATTTCTGGAAATGGAAGGTAAGTGAGTTTTTTAATACAGGTGTGCTAAACCTTTTCAACTTAATTTGCATATCCTTATGATTTTTTTGAATGATCCTATTCAATTAGGTCTAGAATATTGTTTTGGCTTTCCTTACAACAAATTTCAACTATGCTAATGAAAAACTGCCAAGTTTTTCTATGTCTTAGATTAGATCTATGGATTATGTAGATAAATCATCACAAATAATGTCAGAAAAATTATATTTGTCGTAAAAAATAACACTTTGTTAAGTACATACTGCCATTATATTTTGGTTATTAGCGTATTTTTTGTTTAAGAATTACGGCGAAAAAGAAAGTACATTCCCGAAACAGAAATTGACACTCAATGCGAGGATGACGAAGTAATAGAACATAATTCACAAGATTGGGAACTATCACAAAACTGGGATCAGGAATTGATACCGACCAAAACCACAACCAGGGATACTTCAACAATCACAGATAAAATTATGGTAGACAATGCAACTACCACAGAAAATATAGTGATGGATACTCCAACTGTATTGGACATTCATGGCTGTAAATATTTTTTAAGGGAGTTAGTCGTTTAATCAAGTGACGTTATTTAAAATTTACTCTGTATGTAATAAATTTCTAATATATTATCATAATAATATTATATTATGATGATTTAATATCAAATAACGCAACTTTCAAAAAGGTTGGTGACCCCTATTTTAAAAAAAATCTTACTTAATCCAGAAACGGCGGCTACGAGCTTAATATACGTGAAAAATAAGAATAGTTTGGTTTTGGGTAAAAAATTCCCTAACTGATTTGAAGGAGTTACCACCGATTTCAAAATGACACACATTCGTGCCTAACGCCACACGCAAAAAAATTTGATGGCACTAAAACGTGCCATCCGCAATGAATCGGTTAATTACTGTTTTTTTTAATTGATTACTAATTTGTGATTGACACAGAAATAGATATGTTTAAAGCAAAATACTTCACTATATTAAAGAGAGCAAGAGATTTTTCATGTGTAAATTTTTTTTCAAGTTTAAAAAAAAATAATGACTTAGGATGAATTAAAAATACATTAAGGTAAGACTAGAATTTTGAACTCTTTTAAATATCTATCAGTTTCATCAGTCAAGTAAATAATATCATCAAAGAACGGTCACTCGTGATGCAACAACTAGGTATGCAAATTGTCTGCGCCGACGCCGGTTCATCGACCGCCATGTTTGAACAGCCACAGCCGCGGAACCAACCAGTAATGCTCATTGGATAAGATAAGTTCAATGTCGATACACCTTTGATCCGCTACCGATTGTGATCTATTTATTTTGTTTCGATTATCAATAGAACAGTGATCATCGGCGCGGTATCTATACGCTTGCGCATGATCGATTTTATCTCCTACTTTTGTGTGGTTGCATTGCTTTTTACTTTTATTGTTTGTTTGATGAGAATTGAAAAATACTTCTGCTTACTGTAAATTGTAGATTATCAAACAGAACTCGATCTGGATCGTGCCGGTCACTTCTGATGACTCGATCTGTAAACGGTGATCGGTCGTCACATTATGGCGTTATCTGCGATGGCATCAGACCGCGTGAACCGCCTACGACCTCGACATTTAAGGCGGAGGTGCTCATAATGTTCTCAAAATTTGTAACGCCATTTGCACTTTCAAATGTTATCATCGAATGTATCTGTGTTATTATTTGTTTATGATAGATGAGTTTAATTTTGTATTCGGTTCTTTTTTTAATTATAGCTTACAAAATAAACTCACGTATAGTTTGTCAAAGGTTAATTATATACATTAAAAACAACTAAAATTACTTTCAGTTGAACTACGGCCGTTTGTTAAAGAAAACTATTATTTACAAGATAAAGCAATCCTATGATTAAGTTCAGACAGACGTAACTACCCGCAAGTTTACTGTTGTGTCTACGCAGATCAAAGTGAAAAGTGGCCCAGCACGCCCCTACAATTGTCTAGGATAGGTTCGCCATCAACGCCCCTACTTGTTCAACCTATAGTTACAATTTTAAGTTCACACGACAACTTAGAGAGGATAAATTTGGTAAAACGTTTCTTAATGGGAAGTCATAAACAATGGTAAAAGGTCTGTATTATTACTATTACTTGTAACGATTCATCTATCTGCAATAATTTTTATTAAACATAAAACATTTTTAAATTTATAGCAACAATTGTTTCCTTTACAATTCAATCCTTAGAGGTCAATCGAATAAACGAACGTTGAATAGGTGGTACCCAACGTGGAACCGATGTTTACGGTCGGCGCAGGAGTAGCCGCGGGCGATCGACGCGGGCGCAGCATTCGCAGGGAACGCAGCCCGCAGGGTCTCCCAGACAGAGTTCCCACAAACAACGTAACTGTTGCGCAGGAGTGCCAGCAATTTCCATTTGTCTGATTTAGAACGGTCAGTAACTTGTGCTGTGACGGAATATTTCTAACCGTTAAACATGGCATAGTATTTTAAAATGAGTCGAGATTTTATTTACAAGCGCAGGAAGAATAACTGCAAAGTAGGCTTTGTGACGACAGAACGATGATTAACCCGTTTGATTATTTTAAATTTGAAATAAGTTTGAGCTAAAGATAGGTATGATGGGAGTTTTCCATTGAACTAGGAAAATAGATTGGAGAAAGCTCCAATAGTTATATTATTTGCATAATTGCCAATATAATTAAACGGAACGCACCTTCCTCCTACCGTTTATGCAGATACTAACGGCAGCTTTTATCGCTGTGAACCACTCTTATTAGTTCTTTCTAATTAGTAAATACGAGTAGTTCATAACAAATTTAATAGGACTGTAAGTATTATTATTGTTCTAAGTTTCACGATTAAAACAAAATACCTTTTCAACAGCACGATTGAATTTGCTTGTATTGATTCATATAATGTTCTCATATCGGTTCAAAAAATTAGAATGGTTTGTTACTATATCTTTTATAAGGATTATTTTGATATCATGAATTCATTGTAATCTCAGTCACAAGGCAGTTATTTGGAGAAGGGAATGAACATTTGCATATAATACTTGTGGTGCGCGACCACGATGCTAGATCTAGAGCAGAGATGGGAAAGCTTCGTGCCGCGAGACGTTTCATGTATCATACAGCCTCTAATTCAATTTAAGCTTAGCTATTTCACCTTCTATAGACCCTTGATTGAGCTTGTTAAAAGTGAATGGTTCACGTTGACAAGGAGTTTTAGAGTGTTGCAAGAGAATTTCCGTAGAGTAAGCGCAACTTTATCAAAATGACTACACGTTAAAGTTCGCTCAAAAACTAAACTGCAGTGCTAGCACGGATCTTTTGTCGATCGTAAGTTTACGAATGCTTGTATAGTATGGAGTCGGTTGCAAGTTTTTAGTAACAATGTAATTTTTTATTTTACAGTTATTTAAGAGTAGAACCTGTTAACAAACATTCAAAATTAACAAGGAACACATTTATTTAAGCTGACCGTGCGGCAATGGATAGATTTCAATTATTGCTTGCTAAACCGTCTCCATACTATACGAGCATTCGTAAACTTACGATCGACAAAAGATCCGTGCTAGCACTGCTGGGTAGCATATGGACATACAGCGGCATCACATCCGTTGTGTAACCTTCAGCACGAAGGAACTAATCGATTACAACAATGTTAACCATTTCGACCCGACCTCGGGCGTGCTTCTTGAACAATCTTATTGATTTCAAATAGGATTAATCCAAAATAGCAATCATAAATGTTTCCATTTAAGAACCGCTCGCCTGACCTCACACCCGGATGTCATGTTCGGTTTACATTTTGTTCTCTCGTTGGCGCTCTCAATCCCGACCGTGAAGTATTTATGGGCAGCTCAATGATTGATGTAGATGTAACCGTCCGACTATTGCTGTGTAAGTTTGTTGTGAAGTCTATATCGGTTCCTTCAAACAAAGCGACTCAGCGATTACGAATGTCGCGTATTTCCCCACGAATTTGTATTCAGAATTCGATTTTTTTACTCCCATGTTCGGTATTTCGCCGCGGTTTAACAAAATACCTACGTCGCTATTTATGGCTCATTGTCGTTACAAGAACACTAGCTGTATTTTCACGGCGAACTTGTCTGCCTTGATATGTAGCGTTGTGATTCTGAGTTGAGGTAGTTAATCATAGTAGTATTCGAAAAGCATAAAAAATGAAGTCTAAAGCGGAGTCGCAGAGATACAAGTCTCGTTGCTAAGCGTGCATTCGTTTTGTTTGGAGAGCGCCTGAGGCCAATCATGTCTTGGTATAATAAAGGGTTGTGTGCGCGCGTCCTTTCGGTCGGGCTTTTAGATTTATGGCTGGAGCAAGGCTGAGCCGCGCCGCCGACGACGCGCCCGCACTACGTTTGTCACACCATTATCACGATTGGCTCTGAATCGAAAGCTTACCTCTAGTCCGCACGTAATTGCCGACATATGTTCCATTCCTTATAAGCCCTTACAATCACTGTTTCAAGAAAGCCAATCAGTGTGCCCGTTTTGAAAATAAAAACAATTATTTTACGAGTGCCTTCTTTTGACTTCGACATGACATGCTCACGCCCATTTCAATATTTATGCTGATCAGAGGCCTGGGTTTATTCGGTTTAATCTCTACAAAATTGAGTATCTGATTTTGATTACAGGTGGGTTGATAAGGATCGAGAAAACAATAAAAAAGATATAAATTGCGTTATTGATTGATAAATAAATCTTTATTTCGTTAAAATATGTATTTGTGATCATTTTTACGTTCAATCTAAGATTGCGCTGGCCGGAGGGAAGTGAAGCTTGTCTGCGAGACTTGCAAGCCATTAAGTATCCCTTATTATCCTTATTTACTGCATCATTTATATGTAACAGGCCATTCAGTTTTTGTCCATTTGCCGCTCTATATTAATCGATAAATATAAGAGGTTTCAACTCCCGTTCCGTTTAAAATGCCAATTACAGTTTTTATTTTAATTGCAACTCAGGCTGGCTTTAAAAGCATCAATAATATTTATTTACCATATATATTTTTCAATTTCTGCTTAATATATCAGACGATACACATGACGAGGGTTGCCGAGTGGTATGCACGTGTGTTTGGTAACCCGATCTCTGTGTGTAGATAATACTTTTTATTCTTGGTTCTTAAAACTCGAATACAATGATGCTCGCAGGAGTTCCGCTGAACATTTGTAAACGCTGACGTCGTTGACTACGCAAAATTATGCTACGTCTTTATTTACTTCCAGGAATCCTAAACAAATGTATCTATTGATAATTTCCATGACAGTAACAATTTAATTCGCTATACATTAAATTCATTTATGCCCCGCGCGGTTACATATTCGCGATTCAATTCTAAAACGTGATGTTCTTTTGTATTATATTCGTGATCTCTAACCTCAGGAACCTGAATTACATTTTCTATTACTACTGTTCTAGCTTTGATATTCATTATTTATGTTATTCTGTTCTGTAATAAATAATGTATATCATCTTAATTTTTTTACAAGTGCATTATCGTTTTAAGTTATTCAAAAAATAAAACAATGTTGTAAACAATGTTTTTTTACATATGGTAATATTTCACCTTGGTGGTAGAATTTGGTTTGTGTCAAGTTCCGTAGACAGACATGCAATGTTCAATAGAGTTCGGCGGATGTTGAAGTATGGGCAACTGTAGATTAACCCAAAATAGAGAATTCACTTTATTTTTTTGATTCTGGGAAATAAAAAATGTATAAACCTTTATTTACTATGATATGTTTGGTAAAAATTAAAGAAGTGTTGAATTTATTTGTAATTCAATGTCTTTCTTTATTCAAGAAATTATAAAATTAACTATAAAAAGCCAGGCTGGGTTGCCTGGCATTAATCGCGCTTCGATAAGGCCGCCCTTTGTATGTTAATTGTAATTGTTGTTTTATTTAAATAAAGAGTTTTATTATTATTATTATAAAATACACTTATTCTCAAACATCTCAAATAATTCCATTAAATTCATCTCAACATAAATTCCAAAACAATAGATTAAATAATAAAAACCTAAATGGTGATACTCATAATTTTCTCTACTCTACGTAACTGGTGCGCAAGCTGCGCGCGCGCCGACGCACACAGCCGCAGGCGCGCGTGCGCATGTGTGCGTGCGCAAGTGTGTGTGCGTGCGCGTGGGAACGGGCGCGCCGAACGCGTGCTCGCCTGTGACAGCGCTCTCCGCAGAAGTGTTTTTATATGATAATTTTATAAAACTCTTCAAAGCTACCTGCTTTGATTTACAATACTCGATTAAGCAATATCAGCTAAAATAACTTACTTTCTGTTCAGGATTAAACTGCTTTGGAATCTAATTTCACTTTATTGAGTGATATTAAAGATGCAACATTGAAAGTAACAGTAGATTTACATTTTACGAAACCAGAAACATTAAAAATTTGTTCTGTCCCGTTAAAAAGAAAATCTTTTATTAAATGTATTGCATGCAGCTAAAAATTTGGAGGCTATATCTATATTTGACAAGTATTGTTCATACTATCGCGACTTTACAATACCTACAAAGACGAATCAGGCTTTGTTCGCTATCTTGAATCTGTTCTTCAAACTGGAGATCATGAGCTTCGATCGGTAGATAAGTGACTTGCGCGATCACACCAAACCGCTAATACTTTTATTATCGAGTGTCGATTGAAAATTTGTTACCTGTCAGTTTGCTTTAAATGACCTCAGAGAGATGGGCGTACCGAATTTATGATGTTCTAAGAAGTCATTCTGGTGGTCATTTTCATTTAAGAGGCTCTTTCGTTTAAGTTTACGTATAGAAATGCGCAGCATAAATTAAGCTAACATAGTTTGTGATTTTATTATAAAAGGTCAATATTCTTATACATTTCGGTTCCTTTAACTTCTGACGTGTCTGTACAATAAAGTATGACGCATTATACACGCAGTTTTGCTTTGAGCAAGAACATATTGTTTGTCTCGAGGCGAGCTGCGCCCGCGAAACCCTCCATGGATCTAAGATTGCCAGTTTTATTTGGATATTTTATTACAGCTTTGCGTTGTTTATTACTAATAGCCTTTTGTGGTTAGTCTTCAAAAATAATATTCTTATTTTATGGTCTCTCTGCTAATTCCGTTTTGAGCTACGTTTCACAATTAGTTTTAGAAAATTGTCTTTTTGGAGAATTCAGACGTGAATTTCTATACGGTCTGAATTTTGATCTTAATGTTTTAGTTAGATTATAAAATAATTAAAAAGTAAATAAAAATGTTTATTCATTTAAGAAAAGCATAAACAAATAATTGGCTTAAATATACAAGGAAGGATATAACATTAGTGCTTGAATTAGGATAATCCCATTAAGTAGTTGTCAAAGTGAGTGTGTCCGTTTCTTACATTGCATCCGCTGTAGTGCAATATCTGAGGTCAGAGTTGGTGGTAAGTGATCGAAGTGGTCCCCTCCCGAGCTACCGGTAAGCCACGCCCCTCGCAAATTGCGTTGAAGCGCCCGCGCAGCCGCCGCGCCGTTCTCTCGCCCAATCAACTTAGATCACTAAACTAAGCGATCTAGATACATATCTAGACTTAAAATATTTGGCGAATTACATGGCGGCGGCGCGGCGTTTTCAATTACTTTTGGGTTTATGTCTTATTAGACGCGTAAGGAGTTAAGGGTTTATAGTAAGATTACTGTCATATGATGTAAATTTATAATCCTCAAAATCTGCGTATTTATTAAACTTACAAATTAATTAATCAACTTTTTCAGTGATACTTTGTGTTTAATATTTTTTCTTTATTAAATCATAATCGTTGTTCTATATGAGAGTTCAGAAAGAATTAAAGTAAATATCATAGATTAAACGACCAGCTTTTGATACTAAAAGCTATTATTTTATAGCTTTGAAACGGGTCTTTATCAGATTTACTATCTATTTTATGTCGTCAGACTTCCACTTAAATTTGAAGTATAAAAGCTAAAAATCTCCGTTTCGTATAACGTCAATTATTTCGCTCGTGGTCGTCGTTATCGCCTTGTCTAAAGGATGCTATCGGAAGATTTAGTGGTGAAGAAAAGTCCGGCTCGAAGAACTAAGAGAGTATCCCTTTGTCACGTTAAATATTAATAGTTAAAAAAGAATGATTCGGTTAATTATTCAGTTGATTTGAAGAAGTCTTAATTGTTTATTGAGAAGATTTCTTACAATATTAGTGTTTGCTTTTAATACGAATAAAAAAGAATGTCCACAAAGTTTGTAATATTTTGATTCTTAGACCATTGGATTCAAAATACCAGTATTTGCATACAAAGTCTAAAAACAAATAAGAGACAAAACAAAAGAGTATTTACTGTGCAAGTTGAAAGTGCAGCGCTCGCCGGCGCATGAGCTACGGCTGACAGGCAGCTACTGAACTGTATACAGCAATTTTATGAGCCTTCAAAACAAAATATTATAAGCTTCTTATAACGAAGCAGTGTTGCTTTGTCGCTTTCTTGTTGTAATTAAGTAATCTTAGTGTGCGTTGCAAATTGCATGGGCTATTGGCGTTGAGAATTATATGCAGGCGGGGTGAATATAAAAAATGATTATCAAACCGGTTGTGAATTTAAATGCTTCTGTAAACTGTTGTTAGTTTTTATTTCGAGTTAAACTCTCCAATCATTCGAAATCATAAGAAAATAAATCTTAAATTGTATATTTTGAAACTACAAAGTTAGTTAATTTAAAGTAAAGAATCTACTTTGACTTTAATTCACTTTCCTAATTATAAATAAACTCGATTCATTAAATCCTTCTGGCTTCCGAAGCTACCTATTCTTTATACAATGCGTAGTGGAACACAGCGCATGCGCGTAGCCAGCGCACGCAACCGCTGTCACTGCGCATCAGATAACCAGCGAACAAGAAGCGCGCGCAATTTCTACGAAACCTCAACGGTTGAAATATTTGTCACATTACTCGGTACTTAGCTCATTTTATCGTGTGTTTACACCTCTATACAACAGGATTTATTACTTGTGTGCGAAATGATTTGAATTTGACACTCCTATTTGACGTTTGAATGCGTTTTATGATGCTGATTTATAGAACTGCCATAAAGCCTTAACGTGATTATATTATAATAGGAATTTATTTGTTAAACAAAAAAAAAACAACAACTCTTATACATTATTATGTAGGAATAAAATAAGGTACCTAATCGATTTATTTAAAAGCCCAAATAAGGATTTGAGCATCAAATTTTCCGTGCTCCAAGTACTGACCTGATTGCTTAAGCGTCGTCTGTTTAAAAGTTCAATCGCGTTCCGGAGTATCAAATAGCTACAGGTCGTACAAGATTCATGCAACACCATTATATTTATTACGGGCACTTGCGCTTGCAGCCGCTGCGACATGGGATCTCCACGGCATGTATAAAATATTGCTACAGAGCAACCTGGCCTGAGCCTGTTCTCTACAAAGTTTAGGCCTATTAAAAGCTTCTTTCTAGCGCGTAAACTAAACACTACTGTATTTTTAAAGTATCACAATTAGATTTCAGATACCTTCGTAGAAAATTTATAGTGCTCTCCGTAATGAAGATTTAGCATGTGAGGCGTACCGTAAATTATCTAAGAACAAAGGGTCCACTTTGTGACCGTGGTGGCTTATTATTTCGAAAGATAATCTGCGCACGGTAAAGTGTGAGCCATGACGTTCTTCTGCAACATTTTATCGTTAATAAACAGCCTTTTATCCGCTTTAAAACCCCTATAACATCAGAAAGTATCTTGGCAAATAAACGAGTGACACAGGCACTTGGATGTCACCAGGTATCACAATCGTAAATAAACATTCGAATGTTATAATATCGTCAACGTATGTAAGGAACTTGGGACAAGTACAAGCACCCTTATCGGAGAGGTCACTGCGTGGGTGTGAACAGAGAACCAGCTTTGAGAAGCCACCCACTCGTTCCCAGAACACAGGTTAGCCTAAGTTCAGTACTTGCAACATTCCTTTTGGATGGAAAATATGTATTACAATTTGTCGAAATGTTTTTGTTAGACCTGATTTTTAAGAAAAATCTAAATATTGAGACAGATTTTTGAAAGTCGGTTTAATAACAAAACTTGACTCTTATCTTTTTAGTATATGGAACTTCTTAACTACAAATATTCTTATAGAGTTTGTCTTTTATCAAGAAAAATAGTTCCAAAACACAATGTAACTAGATAGTTATAAATTAATAAGAAAAACACATTTTATATTCCTAAAGATATGCAACCAGTTCCGTGGGTGGGTTTTGGTTTCAGTAAGAAATATAGTCGAGGTATAATGATTAGTTGAATTTGATTATAAAAGCCTACGTGTAGTATTTATCACTGTATTGACAGGTCTTCCTGTTGGAGATTTATTTATCGTCCGTTTAGAGTTTCTGCTATGCGAGATGCCGATAGAAACCTATTTGCATGTAATTTTAGTGACTTCAATAAAACTGGATAGGCTTTTGATGAAACATTTTGAGATATAAAGTTAATTATGTTTGCACTAAAGTCGGTACTTAAAATGACAGGTCTACTTATAGCTAAAATGACATCTACCTTATTTATGGATGTTGTTTTATTTGACAGTTTGGATTAATTTTAGAAACGGGATATGTATACTTGCAATAAACCCGAAATCAAGAACTTGAATTAATAGATATGATGAATATTTCGTTTAAAAACTTAATTTTAACTTGACAGATCATGATAATTTGACAGCACTTAAAGATATAGTTATCTTTCTTAGTAGAGGTTTATTCTCCGAAATGAAGAATTTATATAAAAGCGAGCACAACAAAAGCGTAGGTTTGGGATGCGCGGGCGCTTGACACGTGGTCGTGTCCCCGACGTATCTGCGTTATTTATTGGCGAAGGAAACGCTGCACGATTGTGCGCATGCACATAAGACTGGACTCTTGTTGCAGTTATATTTTGTGTGGTAGCTGATATTTTTTTGCTTGCAACTTTATGCATTGCAAATTTTAATTATAAATGATTAATGTGAAACGCTCATGCAAAAATTCTGGTCTCTGTTAAAGTTTTATGTAGCTTTACGATGACGACTAATTAGATGTGCATTACATTTAATTTTTCTAATATGTTTGACTAGATATATCTCCTTTTATGAGGTCTTTCTCATTTCTTTATTTCTTTCCAGTTGCACATCTCGGTATGCCGGCGAGTTCTGCCAGCACCTGAACCCTTGCCACAGCGAGTCAAGCCCACGATGTCAGAACGGAGGCAGCTGTCGAGTGAAGCCAGGAGCTGGTGGCGGTCCACCATCTTTTGTCTGCGACTGTCCACTCGGCTTCAGTGCCTCGTTGTGTGAGATCAGAGTACCGGCAGCTTGTGATTCGTCGCCTTGTCTGAATGGTGCTACTTGCAGGCTGACGTCATTGGATACTTATGAGTGCGATTGTCCTCCTGGTTACACGGGTAAGTGAATTTTCTTTATTGTGTTTCGATTTTTTTGGTTTTTACATATGTCTCTATTTACTTCCTATATTAAGGGGTAATAATCATGTATTACCAAGCCACTCTTAATAAATCAACTGTATGACATAGTTTACAGAAAGGTTCGTTTCTTGAAATGTCCTGGAGTTAAATTGAATCGTGGACTTTTCTTGTATTGTACGGAAACACGTACACCATAACTTATTTTTATTGTCTACGTCAAAGAAAGTATATCTATTCGATCAATCAAATATACATTACAAGTAGAACAAAAGCTTTTCAAGTTCGCATGGTTATTAACTTTATATTTTATTATATCATAAAACATAGCTATTAGCATCGAGGTCAATCGTGTAAAACTAATAATGTTGGAAACAACATGAATGAAGTTAATCAAGTACCTGCGCATACACACCCAGCGATCTGTCGGCTTGTCAGAGAATAAATTGCTATAAATCCATTTATAGCAAATAAGATCCTGATGAGTAATCACTACAGGTGTTTTCTTACATATCTCTGCAATGTGACATTAATACGTTAATATTAAAATGAACTAGACTTAGATATGATTTAATTATACTTTGGTGTTTTACAAGCATAGGACTTCTATGAGAAATTTAATGTAGAAAATGTCGTTTTTACTGTAAATAAATAAAAATAATGTTATACGGAAATGAGATACGCAAAACAGGTAGCATAGCGAGAAAGTACTGTTTTAATATTGCTGTTTCCGGAAGCAATTACCGCGTTGGCGCCGAAAAAAGAAGATTAAATTTTTAGATCAAACTATCTTCGTACATAGTATGGTTACTTTTACTGGTTTTTCGTAATCTATTTATAATCCAATTGTATTTAGGCTAACTTAAAGACGTTATCCCCAGCGTTCAACCTTTGCTCTCTCATTGACAATATTTAATTTCTGAGGTTCCTTAAGTGAAATTCTTAAGTAAACATCGACACTTATCAAACTGATTTTCCACTTTGGGTAATAAATATTTAACATAAACCTCAATATGGAGTTACACGTCTAACAAGGCGTTTCTAGAGATTTGAAATCTAATAGACACCATAAACAGTCAGCGAGACATCAATGCGATTGCCCTAACTAGAAGCAATCTGCCGGGCCTGCAGCAATGGCCGCATAGATATAAATCTGGAGAAATAATTGGCATTGCTTCATACACTAAAAGGGCAGGTGTTAACAATATAAATCACACCGGATCAACGCATGTCAGGGAATTTGAATTTAGAATATTGACAAGGAAAGGTTGAAACTGTTTGTGTAAATATTAAGAGGACAGCTGTTTGAAAAGTCGTTTTGATATGTATAATTGTCACTATTGTCAAATTTATTGACACTTAAAGGTCATTGGCGTTAAATATTTAGGAAAAGTGGTTTTGATAAAACAAAGTAGAATTGTCAATTAAAAACAAACACCCAAACTTGATATGCTCGTTTCAACGCTGTGAATTCCAGATTCATCTCTTTTAGACATGTTATCAAAATTGATGACTACATTAACCTCAGCGACTCATTATTTCTGCGACCGTGGATAGAATGTTCACTTTGCCAAGAGCCTTCTCTGATATTTGCCAATTTCTCGACCTGGTCCTCAAACAGGTTATTTTTTCCGACCATTCATGCAAATTTATTCTATTCACGACTTAATTTTAGAAGATGAGCTATCAAAACCTAAGAATTAAATCTGAATCGCTAAAATTTGGAAATGCTTTCGTTAATTTCTCACTGTAAAATTGATTTTATTTTTTAAATTGTGTTAAACTTGAAACGCCCACTGCTACATATCTTTTATGCCCAAGGTCTGTGACCTCATTGGCGCTTAACGGTTCGGCATTCAAAGTCCATTCTCATACTAAAAACATTTTAAAATGCAATATTTTTTTTAACAGGTGACGAATGCTCCCATGAAGATCATTGCGCGTCGCAACCGTGTCGCAATGGCGGGCGCTGCGTGCCTGACAACTCAACCGCCGCCGGCTACTCCTGCGCATGTCCTGCTGGTTTCACTGGTCCTCGGTGCACGGAAGATGTCATCGAATGTTCTAGTGGGTCCGGCCCATGTCACAACGGACGATGCTTCAATACACACGGGTCGTATACCTGTGTGTGCGAGCCAGGGTACACCGGCAGAGATTGTGATGCGGAGTACGTGCCGTGCGAGCCCTCACCGTGTCTACATGGCGGGGCTTGCACGCCTCTAGACTCCTTGAGATATGAATGCGACTGTCCAACTGGTAAGTTTCAATTCAAGTAAATAAGGATTTAAAATTCGAATAGTCAGTCAATTCATGTTAATTAGCGTAGAATTTGATTAAATCAGGTCAGATTTCCCAGAGGCCAGGTTTCCATTTAGAAAAACGTTTTAACTTTTGGTCATTCATCTCTATACGGTCATGTCAACCTTATATAATAAATTAACTGATGAATTTAGACTAATGAATTCTCATGTTTGGTTATTAATGAGTATCTTTTGAAACTCTTGGAGAACAATATTGTGTGGAGTGTTTGCTAAATATTCTATAATGAATCATGTAGCCTCATTGTTTTGAAAAATCAGGTTATTGCTGTGATGTGTTTTGTAATTTTTGCCTTTTAATTAACTGTTTTAAAACAAGCCTTTGTCTAAATAGAACATGAAACTATGTTATTCATTGAAAAACGTTGAACTGCATTTGTGTTCAACAGTAAATAAGAGTGGTTGTTGGTAATATTATGAAACATATGCTTGTCATGTAGTAATTTAGTGCCAGTTTATTTAAAAACTGCACAACGAAAAGTAAAATAAAAGAAATCATTACGTATTATAGACAAGAACGTAAATATCTAGTCTGTTCTCTGAAAGTCGAATCTCGCTCGAGGCGACCACGACCCGGCCGGTTCGAAAGCTAGCCTGCACTTAAACTAACTATGGTAGAAGTATAAATAACGATAGCTTTATTGATAATAACAGATAAATACTCTAACTGCGCACTAGTTGGAACTGTTTGGCAATTTAACGACTTAGTTTTGGAGATAAAACTAACCATTAGATTTTTTAATTGCTACCTTCATGTCGCCCAAGAAATCTACATATTAGTTGGCACAGTTTCTTCATAACAATTATCGAATAAATCGAATTAAAACCTGTGATCTCTTGTTTTGATCTATTCAAGCCGAGCAGCATTATAAACAATACTTTGTTTACAGTTCTCATGATCGTATAACACACTTTTTTCCACATTCTCACAGATATAAAAATGGTTACCGTGTAATTCACAGAGTCGGTATAATGACTGTGACGCAATGGCTGTTGTTACGTCACAATTTTATATAGTTCAGAGGTGCGCTGGCGCATCGCGGTTCATTAGATTCATTATGTGGTTGCAAAATGGAGTTGTAGCCGTTACACAAAACACAGACAACGCAGAAATCATGATAATTGAATATTATGTTTTCATCATTTGTGTTTCCATAAAAAAACTTGAAGGAATTCAAATTTAATTCTTCACAGCTCTTGTTTTAGCTCGGCATGTTAATTAAATCCATTCGAGTACTTAATGAAAGTGATATTCATTTAAAGTTTTTGTCAAGTGACTGTATGACATATGACTACTCTTGAAGTTAATTAATTTAAGTGTGGGAACGTTGTTGCTGCAAAGCATTTAAATGAAATCTCAATTTGATTTCTTTTTTTCGGTTCTGACGAGTGAGTCTAGGCAATAGGTTGTTTTCAATCAAGTGTTTTCAATCAAGTTCTCTGAATAAATTCATCGATTGATATACATAATCCAGCACTTTCAATCTTTTGTTTTTCTAATTAATGAATTCCAAGTCAGACCTTTGTTTTAAGATGTTTTGTTCCACGCCATTTCGTGTCAATCTTCTTCGGTCATCTAGTTTTCAAATTGCAAATATTAGCGTTAAACGTTGTGAATAAATAAGTTTGCAAATTCAGGTTAATTGAGGTAAACAATGAAACTTCGGATTTTTAATCGTAATCGTGTTACAAACTGTGCGGCATAAAAACGCATTTATAAATATTTCTATAAATAATCAAACTCATTAATGACTTAATCCACGCAATTTAGAACCAAACATATTTATTGTAGCACCACATGGCACCAAAAACCGTCGAAAGATTTGAGACGCCGTAGTATTTTTACCATACATAAACACACATGTGGCGATCCGTGGGAAGCGTTTTCGTTGAGCTAAGGATCTGTGTTCCGTTGTTTTTCACAGTTGGTGCGAAATCGTTTCTGACACCTAATTAGAACCGTTTGATTACCCGGTCTGATGCTCTCAATGAGATGGACTTGGATCTGGGGATGCTGTTAATTGATTGCGAATGTGGGGAGTGATTTGGGAATCTGGAGATGTTAATTTTGCTTCTCATGAATGAATGTAGCTGTTGAATGAAGATAGGTCTTGATTGCTTGTTTTTTTATGAATTACGTTTTATTATTGTGGGAATGTGTAATAAACGTTACGTTACTGTTGACTGACAAAATAGTATGTTGTTAATTTAAGGTAGAATGATTCAAATAGGCTTAACAATAAGAGTTTTAGATGAGAGCTTTTAGTTTCCATTTTTATACATAGTAAGTACCGCAAACAAACCAGATTAAAATCTATTTATTACCCCGAAAATACCGACCGAGCGACGTACTCTTTATAGGATGTACTTAGTGACTATCTTAAGGCCTTTTGAATTTCACTTCCCTTGAGGATCCCACCAAAATCCCCTTTTATACAGTGTCTCAACCATCATATATTCCTCAGGGTACCGCGGCCAGAACTGCGAGATTGACATCGACGACTGCCCCGGGCACCTCTGCCGCAACGGAGGCACCTGCGTGGACGGAGTCAACAGCTACACCTGTGAATGTCCACCTACTTTTACAGGAACCCTTTGCGAGAGTGATGTGGATGAATGCGCTTTGAGGTAAGCTAAGTTTTTTTTTATAATAGTGTTGTTTTTTGTCACCATCCAGCACTGGGCCTGTTTGATAGTTTATGGTCAGAACCTCTTTGTTATTCAGAGGTGGGCTCATTGTCAAGAGTTGTAATGATGCATTTCATGTCAAAAACAAATATATAAGTCCCTATAATATGTATAAATAAACATTTAATTAGATACGTGTTGCATTTTTCCTGTTCAAGATATATTTTCGATTGCGTCGAGAAAATGCAAAAAATGTAGGTAAATTTTAGAAAAAATAGCTTTATTTTGCGGCAGACTTTATTAAAAGTCTACCCAGGCTAAAACGCTATGTCAATCATTTATTTATGGCACGCTTATTAATTGTACTGAAAGTGTGCATAATAAATAAAGCAACTTTTCCGCCAAGTAAAACTAGGTTTAAGTGTAACTTACCCCTCGCCTAATGTAATAGCTGTCCTTTAGTCCTTACAGTTCAGTTTCTCCCAGTTGCCTGTAGCTTGTCATTTAACTGACACTTTGTGAAAGTAATTTTATGGTATCGGTCATTTATCTTAAACTAAGCCTAGTTTCCATTTAGTTACAATTTTAACAAATGATAACGCCCACTGAAAGGCTTACCGTGTTCGAGTAAAATTAATGAATTTTAGACATTTTTGCCTCCGAATTATATGTCAGTATATCACTGACATATTTAATTTATAAATAACCTTTTTAAGTCTACATTTGAAAACCTTTTAGCGATTATTTAATGGCATTTTGATGTGTAAGGAAATTAGCATAAAAAAGATAACTCGACAAATTTTATTGTTTTGATCTTCAAATATATCGATTTTCGACATTTAGATCTTTTAAACGCATAACTTAAAAGTAATGAAAGACACGTTGAAATTTACAATTAGAGTTCGTTTAGAGATGTTATAAATCGTTAAAACAATAACTCAAAATCTTCCACTCAAGAAAACGAGGACACTATTAAAATCAATTGAACGAGTCTAGCACAAAAGCAAATTTATTACAACACGTAAGCACAGTTATATCTGACCAATTTCTTGTATCGCGTATCCTCGTAGGACCAAGAGTTAATTGACCATCGCAATTTTATCGATCAGTAGCGTTTTGTTGCGGAATTTTGATCCTTATTTGCATGTGTTACGAGCTATAATATTTTTGAGATGCTGCAACAAGGTTGCGTCAGATTATTCGGTTGTCAAGGCACGCGGCGCAGGCGCAGGCTAATTAAGGCGGCATCCTTGGAATAAAAGCTGTTGTTATAACGTAGCAGATTTTAAATTTATGCCGATTAGTCTATTGGTTTTATGTTTATAATATATTGGTTTTCTTAATGCGATCCTACTGAATTTGGTTGTTTGCATTCGAAATAATTTGCTGAAATTATTGATTGGATTTATCTTAAATTTTGTACAAAGATAAAGTCGTATTTGTAAAGATCATATAAGTTTCAATTGTGTTATGGAAACAAGGTAACGGGTATATGAACTTAAATATAGAAACTTATACATTTCTAATAGAAATAACCTTCAATAATCATTTAATGTTCGAATTAGTCCTACCAAGATTCTAGATATCTAGAACTCTAGACGTCTAATATACTTAGGCAGCATTACTTACCTTTACTTACTCTATACTCATACAAGTAATAAACCCACAAGGTTATAGGTTAATTAAAGTGAAGAAAGAGATTAAACACTAAATTCAAACTTAAACCGACAACCAAGAGAAATGAAAGATAATATCTTTTTATTCACACACGTTTTTATTCCCGCTAATGAAAACAAATAGTCCAATCAAATAATTACTGATCAATCAAATTCCTAAATCGGTATTCATCCATATATTGCTGTACGATGATGTATAAATTACATTTTTTTAATACAATACAAGTATCGGTATCTTCTCAGATATGTGGTACGTTGCCTGTGTTAATTATAAAATGACTCGTCAAGGAGTCATTGGCCTGGATGGTCTAAGTTGTAAGACTTTGAGTCTCTTATCTAGCATGGCTTTGTTGCTAACTTCACTTAGTTTTATCTAGGCCATACTTTTAATGACAAAAATCTGACAAAGACATGAATAAAATAATTGAATAACTATTAGAACGAAGCCACTTACAAGCTGTGCGTATGTCCTATTGTACCTATAGTAATTTTATCTTCATTATTGCCAATTTCTATCCAAAATGGTTGTTTTTGCGTAATTAAGTTGCAGACATCTGTGGGTATATTTGAACAAACTCTACATTGTTGATATTGATAATTTAAGTAGCTATTTGATCGCATTAAAAAGATAGTTTTCTTATTATACACTTAACTCTAATGCTTAAGTACCTAGTCTAATAATACGGTGGTTGCCTATAGGTAGATTAGTACACTGTGACTTTTTTATCTGTGTAATGAAATGCGAGAGTTGCACTTTTACGCTGAAACAGCTTAAATTTTGAACACATTGCACCGAATAATTTTCTCCCGATATTCTCACGGAATATTAATAAAGGCAGGTAGATCTATAAGAACATCTAGTATAATATAAAACGCTTTAACTTAAAACTTAAACTACAGGTACCAGTCGAGATGCGCGTCTCTATTAATTGTTGGTAATGATCGATCAAAAAAACCTATGTATGTTCGAATGTTCGCACGGTTATACTAAAGGGATGTATTTAGCATGTGAGGCCGTTATAGTTCTGATTTGATCAGGGAAGTAAAGCAATTATAATAAACAATACGTGCTGCCAATAGTTCTGTCAAAAATTGTAATTGAATCTGAACTTTGTTCCCTCGATATTTAAGTTAAAACTTGGTTGGGGAAATTTGACAGATTTGTAAGGCTTGATCTGCTGCCTTCTGTGCCAACTTATAGGGAACAAAGTTCTGTTTTTAAATTCCCCTGACTGCGGAGTAGGGTAGTTTTAGTTAGCCTGCATAATCGCTGGTATATTCATAGCTCTCATTTGTGCTTTTAAAGCCAAAACTTAACGAAACCAAGCAACAAAATTAACTCAAGGGTGGCCTGAAGTTCTTATTGCCAAGCGTGGATTTTTGGAAGCTTAAACAGGATATACGCGGCCACCTTAAAAATGCAGACAAAAGGATGAGACAAAAGGATTAATAACAGATTCTACAAAAAATGACGCAGTTTGAAATCCCTCGTCGATAGGACAACACTTCAACTCAAATAATACCATAAAAATATTTGTAAAGATATAGAATTCCAAAAATGACACAAAATTAATACCTTACTAAACAAAACGTGAATTTTATTTCATATTTGAAGTCTCATGGGGTCAAATTCATTACGTTTATTATTATTTATAGTCATCAAATTTTGGTTTTTAAAATAAGAATTAATATTTTATTAGGCTCCCTGTATCCAAAATTAATAGTCATTCGATGCGCCGGCGCAGACCGCCTGCTGGAGCTTTCGAAACAAGCAAATTACAAATTCCAAATTACTTGTAATTCCCTGTGTAATAGCTTTTATTACTTGCGTCATAAGCTTCAAATTCCGTGATAATTGTGTTCCGGGAACGTTTATGTTAAATTGGCGTTCCTTGTGTTTCTTACCTGTGGTTTTGATCGTAGCAAATTGGAGCATAGGGATATAGGGCTAGAGTTGATTTTTGTTTATTTTCTAGATGATGGGATAGTGTCATCCTATATGAGTCGTTGGCACGAAACGCAACAGATAAAGCGTGGTTTCGTATCAGGTTACTTTCCTTGCCTTGTTTTTTGTTCGTGTAAGCTGTCTTAAGATACGAAAGCTATGCTCAGTCTGGTGTTCTCTAATAGCAGTTTTTTTATTATAGTAACTGGAAAATATTAAAACTCAAATTCATTCCTCAAACTTATATGTAACTTCTTACGCCTTAAATTGTGTCTAAGCACATTACAACACTAACATATTATTAGTATGGATTATAAAATTCATTTAGGTTTCATTAACGTTTTGTTATTTTGTACTGTAGGTTTACAATACTTAGTTTTTCAGAACCAGTAATAGCTTGTCACCCGTTTTTATCATTTAATCCTTATTTTACGTGTATGTAGCTTCTATGCTGGACTGGGAGCGAAAGAAAAACATAGAATGTGCCAGCTGCTTCTCTTCCCGGGCATACTGTAAAAGTCAGTTAAGGGACCGAGGTGTTATGGGAGGCTTTTTTTGTGGGCGATAGGCTGACCCCCTATCACTGCAATAGTCTCTCTCCACTAATGCCTCCAAATGTGTCAAACGTGACATCAGATGGTTTTATTACCTCTGGTGTTCTGCCTACCCCATACGGGATACAGGCGTGAAGTTATGTATGTATGTATGTATTTACCTGTATCTCACCTGATTGAGACGATGAGGTTAAAGTTAAATAACAAAACAAGGAAAGAGAAGGACTCGTTTTGCAATATTGCCGACACATATAATTTTACTGCAGACTATGCGATACTACCCAGCCAAGCGGAATCTAAGAAATTTTCTAAACCAAACCTTTACGGGCTAAAAGCTCAACTTTACTCTACCATATAGAAATCTTTAAACACATTCCTCACATAAGCTACAAATGAAAATGCAAAACAAGTCAATTACGAAATATCGTACATACTAAGCTGTTTGCTTGTCCTTTAGTGCAGCAAATTCTGGACATTTTTCTTAGTTAATCTAAATTACTTTGGAGGCGTCGGCGTTCCACTAAGTGCAGGCGTGGCTACATAATTACATCTTAGATAGAAAGTTCTAGTAGAAGTGTTAAGATAAAAATCGTCTCAAATATATATTTCATAATTGTGATTAACCTACTTTTAGACGGCGAAAATACTGTTTTTTTTTTGGTATTTAAATATTGATCATAAACAATCTATATGACCGTAGATAGGGCCAATTATAAATATACTTAATGGAAAGACGAAGATAATATAATATTTAATATGCGTGGCCGGTAGCTTGTTTTAATGAAACTAATATGACATTATGTATGCATGAATGCGGCGCGTCGTGTGGTTAAGAAAGGCTTTTATCTAACGAGTGTCACCTTTCTTGATGTATGGCATTTCTAAACAGCATCTGAGAAGGCGTTGAGAATAATGGCTTCGTAATTAGGAATGCTTAATAACTCCTACATTTGTGTCTGAAAACGCTGACCTAGCAATGAGATCGATAACAGTTCTCGTTAAGGCAAAATATGAGCATGTGATGTTCTTTTATCTGTTGCTTATTTATTAACTAAAGTCCAATTCTTTCTTAAGTACCTACACTTGATTCAAAATTATATTGAAACTAGGTACATATACGCCTTTATTTTATTTAATTTGTGTTTTAAATGGAGAAATCTAGAATGGTTGTTCAATGCCAAAGTTTAATCTATCTGTAATAAGAAAAGGTTTACGAGGCACCTTAATAAGGGCTTTACTTGATAACAGCATGTAATGGTAATGAGGTAGAACCTTCAGCCGTAATGACATAAAAGTCCCCTACAGAACGACACTCTTTTCGTCAAAACGTAAGAAATTCAAAATAATCACCATTCTCAAGTATTCCACGAAGTTTATCGCCTATACAGAATTTTTAAGTGCAATTCAACTCACTTGACCATACTTGCGAGCACTTTCAAAACGGAATCTTGACAGAAAGCTCAAACAAGACCAATTTGGTCGTAAGATTTATAACTTGTCACCCTAAGCCGCTAGTTTTTGCTTTTACCTTATAAGTTGTTATTTTTATTACGAAATGCCTCCGTAAATGCAACAGCCAGCTAGGTAATTCCAAGGAGTTTGAGTGGTACGCTGAACTTTTTTTTGTAATTAGATTGCGTCTTAGTAATTGAGGGAAGAGTACGGATTTCCTGGACGGTAACTTTGTGCTGCGGTGTTAGAAACAAGACTCATTCTGAGTTTTAAGATATTTTAAACTCAATAATGTGTAAGAGTAGTTATGTTCTGGAAGACAAGATTCCGGCAGTGAATTTACTGAAACTATAGAGAACTTTTCGGCTAAAGCCTTGATAATGCCTACCTTATATATTTGTTTTATCATGACTATGAGCCTAGATATTACTACTCGTAGGGAGAAACCGGTGTCAGTTCAACATCTTTCTAGTTATAAAAAAACACTGCCAAAGGCTTAACTCTTAACAGCACAAGCAATCACCAATTTTGTAACATTAATAATGTCATGTAACAATGTATCGATGCGATTAAATCTCGTTCAAATCCATCGTTTTATGATCTTCGTGATTATTGAATAAATGATAAATGATTAGTACCAAATACTATTAGATGAAGCCTTAATGATCGGAGTAGCTACCAGTTACACATTGCTTTTGGCAGATACAAATGATAGACTTCTATCGAAGAACATGGCTAAGTGCCTTCTTGTTATTTTGGCTATGCTATCGTAATCAACCTTTTCTTTTGAAACCTCTTTAATGTGTGTGAAAGAACATAATTTCGAAATTCATGAATTTATTGGTCAACTGTATTTTATGTATCATGTTCTGTATTTATATGAATATCAATATTGATTTAACATATCAAGAGTATGTTTTATGTCGGATGGAAACCATAAATTATGTTATAATTAGCTGATGAATATATAAATGTTTAAATTTATTATTGTTTTGACACTTTAACAGTGGCAAGGAGGTCACATTTATGATCAGGAAAAAATCCTGATTTCTATTATTCTTTCTATCTTTAAGCACAAGGCATTTTCATAGCTGTTGATTTATTACTTCACCAAATGGTTCCTTCTGCCGCCTAAATACGCAAAATGTAATAAGCAAAATAAAAGAGTAATAAACCTACTTTTATACATCCTCACAAAACCTTAATGCTGGCAACATTGAATCCAAATAAAAAAAACATCGATAATCTTACCTATTTGTCAATGTAGAAACTCTTGACAAAAAAAAAATATTTAAAAAAAGAATTGGTCTGAAATGAGCCTTACAATACAGGGCGCTGTTCCATCATTACTCTGTTATTAATAGTGGTCCGCATTAACTCAAAATACACGTTCTTAATACAATTGACATAAAGTGCAAATTGATTGTAAAACCAGCAAGTAGCAAAGTAATCGTGGAAATGATTGGTCTTCGGTGTGCATTGGGCACAGCCACTGTTAGTCTCGTTGATAAATGACTGGCCACTCGGACTTTGAGGTTATTGTATAAATTTGCGGTTTATGATCTGTCTTTATACAGCATAAATTAGATGTTGATATTTAAAAAAGAACGCGATTCGATTCGACTTATTAGTGAAATGAGATTTTTTTACTGTTGTTCTGCAAATCTATACTGATACGTTTAATAATGCTGAAGAGTTTGTTTGTTCGATGCAATATTTGTAAACTACTATTAAAAATATGTAAATCAAGAAACTTCTATAGAATCTAAACTTACGCGGGTAAAACCGCGCGTGGCTGCTTGTTAATTTATATCCATATTGCTAATTAAACAAAGTTGGTTTTCTTAATTATTGTACATTCATAAATTTAATGATACATACAGATTAGATTTAATGATCTAGGAGCAAAATATATTAGTTCATTCCTATGACATATCTATCTAACAGTTAAATAACTTGAACGTAACGACATTTTTAAACATTCTCTTAAACTTGAAGTATCTCTTACTTTTATAACGTCCTAAATGAATAAAGCTTTAACAAGGGTTTGAACTCACGACCCTGCGCAGTAGGAAGCCTCTTAACATATTACATAAAACGAATTCACCGATGAATTTTGATTATTTAAACACTCGGATGTTTACTTAAGCTAAAGCAGACTCGATTATAATATCAAGTTATGAATAACAATAATTATGATAATTCACCTATTTTAGTATACTGTATTTTGACAGTGATAAATTTTATTAAACAGGGCCTGTATATTTTTATTCTGAAAAAGAGAAATGATCATCGTAATGTAAAGTATTAAGTTAAAGCTTTTCGTGTCGTTTTTTCCTTTTAATTGCCATTTTGATATGAATTAATTTCCGCACAAATCTATTTAGATCGCTAAATGAAACCAGGTCTAATAGAAAACCCTTCGCTATCTTATATTTTAGAAATAATAGGTTTGTACTATATCAGAATAAGAATCAGAATGAGAATAAATTTATTGACAACTACAACAAACACATACACAAAGCAAATACAAGAAACATAAAATAGAACAATAATAACAGATTTAGTATGTATGCTGTAGCAGTGCAAAGGGTAATAGCTCAGCGACATTATTGTTTGCGAGTGACGAAGAGATACACTATGATGGTGTCAATCGTACCTAATGAAGCTGGTTTTTAGCAAGATTCATAGGCAGAAATATATTCGTAAACCATTTATGTTCTATAATTCAATGTTCACCTCTATTGCTCAATAGATTCTAGTAGTGGTCGCGAACGTCACGACATTTACCCACGGTCTACAAGATCAATACAGATAACAAAAGCGAACTTATTCCTACCTGCTTATTTTCGTCCCATATACAAACCTTATCAATATTAATATTCCCATCCATCCACAGATTAAAAGAGAAAACTTAAGCATCGCTATTAACTATAAACTTTCCACAAAGCTCATTACTTTGAATTTTAACATTGCGTTCAGAAAATACGCGGAATATTTTAGTTTTTAAATAAAAGTGCAACAACACTGCAGCCTCAAATTGCTGTAAACTATGCTAACCGTAATCATTTAAAATGCACTTTTTGAGTATTTCATTCCCTTTAAAAAATACCTCAGCGGGAGTTATTATTCTCGGGAACATTTTGTTAATGAGAGACATTTAAAAACAAAGTTTTATCTCAAGAAACACGGTTTTTGGATCTTTTCTCTCGTTATTTTGTAATCAGTCGTTACTTATTTCACAGTGTAGTAAAAAGGCTCCTCTGCAGTAGAATTTCTGGATATAAAAATGTTCTTACCGAAACATGGATCTTTATAATGTACTAAAATTAAAGCTTTGTGTAAATGTACATATCTTTTTCTTAAACTGGGCTTTTTGACTTTTAAAACTTGTCTGTTTTGTGGTCTAGGAAACATTTTTATGTTTAGAATATAGAAAATGCCATTACTGGGTGCGTACCTACATAGTATAGACTTTATTTTGCTTTTGGTCACTTTTGCACCTTAAGGTCGTCTCAACCTGAAACATCTAATATATAAAATTCTCGTGTCACAGTTTTCGTTGCCATACTCCTCCGAAACGGCTTGACCGATTTTGATGAAATTTTTTGTGCTTATCCGGTATCTATGAGAATCGGCCAACATCTATTTTTTTTATTTATATGGCAAAACAACGTTTGCCGGGTCAGCTAGTCTAATATATAAAATTCTCGTGTCACAGTTTTCGTTGCCATACTCCTCCGAAACGGCTTGACCGATTTTGATGAAATTTTTTGTGCTTATCCGGTATCTATGAGAATCGGCCAACATCTATTTTTTTTTTTATTTATATGGCAAAACAACGTTTGCCGGGTCAGCTAGTCTAATATATAAAATTCTCGTGTCACAGTTTTCGTTGCCATACTCCTCCGAAACGGCTTGACCGATTTTGATGAAATTTTTTGTGCTTATCCGGTATCTATGAGAATCGGCCAACAATTTTTTTTTGTTTTTATTTATACGGCAAAACAACGTTTGCCGGGTCAGCTAGTAGTCAATATATTTTTGATAAATGGTACTCGTAGTTATCGTTTAAAGTTAGTTTATAAATACTTAGAAGGTACCTATATCAAAAAGTATCTAATAAACTTTAAAAGACTTGTTTAGTTTCCATATAAAGTGTTTTTTCAATAAATCAAGACCTTGATATTAAGAAGTGGTAGATATAAAAACATAAGACAAGCCATCATCACAACTCTTTGAAATGAGCCCAATGCAGGGCTAAGAGGCTATGAGTCTCTCCCCTAGATGACGAATAGGTTTTGTCATATCGCCTGAAGAATAACCTAAATAATTAGATGTTTTTACTATTCATCAAATTAAACATTTTGTTTTATTAAACAACCTTAATCTAACCTGCCCTTTCACCCTCAGACCTCTAGTCTGTCAAAACGGAGCGACCTGTACAAACTCAGTCGGTGGTTTCTCCTGCATTTGCGTGAACGGCTGGACCGGGCCCGAGTGCTCTGTGAACATCGACGACTGCGCCGGCGCGGCGTGCTTCAACGGCGCCACGTGTATTGATAGAGTGGGCGCGTTTTACTGTAAATGCACGCCGGGGAAGACTGGTAAGTTTCTTTGGATATAAAAAAAATCGATTAAATAGACCAACCGACACATTGTCATAATAATTTAACGAACATACGGGTTTAACTGGGACTCGCGTTATAAAAATAGGAAACCGTGGTGAGAAACGCGTAAATACATTAAATTATAGTGAAAATAATCGCGATAGTTTAAAACAATTATTACATTTTCATAAAAACATTATTTTGAACCATTACAAACATATTTTGTCTTACTATTGTTTATATTTTTTCTTCATCATATGGTCCTTAAGCCAGAATTTTAATGTTTTTGTTAAGATTGAGTTATGTTCACTACATAGAGTGGGTACCTAAAGGTTATCAGATCTCAGCTAATTTGAATATCAAAAGTGTCTTATCGGATCGCAATCAACTACTTTATCATTTGCGCTTCAACAATCAAATACAATAAATTTAAGACCACTTATTAATAATAAGAAGTTATTTTTATTTATCCCCCTAATAGTTTCTAAACAATTTCTACAATCCAGGTCTTCTATGCCACCTGGACGACGCGTGTACTTCCAACCCTTGCCACGCAGACGCCATTTGCGACACGAGTCCTATCAACGGCTCCTACACTTGCTCCTGCGCATCCGGGTACAAGGGACTTGACTGCTCGGAGGATATCAACGAATGTGAACAAGGTAATCACACTTATTGTATTATGAAGTTACCATGCCAGATCTTTTGATCTATATGTATAAACAATATTATTTTATCAACTTCAGTCTTCTAAATACCATATTCTCAAATGCTTACACAACCTTTTTCACCATTGCACTCTCACATTATTTTATCTTCTGAATTCAACACTTGAATTCAATTTCTTTTTAATTTGTGACTAAATCCTTCAATTGAAGAATCTACCTTACCTGATGTCAAGTGAAAATTATATTGAAGATGCCTGAAGGAACTGCCTCTATATAAATATCATCGCGGAAAATACCAAGGTTCGTCGCTGGTCAGGCGAAACTTGATATAGGCCTATAGGTATATTATAAGCTACGCGCCAAATAATACAGACCTATATTCTAATTTCAAAATCCCTTCATCATTTTCAACACATTCCTAATTCAAATCCTCCATTCAGGTTCCCCCTGCGAGCACGACGGAATCTGCGTGAACACTCCCGGATCCTTCGCCTGCAACTGTTCCGTAGGTTTCACCGGACCTCGATGTGAGACGAACGTTAACGAGTGTGAGAGTCATCCTTGTAGAAACGACGGATCCTGTCTGGATGACCCGGGGACTTTCAGATGCGTTTGTATGCCAGGTATGTAAATTTGTTGTAAATGTGTCTCCTTATGTGTCGTAACGCCATATTTGTGTCTAGGTTTATTCAATTTTAAGGTATTTAATGCTTCCTCGTGATCTCGACGCGTAAAACATCAGTTTTGATATTGGGATTAAAAGTATTTTGTTTATTTATTGACAGGTATTTCTACAGCGATATATTTCTTGTGTTATTTATTCTAGGGTAGGCTAACTGAGTGAATTTTCATCTCCATTTGTTAACCTTGGAAGGATTGTAAAATGAACCTTATTCCTTGCAAATTTTCACTTTGACTAGTACAGTATAGTACAGTATAGAGTTGCTTTGTTAGAAGTTTGAAAATGTACAATAAATGTGTAAAAATAAATAGGTAAAAATAAAAAAAAATAAGCAGCTGAAATCCGATAAAGAACTTATTGATTAGTAGTTACTTAAAACAAAACCCAACATTTATTCAACTCTTATGTATCTTTATTTATTAAAAATCACCATCTTCTAAGTTTAATAATAGAGATGCATAAAATTATAAAAAGAAAAATAAGTAATTTTCATATCCTATCAGGCAAAAACGCAGTAATAAGTTATTACAACCAGGACTACAGAAGTTGTTCGGCGACATTACACTAATCACAACTTTACCTTCTAAAGAAATTGCAAAAAACCAATTCACGACCGCACTTCTATTTATTTATATGACTAAATTATTTTTCCCTGAGGTGACAATAACGGTAAATAAGTAGGACCTCCTAGATGGATGTCGTAAACTTACCATTTCTACCTTTGATGCCACTGACCGCATGATGATTGTCATTAAAGAACGGCGGGCAACGTATCAAGTACACTGCAGAACAGGGTGAAGATAACAATTTGTGTAGATTGTACGCTGAAGGACTGACTTAGAAAAAGTCGTAATAGGGGTGTCAGTTCAAAAAGTTGTATTAGCTAAATTGCGATTTATTCTTTAAAATTAATTCCAAGGGCCGTATTATGTAACCTTATTCAGATTTCATATCAACTTAAGTATAGGTTTTTTGGAAATAATTTATTCTTGTGTCATAATACACGCTTAAGAAAGGGCTTGAATGCTGTTGACGAAAAGATATCGAAAACTTTTTTGTAATAAATATAAAATAATCAATGCAAGAAATAAATGTTATCAAAATAAGTATTTTACCGTTTACAAGAGATACACAAAGTCATATTTAGTGTAGGCCGCCAACTGGTTTCCATTCCGTAGATTCTATTCTACATACCTGTTACTGTAGAGACAGCCCTATTAAAAAATCGTTTCCCATGACGACTCCGCGGCGCTTGCGCATTCATTGTCTTAACACGGAAGCATCTTCATAACTTCACTGATTTAAAGCTTTATGTAATTGAAATAAGGGCTATCGAATTTATCATCATCGGTAACTATATTATTAATTTGTTAAAGAGGTTTTTATTTGTCTGAAGTTTTATGGAACGTTACGTATAAGCTTTTTAACGTGTAATTCTCGTAATACATAGTTTGCGGTTTTTAGATTTCTTTATGGAAAGGGATTTAAAGCGTATAGGAAAAGGAAATCAACTCAAAGATGTTTCGCGCTATACAGAGTTTATTTGACAAAAGCTCTATTCCGTATTAACTTTTGATACGCTTTTTTTGGGGATTTAAAAAAAATGCTAGTTGTAATTGCCATAAACTACTGGTGATTGCGGTAGACTAATATTATGGCGACCGCAGGGTTCTCTTCTCACCCGTATTCCATCTTTAAAAATTAAACCTGTTTCCACAGCTGAATACCACGTGGTTCAGCTTAATATTATTTACGTGACAGGGTGCACAGAAATTTCTTGTTAAGCGCTGATTTGTTGATATCGTCAATTCTTTCTAGTAATTTCTAAATTTAAACGAACATCACCTGCGCTAAAACCTATAAGAGACCATCTTTAGAATTTTGACTTATTTCGTTTTTGTAGTGATTACAAATAAACAAAAGCTTTTTCTCTAATATCTTCGAAGAGCGTTGAGCTCCGCATCAAATTCAATTCAACGTTCATAACAAAAGTCTTACACAAGTCCATACACCATCAAGTGCATATTCCTCGTGAACGCAATGATGCGGACCGAACCACTCATCGGAACGTCCCCTTATATTCATATCACATAACCCGACCATATCAAAAAGTCTTAAACACTTAAAACCAGACCACCGCAACTCTATCAACGCAATTCAACAGCGTAAAACTCATACCTGACGTGTTGTATTAACCGGCTAATTTCCGCAAGTCATTATTTGCTTGATCGTTCCTTTATAAGAATGTGTTTTTAATTTTGTCGGAGTACACCATGGTTGGTTGCATCCATACCTGTCGGGCTGGTATACGAATAAGGGCATGGGCTAAGAGCCGACGACATTTTTTTTTTCTATATTACTGTCCTCGGGCGTTTGCACTCGTTTATTCTTTATTTGGTTTTGCTAAGATGGCGATGATGTAGATTTTCGATATAGATTAAAAGCGAGGTCGTTCGCTTAATTTATGATTTACTAGATAAATGTTAGCTTTTTTATTTTTTACTGTTATGTAATAGCTAATAAACCTTGCTGTAAAATAATTATGTTAAGTTTAATGTAGATATTAAGTATTTCTGTATTGCAATGTAATATATTTTCAATCGATATTTGAAGTATAATAAAACGCACAGTAGGTATATGTACAATACTCATAAACAAGATAGTATAAGGAATTAAATAACTTCACATAATCTCAGTATAGAGATGTATAGAAGGTGGCACATCAAGCGTTACAAATGTTTAAAAAAAATTACTTGAATCTGAACTCTATGGTCTCGACATAAAGTTAAAATTGGTTGGGGAAATTTAACAGGGTATAGCTTGATCTGCTGACTTCTGTACGAAACTCCAATCAAGTTTATATCTAAAAGGACAGAAGGTATTTTCTTTAGCATCATAGAAAAAACAGAATAGCTAAGATAAGTACTCGTCGTTACCTACCCGTCCATGAACGATAACCACATATATAAAACTAAATTGCATATAACTGGTTTTCTTATAACTGAACTTCAGAGCAGGATTATTTATATTTAAAACGTAGTTTTATTAGTCCTTTTTATCATAGTCATAAAAGTAGTAAGACGTTTTCAACTGTAGCAACGGTATACCTACCCTATTTTGTAGTTTATATGCCTTTTTAAGCTATTGCATAGCTTCTATCGCGGGCCTTAGCGTGGGGACCGAATCCCGAAATTCCGTAACGAAATCAAAGGGGTGATACTTTGATTTCATAACTTTACATGCGGGCTTTAATAAACAATCAGCGCCATCTACTAAAAACTTGTGGAACTTCATATTAGATCAAACATTATTGCATTAATAAAATAAATAAATAATTATAATTGCATAAGTTGATAAAAAATGCTATGCAATAGCTTTACCGCGGCAGTCTCCGAGTGCCACGTCTTTTTTTTGTTTATCGTGAAACGTGTGTTACACTTACTGCTCTTCTGATGGTGATGACACTCTACTCGGATAAATACTCTTTAATCACATCGTTAATATAAGAATTACTTATTACCAATATTATGTCGCTAACTTAGTAATGTGAAAGATACCTTAATGTCTAATAATCCTTAATATCTTGATTGAATGGTGAAGACATAGTAATCTTGATATTGTAAGTTCATTTTATCCCAAGGACTGCATACCGGTATGAATTTCTGTACATTTTTTTCAGTATGACGTCATACCGTTAAATTATGTGTATTTAACAATAACAGTACAGGAATTCATACTGAAATAATTCGTGAACCTTTTTTAAAATGTAGCATAACTGAAATTTTCTGGTATTAATATTAATATTTTATTTTTAAATAACTGTAGAATGTTTGATAGTTTAGTTGCAAGCCTATGAAGCGTAGGTACATAATTATGCTGACTTATACATTTCGGTACAGAAATTAAATAGGTCAAAATATTTCTGTACTAAAACATCTACAGTAATTAATCCGGTATACATTATTTGGGTACTGATATGATTAAGTTAGATTTTAATAACTTGTATATACATTTTATCGATATGCAGTCCCTGTTTTATCCTATATTTGAAATCTACTAGTCAGATTCTCAACCTCGATATGACGCTTAGATCCTATACTTAGAAGCAAGATTTACATACATATAAGTAGCCATAACCAAAGTCGTGATGATCCCTAGCCGTCCTAACTATAAGAAATGGATTTTACATATTTATAGATAACACAATGGACTATCAATCTGAATAGAGCTTACAGATATTCTGAAGATTTGCGTTTAGTTCTGGACCAAGATTTGTACTAATAGTTTGTCGATTTCAATATGAGCTTTGTGGAGTTACTTTGCTCCCATTTTATATTGTAACTAGCCACCGCGCGCGGTTTTACCCTCGTAACTTTTGATCCCGTGGGAATTTCGGAATAAAATATAGCCAGCCTATAACCTTGCTCAAGAGTTGGGCTATCAAATGCAAAAAGATTTTTTCAAATCCCACTTGTACTTTCTGAGATTAGCGCGTTCAAACAAACAAACAAACTCTTCAGCTTTATTTATTAGTATAGATAGATTTTAGAAAAGGCAACCTGTTTTATTCTTTTATTTGGCAAGTGCCTTATTTAATGAAATTTCTAAAACTTCAGGAATATCTTTGACTCCGTTCGCCAGGCGGAGGACTACCCTTAATTATTATGCGCTGCTAAATATCGCGCATCAAAATCTATAGTGTGTTCCGACACTATTTTATGAAGTTATATTAATGGCCAAGATTGACCCGAAAAATGGTTAAAAAAGATACGAAAAGGAATATTTTGTGCTGTTTTACTGTCAGTTTGAATTTCAATGGCTCCAAATAAATATGTACTAAAAAGTTGTGCCATTGAAGTAATCTCAGCTAACCGATAGGTTTGTTAGGGTGCGCAAGCGTTTATTAGCGACCTGTCAAGTTAAGTCGAGTCTTTATGAGAATTTTACGATCGAAACTTCTTAGTTATTTTGTATCTTACGTTGTATTATACTGATTTTATTGCACATTTATCACAACGAGCTGACAGTTGTTCAGAGAGCTTTGATAACTTATTCAGCGAAGTTCAAGGTTTATGTACGTAGTATTAAGTCATGTATTTGTTATTTTCTATATTTCTAGTAATTACTTTGTAGCCTTCATTAATTTTAAATAGATTTCGTTTTAAAATGTATTGTTTTGATTTACGTTGCACTTTTTAGTAGATAAAATATCTAAGTGATGCCAAAACTGTCAATTTTAGTTCATAACAACAGCTGTTCTCCTGGATTCTCCCGCCTATATTCATGGGAATATTAGGATAAAAATTATACTATTTTATATTTAAGTTTTGTCCTACATTTGTATCAAAGTAATGTAAAATATCATTATATGAGATAGATCCGATTAAAAAGTAGAATGTACCAGTTGCTTCTCTGCCCGGACATACTGTAAAAGTCAACTAAGGGACGGAGTTTTTAATGACGTTTTTGTGGGCGATACGCTAATCCCTTGTCACTGCAATAGTGTCTCTCCATCAATACCTTCAACTTTATCAAACGTGACATCAGATGGTTTCATAGCCTCTGGTGTTCTGCCCACCCATTAAGGGATACAAGCGTGAAGTTATGTATGTATGTATGTATGATTCGTGAAAACTTAAGCAAAAGGTTTAGTATAACTTCATTAATACATCTACTATCCTCGCGATTTGCCTAATATAATGTCAGTTCGATAGACTTTCTTACAAGTTTACTAATTTTTCGTTAGAAACGTGTTACCCGTTGGCAGTAATTTTAGAAAATAAATTATGTAGCCAAATAATTATTAATAATGTAAACTTTTTGTCATCCTAGGTTTCACTGGAACGCAGTGCGAAGTGGAAATAGACGAGTGTGCGAACAATCCCTGTTTGAACGGTGGTGTCTGCCACGATATGATCAACGCTTTTAGATGCACTTGTGTTAGCGGGTAAGTTTTGTTAGTCTAGTAATCTTATCTTAATATATAAAATTCTTCCGTTATCGACTGAGTGACTGACAGACAACGTACAGCCATAACTACTGGCAGTAGAAAGCTGAAATTTGGAACATACAGTCTTTAGGGATTGTGGGGAGCACTAAGGAACGAATTCCGGAAATTTCCACGGTAAAGGGAATTATTGTATTTTTTATTTAGTATGAAAAATCTTATCGAGGGCATGGATGTGATTCTTGGTATAAAGGTTCTTCAATGGGTGTTTATTTGTATAATGGAATGAATTCCCGGAATTCTCACGGGAACGGGAAGTACCTATTGTACTTTTTAGTTTGTATGAAAAATGAAATACTTGGCATTCTTCAATTCTTCAAAAGTTCTTCAATTAGTGAATTATACATAAACAATATTGATGCGCCTACGAAGTTGTGGGCAAAAGATAAATGTTTATAATTTAGGATGGTTTTCACTTAGAACATTGAAAACACTCAAACTTTTAATACAGAGATTTGGGTCTTACTGTAAAGGTGATACAATGTCTTCCTTAATAAATTATTTGCCTTTCGTGATAGACTCTGAATTCTAATCTAAGCTGGCAAAAGGTTTCTATATAGAAAATGTAATACTATGACAGAAGTATTTCGGTAGTTTTTACAATTGTGTGTATTCCTTTTAATTGATGTGTTAGTCCCGGTAAAGCTTCAACACAATTTATGAGCATCTCAGCGTTGTTATTTTATTCAGAATTCAGAATCCACCAACAGAGCATTCACCTTATAAATAACAAATACCTGTTATCCTAACTAAATTGGTGATATTTTTTATCAATATTTAATCTTGCTACGTTTTTTCTGCAGTTTCACTGGCGCTCGTTGTCAAGTGAACATCGACGACTGCGCCTCAAGTCCCTGTAGAAACGGCGGGACCTGCCACGACTCTATCGCGGGATATACTTGTGAATGTCTACCTGGATATACTGGTAATTTAGATTCAATCATTATCATACCTAATTGCAAGAGAAAATTATCAATACAAACTTTGGACACAGCGGAAATGCTTCAAGCGATTTTTTTCCAGGCAACCTGTTAATGAAAATGAAAACTTTTTATTCACAGTAGGCATTCTTATACACTTTGTGAACGTCAAATGCTGGATGAAGGCGGCGCGGGTCCGGACGACATGACGAATCCTGGGGGAGGCCTCCGTCAAGAAGTGTGCGTCTCTCGGCTCATGAAGATAATGATCGCTCATTATCCACCAATGTCTTGGTGTTGTCTGCTACTAGTTCTTCGGCTTTAAAAAAATGAAATGAAAGTAGAACCCTAGGTAGACCGAGAGGAAAAAATCCGGCGGAAGAAAAACTCTCGGTACTCTTTTGTAAAAAGTGCTCATTATAGGTACAATTTGACAGAAATACAGCTCTGCTATGACATGGACAAACAAACAGAAGACAGCCATTCGTGCTTGCCAATATAATGTCACAGCGAATTTTATACAAATACGTATTGACCACAAATGATACGGTGCTTTTAGCCAGCCTTAATTTGGGAAACGCTAACTTATGGTCGTTTCTTGTCCTTACAGAATAATTTTTATCATGAGTATCTTTCATATCCAATCTCTAATAACAATCTCTTTAAACTTTTCTCTTAGGGATTCTCTATTTCCAAGTTTATACATTCCACTTACCAAAAATGTTACACCTATTTAACTTAAAGGTAATTGATAAGTTACATCAACGCTATGTTAAAAGCAATGTCATATTTTTAACCCAACAATATTTTCATGGTTTCATTTTCTTCAGCTAACCCTTAACCCATCCTTTCCAGGTATGTCATGCGAGACCAACATAAACGACTGTCTCTCTGCGCCCTGCCACCGAGGCGAGTGCATCGACGGAGATAACAGCTTCACGTGCAACTGTCACCCGGGGTACACCGGCCGGGTCTGTCAGACCCAGATCAACGAGTGCGAGTCTAACCCGTGCCAGTTTGGAGGTAAGTTTTGTATACAATAATTATTTAAAAAACAATAATAATATAATAATAATTAAAAAGTATACAAATAATTGGCGAATGTGGGATATTCTATAAATCACATATCGCCTAGTTTCTTGGAAGAACGTCATGTAAAGAGGGCCCATGCCAAATTTGAGAACTTACAGCTCGTAGCTAATGATATTGTGAAACGCAATTCTTTTCTACCAGTTTTGTACCTGTAACGGTTACTCATACCAGTCAGTTGAATATTGAAACCCGCCATATGACCTTCTATTTAACTACCTCTTCTTTTTCCTAGGACATTGCGAAGACCTAATAGACGGCTACCAATGCCGCTGCAAGCCTGGTACTTCCGGGCGTAATTGTGAGATCAACGTGAACGAGTGCTACTCGAACCCGTGTCGAAATGGAGCTACCTGCATCGATGGAATTAATAGGTAAGAACAACAAAGGAAAATAAAATTTTACTCTAACGGAGGTAGTGGACTTTGTGTTGGTTATTTGAGGAGGTATTAGAGGATGCCTGTGGCTAACAATGTAAAGATACATCAATTTATATTTAATTTATTGCATATAATCTAAGATTTTCTTCAGTCATACAAAAGAATAACAAAAATAAATAATTTAAACAGCAAATACAACCCTTATACACAGCAATATTGTGTTTTATCGATAATTTTACACAAAGCTGTGTTTTAATTCTCTGTTTGCCAAGAATTCTTTAGAATTACTTCTGTAGGCATTTGTAATTACTATAAACTAGAAAATGCTTTTTATTACAAAAAAAAATTCGCCCCTGTAATGCCACACTAAACGCTGCGTCCACTCTCTACCTTGATTTTCAACACTATAATGTCACCCAGTGAACTATATTATTTTTGATATTAATCTGTGCTTGACGATGGATTGAATATTGTAAATTATTAAATATAAATTAACCGTAACCGGCGATCATGTATGAAAAGATTGATGATCGTGGAAGTACCGAAAGAGGTATGTTTGGATTACAGCAATTGGTGTTCCCTTGTCTCTGCCTACCCCAAGGGGAGACATGCGTGAGGTTATGTATGTATGTAAATATTTGGTGTTGTATGGGGCGTATTTCGGGAAGTAAAATTAGAAACCTTTTAGTCTACCTATTTCATATATTTTCCACATCTATGTAGCTTTCGCACATACATGTACCGGCATAAAATATTGCACCTATTTATTTTTAAAAGTAATATGTTTATTAATCGCACTTTTCTTCTTTTCTCATGCAGCAATAATTATTTTGAGTAAGTTTTTTTCATGATATAAATAAGCATGGCTTTTTGTGTTTGCATGTAGTTCTATTATCAAACCGTTGTTCTTTTAATTATTGCTGCATCATTGTTGTTATCAGCAATATTGAGTATTTGAAAATTATTTATTTTTGTTTTGTACTCATAATTACGTTTGGCCATTTTAAAGATTGATCCCCATATTACCTTAAAGTATATTCTTAATTGTTTTTTCTTTACATAGGTATACCTGCGAATGTATTCCTGGATTTACTGGCCAGCATTGTGAAACTAACATCAACGAATGCCTGTCAAACCCATGTGCGAACGGCGGGAAATGCATCGACAGAATCAATGGATTTAGATGCGAATGCCCCCGCGGTTATTACGATGCACGATGTCTTTCGGACGTGAACGAATGTGCGTCGAATCCTTGTATCAATGGAGGCACGTGTGAAGACGGGGTTAATCAGTTTATCTGTCATTGCTTGCCTGGTTACGGAGGTGAGTTCTTTATGTACTTTTTTTTAGTTTTGTTAGGAATAGCTGATACTAAAAACGGCGCCCGAAAAAGAACCGGAATAAAAGTTGCGTTAGACATTAAATCTGTTCTCTAGTTTTAGAAACTATTACGTTGATAACTTCACGGTTTTTCTTGACTAACTATTCTAGCGGCTTTATCTGCCTTTATACAGACTGTGTGAAAATAAAAACCAACTTCATATGCAATCTTTTGCTTAATCTCTAGCAATAATGTGTTCCGAGTAATATTTTATGAAGGATTCATAATTTTCAGTTCATATTCATAAACATGCCTCTTCTAAATAAATAAATATAAATAATAAATAAATCCCCAAATAATCACACCAACTACATGGCACCAAAGTAAGCATAGCTTGTGTTATGGGATACCATGTAGCGAAGTGAATTGCAGCAATTGGTGTTCTCTTGTCTCTGCCTACCCCAAAGGCAAACAGGCGTGAGGCTATGTATGTATGTAAGTTTACCCGGCTAGATACCAAGCTAGATACAAAGACTTGACTACTAAACAATTTTTGCTACTACTAATTTTCATTCCTCTTATTCTCAGTCAGACCTAACTTAACAGTGTAATATGTTTTTCAGGACAACGTTGTGAACGAGACATTGATGAGTGCAGTTCAAATCCCTGTCAGCATGGAGGCACATGTCATGATAGACTAAATGCATACAAGTGTGATTGTGTACTTGGTTTTACCGGTAAGTTCTTATGCAGTTTTATATTCATTGAGGTGTCAATTTTATAGTAAGGAAAAATTTTACAAGAAATATATTTTTCCCTGTAAATGTAACGGGTAAAATATCATATACTTACTTAAATTCTGAAAAAACTAAATTATCACATTATACACATATGCAAAAGAACTAACTCAAAAAATCATGTAATCTTTACTTGAATAATCGTAAGCTCTAAAATATTGTCACAGACCATCTTTTCACGATTTATTCATCTCAATCTTTTCATAAATTAGTAAAAAAAAGAATATCAATCAGGCACAGAATTTCAGTTCATTAAAAACTGACGACAGTTAAAGGTCCAGAAATCGACTAATCACTTAACACTTACAGGCCGCAGATAAAAGTGTTTTCTATAAATAAAATGTCAACCCTCAGGTGTGAATTGCGAGACAAACATCGACGATTGCGCCGGTAACCCCTGTCTGCACGGTGGTTCTTGCATCGACCTCGTCAATGGATATCGATGCGTTTGCGCACCGCCGCATTCTGGACGGAATTGTGAAGCTACGCTCGACCCTTGTGTGCCTAATCAGTGAGTATTTCTTACATTTAATTTAGATTATGACTGGATGACATATCATTAACAGTTGATTATTATTTTTTTGACAAAAGTACATACGAGATTAAGGTTTCAGAAAAAGACCTTAAGTTTTGAACTTACTTAAAATACTTCTAATGCTTTTGGAAAACAAAAGAATTTGTTAGAAGTCAACTCAGCTAGTCAACAAGTTTATTGACTTGGCAGTATTTATACATAGTATAAGTTACGACAATGTTATCCTAACTATTTTCATACCATGTAAAACTAAAAAAGCTTCTTTATTATCCTCATTTTCTGATTTTCTTCTAAACTCTAATCATCTTTTCTAAATCACTTCTTCTCGAGTCAATGGCAAACCAAATACTTGTAATATTTTAGCCCAGTGCTTTGCGATTATAAGGGCATTTCCGTTTGCCTCATAAAGGTCTTTGTAGGTGCAGGAAGTAGGAGAGAAAGGACAAGACAGCAAGTGCACCATAGATTGCGTTGACCCGCAGTCACACTTATCATCCGTGCAGAAGCCCCTTCCAGTCCTAAGTTCCTTACACCTACCAACACCTGACCGAAGTCTATTTAACGACTTCGATGTGGGCCATGGTTGGTCGTTACCTGGGGGTAGCTTTACTAAATCTCCTAAGTGTAGTCAGACGACCGGCTGGTGTAGTGGTAACATACATTGCCTTCTATGCCATAGGTCCTGGGTTCGAATCCCGGCGGCGGCAGATATTTGTGTGATGAACACACAGATATTAGTCGTCAAGTCATGGATGTTTATATGTTTATTTAAGTTTATTCTAATAAAAAATATGTATTTATTCAATATGTATGTTTATATATTTCTTAAGTATATCAGTTATCTAGTATCCATAGCACAAGTTCTTTAAGAAACTTAATTTGGGCTAGATAATGTTGTGTGAGTGTCAGAAATATTTATTATTTTATTATTATTACTTTCATATTGAATATAACTCTAAAAACTCTTTAGTTTTCTAATATACCTCCTTTTTCCCATTTCTAACAACCTTTCCCAACCAACAGATGTCGCCACGGCGGTCGTTGTATGGCAGAAGCTTCCTACGCCGAATTCACTTGCCAATGCCCTGTGGGCTGGACCGGCGCTCTATGCGAGCGAGACGTGGACGAATGTACCGTAACCGCCCCCTGCCATAATGAAGCTACGTGTATTAATACTGAGGGGTCATATGCTTGCCTGTGTGCGAGGGGGTACGAGGGAAAGGATTGTGCGATTAATACTGATGATTGCGCTGATTGTAAGTATATTAGTTGTTTTATAGCTAAGTTTGATTTTAGATGTGTTTAGATTTCACGATTCAGTGTTAAATAAAATATTTGTTAACCGAATTTTAAATTTTAACTTGAAGTTTCGGTAATTTTACTAAGGAATGACGAACATCGGTTTATTTAATCTCCGTTTAGGGCAGTCACCAAAGGCTGACATTATTAGACTTATCTATCCTAAAGAAAATTATATTTTCAAAAGACTTCAAAAAAAAAAAGGAGGTACTCAATTCGTCTGTATGTTTTTTTTAATGTTTGTTACATCATAACTTTTGACTGGGTGAACCGATTTTGATGATTAATGTTTTATATGATAGAAGGTACTTCCCATTTGGTCCCATATAAATTTCATCGAAATCGCTTTAGTACTTCATGTTTTTTTTTTAAATATGTATGAATTCTGAGACTGTTTTCCTTGACGACCTTCTACTTCTGCTCTGCATTCATTGATTATTTTATGAAAACTGTTCAATATTTTTATATAGAAATGTATTTTTTCTATTCTTAAACTATTAAAATCTTAACATAAATTTTATTGTTTTTCGTTGTATTTTTTATGTGCTGTACAATAAAATATAATAAGTATAATCTCCTCACAATAAAAAAGTAAAAACACTTCATAAAATACTTTCTCCAACCTTCTAAACTTAATTTATTTCACAGTCCCCTGTCAAAATGGCGCCACATGCCTCGACAGTATCGGCGATTACAACTGCGTCTGCGCAAGCGGGTTCGCGGGGAAACATTGCGAGGTCGACATAGATGAGTGCCAGTCGAGACCTTGTATGAATGGCGCTACTTGCAATCAGGTGAGATTCGAGATTTTGTATGAATTATCAATTAAACTACAGGATTTGATATAATTGATGGACACATTGAAGAAAACTAGGTATAAAGGTACTGGAGAGTACTAAGACTGGGAAGTTTGACAAAAGATTCTTTAATCTGCTTTTCGTATTTGGTACTGGCAACCTAAATAGTTAAAAAAAACTCCTCGTAATTGCATTTGTGAAGCTCTGAAATATTAGTTAAAAGTCATTAATTTGTAATGCTTAATACATTAAGAGGGAGGAAGCTGACTATAACAATAACTGGGGAACTCATATAATTGGAGTTACTATTTAGATACTAAACAAAATGTGAATTTCATTCAAATCTGTTTAGTATTTGAATGAGTAACATACATGTTCAGAAGCTTGTTGTCATGTTATTAAGTATATAAAAATAAGCAAAGGTGTCATAATTTAATCATAATCTTCAAAATACTAATTCAAACTATTTTCCTTCTTCCTCCACAGTATGTAGCTTCATACACCTGCACTTGCCCCCTGGGTTTCTCCGGGATCAACTGCCAAACCAATGACGAAGACTGCACGGAATCAAGTTGTATGAACTCAGGAACTTGCATTGATGGAATTAACTCTTACAACTGCTCTTGTACCACTGGGTAAGTTACTTGAAGCATTTAGTTGGTTTTATAATTATTGTAATAGTCTAAATAAATGTATAAGTTTTTAGAGATTGTTCCGCTGTTAACTAAAGTATCTATTTGATGTGTAATTGAATTTTGTAACATCTTGATTTCAATTTTCAAGTCCCCAGAAATGTATCCTCTAAATTCAAATATGGTTAAACTTTTTATATAAATATTTTGACTCGGGAAACAAATGTAATATTTCAACTTAATACCTCAGACTTCAATGGTTACGAGTTCACTTCCCAGACAATGCATGTACATGATTCTATAGCATTGGTCTGGGTATATAACGTATGATATATTTGTATTGTGATACTGTTGTCTGGTACATAGATATTACCCAAGCATATGAACTAACTTTAGAATAAGATGGTGCTTTAAGACTAAATGTCTATAAATTATTACAAAAAACATTTCTTCCTCAGATACACCGGCTCAAACTGCCAGTACCGAATCAACCTATGCGATAGTTCACCTTGTTCAAACGGAGCCACTTGCCACGACCGCGTCACTCATTACACGTGCCATTGTCCCTATGGATATACTGGGAAGCATTGTGATACTTTTGTGGATTGGTGAGTAAAAATTCTTTAAAACTTGTGTATGTAATTTTAAACGGATAATATTGCTTAGATCTGAGTTTTTAAACATGGTCAGTCCACCGTGACATGGCTTTGAAAAATTTCTGAAACAACTGAACTTAAAACCGTATTATTTATTGTTTATGTTTATTTTGTTAACTTTAAATAATAAATAGCTAAAACTTATGAAAGAGGAACATATTAAAAAAAAAGTGGTTTCGGAAATGAATTGACAGTTAAATTAGTTTTATACTTAGATAATTATAATTAAGTATTGCTTATTGAAGAACTGCCACAAGCTATAAGAGCCAAATTAACCAAAGTATTGTGATAACCCTAAAGTTTTTTTTAATTATTATCATCCAAATTATTTAATTATTAATTTATTTTTGTACTATCTTAGGTGTGAAAACAACCCTTGCGAGAATGGAGCTACTTGTTCACAAAAAGGTCCTCAATACACTTGCACGTGCGCCCCTGGTTGGTCTGGGAAACTATGCGACGTAGAAATGGTGTCTTGTAAAGATGCTTCTATCAGGAAAGGTAACTATTTGTTATGAAATAACTATTATATGTCAAATACCTATTTTGATTCACTATAAAGACCTATATTGGTATTGATATAAATATTAACTTGATTGAAATTGTTCCAGGTGTAAAACTAAAAGAATTATGTAACAACGGCTCGTGCGAAGACATCGGTAATTCCCATCGCTGCCACTGCTTAGATGGGTACTCCGGATCGTACTGCCAGAAGGAAATCAACGAATGCGAATCCGCACCTTGCCAGAACGGAGCATTCTGCAAAGATCTAGTCGGAACATACCAATGCCAGTGCGCCAAAGGCTTCCAAGGACAAAACTGCGAACTCAACGTGAACGACTGCTTGCCAAACCCCTGCCAAAATGGCGGAACTTGCCACGATCTCATCAACAACTTCTCTTGCTCCTGTCCATTTGGAACATTAGGAAAGATTTGTGAAATAAACGTTAATGACTGCAAACCGGATTCTTGCCATAATAACGGCTCGTGCATTGATAAAGTTGGCGGTTTCGAATGCAAGTGTCCTGCTGGATTCGTCGGCCCGAGATGCGAGGGTGACATTAACGAATGTCTGTCGAATCCGTGCTCAGGCCCTGGTACTTTAGATTGTGTTCAACTTGTCAATGATTACCACTGCAACTGCAAACCTGGCTTCATGGGCCGCCACTGCGACGCCAAAGTCAACTTCTGCGCCAACTCGCCTTGCCAGAACGGAGGCATTTGCACTGCCATACAGGGAGGCCACGAATGTCTGTGCAACGACGGATTCTATGGCAAGAACTGCGAATATTCAGGCTATGCCTGCGACTCTAATCCTTGTCAAAACGGAGGCTACTGTCGAACATCTGAGATTGGAGGATACGTGTGCGACTGTCCGTCAGGCTTGTCGGGTATCAACTGCGAGATAGACTCTATGAACGAGTGTCTAAGTAATCCGTGCAAGCATCCAGAAGCGCGTTGTATCGACAAGCCAGGCGACTATCTGTGCTACTGTCCTCGACAATGGACAGGCAAGAGCTGCGAGATACACGACCCTCAGTCGAGAGGAGGCTACGGGAGCCCTGTCTCAGGAGTTTACGGCAAAAACCCTTCACTAACCTTACAAGAACTCGATCTAGCCTTCCAAAGAGAACAATGCGTCAAACTAGGCTGCAAAGAAAAACAATCAGACCATCACTGCGACGAAGAATGCAACACCTACGCTTGCGAATTCGACGGCAACGACTGCTCGCTAGGAATCAATCCGTGGGCTAACTGCACCGCCCCGATCAAGTGCTGGGAAGTTTTCATGAACGGAGAATGTAACGAAGTCTGTAACACACAAGCCTGTCTCTTCGATGGACGAGATTGCGAGAAATCCCTTCAAAGGTGTAATCCTATATACGACGCTTACTGTCAGAAGCACTACGCAAACGGCCATTGCGACTATGGCTGCAACAACGCTGAGTGCAACTGGGACGGTTTGGATTGTGAAAACGAACCTCCCGAGCTAGCCGAAGGAGTAATGTCCATTGTTCTGCTCATGGACGTGAGAACTTTCAAGGAAAACTCCGTCGCTTTCCTCAGAGACTTAGGCCATCAACTGCGAACTACACTCTTGATAAAGAAAGACCACCTCGGCAACGACATGGTATACCCATGGAAAGGATCAACAGACGTAGGACTTCAAGACACTGAGTTCGGGAAGAAACATAACATTGTGTTCACTGGAAGAGGCCAATCTGGAGTGCAGGTTTACTTGGAAATCGACAACAGGAAATGTACGACAATGTCCGGCTCTGAATGCTTCTTCTCCGCCAGCGAAGCAGCTGACTTCTTAGCAGCTACAGCATCCAAACATTCCTTATCACCAGATTTCCCCATCTACCAAGTTAAAGGCGTCCCGGCTCATATACCTCCAGTAGATCCGACTACAAACTCTAAATACGTTTTTATCGGTGTTATCTTAGTGTTACTAGCTGGATTATTGATTGGAGTGCTTGTGACAGCTCAAAGAAAGCGAGCGGCCGGAGTGACATGGTTCCCTGAAGGTTTCATCTCGAGTAATTCAACACGTCGTAGGTCTAGAAGACGTGGCCCAGATGGCCAAGAGATGAGGAATTTGAACAAAGGCTCGATGGGTTGTATTGAGGTGGACATCAATGGAGGTCACATGGGGCCGCCGCATTGGTCTGATGATGATGACGATGGGTCCGCGCCGCCTAAGGCTAAGCGAGCTCGAGGGCCTGGGGATTCTAATGGAGTTCCAGGAGGTTATGCTTCGGATCACACGGCTATAACGGAGTATGAAGAAGCAGGCCATGACGGTAGAGTGTGGACGCAACAACATCTTGACGCCGCTGATATTAGAGTGCCACCTAGCATGATGACTCCACCAGCTATTGTAAGTATTTTGTATTTATTGAAGTTACTACTGTTTGTATAAATAATCATCTCACATCTTCGTAGGCCTAATGTAAATCTCACATATTAGCGAGAATGCTATTTTTGAAACCCAAGTAATAATAATAAATAATACGCTACAGTTATTGTGGCTTTGAAAATAATATATTTGTGTACTACAATAATCTCGACTTTGTGTAAAAAAATTAAAAACTATAGGTCTGTACTATTATCAAATAGTAAGAACAGCTTATTTCATTATAAATTATGTTTTATTAATTAAATAAAATAAGAAAAAAGCCACAAAGGCTTTATATTTCAATCACATCTTAACTTAAACTAAACTAATTTTCCCTAGCACGACGGCCACATCGACATAGACGCTCGAGGCCCGCTCGGCATGACCCCACTAATGGTCGCCGCAGTTCGAGGCGGCGGCGGTATAGACACAGGTTCAGACGCGGAGGACGAACAAACAGCGCATATTATATCCGAATTAGTCGCCCAGGGCGCTCAGTTGAACGCGGCCATGGATAAGACGGGAGAAACTAGCTTGCATTTGGCTGCTAGGTAAGTTTTTTGGTTAATTTGCAGTTACTTCCTAGATTAATTTAAATAAATGTAGTTCTTCGGGAATAGCATTATTCTGTTTTTTAATACTTATCTGAAAAAGAATATTGTGTGATTAAAATCATGTATATAGATTTATCAATCACAATTTTGTGTATAAACACTAAAAGTAGTGATAGTGTCATTTAGCATCTAACCTTCCTCGATTAAATTACGGAGATTAAATAAAAAAACATATAAAACAAGCAAATTATTACATTAGAAACATTTTTAGTCACTGCAATAGTCTCTCCACCATTATAATGCCTCCAAATTTGTCAAACGTGACATCAGATGGTTTTATAACCACCGGTGTTCTGCCTACCCCATAAGGGATACAGGCGTGAAGTTATGTATGTATGTAGAAACATTTACTAACATTGCTGCTATTTATTGCATCCATCTTTTGTTTTTTCATTTAATTTTAAATGCAAAGATTAATCTCAAAATATTACAAATATAATATTAATGAAAGTCACTCCCAAAAACCTCTACTTAGCACTAAATACTAAAATTCAATGAATCCACAGATACGCCCGAGCCGACGCCGCTAAACGTCTCTTAGACGCCGGCGCCGACGCCAATTCTCAAGACAACACAGGCCGGACGCCGCTACACGCCGCCGTCGCTGCCGACGCCATGGGCGTCTTCCAGATACTGCTGAGGAACAGGGCCACCAACCTCAACGCCAGGATGCACGATGGAACCACGCCTTTGATATTGGCTGCTAGGTAACTACTTTGATGCTAAATAGGGCTGTTTGATCGCCTAACTAGACTCATACATCAAGATTTATCCACAACATATAAGGTTGACGTGAAGAAAATGATATCTAGTTTTTCATAGATGGACGTGTACCATCTTTGTCCTCATTTTCACTTTCCAGCAGAAAAAAATAAATCTAGAATTACCCTACTTATTTAGAATTACCTATACAATTTAATGCTTCTCTCATGATTACAAAATAATTTCACATCAGTCTTATAAATAAAAACATCAATGATTTCTACTTTAACAAACTTTGCTAAGGATCTCACTTATCTATTTTTTTTTACTGTGTTATAAAAGTTGTAAAAAATTATAAATCAATAATAAATTAGACACTGAAGTCTTTCTATTTTTCGTTTTGAATTATACTCTTAAAACTCTTGGTTGATTCTTAATAAAGTAATCGATTTTGGATGTTCACCCCATTTTTTACAAACAGACCTAAATAATAACTAATTTAAAGACTGATTATTCATTAAAAAACTCTTTTTTAACATATTACTTTTTTGTCATGTGTTAATAATTTGTTAATAAATTAAAATAATCTAATCCCCAATTCCCCAAACAGGCTAGCCATCGAAGGCATGGTAGAAGACCTCATCAATGCTGACGCCGATATAAACGCTGCCGACAACAGCGGTAAAACCGCGCTGCACTGGGCAGCCGCTGTCAATAACGTTGACGCCGTTAACGTGCTTCTAATGCACGGGGCTAATAGAGACGCGCAGGATGATAAGGTATGTTTAATTACTTATTATTTACATTAGTATCAAACACTAGCCACCGCGCGCGGTTTTACCCGCGTAACTTTTGATCCCGTGGGAATTTCGGGATAAAATATAGCCTATAACCTTCCTTAAGAGTTGGGCTCAAATGCAAAAAGAAATTTCAAATCCCACTTGTAGTTTCTGAGATTAGCGCGTTCAAACAAACAAACAAAAAAACAAACTCTTCAGTTTTATATATTATTATAGATTACAGATAATTTAATGCGATGGAGAGATGTTACAAGTTGAAACAAGTTGATATTGTTCAGTAGATTCAACCGTATAGCTCTTTATTCTGATGGAATTTCGCTATAGCCTTATAACTCCTGGATTATGTAGATTCTTAATTCTTGATGAAACTGTAGCTCCAAACTCAGCTTAAATAAGCTTATGTTAAGGGGATCATACAGCAAAATTAGCGGTTTCCTAAGATAGACAGACATGAGTCAGGTTAAGTAAAGTTTATTTCTTCTAATTATCTTCTAACTATTTATACCATCTAAAGTGACCAACATTCCTTTTCATAGTATCAACGCTAAAAGAGCAATAATGGATGGATATTAGTAACTGTACAACAGTGAAACAGCTTCTTCTAGCTTTCAACTATACTTAAATAACAGAAACCTAAAGCCTAAGTCATTTTTAGAATTAAAATAGTCATTGAATGTCCCATTTTTGTACCAAACCTTCACCCCCAAACATTTCCCCCGCAGGACGAAACCCCACTCTTCCTAGGCGCCCGAGAAGGGTCCTACGCCGCGTGCCGAGCGCTTCTCGACGCTATGGCCAACAGAGAGATTACAGACCACATGGATAGACTTCCCAGAGATGTGGCACAGGAGAGAATGCATGATGATATTGTTAGACTCTTGGAAGAACACTGTCCTAGGCCGCAGCAGCATCATCAACTTATGAGTAAGTTTTTGGGTTATGTACTTGTAGATACTGTTTTATTAGCGTACTTAGGTTTTACCCGCGTAACTTTTGATCCCGTAGGAATTTCGGGATAAAATATAGCCTATAACCTTCCTCAAGAGTTGGGCTATCAAATGCAAAAAGAATTTTTCAAATCCCTCTTGTTGTTTCTGAGATTAGCGCGTTCAAACAAACAAACTCTTCAGCTTTATATATTAGTATAGATATTTTATCTTGTAGGAATATCTTGACCAAATATAACAGCTTTAGGTGAAGTCCAAGAGCTGGACTATCAAATGGAAGAAGATCCTTTTTTTAAATCTGACGTGTAGTTTCTGAAACTAGAAAGTTTAAGCAAACTACTTTTCAGATTTATTTATATTTGCATAAATTGACATTTTAAGCCCATTGTACAGAAGCAGCACATCAATCGTTACAAATCTGAAAAAAAAAATTACTTTAATCTGCACTCTTAGCCCTCGACATTAAGTTAAAATTGGTTGGGGAAATTTGACATAAAATTCTGTACATGAAATTAAGTAAAGTTTTTACTAATTATTAATAAAGTAAGTAAATTTATGTATTTAAAATAATTTTTATTATATTTTTACTCGATAATACGTTGCCCTATGTAACACCGTTGTTATGAAAGAAACTTATTTAATAGAATACAAAAAGTTTTAACTTGACATTGCGGTTAAGCTTTACGTGATTTTACTTCCAGCTGATAAAATTAATATCTATAAAGTCGTCTTACGTTTACATTCAAATATACCAATTTTTTTCACAAAACATCTTTCTAAACATTTTCTCCTCCACAGCGTCACCAAACCCACACCCTCAGTTGATCAGTCAGCCAACTGTGATCAGTGCTACCAACACGAAGGGAAAGCCGAAGAAGCCGCGTGCCAAGGCCGGCCCCGACAGCCCGCAAGACCAGTACGACAATAATAACCTGCACCATACAAATATTAGACGGTTAGTTGAAAAATTACAGAAGTAATACTTGGTATTCGTAGTTTGATAGAGACTTAAATTACAAGTCGTTGTGGCGCCGTGGTTACTGTGCATATCAAACGATATCGCAGGTGAAGCGCGCTCGGTGCGGCCGGTGTTAGGATGGGTGACCGCCGACCATTTATTTCTCACGACGACTTTCGTGCTTGGGAGGACATGTTAAGCAGTCGGTCCCGAGTGCTGTATACTTGTAGTCGTTAGGGTTTGTCAGAAGCCATTTCGGCACCCTGAAATATCTGACATCCACCAACCAGCACCGGGCCAGCTTGGTGGATTACAGCCTAAACCTCCTCGTCACCCAGAGGAGAGACTCATAGCTCTGCAGTGGGCTCATTACACGGAGTTGTGATGATGATGATGATTAAATTACAAATAACTAACTGAAACACAAAGGGAAACTTAAGACATTGCTAATAAAAAAGTGGAACGTATTTTGATATGAAGTGGCGAAATATTAGTTCCCCGGCACCTTAGCTTAAAACCAACATCATTGTATTTCTCGACTATTCAATAAAAAAAAACAATTCATTATATTTCGTAAGCCTGTTTAATTTGCTCATCATTTATCAAAGCTATCTATACGTTAGAAACTATTAAAAACCTCCAGATTCCAACCACATCCCCAACACAACATAACCTATACGTCATTCGCCAGCAGGAAACCAAGCGTGAAGAAAAACAACAAAAAGGTAGCTCAGGAGGTGCCGCAGAGCGTCGAGAGCCTCGGATCCAGCCTCAGCCCCGTAGAGAGCCCGCTGCAAAATTTACAGGTAAATAGTAGAAAAAAAAACATGCAAAATTTACAAGTAACAATATACTTCATTCTATTAAGAAAAATACACCTCTATGCTAAAAGGTTTCCAACTTGTACAAAGTTACGAGATACGGCATTTTGCTTATGATATTTTAAATGTGAATTCTAGAATTAGATTCTAGAGTTGCCTTTATGAGTGACATTTGACATGAAAATTGAACTGAGATTTATAAAAAAAGTTCGTAATAGAATTTTATTTGGAATTGAAAATATATTCTATGATTGCTCGCTGACCATATGTTCATAACACTATTGAATAACTATTAGATACTCCATCAAATATTTTCTTTAATAAAACAGTAATTAGACCTGAAGCTATAACGATAACACTCATACATTATAGTATTTTTATTCCAAGACCTATGATTGAGATTTATAATAAAAATGTAGCTTGTTTCTAACTTCATTTATATCTACAGATCTAGTATTTAGATTCAACATATAATCTAACATGACTATTACATTTGATACACATTTATTATAATTTGTTTGTGGCGTTTGGTCTTCTCAGCTCTAGGCTGGTTATGACTACATTTAGTTACACCAAGTAAATGCAGTAGGTGAAAGGGTTCAGTTTCGTGATGTGATTATTATTAGTATCTAGATTCACCACAAAACCAGGCTAATTAGTAGTCTAACTATACTTATTTTCAAGTATTTATATTCAACATAAAATCTAGCGTAAATACACAGTGTAACTATATTTTTCACAGGACCTGCCGTCTCCGTACGACGCGACGTCGCTATATTCGAACGCGCTCGCTCAGTTCGCTGGCATCGAGCCGATGCTCACTCACAAACAGCCGCCTAGTTATGAGGACTGTGTTAAAGTATGTACTAATTTATTTATTTAATTGAAATTATGGCGAATAATAGGAATATTGGAAGTATGATTATTTGAGTTTGGAACTGTTGAGTTGAAGTCTTGAATATAAACACCTAAACTAAAGCGTCTTATTAACGTCTTTATTTACTTAAACATAGCAATAATGGAATTACGAATATTTGGAGCTATTGTGGAAGTAAACACTGAAACAAGAATCAGTTTTTTTTTTATGAATTATGGATGGGACGTTTGTCTTCCATGCCACCTGATGTTAAGTGAACATGAAGACTAAGGTGGTACACGTCCTAGTTTAAGAAAGGTTGCTTTCCAAACTAGATAGATGGGCAATTGAACCCCTCTGGTTTCACAGAGAAACTATACCAAGGAAATCATGTTCTAAAACGATAAATTATTCTTGAATTATTAATACCTATATGAATGTGTGATTTGACATAAAATTGGCTCTTGATATCATTACCTTTAAGGATATTTATTAAGTAATTTCACAGCCGTCAGCTTACATTAATGTAATCTCTAAAGTTTTTAAACTTCCAAACCCAATCATTCCTTATTTAAAAAAAATATTCTTAAAACGTATATTTAATGTATTCCTTACCCATCTAACCACATATTTACCTTGCAGGCGAGTCAGAATCTCCAACAAGCGTACGGCGGCGGCTTGTCGTTGTCTCCGCCGTATTCCAACCATTCGCCGACCCATAGTAACCACACTACGTCGCCGCACGCTTATATAGGTAAGTTTTCTTTGTTTTAACTATTAAAAAAAAAAAGACGTGTGGCACTCGGAGACTGCCGCGGTAAAGCTATTGCATAGCATTTTTTATCAACTTATGCAATTATAATTATTTATTTATTTTATTAATGCAGTAATGTTTGATCTAGTAGATGGCGCAGATTGTTTATTAAAGCCCGCATGTAAAGTTATGAAATCAAAGTATCACCGCTGTGCCGGTCGGAGTGGGGGGTGTTAGGTTCTTTTCGTTACGGAATTTCTGGATTCGGTCCCCACGCTCAAGGCCCGCGATAGAAGCTATGCAATAGCTTAAAAATGTGCTGATGAAAACTGTGTTTGACCTTAATCGCACCTGATGGTGAGCGAAGATGAAGAAGAACACGGGCCTTGATATAATACAACGTGTAATAAAATGGGGAGATAAAACTATAGGATTAGCTTCTATACGCAAAACTGCCAATCCCTTAACTGAGTCAGTCTGACTTTTACATGCCCGGGAAGAGAAGCAGCTGGCACCTATGTTTTTCTTTCACTCCCAGTCCAGCTTGGTGTGTTTCTGTGGAGATTTAATGTTATTGTGTGTGTTCGCAGGCTCGCCGTCGCCCGGCAAGTCGCGGCCGTCGCTGCCGACGTCGCCGGCGCACATGGCCGCGCTGCGGCACTCGCACCAACACCAGCTCGACCAGGCCTACTCCCGCCAGCACATGAGTTAGTATACATCCATTGCTTTATTTATTTTCAACACACTTGCTCGTAAAGTGAGCCTTATTCTACTGAATTTAGAACTATAAACTGGGCTATAAGTCACGTGTGCATAATATATTATACCCTAGCGCTTAATACAATGAATCCTACAAAGTTGAATTGTACCTTAGTGCAAATTACATGCAAGTAAACAGAGTTGATCCGGGTTATACATTCAAGTGATTTGTCTATGTCGCCGACATACACTCAGGACGAGCTGGCCAGCAGCACTTCAAATAATAATGTAGAATATAAGTTTGTTAACTGTACCTTCAACAACTGCTTCAAATAAATTTTATGACCACGTATGTCTGTCTTTTACTCACAAGTGTGTTGAAAAACGTCGTATGTAACTCGTGAGCGTTGCTTATTACAGTCTCGGCTCATTATTAAGCCGAGATTATTAAGCTCAAATCATATAAACATACATATTGAATAAATACATATTTTTATTATAATAAACTTAAATAAGCATATAAACATCCATGACTTGACGGCTCATATCTGTGTTCATCACACCGATATCCGCCGCCGCCGGGATTCGAACCCAGGACCTCTGGCATAGAAGGCAATCTATGTACCAATACACCAGCCGGTCGTCAAAAAAATATGGTGCCTATATCCCAAAAAGCTATTCAATCGACACCTGAAAAAACCAAAAATATTTATTAATTGTTTATTGTATCCACAGCGGCGTCGCAACATAACGCACAGCTTCAAGCGGTGATGAGCCACGCCGCGGCACTGGGACAAGTGCAGGGCGCGCCGCATCCCGCCATCACCAATATTATGTCCGGTAAGTACATCGATATTTCTGACATTCGCGCCACATTGTCTAGCCCAAATTAAATTTCATAAAGAGATTTTAGATAAAGAATAAGTTACTTAAATAAACCTATGAATGGATGAATGGACAAACAGTTGGATCATCTGTGTTCATGTATAACGCTTCCATGCTGGACTGGGAGCGAAAGAAAAACATAGAATGTACCAGCTGCTTCTCTTCCCGGGCATACTGTAAAAGTCAGTTAAGGGACAGAGGTTTTATGGGCAGTTTTGTGGGCGATAGGCCGACCCCCTGTCACTGCAATAGCTTCTCTTCATCATTATAATACCTCATTTGTCAAACGTGACATCAGATGGTCTTACAACCTCTGGTGTTCTGCCTACCCCATAAGGGATACAGGCGTGAAGTTATGTATGTATGTATCTCTTTAACAAAAAAGGGTAGGTATGCCCTTCGGCTAGTACCTATAACGGAAGATATAGGTTTATTTTAAAGACTTTTGAAGGCTCTCTGTGAAAATAATATGTCCAAAAATGCAGTTATTAGTCAGTCCATTTTTCAAAGTGTGAACTATGACATAACCTTGATATTTTTAGGATATCGATTCGTAAATTTCCTTTTTAACCTAAATATTTATGGCATTTACTTATTTTATTTCACCCCATTTCAACAGGTCTCTACGGCAGCTGGGGAATAGGAGATACATTTCCGACTCCTTCGCCAGAATCGCCCGACCATTGGTCCACGCCGTCTCCTCAAACCCCGTTAACTCAATCCCCGCACTCCGATTGGTCGGATAGAGCAGTCCTCTCGCCCAATGACATGCAACAAACGAACAAGGGCGGCACTGAAGCCATTTATATTTAGAACACATTTAAAAACTCGTTGTTTGTTTTTTTTCTCCACTAGACATAAGGCTGATATTATTTTCTGCCAGAGTATAAATTGTTAGGGATTGAGCGCAATATCGTCGACAATTGGACATATCATGTTTAAACGCACCTTGTATAAACTAGTGTAAGAGACCGTGCTCGAGATGTTTTACTAGAAATCCCACATGTCTCGTCGTGTGTTAATAAACAAATCTCAAGGTGCTAAAGTGCCGTAGATTATAGACTGATAAATACAGCCATGACTTGATGTAATTAGAATTTAGATTTAGTGCACTAACAGCCTAAATTTTTTTTGACCATAAACTTTTTCTTATTTTTGATTTGATATTAATTTTCGTAAATTGAATCCGGGACAGTAAAATAGCCAAATGCATCAAATTATTACATTTGAATTCATCTGTATTAAAAATAAGTAATAAACATACTCACGAACAATAGGATTTATGATATTAATGTGATAAAATTGTCACAAATTTAGAAATACTTTTTGTATGGCAAAATAATTGTATTTACAATTCCTATTTGAAAAAGTATAGATTTTGTCTCATCCTGTCGGATATTTAACACTAACTGAATTGTTGTTTTGTTGAATGTTTTTTTTTTATTATTGTTTACGCTCCAATGTATTTTGAATAAAATAATTAATGTGAAAACTATTGTAATTCACTATGAGATTGTTTAACGTATGTACGTGAACTGGAAATTATTTATGTGTGATGCCTTAGCACCTATTAATACTGTAATGTACTTTAGTGTATGTATATGATTTATTTTGTTTTTTAAGTTATTAGTCTAATAATTTAACTAAGAGTTTCATGCTAGTTGCATTACTGAAAAAAATATGAAATAGAAACTATATTTAAAAAAGAACTTTGCTCCGTATTTTCAATAGTGCAGCTAGCATCGGGCTATTTTTTAAGACATTAAGAAGTGTTTAAACTACTTCCTTTGTTTTTAATCATTCCAGTCTTGCTTCCAAACTGAACTTTATTATCTTGTGATGATAGTCCTTTTTTGAGTGACATTTACTTCAGTGATTAATATATTTGTTTTTGGGCTACATTAAGATCTCATCATTCCATGTTCGCTTTAAATGAAAGTTTTCATAGTATTTGTTAACTTTGGGACCACAATGCTCAATGAATTGTTAAAAAAACACGTAATCGAATACTTGTAATATATTTTAGTAGTTTTACTATTAATTCGTAGGTAAGTTTGAAAAACTTCTGCTGATGTCGAACGCCTATTTTTTGTAAATAATATTATTATAAAACTTTAAATATTTAATTAAATCGAATGATCTTCGTAGTTTTATAATTACATAAGACGGTATTTTTTATTTTTTTTGTGTCATGGTAAGTGCCAATAAGCTGGGTAGACAATTTGCAGACATACCATTTTTTGGTAAGATATTTTAAATACCTTTAGACGATGAAGTTCAAAATTGATCTAGGTGTATTGTGTATTGCTAGTTGGTTAGGTGTATAAGGGTCTAATAAACGCCCCAAGGATCGGCCAATAAAGCGAGACAGGCTTATACACAAAAATGTGATAGTAACAGCTCTGAGTTGTATACTTATCCTTGTCCTGTGTATATATTTGTCTCGCTCTATTGCACTATCAAGTTTAGGATGTTAATAGACGTCAGTTAGGGTACATTATGAACTATGTGCTTCCTTAATGCATTCTCTTATTATAAATAGATTAAGGGAGAAATTGCTCTGGAATTGAAACATTAAAAGGTTTAGTATTGGAATTGAAAAAAAAACAGTAGTTATTTTTGTATTTAGCTGAAAATTTTATAGGTGTAACCCGAAGAAAAAAGAATCAAGGCACAATTTTTTAGCTACCTTCCTTTCGATGATCTACAAAAGTCGCGTGCCTTTAATCATTAGATAATAAGCTATTATTGAAAATTATTGTAATTTAAACTATTTTTAAATAAGAGGATCATTTCTAAGTTAAGGTTTTGTAAATAGATTTATCTTATTTTAATGATGCATTTCCTTGTAAGATTCGATATTGTGAGGAGAATGAATTTCGGTTTTCCCCATTACTGACAATAAAGAAATAAATATAATTTATTTTGTGTTTTCTTTCACTATTTACCACAAGTTTCTATAAACTTAATTTTGTAATGCTTTGCGTGTAAACAGTGGCTTAATATCCACATAACTGGATTTTTGTTATAGTTTAATTAGATCACCAGGATTCAAACCAAGCCGAATCAATAAGTATGTATATGTATATATGTTCTAGGTTTCCTCCTAGTTTGCTGCATCGTATTCCCATATCATAAGCGTTGTTTAGTTTGGGGCCTTTGGTGTGTTTTAATGGTAATCAAAAAAAATTATAAGAGAAATATTTTAAGCACTTACCACTTTAGAAATATTATGTTTACCTTTTTGGGTTTCAAAAAAAAAATCAAACAATATAAACATATTAATTATTTACTCACAGAAATAAATATTTACTTACTTTATTTATGGTTGCCTGGAAGAGATCGTGTTTTAATTAAAGAATAATCCGCCGGCAATGCTCAGTCAGTTTGTTAAAGAATTTAGAATATATAAAAATCACATAATGTTATTTGTATGGAAGGATCGTTCTTTCTTATGTCGGTTTTAATTAAATTTAACAGTTATAACTCTACCAAATAGTCAGAGTATACCTGTGCACAAAAATCCGGCTAATGTTTAGAAGAGCCATATTGTTCCTTCCAACGGTTGCACAGGTAAGTTGGTCCTATAAGCAAATTATTTATAAAGTATCTTGCGCCATTTAATAAACATACAGCGCCATCTATGCAAATCAAACAGTAACTTAAAATAATCGCACTGAATTTAAATCGTGTCACTGATAAATGATAATCGTGATTATGAATTTGCATAATTAATTATGTTACCTGTACCATTCTATTAGCAGTAGAACACTAAACATTTTAGGATATTATCTAAATATACAAGAGCAAGGCCGATTTTTTGTAACCACCCGACCTTGTTCGGGTTATCAACATATTTTATATTCGTCAGTATTTAAATTGTATTTCATTCATTAAAAAGAGTAATTAGATGAAATTGCGCATACAAATAGTTCAGTCAACACACAAATGAATGGAATATAGCTGTTCCATACCGCATTTATTTAGTATTTCGTGCAATTAAACGGCACATTAAAAGTAGCCGAATTTCGATAAATCTTCCTAAACTCATCAATTACTTAAGTTAATGCAAATTAATGATATATACTCAGCAAAATGTTGTAGATGTAGGCAGCAGATCAAGTGTTACATTACCTGTCAAATTTTCACAACTAATATTAACTTAATGTCGAGGGCATAGATTTTTGACAGATTTGTAACGCTTGATGTGCTGCTTTCTGTACAAGGTGTGTATAAAATATTCTTATGTATAAACGTTAAACAATAGACCTTCAAGGGACATACTTGTAGTGCTAGTACCATTTATTTCTGTCGGATCCCACTTTTTTATCTTTATTTATTTCTGCTGAGTCCCATGTTAAATATATGTACACGTAACGACACAAGTCCAAACATTTTTTAATATTAATAAATTAAAATAAAGCTACTTAGGAAACTAAGCTGTCCCATCAACCTGTTTGAATATAATTCGAGTTTTACAGGTATCGATTTGAGGTCAAAGCAAAAGTGCCTTAGAGTTTATTACTTTATAAAAATAAAAATATTGAATTTGAAGTTTAGCCAAAACTCAACAATATAATTTTTTAAGTATACAGGGTTACTGGTGGGTCACTTTTGAAATTCAAGGACCAGATAGTTTAGATCCTACATGGAGAGAAAAAAATATAGTAAAAGTAAATATGTTTACTGAGAAAACTTAACCGAGAGTTAAAGAATTGATTACGCAATAAAAAGTTTTTAAAAAGCATTGGCAGCGATCCGCGTACCGCGATCAATTTTATTTATTGTATTTTGTTTTTTGAAATTCCGAACCTTCACCTTCCCTCACTGAAGTTCAAGGATTTGCCTCAAAGTATATCAAAATTTCGAGTTCATGTTTGTCATTTGGTGCCTCTATTCGATTCGCCTCTATCGAATCATCCCGAATTTATTAGATTAAACACCAACCGTTTCATTATAAATCGAAATGTTATATTTCTATAAGGATATCTTTCGCGGTGATAATGTTATATTTTTATGGTTCAAAAAAAATATTTTGATACGCTTTGGTTACCTATGTTAAAAAATCACCATATTGTATTATCAGAAATACTAAAATCAAAATCATAGAAACAAAAGAATAAAATTTTGAAAATGGAATAATTAATTATACAATAAAAACGGGGAATTTGCTTATTAGTACCAACTATTACTTATTCTGTGTTAGTACATAATTCTCTAAGGAGTTAAAGTAACTAGTGGCTATACCAGCATATTGTGACCAGTAAGAAGCACAAATTTGATGCCTATGCATAATTAAGTATGAAGGCATTCGAAAATTTCAAGACAAGCAGGAGTTTTTCAAATGAACTCTAAAATTAAAATAGTTCAATAATGTTTCAGTTCCACCTATGATTGTCTGTGAAAAAAGTTGCAAATGACCTATACTATATTAATAACCTCTAATGAATAATGCACTAATTAACTAGCACCGCACAATTAGAACTTAGTGAGTTTGATAAACATTTAGTAGGGTGAGATCGTGTTATTATTGTGAGTGAAAATTCGTAAAAATTTGTATATCTAACGATTCAGAAGTCATTTATGAAAACTGTTTTCCCTGAAATATTTACCCCTCTTAAAAAATGTTGTCCAAGAGCATTTTTGAATAAAAATAAACGTAATCTACTATTTACTGTATAAAATCAAGAAGTACACTATTCGCTTATAAGCAGCTACTTGAAATAAGTAAAATTTTAAGTTAATAAGAGTCTTACACCCACTTTTATAATTTGACAAATATGAACATTGTTGATAATAAAGTGAAAAAAACAACAAAGTTGGAGTTACCCTCCATTCGCAGAAATTAATTTTAGCAAGGATGTGAACAACTCTTGCTAAATAGCGTAAGTTTTAGAATTTGACAAATAACAAAAGTGAATTACAGAGTAACATTAAACGAAAAGTGAAAAATTTAAAGTGAATCAATTTGGAATACTGTGATGTTCGATCAATATTTTTTGAATGACAGTGCTTCAATCAATCTTTTTAGATTGCCGTTACTTAAAAAGTAAGCCAAATTATGTACTTATTTTTTTATTTGATAATGGATCATTGGGTCTTCCATGTGTTATTCATATTACTGCTTAACTGCCAGTGTAAAAAATATTTTTTTTTGTTAAACAAACGCGACCTAATGTTAATAAATAACCAACAAAATATCTCATCCTAAGGACTATACATAACGTCACGCCTGTATCCCTTATGGGGTAGGCAGAACACCAGAGGTTACAAGACCATCTGATGTCACGTTTGACAAATTTGGAGGTATTATAAAGATGGAGAGAGACAATTGTAGTGACAGAGGGTCAGCCTATCGCCCACAAAAACACCTTTAAAACCTCTGTCCCTTAACTGACTTATACAGTATGCCCGGGAAGAGAAGCAGCTGGCACATTCTACGTTTTTCTTTCGCTCCCAGTCCTAAGGACTATAACGTTCTACAATTAGATATCTCATTTGAGCCGCCTAAGGTTGACTTAGAACAGCCCTACCACAGCTAGATAAGCATGATGAAAATGCGAATAATTCGAGTGTCCACCGGTTGGTGGTAGGATCCCTTCAGGGTGGGCTTGACTAAAGACCACCGTTTACATAAAATCTACCGCAAAATATTACCGCTCCGACGGTGACTTGTTCTTTGCTGTCATCTACCTACGACCTCATCTTCACTTTCATCATCAGGTTAGATTGAAGGCAAACGCGGGCTTAATCTCCGGTGAAAACATATTACGAGTAGATAAGTATTACATACATACATACATACATAACGTCACGCCTGTATTCCTAATGGGGTAGGCAGAACACCAGAGGCTATAAAAACATCTGATGTCACGTTTGACAAATTTGGAGGTATTAAAATGATGGAGAGAGATTTGCAGTGATAGGGGGTCAGCCTATCGCCCACAAAAACGTCGATAAAACCTCCGTCCCTTGACTGACTTTTACAGTATGGGGAATAGGGGAAAGAAGCAGCTGGCACATTCTATGTTTTTCTTTCACTCCCAGTCCAGCATGGTTGTAATTGTAGATAAGTATTACTTACGTACAATTATATAAATAACAATTTTGCCCAGAGTTAATTTATTGATAGTTGACAACATTTTTAGAGACAACATCAAGCTCAATTATATACAGGGTCCGTTTATAATAGTCAACAATATTTTAATAGCAGATTAAGAATGATGAGTGGATGTGATGATATAGGTATACAAATACAAAAAAAAAAAATTGTTTTTTTTTTCATACATTCAAATTTCAAAATTCTTCTTTCTGAGTATAATTTAAGTTTTATCTTCATTTTATGACCACATACAATTAGATGGAAACGTTTTTATTACTTGCTGTGTAGTCATAAACAACAGATTAAACTTAAATTTTGATTAAGTAGTTAGAAGAATTTTGTAATGAAAGTGTTAAAAAAAATCTTTCGTAATTAAGACCCACTTCGTAATAAGACATCATTCTTAATCTGCTATTAAAATTTTATTGACTAGGTATTATATATTATTCCCTATACAGGGTCCGTCTATAATAGTCAATTATATTTTAAAAGCTAATTAATAATGATGAGTGAATCCGAATTTCGAAAAAACAATTTTTTATAAAGTCACTTTTAATAAATAAATATTTCAAAATTCTTCTTTTCGAGTAAAATTTAAGTTTTATCTACATTTTATGACTACATACAATTAGATGAAAACGTTTTTATTACTTGCTGTAATCATAAACAACAGATTAAACTTAAATTTTGATTAAGTAGGTACATAGAAGAATTTTGAAATTTTATTTTTGAAAATATTTAAAAAAAAAAATTTCTTTCGTTATTTAAATCCACTCGTCATTCCTAATCTGCTTTTAAAATATAATTGACTATTATAGACGGACCCTATATATTATGTACTTACATTTAAAAGCAAATGATCAAATCAACATTTATAAGAATTTTAAATTCCAAATACATCATGCCTTCATGGCTAAGGATGTAGTGGAGTATCTGCACGTGAAGGCAGGACTCAAAATGAGCGTCGAGCGGTTGGAGTCCCACCACAGAGTGAGCTTCAACAGTTCAACTCACCAGTGTTGAGAATGCCGACCGAACATCTATTATAGTTCCAATGAAATAACGACTGACTACTTCGGCTTTTACACATAACTTCACACCTGTATTCCTTATGGGGTAGGCAAAATACCAGAGGATATAATACCATCTGATGTCACGTTTGACTTTGGAGGCATTACTTATAATGATGGAGAGAGACTATTGCAGGGACAGGGGTCAGCCCGTCGCCCACAAAAAAAAACCTCTCATGACACCTCTGTCCCATAAATGTCTTTTTCAACACACTTGCTCGTAAAGTGAGCGTTATTCTATTGAATTTAGAACTATAAACTGGGCTATAAGTCACGCGTGCATAATATAATATACCCTAGTGCATAATATAATGAATCCTACAAAGTTGAATTGTACCTTTGTGCAAATTACATGCGAGTAAACAGAGCATATTTTATTGGTCCGGGTTATACATTAAATATTTTCAGAAACAACAAAGAGATTTTATACCACTTCAAATCCATATACATTTTTAAATGTTTGCGCCTTATATTAGTAAAACAAATTTGTATATCAAACAAATTATTCACAATTTACATTAATTTGTTATAAAATATTAAAATATTTGCATTTACCCCTCCAATTTAAACATTTTCACTTAAAATAGGCTGTATATGCTATACAGACATTGACACATTTGGCGGAAAAAAAAACCTACGCGCATGCGCGAGTTTCGGCGCCATTTTTCAATCACAATTCACAGCTTTGTTATCAAGTGTGTTTGTTATTTTATGACTACGTATGTCTGTCATTTACTCACAAGTATGTTGAAAAACGTCGTATGTAACTCGTGAGCGTTGCTAATTACAGTCTCGGCTCATTATTAAGCCCTCGCCTGCGGCTCGGGCTCAAATCACAGCCTCGACTGTAATTAGCAACTTCGCTCACTTGTTACATAATATACTATTATTATTATTATTATGTGATTAGTAAACAGTGGCGTGGGCGACTCGTGGGGCGGTGAGCAGCGTGTGGGTGAGCGCCGCAGCGGCCATGGCAGGCGTGGCGCTCACGTCACTCTCGTGCAACGCCGCGGTGCTCGCAGCGCTGTGGCGCTCCAAGCGGGTCCCAATGCACTACCCGCTGGCAAGCCTGGCGCTCGCTGATATGCTGCTCAGCTTGTTTGTCATGCCGCTGGCCGCAGCGAGGGAGCTTTTTGTGTTTGAACTGTGTAAGTTATAAGGTTGAGTTTTTTGTGTAACTAAAGGAAAGACAGTTTTATAAAGAGACTAGTCACCGCGTGCGGTTTTACCCGCGTAACTTTTGATCCCGTGGGAATTTCGGGATAAAATATAGCCTATAACCTTCCTCAAGAGTTGGGCTATCAAATGCAAAAATATTTTTTCAAATCTCACTTGTAGTTTCTGAGATTAGCGTGTTCAAACAAACAAACAAAAAAACAAACTCTTCAGCTTTATATATTAGTATAGATACCTACCTATATTGCGATGGTGCAAAAGGCACATAGATCGAAGGTCTTTTGCGCAGATTGTTTGTTACCTGATAAAAGTGATGATAGGGATAGGATGACATATTTACTCATTTTTTTTGTTAATTTAACAGACGCTGGTAGTTCGTTTGACACTTTAGCGACACGTTAGGATAATAAACTATCTATCTCAGGTTTTTGTTGTCCTCTGGGGCTAAAATAGAACCTTGTCATAAAGTTTCTAATTTTTTTAAGAAGTTTACTGTTATTAACGAATTAAAATTAATAATTCGGCATCCATCTTGCATTGGCTCGAGTCCCAGTCGGAAGGGATAGCGAAATGAACTTTTCTAAACTCTATCAGGCAGGGGCCTTACTCCCGACGCGATCGAGAATTAAATCAACTCGATCTCAAGGATTTTCGCACTCCCGAAACCGATACTAGCGCCGAATCGAGCGGTGGCTCAAATTGTACCATAGATTTGGTCATTTGTTACAAGCTATAAAAAGTTATATTTGATCCTGATTAGTTACAATTTGAGCCACCGCTCGATTCGGCGCTAGTATCGGTTTCGAAATGCTTGAGATCGAGTTGATTTGATTCACGATCGCGTCGGGAGTAAGGCCCCTGGTCTGTGTGGTGTACCGATACTAGGAAACCTTCCAATTGCAGTTTAGGTACTTAACTTCATTTATACTTGTATTATTTATATTTTTACTTATACATTTCCAGCATGGCCAATTTGCGCTTGCTGGAGTACGCTGGACGTCCTCGGCTGCACGGCTTCCATCCTCTCCATCTGCACCCTGGGCTGGGAGCGCTGGCGCGGCATCACGACGCCGCTGGCGCGCGCCGACAGGACCCGGCAGGCGAAGATGTATGCCGTCCTTGTCTGGCCCACAGCAACCCTGGTGGCGATGCCGACGGCCTTCATACCCTCCCCGATGCATCATTTACCGGGAGAGCTCGCGAAAGCTTGTTCGGTTAATATTAATGTTGGGTAAGGTACCTATTCGTTTTTTTGTTGGTCGGAAGTGGATTTCAATTTGGACTGTTGACGAGAGTGATGATATGGTCATGGAAGAGTCCTCTTCATAAAAATATCGCCAGAACACCAAAACATTACTTGATATAATTTACTTACACAGCAATTTCGGTGTCCACATAGCTCGGTTTGCGTATACCTACCTACTACAGGCTACTACACAATGGATATCATTTTTTAGATTATTTATTTTTGTAAATACCTACATATCATACATTTTACATTCATACATTCTATGTACACTGTAGACTTTATACAAATCATTAAATTGTGCGTAGATCGCACCCGCGAACACTGCACTAGCATAAACTTTCGGTTTTATCCAAAACCTTTTTTTTTAAATCCCCAGACAATCACACCAACTACATGGCACCAAAGTAAGCATAGCTTGTGTTATGGGATACCATGTAGCGAACTAGGGGGGAACCTAGAATATAAATACATAAATAGATAAACACCCATACACGGAAAAATTTTTTTTTCCTTATTCCGTGCGGGTATCGAACCCGCAACCACTGGCGTCTGAGGCAGATAGGTTAACCCCGTCGCCAAAGTGGTCGTCAAACGATATGGCATCCCATACCCTGGGCAACCTTCAACGTTGGAAGTCCCAAAGTTCTTAACCAGCTCTCTAACTTGTACAAGCATGAGGCCTTTTACTTGAACTTACTTTCGTCGTCCCAAATTGATTCTTGTTTTTAAAAAATAGTCTAAAAATTGTTTATCCTTTCAGCTACGTGTTCTTCAGCGTGAGTTTCTCGTTCTACATCCCCGCGGTGGTGATGCTGGTGATGTACGGCCGCATCCTGAAGGCACTCTCCAACCCACCCACCATCAGGACGCATCGAGGAGGCTCTCCTAGACCTCATGTGAGTCGATTTTAATGATAGTTCACGTGTCGATGTTCATTTTAATTTTTATCTTTTTATTGTTTTATCGTTGATTATTTTCCCTTCACAAAGTCTAAAATTATACATACATACATAACTTCACGCCTGTATCCCGTATGGGGTAGTCAGAACACCAGAGGTAATAAAACCATCTGATGTCACGTTTGACAAACTTGGAGGCATTATAATAGTGGAGAGAGACTATTGCAGTGACAGGGGGTCAGCCTATCGCCCACAAAAAAGCCTCCCATAACACCTCGGTCCCTTAACTTACTTTAACCGTATGCCCGGGAAGAGAAGCAGCTGGCACATTCTATGTTTTTCTTTCGCTCCCAGTCCAGCATAGAAGCATGTTTTTTGTAAAATTTATGAAATAGCTTCGGTTTAAACACATTTATTACCTAGAGGTTGATATGTCAGGGCCAAAATGCTAAATCGTAACTATACAGGACAAGCTCTCAAAGTTTAAATGGGATATAACATAAATATACCTACAAAATAGAATCTCAGACTTTAATGTAACAGTAGGATACATAGGTACCTAAGCCTTTTTATAAAATGTTCAATTGTGTGTTTATTAATTAATCAATATTCAAACCCAGTCTTCAAATTACAAAAATTACAAATACTAAAAGTACACTGGTAAAATTTTTTAGTGAAAATTACATAAAAGCTTGGGCACCTCTCGTTGCCCAAACATTTATGTTATATTAAATGTTGATGTAATTTTACATGAGAGATGTAATTTTACATGAGAGATTTAATTTTACATTAGGTACATAATTGTGTATTTTTTCTATAATTTATGGAAATTCTCGTATATTTCGGCAATTTTATACCCTTTTAAAGTATATTTACACATTTTTTATGTATTGCTTCTGTAATAATCCCAGCCCATGTGTAAAAATACAAATTGTTCTGTCATTATACACGTTTTAGGTATAATTACATAAAATAATTAAAAATCTGTAAAATTACTGAAAATTATTTTCTTTTCCACAATTTACTGAAATTTACAGCTGTTTTCGGTACATTCTAAAGGTTTATGTACTTTTTTGCATGTAAAATCACATAATTTTGAATGAGCGTTGTTTTTTTGAGTTCTAAAGTCTAGATTTTTACATAATTTTGGAAAAAATCGGAGATTATCAAACTGGAATTGAATATTCATCATTTATCTGCGGCCGCGCCGCTTCAGGATTAACTGAGCTTTTTAGTTGACCCATGTTGTTGAGCCTAATGGTATAACTTGACAGTTAACAACTATGGAATTTCTTTTTCTTGCGTCCAGGTAATTTGCAGTCCACAGAAAATTGCAAATCAATGTGCCGCAACGGTACAAGAAAATGCTGTGGCAAACCAAACTCCAAAGAAGTTACCTGGGTATGTACTGAGTAAGGGATTCAAAAACCATTTACAATCCAAACAACTTCAAAAAAGTTTTTAGTCGTGTGAAAGCGACTCACACACACACACCAAATGATGTAGTTCAACTTAAGTTTCTTTAAAAATTTGTATTATTCATCACAGACAATGCATAAATAAACTTAATAAGTATCTAGAAATACTCATTGAATATTTGAAATAAACTTATGTAAACATAGATTCGTGAGTTGAAAATCTCTGATAATAACATTGTCTTAAATTATCACGACTAATAATCTAAATAAAACACTCTGGTCATTCCACCAAAGGAGCCTAGAACCCAGGATAAGATTTTTTATTAAAAGTAAAAAGTCCTATACTTCTCGTGATAATTTCGGGAATTCCTTCTGTACCCTTACTACCTACGTACTACATTGGTTGAAAAGTTCGCGGCCTGGCCATTAAAAAAAAACTTTTGTTATTTTTTCTGCCGTCATTTTGAACTGTCATTATTCAATTGTCAGCCCGCGAATTTTCATTTTGATATCTTGTTTAAATAAAATTTTACGAACAATATAAATACGTGTGTAGAACAAATTTTCACTAATGGAGAAATTTGAACAACGTACTGTGATTAAATATTTGTTTAAAAAAAGATTAACACCAAAGGAGATCCATGATGACATGCAAACAACATTAGGGGAATCTGCCCCGTCTTATACCACTGTGAAAAAATGGGTTGCAGAATTTAAACGTGGACGAGAGAACATGACCCTCGCTCCGGCAGGCCAATGACGTCTACGACCGAAGAAAACATCAATAAAGTGTGTGATATCATATTGAAAGACCGTAGATTGACTATCAGAGAAATTGCAGACACTATAGGCATCTCATATGAACGAACGCAAAACATCATTGTCCATGAACTCGGCTTTTCTAAGGTTTCGGCTAGGTGGGTCCCCAGATTGCTTTCAGTAGAGCAAAAGCGAATTCGACTCACGATTTCTCGCGACTGTTTGGAGATGTTCGAGGCTGATCCACAAGGTTTTCTTGACAGATTTGTGACAATGGATGAAACCTGGGTTCACCACTATACCCCAGAATCAAAACAACAATCCAAACAATGGAAAAAATCAGGTGAACCAACTCCGAAAAAAGCAAAGGCAATTCTGTCGGCTGGCAAGGTGATGGCATCGGTTTTTTGGGATGCTAAGGGTGTCATTATGGTGGACTACCTTCCAAAAGGCGAAACAATAAACTCTGCGTACTATAGCACCCTTCTGCGCCGTTTACGTGAAGAAATTAAACAGAAACGCCCAGGATTACTGAGAAAGAAAGTGTTGTTTCACCAGGACAACGCCCGAGTCCACACGTCTATCGAGAGTCTATGGCTCAAATTCGTGATTGTGGTTTCGGATTGTTGCCACATCCAGCTTATTCTCCTGATTTAGCACCTTCGGACTTTCATCTGTTTCCAAACCTGAAAAAACACCTCGGTGGGCAGAAATTTTTAACGAATGAAGAGGTCGAAGCCGCTGTTAACCTGTATTTTGAAGACCTTGAGGAATCTTTTTTTAAAACAGGTATGGAAGCTCTGGAAAGCAGATGGAAGAAGTGCATAGAGCTAAATGGAGATTACGTCGAAAAATAAAAATATTTTTGTATGTACTTTATTCTGTTTTCTTGACTAGGCCGCGAACTTTTCAATCCACCCTCGTATGTTCCAAATTTCAGCCCTCTATGCTTGTACGTCGTCTGTCAGTAACTCAATAACTCAGTCAGTAACGGAACAGTTTTATTTAATTAAATTAATGACAATTAAGAATGTTTGTGATTAACTATTGAACAAATTTTCAGAACCCCGAAAAATATTCTGAACATTCCAAAAGAAGCTGCAGCATTGTACCGAGCCTCCTTCATTAAAGCACCTGTGTCCCTGTGAGTTTTTAAAGTATTTGCCTACTCATACTATGGTACTGTTATTTTCAGGTACACGTAATAAATAAATAAAATCCCCAGACAATCACACTTACTACACGGCCCCAAACTAAGCAGAGTTTGTGATATTGGATACCATGTAGCGAACTAGGTGGGAACCTAGAATATAAATACATATACAGGGTGGGTCACTTTTGAAATTCAAAGACTTTTGATAGTTTGAGATCATACATGAAGAGAAAGAAATATAATAAAAATAAATATTCATTATTTACTGAGTAAACTTAACCGAAAGTTAAAGAGTTGATTACGCAACGCATGGTAACGCTAGCGTTAGCAGCGCTCCGCGTGCCAGGTCACGTGCCGCGATCATCTCAGTTGTATGTAAAGTAAATAGTAATATAGTAGTATTTATTTATAGGGGATTCTAGTGAAAAATTAAGTACGACATTAAGTAAAATGGTAACGACACGTAAAATGGTGTTATGTTTGATAGGAGGACAGCTATAGACCGCCGCTACATATTTCCGCTGAAGTGATTATTTCATTTACAACCCATATACGAGGGTCAAACTGAAAGTTCTTAGAAAATCAAAAACTAAGCATTCTAGCAAGTTATTAGTTTTATTATAACTTTTCAAAATAGCGTCCATTCACATCAATACATCGCTGCATTCGATGGAACCATTGAGAAAAGCACCTTGCCCACTCGGCCTTAGGGGTCTCTTCGACGGCGTTTTGAAACGCAGCCACTGCTTCTTCGGCGTCCATAAAATGTTTTCCTCGAAGTTTTTCTTTTATTTTCGGGAATAAATAAAAATCGCAGGGTGCGAGGTCGGGGCTATACGGCAGGTGACCCAGTAATTCCACGTCTGAGGTCGCCAAATAGTCGATCGTTTGCCTGGCGGTGTGCGACGAGGCATTGTCGTGATGAAGGAGGATCCTGCTGCGAGGTCGTTTCTCTCGAACTTTTTCCAAGACAAGTGGCAAACAGTTGTTAGTGTACCACTCTGCATTAAACGTTTTCTGATCCTCTAAGACAACCACGCGTAATGACCTGTCTTTCCGAAGAACGAGGCCACCATCTTTTTTCCAACACTTCGACCTCTCTTCACTTTAGTTGGCAACTCTTCGGAAGGAAACACCCACTGAGCAGACTGTCTTTTGGTTTCCGGATCATAACAGTAAATCCAGCTTTCGTCACCCGTTAGTATGTCGAACACAGCATTTGAGTCACCTCCGTTAAATTTTTGGATCATTTCTCGGCACCAATCAACACGGCGGAGTTTTTGAGCCTCGGTCAAATTATGCGGTATCCAGCGGGCACAAAGCTTCCTGACCGCTAAATGTTCATGGAGGATTTTGTGCACTTGACTCATACCTATGCCTAGACTTGTCCGAATCTGCTGATAGGTCACTCTTTTGTCAGTCTCTATCATACGCCGCACAACACTGATATTATCTTCAGTCGTCGCTGTAGAAGGCCGTCCCTCACGCAAATCATCGGTGAGATTAGTTCGACCACGTTTGAATTCATTAAACCAGTTGTAAACTGTGGCACGAGATGGGGCTTCATCGTGAAAAGCCAATCGAAGTCTATCATAACTTTCTTGTTGACTTATATGACATCGAAAGTCATAAAAAATCATTGCACGAAAATTTTCTCGGCTTAAATTCATTCTGACGTGCACAGACAATTTTCAATTTGCCGCCAAATCGTAAAACAAATGACAAATGAATGAAATGAATACTCAATATTATTGGTAAAGAGTTCTATTTTCAAAATTTAAACTTATTTTTTTAATATAATGCTTTTAAGTTGCCAGTTCTAAAAACTTTCAGTTTGGCCCTCGTAGTTGTCAGTGAAAAGTTGAAGTTTGCTATCGATACGACGACACAAGGTAAAAGAGGGCGGGCTTTCAGCGGGAAGCTGGGAACGAGTCGCATTTCAAAGAGTTGCACAGATGAGCTGTACAAGCTGTAAATTCGTTTTTTTTCAGTAATGGCTTTGTTATTTCTTCACAGAGCTGCACTGGTGTTTCGTCAGAGGCGGGCAACTAAGACAATAATTAAACTAATGGCAATGTTCCTGCTGTGCTGGACGCCATTCTTTATAATGTTGCCAGTTGGTATGTATCCCAATTTTTGTGAAAGTATAATCTTTTAAATTAGGAGAGAAATTTGATGACACTTCAAAGTAAGCAAACTGAATAACAGGCCTCGATATTTAATTTGATTAAAACAAAATTTTACTAACGGTTAAAAATTTTAAACTTCTTAAAAAGTTTATTAAATACAAAAATTGTGAGTATACTAATATAAATACAGAACTATATAAATACCTACATACCTAACCCACCACGTCTGTTGTCTTTGCGATAAACTCACTAAACTTCTAAGCAAACTTTGATACCAATAATGGACGTATTGATTAATTAGAAATGAAAGTCTTAAATAAATGTAGAATATAAGGCTCAAGTTTGGTAAACCCGTGCGTAGATCACCCGTGAATCAATATCGTACATACTGTTTGTAACAAGACCAAACCACAGTCAAATATCACTAACATTCTATCTTTATGTTTTCCAGATTCCCTCTGTGAATGCGTGTGGGACACAACCTGGGAGTGGTGTACATGGCTCGGGTACACCAACTCGGCGCTGAACCCGCTGATCTACGCAGCAGCGTCACCGAGCGTCAGACGAGCTTTGCGGAACTCCTTCAGCGGCAGTGCGAAACACACGAGGAGCTCCGATGTGCAAATGAATAGTGGGAGGAGAGGCGAAGGAGTTTGAGGTGGATGAGGTATTTTGATTGATACATACTTAGACAAAAATACGTCGTTAACCAAATTAACTGTGATTTTGCAGGTTTTTTTTACATAATAAGGATGGGACGCTTGTCTTCCATATCACCTGTTGGAAAGTGAGCATGTTAATTATAACTATTATTTTGCATATTTACAACTACACACCTTTCGGCGGAAAAGCTCCGACAATCGGACCAGTCGGTCGGGTATCAGGACAAGAGAGAAAGAAACCGGCGAACGATTTGGGCAGTATCCAGCTAAACCGCTTTTTGCATGCGTGCTGGAAGCGCACCACCGCCGAATCCCAGCCTTTCAAGGTGTCTGACTAGTGTGGCTGGGGTCAAACCGTTTGCGGATATTACAACTGGGATGATTTCGGTGGACACAACGTCCCACATTTCGGTCACCTCGTGTGCAAGGTCCAAGTACTTGCGTTGCTTTTCGGTCTCGGCCTTCACGAGGTTATTGTCATGCAGGATAGTTATGTCCACCAACTATCCTGCATCCCGCATAATTATTATATTAGCCTGCACTGTCCCACTGCTGGGCAAAGGCCTCTCCCCATTTTTTCCGTTCTTCTCTATTTTGGGCTGTTTCCTTCCACGAAGGCTTAAATCTGGTAATCTCATATCTCATAGACCACAGTATTTTTTAGAAAATGGTCAAATCAGGCTGGGGTAGAGTACCTACTTAGTTTCAAAGTTCAAGTTGGAGCAAAGACTTCGGCTTTGATATTTCAGTATTAATTAATTCATTGATAAATTAATGCATTGTGAAAACTGTAGCCGACATAAATGTTATTATTATTTCATATTTTTGCATCAATATTGGATCGGATATTACACACGGGGATTAAGGGGATAAAGGGATTAAAAGAAAGTTCTTTTATTTTCAAATAAATATTTATTTACACGTAATCTGAGTTAGTTTGTGTACACTTCTTTGGCATAAAACTACCCATCATCTTTTATTAAAAAAAAACAACTATTGCACTTTATGAAATACTGCTTCAAATGTGAAATATAACTATACTTAGATAGGTACCTAAAATTATAATCATTGTTATTTTTCTTCTTAATCAGCAAGTTGATGTGTATTTAATTTTTTATGAATAATATTAGGAAATATCCGAACTTGCAGCCTCAGTAAAAAAGATTCTGACAGTGCTAAGTAACTTTAAATAAAATAATAACAACAACATTTATTTACAACTAAATAAGTAAACTTTTCAATATATTAATAACAATCGCTAACAACATTTTTAACCTATTGATTATCTTAATTTTGTGCAGCATCATTTTCAAGTTGATAAGCTTATACAATAAATTGGTAACTAACTTCAAACTGTCAACTTGAATACTCTTAACTAAAATTAACCATTATTTACTTATGTCGTTTCGATAAAGGAATTTCCATTTTTCGAATATAATTTTTTTTTGGTCAAGAACTGTATTTGCAAATTGGGTCTCGTTTAACATACCAACTTCTGATTTAGGTAGTAGAGTCCCACTTTTAAAGTTATTCATGGCTTATAAAAGTCTCAATTGCTTTTTACATTCGTGCAATTTTACAGGTTAGTTTCGACAGTCGAATATAACATTTCTATCTTGACAGGTACATAATTAGTGTCTCAAAATGGCGACTACAGACAAGATGGCTGCCGCAAACGTCGGTGGGCGGGGAATGGTAGCAGAATTGAAATCTCTTGCGTCTGGAGAACATGTCTTACATGTACATCTTCCTGCTAAACAGTATCCTGGTTCATCTTCTTCAGAAACACATTCCTGTAACAAAAACTCTTTTCTGATCTTTGCTTCACATCTTTTTCGTTTGACCATTTTTATTTTCTTTTTAATTTTATTTGAGGTTGTGATATTTGTAAGTGAAATATGAACTTGTTATTTTATGAAATTGTAAATATTGTTTTAAGAATAAAAACTGTATAGATGACAAATAAATCTTTCTTCTTAATTAGACCTAAAATAAACCTTATCACTAGTTTGTGCTGTGTTGCAACCCGCCGTGAAGGTTCGGCTAAGAAAGCCCCAAAGCCTCTGGATGCGTGTCAAGGTGACCGTCAAGATCCGGCTGGCTAGCTACCAGCCTTCATATAAAATCTTCCGCCACATATTATCTATGGCGGTGATAGGTATGTTACGACAATACTATATGAAGAGCCAGTTCTTTCCTTAGCCCTCTTCATTTGATTGAGTTTAAACGCGGGCTTAGTCTGTTAATATAAAAAAACCTCACCTCATCCCGCCGGCACTCCTGGCCGGGCCGCCTCCTGTGCCAGCATTTCGGGGGCACGCCCGCGGACACGGCGCTGTACGCGCACGAGCACACTCCGCCGAGACACAGCGCCGCGCCCGGCGCCGGCGCCTCCGCTGTGCCCGACAGACTATCGCATTGCACGTCGTACTCGCACGGCTCGCCTAGAGCCTTCGCAGCTGGAAAACATAGAGAACATTGTTGAAAAAAAACAACGAAAAAGGAAGGGTCACCTAGCATTTTCGCAGCTAAAAAAGATTTGTAATTGTAAACATGTAAATAAAATATCTAAAGTATTAACAAATTTGAGATTGAAGAATTGAAAATGATTTACAAAAATATTTTGGGATTGGCATTAAGTTTTTCTATCACACTTTTACGTTTATTATTTATATGAATTGTTTATTTAACATAAAAAAATGAAGAATTTGAAAATTTACAAAAAAATAATACTAGAATGAACTTATGATTAAATAACAAAAAAAAAATCATTGGTGGTGGAGGCAACTAATCAAAAAGGCCCTTGGCAATATCCGGGGCAAAGGTGCCCATGAAGCTCGCTGCATTACCACGCTGGATTGCTATGGCAATTCTTTGCCCCAGAAATGTCCCGGCCCTAGGATCGCATTCTTTTTCCCTTAGTCGACGGCCGATTTCATTTATAATTTTTTAGTGTCCTCGCCCCAGCACCCCATACTTTCCACTGCTAGAGGAATAAATGAGTAACTATCTGTGAGGACTAAGTATTTTAAACGTTTTCTGTCGGCCGCCAACTCTGCTGCGGCTCCCCAGACACTTTCATAGTACTTGCGATATGACTGGCCGCAAATTATTGAATTTAGTTTATATTTGGTGATTTGTTTATATAGCAGAAATATGTTTTTGTCTTAATGAGTTAGTACTTAGGTTAATTAATTTTGAATTTAATAGGATAATTGTTTTTGAATTCAACTGTGTGTTGGAAAATGATAGAACTTGTAATTGGTAGGTCGAGTTTATGTTAAAGATAGTTGAAGGTTTTGATATTAGAAGATAGAATTTGTAATTGGTGGGTCGAGTAGGTGTTAATTATAGTTGAAGGTATTTGATATTAAATAAAGTTAGTAGTTCGAGGGTAGAATGGTTTTGTAATGTGAATGTTATGTTATTTTTATGTGAAGAGGTAGACAGGGAGAGAATATTGGATAGATAAATTTAAGATAGGCAATGTATTAAAAAATTTTCATAGTAGTAAGTACAGCTTATAAGTATTATCTGCATAGTCGTATGGACGTAGGACGGCAGGCTTATTGAGAAGCAATTCACAGATATTATTATTCAAACTACTTAATCATATTTAATAAATCCTGTCGAAGCCCCGAAGACCTAGGCTACAAAGCAGGCTGCTGGAATAGCCATCTTGGCAGCTATTTTTCTTTGTCTCCACGACTGTTATAATATAATCTGATTAGTTATTAATCTTATTCAAGAGGATTTGTACAAGTAGGTACGAACGTGATTTGCAAATCAAATTTCTAGTACTTACCAAATTGTTGCGCTACTGAGTTTTGCCCTACAACTCATATTTCTACGCCTATTAAGTCGCATGAAAAAGAAACGTATTGTCGTCTGGGAGAACTTTTCAAATACAGACTGTGACTTCTGGAGGCCTGGAGGAGGACTTGAACTGGTCGGAACGTCTCAATGTTCTCACAATGCAGGGAAACGCTCAACCAATAAAACTGTAGGATGAAGAATAAAGATACATAGTAGTATATGTAGCAGTACTCACATTCGACGCAGGAGTTGGTGAGGTTGTTGGCGACCCAGCGCTCGCGGCAGCGGCACGTGCCGCGGCACTCCAGCCCCGCGCCCGCGCACTGCAGCATGTCCTCGCACGCCTCGCCCAGTACCGCGTCGCGGACGCATCTGCAGACATAGGCAAACGACTTTAGGTACACCTTTAACGATTTTTTGAAGCAATCCTTGGAGCATGTCTATTACTTAATAGTTTTAACTTAACATGAAAGTAGAATAGAATTGCAAAAGAACTTTATACAATCATCCCTACCATACAGTCATCCGGTCACAGACCAGGGAGAACCGAGAACTTAAGCTCTCCGCGAATTAGTCGCTTTTTACGACACACTTATTTGTCATCATCATTTAAAGGATACTTTGTGGTATGTTTTGGAGCATTGAATAGCGGTCTTCTAATTGACGAACTTCATCAATCGTTCGTTTCCACCTAGCTGTCCACCCGGGACAAATATTTGACATGTCATCACGTATGAGTTTTTTTTTAATATTTACCTAAAAGTATGAAATTCAATGGCAACTAGAACAAACTTGTAGTCTAGAATTTGGGTAAGCGATAGATCGATAGCACAGAACAGATCATCTATGGTTCTGTCTTTCTGTTGTTTTGGGAAATCCTGTGATCTAGCCGACATACTAATCTTACGTTTAAAGATGCCATTACTTTACAAGTTTCTAGTGGCTTGGCGTATTACCTGGATCCATTATCTCGAGGGCTGTATTGCAGCTGGCAGGTGCAGTATCCGCGGACGCAAAACGCCTGTCGTTCCGCTCCTTTCTCGCCTAGGTAGCAGTTTTGGTCAGATACGCAACGTTGGCCAACCACTGGAATAAACAATAAAATATTATAATGACTGCTGGACTGGGAGCGAAAGAAAAACATAGAATGTGCCAGCTGCTTCTCTTCCCGAGCATTATAGTATTATAGTTCTGTTAATTTTTAGTGAGTTAGTGAGTTTTTATTGGCGTTTTTGTAGGCGATTCGCTAACCCCCTGTCACTGTAATAGTCTTTTTCCAACATTATAATACTAACCTCAAAATTTGTCAAACGTGACATCAAATGGTTTAATAAGGGATACAGGCGTGAAGTTATGTGTGTTATAAGTAATCCTGTTATATTAGGCCTATTGGCAGGGCCTCGGCATTCCTACCATTACCAGCAAAAAGAGTACAAACCTTGTCTAATACCGAATACATTGTAATTTTTATTATTGTGAAAATTCAGTATGAGTACTTAATATCCAACAGCACAACAGGCATCTGTAATTGTTTACGTCTAGGTAGAAAATACCTTGATAACCTGAACTGCCGTTTTGGTTAATATAAAAAATAATATTTCAGACAAGATGTACTTTTCCACCATCATGACAATAGTAAAAGATACAATATGACTTAGCTGCGTAGGGTCGTCTTAGAACAGCCCTAGCACCTAGGGTTACCGACTTTTTGTCTCGAAATAAAGAATATTTGAGTCTGAAATGAATATCAAACAGTATTTTGGAAAAATACACAGTATTCAATTTACTTAATGTTGGAAACACATATTTTTAGAGCTTCTTGCAGAAATTATTAATTTAAGTCTAGCATATACAGTGTTTGGCTTCTTATGCTGAAAACAGTATTTTGTATAGGTACTTTATTCCTGTTCAACAGTAAACAGTATAATGTAGTTAAAAACAGTATGGTTAGCAACCCTACTAGCACACCTGGAGAAGCGTGTCATAAGAAGCGACTAATTGAACGCAGGATGCCTTTAGGGTTCACCTGGCAAGCGATATAATAATAATAAAGCCTTTATTCAGATCATTTAATCGAGTAACGGTACTCTTATTAATATTTCTTTTTACATACACAATTGAACATCCTTCATATAAAATCAGGCGGCAAATATCGTCACTCCGGCGGCGGTCACGTGTGAACTCCGGCAATGATTTTTCAAATGCCAGTTTCTTCCTAAACGTTTTGTAAGCAATTACTTATTATCATTTTCTGCCCTCACTTACCGTAAGGAACAACGAATGCAGAGCGTTAAAAACCGACTTCACGTCAAAACTTTGGCTGAAGTATAACCCAATTTTTTAAAATATTTGAAAACAAAAAAAAAATTCATGAAGTATGAAGGATGAAAATTATATGAAAACAAATGGGAAGCATCCTCTATCTCTATAGTATATATGAAACAAGAATCATCAAAATCGGTTCACCAAGTCAAAAGTTATGAGGTAACAAACATTAAAAAAAACATACAGACGAATTGAAAACCTCCTTATTTTTTGAAGTCGGTTGAAAACCAAGGACAAACGCGGGTTTAATAAGACATTGATAAAAAACAAATTAGCTTATCGATTTTAAGTAATTCCTTACCTGCAGTTTCATAACAGCGATCATCTTCTAAATGCGCATCGGAGGCGCACGCGCACTGTCCGTTGTTGCACTCGGAGTGCACGCCCATGGTCGAGTGGCACTGGATGTGCAGGGAGCACTCCTCACCAATACGTGCCTCTGAAATTTGTGAAAATATTTATATTCCATTTAAAGATAAATACACTGTGTTTTTTTTACTAAGTATCTGCACTTTTTTTATTTCTATTGAGATATTTAGTTACTTATAGATTTTTTTGTTTTCACTCCATACGTACCTAAGTTGATATTTAAACAGCATAAACATAAAACAACATAAATGATTAATAAATAAAGTAAAACTATAAGTTGCAGAGTTTATCACATTTCAAGAAATAATAACAAATAATAACTCAACATGAAATAAACCATCGGAAATAGAAACTGTAGTTAGTTTCGTCACGTTTGACGAGAGAGTTCTCAAAAGACATTTCGACTGCATGCTTCTATAATTTTGAATATCTACGGTGAGTGTGCAATATGGTGTAAGTCGCTTAATACCGAAATTGATTTCTAATATTGAAAATGCTTTAGCCAAGATTTATTATTTATTTTATATAACTTATTATAAAAGCCCCATAATTGGAGAGAATTATAAAAAATAACCTCTCCAACTAAATTGCAAAAAATAAACAAATATGTATATAGTAATTATGGAATAAGTCATCTATTCAGTTCAAAATAACAATTTCCTAAACTCCACGCTCATGACTGTAATGGACTTCCTATTATATCGAACGTGCTATTTTTTTAAATCTAACTGAAAAGTAAATCTCTTTAACTTACAAAATACTAAAATAAAAATTCAATCCAAAAGCTTCGAACTAGATTTGTTTGACAGTGAGACCACATAAACGAAGTCGATGGATCAGAAAGTTCAAGCAGTATCTACTAGATGTCGCTACAAGTACTAAAAAATACTCGTGGATGGAAGCTGCGACATCAACGTTGTTCGAATATTCGTGTTATAATTTTTATAACTGTTTAAGAGATTTACCAGACTAAACCTATCAGAGGACACTCAAGATATCTAATTTAGTACCTAGTTGAAAAATATCTTATTAGACTCGGTGACATGGTAATAATAGGCATGTTGTCAGACTTCGAAATCCCCTATTTTTAAATAGTCTTGCAGGTTTACAAGCGACTAATCCGATCGAACTCCACTTGGTGGACCGCCAGGCTCCGACTTACTAGCGACAATCCTTATCCCAAATATCACCGTAATAATCTCCTGAGGTGATCATTTCCAACAGTATTAAATGTAGAGTCAGGTCCTTCCTTGACCCTTGAGCTTTCCCCTGCTTCATTTTCACTTACTTACATGATGATGATGTAATCCGGCCGATTTCGACCACGGCGACTGTCTTCAACTCCGGTTTTGCCGTTGGTGTGCTCGCATGTGGCTTATGTAGCCAATTTTGTTTGTAAAAGCTCTCGCACATTGCGGGCATGAGAGCACACCGTTCAAATAATTATAGCTGACAGCCGCAGGTGGTCGGGCTTTCAGCTCATCGCGTCTGGCATACAGCTCAAGGAGCCGCCGGCTTTCAGAGGCTTGGACGCTAGATCCACTCCGGCCATCTGGCAGCCTGCTGCTCCCACAGCGAAGGATTGATATCGCACTGCTTCATGTGTCGCTTCAGCACATCTTTGTACCACATCATACATACGGTGACGATGACACTTAGTATTATTACTTTGAACTCACTTAAATATTCACCTTCTCGTCACTCATAGGAGACTCATTACGCGGAGTCGTGATAATGGTGATGAAATACACACATCATTCTTATACTGTTTAAGTGCTTGCTGTAATAGCTCTCTGTGGAGGTGTCACAAACAACCATATTTTCCCTATTTACCTTTCAAGCAGCCTTTATGCGTGGAATTGACAGCTGCGTACACAAAGCCATCTTTGCAAACGCAGTAGCTGCTCTGTCTGCAGAACGCATTGTCAGGGCAGTCCATGTCCGCGTGGCATATATTGCCGGTTCGACCTGGAAACCATAAATAAACAAAATAAAAATTTGCTTTTATGCTGGACTGGGAACGAAAGAAAAACGGAGAATGTGCCAGCTGCTTCTTTTCTCGGGCATAGTGCAAAAGTCAGCTAAGGGACAGAGGTTTTATTGGCGTTTTTGTGGGCGATAGGCTGAAGCCCTGTCACTGCAATAGTCTCTCTCTACCACTATAATACCTCCAAATTTGTCAAATGTGATATCAACTGGTTTTATAGGCTCTGGTGTTCTGTCGACCCCACAGGTATGGAATACAGGCGTGAAGTTATGTATTTACAATAATTAAATAACATTCCAAGACTATTATACCAAATACATGGCCCCAAACTAAGTGTATGGGATATCATGTAGTGTACTAACGAAGATCCAGAACCGAAACGATTCTTTTATCTTGCTCTGAGTGGGAATCGAACCGGCGCCCTCACGATTTGCGTTCTTACTCATTAGACCACTGCACCAAAGAGGCTGTCAATTCAGTTTTTAAATAAGTAGGTAATATAAGAAATCGTTTTCATGAGGACAATATTGGCAATATTAATATGTGCCAAAAACCACCAAACTGACCAGTCCTGCTCATTGGAAGTCATAATGTTTTAGGCACCGAAATGGCTACTGAGCTGTTGCTAATTGCTGTTGAGTTTCTTGCCACTTCTTCTCAACAGATCGACTTTTCGAAGTGGTGTTAGATTCAGTTCAATTTGTAAATTGTTTGACTTTTTTTTTTTTTATCAGTGACTAAACCCGCATTTCACCTCAATCTTTGACGATGAGGTCGAAGATGAAAGCACACAGGTTTAGGAAGGAACTGGCTTATTTCAAATGTATTTAAATACTTACGAAATAAAGATTCTTTTGACTTTGACTTTGTTAAGCCGTAACGATTACTGTGTACAAGTATTAAGCGCCCTAAAACAACTGATTAACCTATCCTTAGAGTACGGAAGTAATTATAACCGTGTCTTCACAGTTCTCACAATCCTTAATTATTAAATAGGGATGATTATGAAGTCTACTTCGTCTCAAGATGAGGTTTTTGACAAATCCATTAAGCAGTTCGAACTAATTATCGTTTAGTCGCCTTCTAATTGTCGTTGGTGGATGTCAAAATTTTAATGACATTGAATGGTAATGTATACCTATGTACTATCAAACCAACTGATTCATGACCCACAACAAGCTCATTTTGGCAAATCGTCTAAACGCTAGTAGGTCGAAATTTGCTTGAAGATATATTTCCTCGGTGACGAACTTGTTATCAATTCATTCGACACTGACATTTAATGAGTAAAAAATTCGTACAGTATCTAAAAAGTTATAAGTGCATTATACACGATAGCTTTTCAAACGAATTTTCAGCAAAATGGGTCATGCATGATTTGGTTCGATGATATGGTTAAATCTTATATACAGAGTGTTCCAACTTTCAACATCAATTAAAGAGAGATAGGCCTGACGAAACATAAGAAAGAAATCTATCTAACAAAGACTTTTTTTACAATATTTATTAAGAATTCAGAAGTTTCTATGAAAAGTTTTAAATATTTAAATATTGTGAAAATTCATATTAAGGCTTTACAATAGTGTCCTTGACAACAAGAAAATGTTCCGTGTTTTCAGCATAAATCAAACCTAGGTACCTTAACAGATAACACCTATCTTGTCTGATACCTACGTTCTTATGTTTGCTTCTAATCACAATGATAAACAAACATATTGTTTAACTATTTTATGGTATGTCTTATCAATATAACTAACAAAGATTTTGATCTGTATGTCTATACTGATAAGGCGCTTGTAAAAATAAGGGTTACGAAAATTAAATGGCTCTTAGGCAGGCTCCAAGGTTGTCCTTAATTTGAAACTAAATATTTTGCCATGTAGGCATAAAACTGAGTTTTATATGAGTTTGGTTAAGGCTCATATTTTGAAAACTTATTGAGACTTGATAACTACTTAAGTATAGATTTGAAAACAGTTCAATAATTTAATCTTGATCGACGCTTAAGTAAACTGTCAGAATACTAAAGCTAGAATACGTATCTATTTGAGGTCGATATGCAACAGCATCATAATTTCGTATATCAACGGTGATAGTGCAATACCGTGTAAGTCGCATCAGTACCTAAATAGATTTCTAATATTGAAAATGCTTTGCCAAGATTCAATATTTATTCCATATCCGGTAATATACAAACGCTATTATGGAGATGTCACTAAATTGAACCGAATAAAATATAATGATCAGAGTTTCCACCAAAAACACGACGACGATGGAACTCACTTTCATTAATGGTATTTTTTGTGACGTCAATAAAAACTAATATCACATTTAATTAAATGACACCCTGAGTACGTTGTGACACTCCAATTTTCAGGCCATTAAGTAGACTTTTGACGTGGACAAGGAATTCAGGGTGTTTGCGAAACCATTTTTAGGGAAGAGGACTTTTTATAACAAGAGCCAAGATTTTGATGGTTACGGAGTTCAATTATGTTTAAATAATTACCTAGTTATGTTTTTTTAAGAAATTATTTCGTTAAAAAGATATGCCTTAGATGAGTTCTAATAATACAATTTGACTTACTTTGGTCATAGAAACGCTCATATACCTTGTAGTGTTTTAAGTCGAAAATTGAAGATTGAGGTTCGATATTTAATTCGATTATAACTAGGAAAAACCGAGAAAAATCGTTTAGTTATATTGTACATGGTTTAGTTTTATTGTAAATGTGCATTTTGTATCAAGGCTTTTCAGAAACCGTTGTCACGAGCAAGATAAGAGTGTAAATAATATGTGCTTTTAAGATGTAGGTACCTAAAGACATTGTTGTTGTTCTAAAGTTTTCACACTGTAAATTAAAATATGTTTTTAACATTTTTGCTTCCTTGCTGGACTGGGAGCGAAAGAAAAACATCGAATGTACCAGCTGCTTCTCTTCCCGGGCGTACTGTAAAAGTCTGTTAAGGGACAGAGGTTTTATTGGCTTTTTGTGGGCGATAGGCTGGCCCCCTGTCATCGCAATAGTATCTATCCATAATTAAAATACCTTCAAAGTCAAACGTGACATGGGAAGGTCTTATAACCTCTGCCTACCATGGGATACAGGCGTGAAGTATGTATGTTTTTAACCTTTTTGCATCGCTTTTATCAACACTCAAACTTGACGTGTCAGTGCATTTTCAGATTTTCAGGAGCCTTGGTAATGAGTTGACACTGAGTTGACACTTGACATGTGTCTAATTGAGAGGTAAGAAAGCAACTAATCTTGATTGATAAGCAGAGTCAAGGCATCAAAACGTCTAGTAAGGAAAGTAATTAAATGCGATAAGAACTAGTTAAAACTGAAAACATTACTACTGGTTATATTATATAGATATTAATGGTTTTAGTTTGTTAATTTATTTGGATTAGGTACATGAGATTATCTACCAGTCCGTCTTAAAAAATAATCATATTTTATAATTTTGTTTAATACTATTCCGGCGATATTGTAGAGAATTTCACAACTAACCGACTAGGTTACCTACACTGTAGGTATATAAAATAAGTAATTAAATAAATAAGTAACGTCGACGCCGGCGATACCCCGGCAGTTATCAAGATTGTCATAGTTCGTAGCCGCTTATATGCTTCTAAATCATCATCCACAGCCAGTAGACGTTCACAGCTGGATATAGGCCTCCCCCAAGGATTTCCACGTCGCTCGGTCCCGCGCCGCCCTCATCCAGCGTTTATCTGCGTCTCCCAGTACGTGGCCGCCACTCGACAGCTTTTCTGCCCCAACGGCCATCTGTTCTACGAGCTATGTGCCCTGCCCATTGCCACTTCAGCTCTGCAATCCTTCTGGCTATGTCGGTGACTTTGGTTCGCCTGCGAATCTCCTCATTCCTGATTCGATCCCGCTTAGTGCTTTATGATGCTTAATTTAATTTTGTATACTTACAAATGTGGTGTTACGTATGATAACAATATACATTGATAAATTAATTAAAAAAAATTGGAAAATTCCAAAGGAAATGATTTTAATTCTGAAGGTAGAGATTTCGATAGTTCTCTATGGAATCTCCTTAACGCTTTAGTATAATTTTAAAATAAAGCCCCAAGGGATATACTAACTCGACCTCACACGAACTTGCTCCAAAATGATCCGGTCAACAAGAATAATCAATGGGAAAGACGAGGTCACGAAATTCTAATAACTGTAATGGCTATACTCGTATTTTATGAGTTAACCCCATTTTACCGACCAATTACGTATTGTATGAGGTTTTTATTGGCTTTTGAACTTTTGGCATCATTAAAATTAAGTATAAAAGGTATCTACAAAGGCGATTTAATAAGTGATTGCGTAGGTATTGTGTTTAGGTATAGCTTAATAGCGGTTTCTTGCGGCTTCAAGGCTAAAAGGTAGACTATGTGTTATCCATCTACTTTTATGTGTAATTCCAACTTAATTCATGACAATACATCCATCCATCAATCCTTACAAACTTTCAAGATACTAATTTTCGTGTTAAAAAGATGTAATATCTCGAATTTTTACCTTCGTACAACTGAAACCTGACTCCTTGAGAATGTGAAACTGTATATTTCTTCTAGCTATGATATATTAATGTGCGAAAATTCAGGTAAACTCATTTATGGCGGGTTTCAATATTCAACTGACTGCTATGCGTAACCGGTACAGGTACAAAACTGGTAGGAAAAAAGTAGCGTTTCACAATATCTACTAGCTACGGGCTGTAAGTTCTCAAATTTGGCATGGGTTCTCCTTGCGTGACGTTCTTCCAAGAAAATAGGTGATATGTGATTTATAGAATATTCACGCATTCGCAACTTATTTGTATGATATTTGAACTAAATAAATATATAAACTTATTCAATTTATGTTTGCTATGTTTTAGTACTCGATAAATATATTATAGTATGTTTTTAGAGCTTTTTATTAATAATTTCGTTTAACTGCTTACGTAAAACGAAACGCCAATCCTTCGACTAATTTTGCCATTGGTTGAATCACATTTTTATGACGTCAAAGTAAATATTTAAAAGAAAAATTATGTAATTCAATAATATTCGTCCTTTTTTTCAAAAACAGTTATAGATAAGTTAGAAAGAGAAAACTGGATTATTGATATGTTGACAGATATTTGATAAGACATTTCGTTAAATGAATAAATTGTTACGTCGTTGGCTAGATAAAATGACCTATTCTTTAATTGGTCGTACGTAATGAAAACATAACTCCTTATTGGCCGCAGCAGACTGCCATGCTACCTTTACCTCATTGGTTTAAATTAATAACTTGCTACGTCGTCGTTGGCTAGATAAAATGACTTATTTTGTAAATGGTCAAATGTAACCTAGCAACCCATTACAGTCAAACAGTTCGTAAGCAGTGGTTTAGATGTCAAGATTTTGAATATAGAAAGGCATTTTGGTAGTGAATTCTATTGTTCGTAGGCAAAACGAACAGTTTTCATAATATTGAAACCCGCCATTAGCTACTTTACCGTGAGAGAGTAAATAATTTCTCACAAAATCTCAATTTTTATTATATCAGTTAAAAATTAAAGTTTAATAACCTTGACGTAACGAATTTGCAACGGTTGTGGGTATTCGGAGTCTAGACGCGTAATCAGACTAATTCAAAATAATTGCCGAATAATGAAACATAATTAACAGTGAAAGTAATAATCAAATTAAACGCAAATAGCGAAATTAATGCATTTCGAGAAGAGATACCAAGTTTTGCGCGTTTGAGAATCGTTCAATTGAGATATACTTATGGAGACATGAAACAATCTGTAAATGCACCTTTAAATACCTAGTGTTTTATGAAGAACTAGTCCGTTTAAACTATTAGCATAACCGCAGCAGGTGATTGATTGAGGACAAATGATGGTGATGTTCCACGCGTTACGGCAAAAAATAAGATATTGCAGTAAAAATATATTTTCAACACACTTGCTCGTAAAGTGAGCCTTATTCTATTGAATTCAGAACTATAAACTGGGCTATAAGTCACGCGTGCATAATATATTATGCCCTAGTGCATAATATAATGAATCCTACAAAGTTGAATTGTACCTTAGTGCAAATTACATGCGAGTAAACAGAGCATATTTTATTGATCCGGGTTATACATTAAATATATGAGCGCGCGCGTCCAGGCGGCGCGCGGCCACGTGCAGCAGCAGCGGCCCGCACAGCGCCTCCAAGCAACAACAGCGTGTGTACGTGTAATGGGACAGGGTTACTGACGCGCAACAGCTAACAGCTGCTTCAAATAAATTTTATGACCACGTATGTCTGTCTTTTACTCACAAGTGTGTTGAAAAACATCGTATGTAACTCGTGAGCGTTGCTAATTACAGTCTCGGCTCATTATTAAGCCCTCGCCTGCGGCTCAGGCTCAAATCATAGCCTCGACTGTAATTAGCAACTTAGCTCACTTGTTCCATAATATACTATTATAGGCTACGTGTTCTATGTACCTATAAGTATTTTATTTTTAGCAAACAAGTTATAAATTTAACAAAAGTCCCTAGAAGATAATAAAATCTTCCTTTATTTTATTTATTTACACGTTAGTTTATGTTATTTATGTTGCAGTTTAGTTAATTAGGTACTTACCAGACGCAGACAGAACTTCCATCCGTACGTGGTAGATATGCCGAAAAGTCGACCTAAGCGCTTTGACAGTTCCTTTTTAATACGGGTCGCCAAGGTTTGGAACGAACTGCCTGCGTCTATCTTCCCTTACCAGTATAGTCCTAGTACTTCTAAGCGTCGATTGAATAGGTTTCTCGTGGATGGACGTGTACAACCTTAGTCTTCATGTTCACTTAACATCAGGTGTCATGGAAGACAAACGTCCCATCCATACTTAATAAAAAAAAAAACTTAGGTACTAAATTTTTGGTTAATTTTACAACATCTTTTGAATCTTTCAAAAGTCTTGATATACCTAACAGTAGGACTATAATGTCAAATGATGGAGTAAGTAGCAATGTCACTGAAGCATACAAAAACAGTTTTTCTTCCAAGTATTCATCTTACAGACACATCTACAGAGAAAGGCCGAGTGCAACAAATCGGCCGTAACTCCGAGTTAGCTATCGAGACGAATCGAGTAGCATAATCGAATAACGGAATCGATTCTACCATCAGTACTACCCGGACAATCTATAGCAAATTACGATTCGGTTGTGCGGATATAAATCAATTATCGAATCAAAATTGCTGGTCACAGCGATGGACCATGATTCGCGAATTATTTCGGACTTTCGCTATTATGTTCGTCTGACAGGCGAAATCACGTATTACCTAAAATCACTTTTTTATCGTTGACTACACTGGAGTTTGACCTAAATTACGTCTAATGATTAGTCAAAAACAGTAAATAGGCTTGGCAATAACAGGGTCTTGGGATAAAGCATATTTGCTAGAAGAAAAACTCGTAATTTTGTAACAGTATTAACATCAAGCGATTATATTTGGGTTAAAGACTTTATGTTTATGATTACAACTTTAACGATACCCTTATCTAAGGGGTAGTAAAAAGCTACAGGACAGATAAACTTTCATACCCTTCTTAAAAACCTACCCTCTAACAATATTATTTAGATCATTTACTAAGTAGAAATTCATATTTGTATCATTTACTAAACATTATCTTGCCATAAGTAGATAATTTTAAATAAGAACATGTGTTAAGGAATCTAAATAATGAATAAATACTTACTTACAAAATTGGTAAACATATTATATCTATGTATACAGGATGACTGGTGGGTCACTTTTGAAGTTCGAGGACGTGACAGTTTAAGATCATAAATGAAGAGAAAAAATAAAATAAAAAATAAGTATTAATTATTTACTGAGTAAACTTAACCGAAAGTTAAAGAATTGATTACGCAACGCATGGTTACGCTAGCGTTGGCAGCGATCCGCTCAGTTGTATGTAAAGTAAATAGTAACATAGTAGTATTTATTTATAGGGAATTCTAGGGAAAAATTGACTACCTACTTTTATTACATAATTATGATCTGAATCGAGTACAGAGTAGTCTCCTTCAGTATCTAAAATTTGTCACCAGTCACTCTTTTTAGAAATAAACATCTGATGACTATTTATTATTGTATGCCTAAAGTTATGAATGCTTTGAGTCCATACTAGGCTCGACTCTAGGTATAAAGTTAATCGATATTACCTATACCGAGAAGCTCCTCGTTAAACCTTATTTTATCTTCTCATTCTAGCCCTATTGCCCTGAATTCTGATCTACAACTAACTCACACCGATAAGGAGATCTCTAATCGCTGTTCATACATACAAATATGTTGAACTCGTTAAACCTATTAGCTAGGAGGTGGCCCAGTTAAAACTAGCACACTTGTATCAAATGGCGTAACTTTGAAATGCGAATTGTGTGTGACAAATATTATTAATATATGTATTGGAAGTCAGCACGTAGTCTTGGTCTACGGGAGGCCAAATCAACATTCAGGGCCAAGGAAATCTTTAGAAAGATAATACGTTTCCAAAGTTTCAATAAGTAAGTAACTCCAAGTATACAAATTGTTACTGGCTGATCTTTCCTGCCTGCAGCAATTTAACCGCCTACTATTCCCAACGCTTACTTGATTCAAACTTTTTAGATATCTACGTTTTTCCCGCGAATAAATCTCGTCATAATTCTAATACTAATCTTAAAAAAATTATTTTAAAAAATTAATGCTGTTTTATATTAACTGTAATTATCGTATAATGGTGCTTAACTGATATTGCTTTTGTAATTTCTTTTCGTTTTTGGTTGTATATGTATTTTAAATTGTAATAGTTTTTTTAATTTACAAAGTATTTAACTAATAGTAGTAGAGCATGCAGTGGTTTCCTGTAAGTGACAGGACACTTACTTATTATTTATACCTTTTTATTGTTATATGTACCAGTTTACCTGTTGTTGGAAATCCTAATAAATAAATAAACCCATTGTAAAATTCTTCGAATATTTTATACTATTTTGTACTATTTTTGTCGTAGATGGGACTAAAGGACTAGTTATCATGGTTTTGTCAAAGAAGTTAGTGTCAGAAAATATATATTTTAACATACTTAAACTGCAAAGCCAAAGTATCAAAGTCAGAACAGATTTCGTACAAAAGCTAATCAATCATATCTTCTTACAGTTTGAATATATTTTATCCCGGTAACTACCATGATCCTATAAGCTAGTCCTTAAAGTAATTTTAAAATCATTTAGAAAATACCATAAACCTAGTCCATCTTCCATGCTGGACTGGGATTAGGATTTATTGGCGATTTTGCGGACGGCAGGCTGACCCCCTGTCACTGCTATAGTCTCTCTCCATCATAATAATACCTCCAAATTTGTCAAACGTGACATCAGATGGTTTTTATAGCCTTTGGTGTTCTGCCTACCCCATTAGGGACACAGGCGTGAAGTTATGTATGTATGTACTAGTTCATAAAACTTGTTTTTCCATTATCTTCATAGTTTCACAACCTAGTGTTGACGACATCCGCAACTCATACGAATAGCGGAAACCTTATTTATCTTTCAATTTACTTTAATGGTCTTCCTTTACTCATTAGTCTAGCTGTCTAGGCTATACTAGTATCTATATATTGGTTGCCGAATTCCTATTAAGTAGGTTCATTGATATTCAGACTGGTAATCTTTCTGCCAGTATATTTATTATGATGAATTATTATTAACGAATTAATATTATAACAGAGGTTTTAAAGGCGTTTTTGTGGGGGATAGGCTGACCCCTTTTCACTACAATAGTCTCTCTTCATCTTTATAATTCCTCCAAAGTTGTCAAACGTGACATCAGATGGTCTTGTAACCTCTGGTGTTCTGCCTACCCCATAAGGGATACAGGCTTGACGTTATGTATGTATGAATTATTATTTTAACCATTAATTTTCAATTAATAAACATTTTAATATTGGCATTACTAATTAGACAAACTGAAAAACACAGTCTAAAGTAAGTAGGAGGTAGTAGGTGCGTTACCTATGAGTCCGCAAGAATTTCTTGGTGTAAAGAGTTACGAATGGTACACCTCCGATATTAGTAACAAACAAATTCTTTGACTTTGTTATATTAGTACAGATATAAAGTAAGTACTTCCATGCTGGACTGGGAGTGAAAGAAAAACGTAGAATGTGCCAGCTGCTTCTCTTCCCGGGCATACTGTAAAAGTCGGTTAAGGGTTTTATTGGCATTTTTGTGGGCGATAGGCTGACCCCCTGTCACTGCAATAGCCTCTCGCAATCATTATAATACCTCATTAGTCAAACGTGACATCAGTTGGTCTTATAACCTCTGATGTTCTGCCTACCCCATAAGGGATACAGGCGTGAAGTTATGTATGTATGTATGTATATAAAGTAAGTTTGAGTATGAAGACAGCAGTACTAAAGTGTATACTAGTGTTATCCAGCCCTGAGCTAGTTTTAAAAAGATATTTCCCAAACTATATTTCCCGACCTGACTGTACCGTATACAATAAACTATAATGATGTGTAAAAGTGCCACATGGTTTTTTTAATAATCATATTAAATAGTGCCAATCAATCATACACAAAATGTAATTGTAAGTTACCTACTTGACAATGCATGTTTATACAAAACCTATTGTAGATTGTTATTTGAGGAAAATATTTTTTAAACAATTATAGTAGATGTTTTATCGGTTACCAATTTTCTATTGAACTGTGTAGTTGCTTTAAATATTTTTTAATATAGTTGCTCAGAAAGTGGCGTATTGCAGGGATGTATAGCGTTCGGGTAGTGGGCTTATTACACACTTGTGCGTTCTCTTTCCCAACTACAAATTAATGTCTATTAAAAAGAAAAAACCAACCAGAAGTTTTTACTAAAAAAATTCATAGAAGTTTTTATGATTCATGAAAATATTTCTGAAGAGAAGCTACTAATTTGTTTCAATATAAGATTTAATGATTAGATTCAATGATTTAGGTTAGGTTTCTTTTCATTTTATCCTATTAAATTTCATTTTCATTTCATGTCAATACAAAAAATCTACTGAAGACTTGGCTGTATGGGCATAGTTCCCTTGCCTACCCAGAATGGGTGAAGACAACAAAAAAATCTCTGTTTATTTATTTATATTATTTTACGGCTGGCGCGATTTTGTTTTATTAAATTGATTTATTTTTCGCATCTGTATTAAAAATAGTTGTTCAGTACACGTACGGAACCGTCATTGCAACTTGTCCGACTGTCAACACTGTAGTCACTGTAGACATTTGTCGGAACTCTTTGCAATGACAGGCTTTTCGCACTGGTAATGAAATATATCCCCTATATCTATACCCTAGTAATACTTTAAAGTTGCACGCCGACCGTACTAATATTCATGAATGGGAAAGTTTATGAAAATGGGCGTTTCTTACAGGCTGAACATATAGGTAAAAAATATAGGTACATACTGCAGCCAACATCTTATAGTATATTATGTAACAAGTGAGCGAAGTCTCGGCTCATTATTATCAAATCACTGCCTCGACTGTAATTAGCAACGCTCACGTGGAGTGGTAAATCCCAATATTTTAATATTTTATAACAAATTATTGTAAATTGTGAATAATTTGTTTGAGATACAATTTTGTTTAACTAATATAAGGCGCAAACATTTAAAAATGTATATGGATTTGAAGTGGTATAAAACCTCTTTGTTGTTTCTGAAAAAAAATTATGTATAACCCGGATCAATAAAATATGCTCTGTTTACTCGCATTTAATTTGCACAAAGGTACAATTCAACTTTGTAGGATTCATTATATTATGCACTAGGGTATAATATATTACTGCACGCGTGACTTATAGCCCAGTTTATAGTTCTAAATTCAATAGAATAAGGCTCACTTTACGAGCAAGAAAAATAAATAATTTTTTTTTTTTTATAAGTGACTAAACCCGCGTTTGACCTCAATCTCACCTGATGGTAAGTGACGATGAGGTCGAAGATGAAAGCACACGGGTTTAGGAAGAAACTGGCTCTTTATACAATATTGCCGGAACACATTACCGCCGTAGCGGTAACATTTGGCGGCAGACTTTATATAAAGGGTGGTCGCTAGCCAGGCGGACCCAGAAGGGATCCTACCACCAAGCAAAAAACTAATTCAAACCGAGAAGACAAAAACTCTTGCATTTTAAACGACTGTAATTCTAAGATAAACTAAAATAAAATTCATAATAAATTGCCCAAATTATCATGATTCGGGTGGCACGAAATCGTCGGAAATATAATAATGATGTTTGAGTCTCCCACGATGTTTCTGATTAAAGTAAAAGAAAGGTATGATGAGTTCAACGACGGGGCATCCATGCCGCAATAAATTACCTACTAATAAGTTACCTAGTTTCATTGTACGAGTAGGTACATACAGGGCGGTGTGGACAAAATTTTTGCGCGGGATTACAATAAAAATGTGATATTTCTAAGGTTTTGCTTTGGTTATGTATTTAATTTATAAAAATAAAGAAAGTTTACTTATTTGGACATTTACGACGATCTGATTTGAAAGGAATTAGTGACCTACTCTGCCTAATCTCTAATAGGTATATAAAATTCTCGTGTCACAGTTTTGGCAGTTTAGTCTCGTGAAACGGCTTGACCGATTTTGATGAAATTTTTTTCCGGTATCTATGAGAATCGGCCAACATCTATTTTTTTTAATGGCAAAACAACGTTTGCCGTTTAAGCTAGTAACTTATGTTTTCACAATATTTAATAGGTTTTGACCTTTTCTGAAGTACCTGTACCTACAGTATTTATGTCAACTATTAAAAACAAACAAAAATCACTTAAAAATCGATTTTGTGTATACTTAAGTCTTGTTTACATACTTAGTGACGTTGGAGTAGGTACCTACGAAATATAAATCAATAGGTAAATAAAGCTAAAGAGTTTGTTTTTTTATGAACTGTCAGGAAAGTACCTACTATTAAAGAATACATTTTGTCCCAGTATTGACACCATTTTTTGTTATTATGTTGATTTAAATCAGAGTTTCTATCGCGATCGTTTGAATGAAATAAAATGCACGGAATTACCGGAAATAGGAAACAGATTTCCATTAATTTGTGATTTGTTACACTACAAGTTACTACAAATCACAAATTGAATATGAACTACATACAATACATACTTACTTAATTGTGTTGTGCTATGATAGCTACTTTCAGTCCGTGTCCTAATGCAAAAGTAAGAATGATAGCTTCTAGGCCGCCTTATTAACTATCATGATATACTTTATGATAATTATTTCTTAGGGAACAAAGTATGCAAATATTATAAAATATTTATATAACACTTATCTACCTCTCTGCACTTCAGCTCTCTAGCGCTAAGGCCGCCTATTCGTAGACATATTTTTTTTCTCTTTTGTGTCTATGTACAATGATATGTCAATAAAATACATTGTGCCGGGATCGAACTGATGTCTGATACCCTTTTATCAATTCTGTGATGATACCAAGAAAGTGTTTCTTAAAACAAAGTAAATAAAGTTTTTTTTTTAAAGTAAGATCCTTCAGCGCTCTCGAGTTGCTCATAAAACTTTGACGATCCCTTTATGACGATGTGGTAGCAGTGTCAGCCTCAGACACTGGTGGTCGTGGGTTCGAACGCCGCACAATGCAAGTATTTGTGTACATTAACACATTTGTTTGCATTAGTCTGGGTATATATCTATGATATGAATAAATAAATAAATATTTTTGACACTCACACAACATTATCTAGCCCAAATTAAGTTTCTTAAAGAACTTGCGTTATGGATGCTAGATAACTGATATACTTAAGAAATAAATAAACATATTATATATTGAATAAATGCATATTTTTTATTAGAATAAACTTAAATAAACATAAAACATCCATGACTATTTATAAATACATATGTATGTATTTATGAAAAAATCTATTCGTATCTACTTACTAGCCACCACCCGCGGTTTTACCCGCGTAACTTTTGATCCTGTGGGAATTTCGGGATAATATATAGCCTATAACCTTCCTCAAGAGTTGGGCTATCAAATGCAAAAAGAATTTTTCAAATCCCACTTGTAGTTTCTGAGATTAGCGCGTTCAAAAAAACAAACAAAAAAACAAACTCTACAGCTTTATATATTAGTATAGATGTATATCCGTTGTCTAGTACCTACCCTAGTAGGTATGTATAGCATAAGCATAAGAGCTTACTTTAGGACTATATGGCGCTGTAAGTATAATTATAAAAGATATTATAAAACTTAATTTGGCTAATAATTCGCAAAATGCCAGTCAACGAACTCGGAATTAGTTTGCGTAATGATATGACTACTGCAATTATTTTTCGTAACCGTTACGATACTATATTACTAAGTAACGAACGGTATTTAATTTAATACGATTATTTAACTTTTAAATGCACAGATGGGTACTAATAAGTTAATTTTTTACCAAGTTTAAATTGTCAGTTTTAATTAGAATTTTCCGATTTTGTAAAGATGCCTACAAAACGCCACACCAAAGGTATACGGGGTATAAAGGTAAGGCGTGAAGTTATATTATTTATGTATTATGTAAGTTTTATTGTTTTTACTTTTACTTTATTATTGTTTACAAAAAAACACTAGAATATGTAGGTACGAATATGTCAGTATATATGGAGGTGATTTTGACTAAAAGTTATCATTATATACCTACTGCAAATCTAAATAAAACATTTTTTGTATAATGAGAGCCACACAAACTTCGAATAAATTCAGAGTAAAATTAAGCTCTGTTAACTCGTGACTCGTGACCAATAGGTCTGTAAAGACACCGAAACGTCGAGTTAAAATTAAAATATACCTGATAAAATCCTTTTTAAAAGTATTTTATTTATAACGATGAATCGAGAAAAATTAAGACGTTATCAACTTTTTGTTGACTTTAGCCACTGTTACCTTAGAAAACGTTTAACAATAAATATATACAGGGCGACTGGTGACAAATTTTAGATACTGAAGGAGAGCACTCTGTAGGTACTCGATTCCGATTATTATTATGTAATAAAAGTAGATACTAAATTTTTCACTAGAATTCCTTATAAATAATTACTACTATGTTACTATTGACTTTACATACAACTGTGTCAATCGCAGCACGTGAGGTGACCTGGCACGCGGATCGCTGCCAACGCTAGCGTAACCATGCGTTGCGTAATCAATTCTTTAACTTTCGGTTACGTTTACTCAGTAAATAATAATATTTATTTATTATTATATTTTTTTCTCTTCTTTTCTTCTTCATCTCAAAATATCACGTCCTTGAATTTCAAAAGTGACCCACCAGTCACCCTATATATACCTACCTATCTTAAATAACGTTGGTAGTTCATATCAAGTCCCTATACCAAGTAGTTAGCTCAGAAACCTCTTTCAAATTAGTGCGCCTCTGAAAATCATTTTCAAGGTTATAATATTGTCTTAAGTTTTCGCGATTCATACGCTCGGGACCACGGGGTCTGCAAAGACACCTAAACGTCGAGTTAAAATTTAAAATGTAAATATATAATATAAATATAGTTAGTTTGTAGAGACAGTGTAAAAGTCACAAGATAAGTAATACGTAGTTTTGTTTTTAAGTTATTTTTTTTTATAAAATACGTTAGAAAGATATATAAGTGTTGTTACTTGCATATCGATATTATAGTAATTGACTGTATTTTAGAAAACAGACGTATGAAATCTCTTCTTTTAGTTCTATTTCTGAGTTTACCTTGTTATTAAAGCGTTCTATGTCAAATCTGAGTAATACAGAATTATATTCAAACTCAATATAATCCTGTCAAAAATATTCAAGTAGAACAAGAATTGTTTTAATAATTTAGTGACGGATAAAATGATGTCTTTTAGTTTTTACTGATGCAGTAACCTTATATACTGTAACCTTACTGAGAAGTACCTACTATCATTTAACATTTATGGTTCCACAATAGTTTATTGAAAGACTTTTTATATTGTGCAATAAACAAAAAAAAACCTCAATATTTAAAAAGTGATTCCGACTTTTCTTCTCTAAAGAACTAAGGCTACTGTTGTCTTATGCTTTTACGACTACATAAAAACTTTTTACCGAATTATAACGCTATAAGTAATTCACTCGTGACCACTGCAAAGATACCGAAACTTCGACTTAAATAAATCACTCCTGAAAATAGTTCTTTTTTTTAACTAAGTCTAATTTCACAAAAAACTTACGTTTCTCCGGCCCCTGCGCCACCACCGCCGCGAACCCCACACCCGCCAGTATCCACCATTGCCACCCCATGTTGTCACCACTGCACCACAGGACCCGCGCCGCTCAAGCCTGCGCAACAAATGTTACACGAATGAGGCTGCGTACGCGCAGATAAGATAAATTTATCTATTGTGATTAATTAACTAGGAAAAATACAGTCACAAGATACGGTTTCTGAGGAGGTAAGATTTCTGGAATTTGGTTAGTTCAGTGATCTTGCGAAATAATAGTTTGATAAGGTATATTAAGAGGTAATACCTAATAGCAGTAAAATATTAATACATTAAAAACTGAGTCGAGGATTTAGAAGCACTGTTCATCACAATGTGTCGTTTAATAGTTAGGTATTAAACTACAAAAGGTGACATTATAAGACTTGGTGGAGAACCATTAACTCGTTAAATGTTTTCCGATAATATATATTCTATGATGGACCAATTTCATTCAGAAAACTTTTGTTCCAATGTTATTATAATTGCACCAATGTTTAAAACCTTCAAATATATAACTTCTTAAGATGTACCGCAGCATCTAGCGCAAATATTCATGTACCTATTGAGATTGATCTCAGACAACCATTATCAGCAAAAATAAATTCAACAAAGATTCTATGAGCCGACATTAAAAGGCTGTATATCAGTGATCGCACACAGTTCCTCCAGACCTTTGAAAATATCGCTATCCACGCCTTTAAGTCCGAAAGTCTGTATGAGCCATTACAAAACTTCAAATCAACGTAGCACAAAATAATAGCTCTCTGCCTAAAATATCATACAATTTTAAAAAGAAACACTAAAAACGTAAAACAAGCAGACCAAAAACAAAAAAAAAAATTAGAAACAGAAAGTAAAAATTAATTGGACGCATTCAATTAAATTGGACGCGCGAAATGTGCTTCGAGATATAGAACCCAATTAACATGGCTATCATAAATATATGCTAACATTGGCTTATTGCTTTATGCATTGTTATTTCACGTAGAGAAACAAGTTTTATTTAATGATGTCAAGTGAGTTTCTTTACTTTTTAACGAAGGATTTTGCAGTAAGCATTGTTGTAAGTAGTACATTAGATGCCAAAGAGACAGTGAAAATATTAAATAACTAGCCACCGCGCGCGGTTTTACCCTCATAACTTTTGATCCCGTGAGAATTTCGGGATAAAATATAGCCTATAACCTTCCTCAAGAGTTGGACTATCAAATGCAAAAAGAATTTTTCAAATCCCACTTGTAGTTTCTGAGATTAGCGCGTTCAAACAAACAAAAAAACAAACTCTTCAGCTTTATATATTAGTATAGATTATTCTGTTATTCCAGGCTTTGCCCTATTTTCAAAATTTAATATCAATTGACTTAGAAATTCGAGGAAAACTAGCTAACATCAAACATACAAACCCTCATGAATAATATTAGCAGGATTGTTAAAACAAAAATATCACCGAATTTTGGCTACAGCTGGTAATATTCCATTGCCCTCGTTTCTTTGATAGAACTTCGTAATTTATTAGAGGGTTATATCGAAAATAAGTCATTAGTTATTCGTGACCTATTACTTTATCGCATTTCTTATTTACGCCTTATAGGGTATCCTAAAAATAGCTACAACGCCTCTGAAAAGTGTGTCGGTAGAGGCGCTTAAACAAGTGCCTATGTTAAATATAACTGTCAAATCTGTTCCCATTTTACATTTTTATGGTTTTATGGATGTTTTGTTTAAGGACAGTTGTACTTCATTATTGATGAGAAAAGTATAATATATACTTTTAATAAATGAAGCCAGATCCAAGATCCAGAGTCCATCATTATTAAATGTAAAAGTTTGGGTGGATGTATGGATTTTTGTTCTTTAATCACGGCAAAATGGCTTAATGGATTTGGATGAAATTTGGCATGATGGTGGTGTAAAGTCTAGAATAGTACATAAAAATAAAAAAATCCCCAGACAATCACGCCAACTACATGGCCCCAAAGTAAGCATAGCTTGTGTTATGGGATACCATGTAGAATATAAATGAGGAGTAACAGATCAAAGTGTATCAACTCCTTCAGTGTAAGTTTCGAGATAAAGGCAAAATTCATAATTTCTTAAAGAAAGGACACAAACAAATGTATGGGATTTAATACTGTTTGAAACGATGTCTATTTTTGGTTCTTTTTTATTATAAAAAGTAATACAGTTTGATGCGTCATAATTTGACATGAGGTTAAAGGTTTTTAATAGATAAAAAATCCGTTCTGTACTATTTTTTTTCGGTGGGTGGAGTTGATACACTTTGATCTGTTACTCCTCAAATACACTTATAGATAAACCTGCCCCGGAAGACCCTCAGACCGGAACATTTTTTTTTCGTGTTCCGGGCGGGTATCGAACCCGCAACCACTGGCGTCTGAGGCAGATAGGTTTACCCCATCGCCAAAGTGGTCGTCAAGTACAGTCTGCAACAGAATTATGTATACAACCCAGTCTCCAGCACACATACAATTTGCATACGCGTTCTATGGGTGCGGGAGACTGGGTGGTATACATAATTCTGTTGCAGACTGTACATAGGGTACTTTTTATCCCGATATTCACACGGGATTCGAAATTGCGTGGGTAAAACCTAAATATATAAAATATACAAAAAGTGTTTAAAGTTTTCTTCCCTTACTTTTTGCTACAGTATAAATAAACTAGCCACCGCGTGCGATTTTACCCGCGTAACTTTTGCTTCCGTGGGAATTTTGGGATAAAATATAGCCTATAACCTTCCTCAAGAGTTGGGCTATCAAATGCAAAAAGAATTTTTCAAATCCCACTTGTAGTTTCTGAAATTAGCGCGTTCAAACAAACAAGCAAAAAAACAAACTCTTCAGCTTTATATATTAGTATAGATATGTTTGTCATTGTATTTTGAATCGAGCCATCTTATAGTGTGTCGCGTAGAACCTACTGAGCTCTTGTCCAAAATCCCCCATCGGCTTTCACTTCAAAAAGTTAATGCGAAACGTGATAAACGCCTTGTTAGAATCAAATAAAAGTCGTGCGTCCTTCAATATGAATATTTAGAAGTTGATACAGTTCATTTGGTTTTTTGGGTCAAATGTCAGAAATTATTATCCTGAAGTACTATTATTAAGAGTCCTTGAATATGTATAAAATTAAGCATTACATGATGTAATGTCAGCTAAAACAAAGGAAATCGTATCATTAGTGTAATATCGGGGAAGTGCTTGACGACCAGCAACTCAATCGTCACGGTCTGGTTATGGCTAGGGCTGCCAGCTTTGATATTCAATCATTATAAATATAAATAAATTGTATGAAGAGTTCAGTTTTAAGTAAAAAGTGCACATGCTGTCCGTAAAGACAGTGAAATGTCAACGTAAAATTTTTTTTGATTAGAATTAAGCTAACACAAACAGTAATGAGATAGCTTTGATACTATTATCAATACAATACTTTGGACGAAACGTAATACACACAAAGGATAGATTATTACCGTTCGGGGACCTTATAAAAAAGTCGACTAGTCTTATTTTAAAAGCATCATCAACGTTTAAAAACAATATAAACATACTACCAATCTATAAACTTTTTTAACATTTTCCATGTAGTCAACCCTATAAAATTTCTGCCTCCTTCACACGCCGGCCACTGTACCGAAACTAAACCAAATAGCTCACACAGTGAAACGTCTCCAACCAACTACCGGTAGTGGGAAAGTGGACGATTACCGCCCAGTGTACGTGATAGACGTTTCGCATGTTTACTCAAATATTAGGTTTTCTCGGTTAGAGATAAACAGAAAACTCGCTTGTCATATGTTTTTGTTTGAGTTTGCTTAGTGAGTGCTACTTTCAATATATCTAACTGGGAAATAATGAAAAATATTTTACTTTTACAGTTAGTCGTAATTTCGAAAGTTCACTTAGAAGTACATTTTTAAAATTATTGTATTGACTTGTTCTGACTGACAAAGGCTAAGTTAACAGTATATTAAGGCTAACAGTATACAGGGTTGATTTTTAGTCACCAGCCAAATTTAAATGTTAGTTTCTTTGATACGATAGAAACGTACCTAAATATTTATTTTAGCGTCGCTCAGTACAAAAAAGTAGAAATATGGAACTACAAACTTTTTTGAAAATAGTCGCTGTTGATGAACATAGCTACTACGATGCGGTATTTCATTGATAATACTACGTCATCTTGATTTTAATGGAAATTTAGAGTAACTATGCCTTGGTTAATATATAACAAATTAATTTTCTTGTAAAAAAATAATCTTTTACCACGAATGTCGAGTTCTTTCAGCCGTGAAAGAAAAGGTTTTTTTCATTAATCTTGACATTATGATGGACCTCTCATGATGGATAGCCGAAGTTGGAGCATTCATGGAGCGTATATTTGTCTGCAAAAATGTTATAAAATGTCGTAGTATATAACAACAAACTCATAAATAACAACAACCTTACAAATAAAAAAATGCAGATGCTGGAGCATCGTCGTAAGGTTACTTGTTTGACAGTATTTTATCGGCTACATTTTGGTGAGTGTGTGAGTGCTCTTTTTGACCAAATTGAACCTACTCCTTTTTACCACCGGACTACCAGACGCAGACAGAAATTCCATCCCTATATATAGTGGATTTACCAAGAATTCGAACAAAACGCTTCAATAGTTCCTTTTTGGTACGGATTGCCAAGCTGTGGAACGATCTGCCTGCGTCTGTTTTTCCTGACCACTACAGTCCTGGAACTTTTAAGTGTCGAGTGAATAGGTTTCTCGTGGATGGACGTGTAACACCATGTCTTCATGCGCACTTTCCATCAGGCGGCATGGAAGACAAACGTCCTATCCTTACAATATAAAAAAAAGTTAGTTAGCAAGGCGCACACTTAGGCAAGTACTCGTATGTGTTGGCCTTAATTTCACATCTATATTTATTCAAATGCAAAAGATATGAATATCTTTATTAATATAGCAATTAACTCTTTTATCTAAGTAGTGATGAAATTAAAATAATAATATATATTTGTTTCAGAGAATAATCTCTACCTATAGTTTCTACACGTTTATTCAAATCTCACTTTGCGGGCCAGAGCTTATCCTTATTTTAGGGTTTTATTGAAAAGAAGTCGTCGTGGCGCCGCGCCGTGGTTAGGTACTGTGCATATCAAACGATATCGCAGGTTAAGCGCGTTCGGTGCGGCCGGTATTAGGATAGACCGCCGACCATTCATTTCTCACGGCGACTTCCTTGCTTCGGAGGGCACGTTAAGCAGTCGATCCCGGTGCTGTACACTTGTAAACACTAGTCGTTAGGGTTTGTCAGAAGCCATTTTGGCACCCTGAAATATCTGATATCCACTGGGCCATCTTGGTGGATTACGGCCTAAACCTCCTCGTCACCCAGAGGAGAGACTCATAGCCCTGCAGTGGGCTCATTACACGGAGTTGTGATGATGATGATTTAAAATATATTTTTTCACATTCAGATACTATTTTTACTAACGTAGTACCGTACCTCCAATAAAAATGTTCTACTTTCTATTCTATCAATACAGTTGAAGCATTTCTTTAATGATTATCTACATTCTGTAATAACTTCTACATTATTCCTCGTCATTATCTAATAAATAAATCCAATTGTTACGTTCGACATGCTGATAATCTTATGTAACAATAGAAATGCCTGTCAGATAAAAAAAGGCGGGAAACGTAAAGTGTGAGCTGCAGTTGAAAATTGATGGTTCCGCTTTGATAAAAAATAAGATAGAGTTGTGTCATTTTATGCCAGTTGTAAAAAAAAAACATGTTTTTGCCTAATAGTTTGTTTTACGAGCTATATTTATTTATTTATTTACTCTTTATTGCATACAATTACTAAAGGGATTACAAACAAGAAGAATTATATATTATTGTGTAACAATTGGCGGTCTTATCGCTAGCAAGCGATTTCTTTCAGACAACCCGGGTTATAGAACTAGTGAAATAAGAGTTGGGAAAAGGCATACATAATTTAACTATAAATACACTAAATAAGAATATACACAAATAATGTGCTATGATAGACATACATACATAAATATATAAACGATACATGTATATATATGAAGTTATAGGTTAAATGACTTCAAATGCTGACTGGATATGCAGTTTTAAATGTTTTTTGAAGTTTTGAAGAGAACTTGCAGATTTAATCTTAAGTGGCAGCTCATTCCATAGATTGGAATGTTAATGAGCTAACTAAACTAAACTAAATGCAGTCCGTGCAAAAAAAATGTAAAATTCATTGCAGTTGCACATTATAATTTGACAGTTATATAATGGTGGCCTTATTTATTTATAAAAGTGATTTCTGCCTAGACAACCCAGCAAAGACATGACTACTGTTTTACCCATGCGACTTTTGGAATTTGAAATAAACCTTTTCGTCCGATTAAAACGTATTTTGTTTGATATAATTAATCCTGAAAACTAAAGTATGCAAATATTGAATAGAAATTATTATAAAATACAGTACAGTCATCGAACCTTATTGGGTTTTGTTTAAACACCTGCTCGTAACTTACCAAATATTATCACTCCAGTGGCGTTGATGTACCTATTCTGTACTGTTGATGTATTTTATGCAGAGTTTAGATCAAAATATCTAAGTGTCAACCCTAAAAACAGCTGTTAGTTTTTGATGAAATCTATTCGATAACAGATGGCGTAAAAATAAAGTGATGGGTAAAGTTGCCAAAATATTTTGTTGTACCTAAAATAATTTTATAAATTTGTATGAAAGTCTATACTAGCTCTGCTATTTTTTTTAGGTGTATATTCTATGTATGGTATAGAAGCTAACCCTTAAGTTTTATCTCCCCATTTTGTTACACGTTGTAGAGAGCTGTGTTACTTATATAACTTACAGTTAATATGTTCTATCTAGACTAGATCATGTTCTAATAATAAAAGATTTTCTTAACGGTCAAGCAGTCTTATATTTAATGAATTACGATAAACGATAACAGGTCAACAAATGTATGTGTGAAGTCTAACATAACAAATAACATTTCGTCCAGAGAACCCTAATCAATGTCTTACAATACACGTCACGATAGATCGTGCCGAGAGCGGCGCGTGCGGCGATGTTCACGCATCCACGTTCATTGTCGGATGTTTTGCTCTTTGTCACTGTTCTGTCAGAAGCGATTATGTAGTAAAACTGTATAACGGGATAGTTGCGGGAATGCTCGTTTTTTGAATTAAATTTCAAATCAGTAATGAAGAACTTGCTAGCAATGTTAGGGCTTCCAAAAATTTTTTGATAAACACTGTTTATTTTATCTGTGTAACCTGTTATAGGAGGTTTTTTTTTGTGGCTGACCCCCTGTTCCTATAGTCACTCTCCAATAGTCTCTCTCCATCATTATAATGCCTTGAAATTTGCCAAACGTGACATCAGATGGTTTTATAACCTCTGGTTTTCTGCCTACCCCATAAGGGATATAGGCGTGAAGTATGTATGTATGTATGTACAGTTTATTTTTCTTATCTTTCAATCAGCACTGGCTATGCTTGGTGGATTATGTATGACAAATACTCCTCATCACCCAGACGAGAGTTTTTTTAATTGTCCCCAAACCAGCATTTCACGTCCATCTCTCCTGATGACAGCCCACGGGCTGAGGGAGAACTGGTTCTTCATCAGAATCATGTTACATTGATAACATGAGTTAAGTTGCACAAATTAATACATTAACGAGGCAAGATAAAATACAAATTGTGCTTTCAATCAATCAAATAAAGTTTACATTCACAGAACAGTTCTTTTAGTTATAACAAAAATTATAGGTTATAGATGAGATTGATTCCACTTTTGATATTCGAGGTTACAATATTAGTGGTTACAGAAAATACTAGCAGCTTGTCTCTATATCAAGGGAACGTCTGTCTAGCTGTATGTTAAGGGTAATTATCGGAACTAATATAGGCTATAGCATCACCTACGCTACGACTTACGAGTCGAGTTATCACAGCTTTTGTAAATAATGTAGTCGGTAAAATATCAAGTTGAATAGACCTCAACTGCAAAACTTGCTGTCTGACGGCACATACATTGAAATGTTCTTTCTTGAAATGTTAGCACGTTAACACGCAGACATAAGATCGCGTATTGCATAGAAATCGCGACCATCATCGCTCATATATTGAAATCGTTTCAAAAATCGATAAAACAATATTGGTGAATGCTAAGTAATTTTCGAAAACTCGTCTAAAAAAATACCATCGAGTCAAAATCATGAAATCATGTTTTTGAGCAATCAAAGTATAGATAAAGATATGAATTTACACATATCAAAATTTCAGATCCGTTCGTCTTGTCATATTTTCATTCCTAGTTTGCGATGAAAGGCAATGGAATTTTTTCAATACCTATGTCGCCTTAAATCCAAACTGCTTCTGAACGGGGCTGGTTCCTACAGCATGAACAATAAATTTAGGCTCATATTCCACCTGTCAAAATCGTTCGTATGCATGAATTCTTGTTTAGTAGGTAGTTCTTTTTAATGCAAAGTGATAGATCGACCAGTTGACTTATGTATAGAGGCGACTGGCGCCCAGACTCATACCGAAGCCTCAAGCAAGACCACCCGAGTGAGTAACTTGAGTAGGTCTGTTCGTTCGTTCGTTATCGCTCTTACGTACACTCAGGTTTATGTCGGCATTTTTAACCTCCTCAAAGGCTTCTTGGGCGAGACAAAATTACTACCTACTATTTTCATAGTGTTTTCGATTTAGTTTCGTCTTTTATTTAAGAATTTATTTCTGTTTTTATCTTCCCTGACTAAATAAATATTTGTTTGTTGATTCAATAGATAAGCTAGTAGCAGTTTCATGTCGTTTTACTCGAATTAATTTTTGATAAAATATAGCCTTTGTTATTCTCAAATAATGTAGCTTTCTCAGGATGAAGGGATTTTAGAAACTAGCTCAGTTGTTTCTGAGTTTATGTACCTATTTTTACACACAAAAAAATACACAAAACGTTGTGTAGGTACTTAGAGTAAGTTTCTTCTCAAATAGCTCGTGAGTTTTCTTTACGAGTTTACAAGAAATTGGAAATACAAAAAAATCTTCGTGCAACTTGCAATGTCATAAAAGAATTACATTTCGTAAGTAACGAAACCATGACGATAATAATATAATCAACGAATGCAGAGCATTAAAAAACCGACTTCACGTCAACACATTGATAGAATTATAATGTTATCAATGTAAACATTCTCCGAATTCAAACATTTTTCAAAAATTTTAAATTATCCATGAAGTAATTTATATGGGACCAACACTAAAGTATTTTCTATCATATAAAACAAGAATTATCAAAATAGATTCATAATTGTCCGAAATATCGTGTAACAAAGAGACAAAAATAAACATACATACGAATTGAGAACCTCCTCTATTTTTGGAAGTCGGTTGAAAATAAAGGAACTGGCTCCTGGTAAGACATCGCTGCAACACTTGAAAATGATCGGTGATGTTTGTCGGCAGACATCATGTGCAGATCTGAAGTGGTCCTACCACCTATACCCTGGCAAATAATTCAATGCAGTAAACTGACAGATCGAAATGTCAAATAGAAAAATAATGATACCAGTTACAAACTTCGTAGTGTAAGTAATGAATGAGAATGATTGAAAAGGAACGAGTATTTGTAATTCGTTTTGCATACAATTTTAAAGAAATTCACTTATTTATAATTTTGAGTGTGTATCAAAGTAACTTTAAAATAATTAATTACCGATGCTTTAAAACGGTACCAGTAGAAGTAAAATCGACTTTGAAACTTCTTGCTTTTTAAATTCGTTTTGGCGTTAAAAAATAAATTTCAAGATTAGTTGCCCTTCGCTAACATTAAAAAAATAATTACATTCATTCACTTAAACCACACTACTATTTTTTTCTTCCATAAAGTGGGCACAGTGGAACTGTGATTTTACTGCATTGAATTATTTGCCAGGGTATAGATATAGTCTTTCGCATTTTTCGCTTTTTACGAAATTCTTATCAAGGATCGGAAGGGCTGTCCTAGGCTGACCCTGCCTTGAAACCTGTGTTCGCAACCATTTTAAGGAAGAAATGGTCGAACAAAGATGCCTCATTTCTTTATTAGTATTGTAGGCAGTATATTGATATTAACAACGTTATGAGCTCTGTATATTTATGGAAACAAGGGCAGCCGTGATTAAAGAAGGCTACAAATTTCAACCTTATTGCAGTGAGCTTTTCAAAACGAGTACGGGTCTGGGTGTAAGGATACTCCCTAGTTCCGCTGTGTGGTCTGTGGTCACCAGCTAACTAAAGCTTACGATGGGGATACTAACAAAAATGGTGTATCAGTTTGGCTGATTTATAATATAGGTTATTTATATTAATCATTTATATCAAAAAAAAGAAGCAATGCTGGACTGGGAGCGAAAGAAAAACATAGAATGTGCCAGCTGCTTCTCTTCCCGGGCATACAGTAAAGGTCAGTTAAGGGACCGAGGTGTTATGAGAGGCTTTTTTGTGGGCGATAGGCTGACCCCCTGTCACTGCAATAGTCTCTCTCCATTATTATCATGCTTCCAAATTTGTCAAACGTGATATCAGATGGTTTTATAACCTCTGATGTTCTGCCTACCCCATAAGGGATACAGGCGTGATGTTATGTATGTATGTAAAAAAAATTCTTTTGACTTCGGCTCCGCGTGGTTGAAGTATGACTTTAAGTGACATACCTACTGTCATTAACTTCGTTGACAAAAACGGCGCCTAGGAGTCTATCGTTATGTTTAAGAGCTTATAATGAGCCCTGAGAACTTCTCTTAGACTGGGCGAATTCAGATCAAAATCAGTTTAGTAGTTTTGAAGATATGAACGTATACTGATTGTTTGAAGTTTGAAGTCAGGAATTAATCGCGTTTAAATATTGCAACTCGATTGAATCATCGAAGCGAATGAATTAATAAACTAATATTTTAATGTGATTAACTGAGTGCCCGACTTAAACGATCAATATACGGAGAAATAAATTGCCACCTTCTGCAACACAAAACTAATTTTAGTGCAGTTTCCTAAACTATAAATACAGCTTTTAAGAATATAACATATATTTTTCATTTTCTTAATAGGTACCAACTTGAGGTCCCCTACGGTATCATCCACATGTTTCTCATTTAAAACGAGAGTTATCCTTATGTGTTATTCAGACTTTGTCTTATACCAGTTTGTGAAATTTCAGTCCAATCTGTCAAGCATTTCATCGTCAGCACTAACAAACATCAATCTCACAAACTTTCATGTTTACAATATACCTAAGGTTAGTAAGGTGTAATCAACCTTCAGCCAGCCGTGACGAGATAATATCTCAGCTGTTGACAGCTCACAGATAATGCTAATTTATCAAAGATCATGTACTTATAATTAAACTAGTAGTTTTGCGTGGCTTTACCCTTGTAGGTCATAATCCTGGCGAAATTTTTTTATAAAACACAGCCTACGTTACTCCAGGATAAGATTCAGTTTCTGATGGCAAAAGCATCTAAAAAATCCAGTAGTTTTTGTGTTACACGAAGAACCATACACAAAAATCAAATCGTTCCTCTTCGTAGACTATCGGATCTATAGGCTTAATCGATGTCCATATATTCCTACAAATAAGCTAATTATAAACGCGAAATGGATGTATAGATTTTATTTACTGTTTCACGCATGAACTACCGAATGGATTTTTATGACACTGCATTATAAGGGCTCATAAGTACCTACATGAAAAAAATATAGGCACTAATTTATGAGAATATTGTGTGGTAAAAACAATCAAGAATCTAGCGATTTGTTAAAACGCTCTGTGCCTTTGTAATATAATAGATCTGTATTTTTTTTGTCGTTAATAGATATATATATCAGATTTCTTATTGATATTTTATTATTAATGCTAGACAGGACCTGGGAAAAGATGACCTTCCCGAATACTAAGCATGTACAGACAAAGTTGCAGGCACTAATTAGACACATAATTGTCCTTCAAACTTAGATCTACCTTTAATAATCGGTTCAAACCTACGCTATCCTTGAATTTCCGTATACACGGACCACGCACTCGCTAAAACTGGTCGGTCACAGGTATTCCACACAAAGCGCTATTGTTGCTGCGAGTGTACCGTGACGCTGCGCGTACGCATGAAGAAACCGCTCTGCTTTAGACAGGTTTTATTGCGCTTTTGTATAACGATGCGCAGGATTTACAATCGTGTAATTAATTTAAACATCGAACGAGGTTTTAATATGGTCTGGTTTGGATTATACGTCTAATCTATACGTCTATAAGCATGCAGTGGGTCGCTTTGGTGTGTCGTATGTTTAACACGTACCGCAAGGAATGATATCGTTGCTTTTGTATTTAAAATGCTGATAGCGGGTGTATTTCAATACTCTAAATACTTCAATGGAATTAATCAGCTATTGACAGCGCGATAGGTGAAAATCGGTCGAGGAGAAACGAGTGCTTGCTTATATGAAACTAGGAATAGGTATACGAATTTTTTTGTATTTAAAAAAAGACTAATATCAAAAGGTAGGAAGTGGTGCCGACCCAATACTGGGTATTCCCAGATATTTGTGGGAACGTTTTCCTAAATTATAATAAGTATTAATTATTCTTTTACAAAAACATAAAAGTGTAATAGGTATGTGTAAGGGCGTGGACACAATATGTCCGCGCAGCCGCCGCCGCCGCTGGTAGAATGCGCGGCACCGTAGACATGAGTTCACGCCCTTACTAAGCAAGCAGAGCTTAGATTGCGCAGTGTGAAAATAAGATCCTCGTCCATCTATCATAAAATTTACCCTTTAAAAGTTGACAAGTTAATTATAATTACAATTGCCGTATATCAAAGCAAACCTAGTGTACTCAAAACATCCAACAATTTAGGATACCTACTAATCTCGAAACACTCTCCAACATTTATTTCGTGCATTGCTACCTCAAACACTTCAAAGATTCTTACCTGTACTCGAGATCTAAATGAACTGACATGACGTCAAGGAACTATTGCCCCTTAGACAATCAACCTTACAAATTGTTGTGGACCCCTGCCTGCAAGTACGATGCTCCAATTGTTTCCGCAGATAACGACTTCACTTATTAATTGATTGGACGTCTGACGTTTTCCATTGTTCTGTCATTGGAGATTCTTTTTCAAGGTGCTCGCTGATTGGTGGTAAAAGAGGCTGAGTTATGTTCAGTAATTGGTGATTTCACCCGTAATTAAGATGTAAGGACACTCAAATGGAAGGTATAATGTAAAATTTCAGCAACTTATAAATCTTTTTTTATTTATTACAGTCAATTTAGAAAACTGACGACAATTTTTAAGTCTCTTTACTTATTTTGACAGCGTCCATGGATTATCGGTTAAGGCGAGTATTTTCGACCGCAGTAGGCATTAACGCTATATGGGACTGCGTGGCGGGCAGTCGCGTAAATGAACACGTCAGCGCACAGAAATGTCACAGTATAATTAATAGCAGTAATATACTAGTACTATACCTATGGTGTGGCTTGTTATACAAAATTCGTTTCTACGATGACTAAAACTTATGTCAAGGATGATATAATAGAATCTATATTTTTTATTTATCTGGATTTAGTGTTGCGATACCTATACTTACTATTTTATTTTTTATAAATATTGTAATGGCCATTTTATAGATGAAATCTTTTTAAATTTATATCCTTACTGAATTCTGTTGTGAAAATCGTGCTATTTTGACTTGAAAGTATATCGTGACGTTAATTAATAACTTTCATAAATTATTTGTTCCAAAATTCATTAAAATCAGATAAGTAGGTAGTTGAGATCTTTTACGTAAGCTTTTATCTCTAATTCCAATCCAATAGGGCTGGTGTTTGAAAAAAAGTAGGGTTTGGGAGCTATTTTCATTACTAATTTTCTACAAATCGGTCGGATGGTTTGGCTGAAATAAAGGAACAGAAAGATAGACTTTCGCATTTATTATTTTGTATGGATCCGTTATTTAGTCACTACAACACGAGTTAATTTGAGCTAAATAATGTAGTGTGAATGTTACAAATAATTATTTTTTTTATGAAATGAAATTCAATCCACCCCTTCGGAATGTCCTGTTTACACGAAGTAGTAAATTTATAGTAGTTAATTATATCTAAAAATAGTAATGTATGATTATATTCTTAAATGTCTATATATCGTCATAATGTATTAGCCGTCTAATCTATAAAGCCGAAGGGTTTGTCTGTTTGAACTTTGAACTAGATTATTCGTGAAAGAACTGATCAGATATAATTTAATGTTACTAAATTTGATGTATAAAGGTCCAAAACACTATATTTTTGAAAAACATAGCATATAAAAGTTTAACCACAAAATACACAAAAGGTGACCAATTTAAACGAACTTTTAACACTGTGAAATTATAACTATCTGGAATCATAATTTCAACACACAGGAAAATTGGTGGTAGATGCCATCATCTACATTCCCTTTCAAGAACGAAGTAAGTACTTTTTATATATTAATAACTAGGTACATCAAAAGAATTGTAGGTGGCAGCATTACTCAAAAACATATTTGTTGAAATTATAAAGATACCAAACTAATTTGATATCTGGAACTTTTGAAATAGAGTCTATTTTACTCAAGACGAAAATAAATACAAGAAGGTATTTTAACGGACAGACATTTTCAATCCATTATTTTATTTGACGTTTAAGTACAGGCAAAGCAATATTATTTGAACGTAACCCATTCAAACAAATTAACTAACAAATTAACTGATATTCTTTTCGATATTAATAACTAATACCCATCTTAATCTCACCATCAGTGCTAATGTCTTATCAGCACTCATCAGTACCTATAAATTACCATTAGTACCTATCAGTAGTTACCCATCTGCACCGATAAACACCTATGAGAAGCCATCAGCACCTATCAGTAGCCATCGGAACCCAATAGCATCTCTCAGCATCCTTCATTACCCATCAGCATCTATCAGCACATCTGAGCACCCAACCTATCAGTACTCAACAGCATCTATCAGCAACCATCATTACCCATCAGCACCTGTCAGCATCCATCAGTTACAATCGTCACCTATCAGTAACTATCAGCACCCATCAGCATCTATCAGCAGACATCAAAAAGAACACCTCTATAATATACAACTTTGCATAGGTGTTCTTTAATACTTATATAATATATATCCCATAACTTTGAGGTTTTGTTCCTTACTGTGGTTCAAAAGTGTGTGTTCAAAAGTGCATACTTTCCAAGATATCCTCGGTCTTAATATAATGAGTTCATAAAATATCACCCGTGTAACTCTCATCCACTCAATAGACGCGTGTCACTGAAGTCATACAATAAACAACAAAAACATTTTAAACGTTGAGGAAAGTTGCATACAATGTACACCGCAAAACGTCGCAAACTGTACCTACCTGTGCATAGCGATAAAAAAGGAGTAGAAAAAGCCTCGTTGTCATACTTCGCATAAAGTTATTTTTGACTTAATTGAATTATTTTGCATGAAAAATAAAAACCAAAAGAAAATTGAAAAATTATTCACATGTTGTTTAATAAACTTAAAAAAAAAAGAAATAAATATCAGAAACAAGTTTTTAGCTCTATATTCAGCAGTGATAATTGTTTATAATACTCCTTTAATTTATCAATCAAAATATGAAATGTGACTTAACGAAAATTAAATAACGCGTACGCTATGGTCAAAAAGACGATCAATTACGCGGGAAAATTGGGAGCAAAAGCGACACAGGTCCTGCCTCCATGACGCCTCGCGTGGTACTGAATTGTATCGCACCATCGTCTTTATTATATTATATTAGAAAAAATACAACGGTTTAAGAAATAAATTATCCACATAAATTAATTTTATGCTACATTACCAATATTATGACAAGTTTTTGTAAGTATAAGTTTGATATTCTCTTAGAATATCGGAAAATCACTTAAAATTTTCATCTTTTTCGTAATTTTTTATGATCGAGTAAAGTTTTCAGTATCGTGTTTTGATCCACAGATTTATAAAATATATTAAACAAACTTCAACATATATTTTTATCCGATCCAGACAAACAATATTGGCCGGTTGTAATGAGTTTGAAAACGCATAGATTTCGCGAATGGGGCCCTTAAGTTTTCGCCTGCTGTGTGAAGGTCCTAGGTTTGATAACCTTGTCAGAAGATTTGGTCATATACCACAAAGCTAGCAAGACAAACAAACAAGCCCTAATTAAGTATATAAGTATATATTCACTAGCGAAAAAGATTACAGCCTAAGACGCAACAGACCTTTTAAAAACCGCTAAATGGCTTTATTGAGGCTCCATTTAGGGTTGCCAATTTTTTTTTTCTAGAAATAAAGTATATTTGAGTATGAAAAGAATATCAAACAGGATTTTGGAAAAATAAACAGTATTCAATTTATTTAAGGTTTTCAACACATATTTTCAGAACTTCTTGCACAAATTATTAATTAAAGTCTAGCATATAAAGTGTTTAACTTTTTATGCCGAAAACAGTATTTTGTGTTTTTCAACAGTAGACAGTAATGTAGTGAAAAACAGTATGGTTGGCAACACTAGCTCCATTACTACCTTAGTAAATTATTAGTTATAAGAAAAAAAATACTTATTAAACCTATAAAAATTCCATAAAAACTCCACCACAAGTTTGATTTGAGACAAAACTTGCTAAAATAATATATTTATAACTTTACTGGAATTTTCTGGAATTATTTAGTATTAAAGTAACTTTCACTGTTACATCTTTCCAAAATAAGTGGGAGTATTATGAAACCCAGTCGTGAAAATTAGTCGAAAGTTCGTGAGGGCACAGGTAAGGCTTCCAAACTTTCAATTGCTTTTAGACGTCAATGTGTTGTTGAAAATACTTTGTGAATGTATTTGTTATTCTAACATTTGTCAAGGAAATGTCTACCCTCATACTGCTGAGAAATATAATCTTCTTGGTTTTATTAGGTTTTTTTTAGGTAAATAAACATATAATTTATATGAGTCAGTGTGAGATATAAGACATAAGACATTAGAAGATCTATTCTAACTAACCAAGGATTTTAGTGATAAGAAAAACTGCAAATTAATAGTAATATTAAAATCCCCAAATAATCACACTAACTACATGGTCCCAGACCAAGCAAAGCTGGTGATAACTAGGGGGAACCTAGAATATAAATACATACAGGGTGACTGGTTACAAATTTTAGATACTGAAGGTGAGCACTCTGAACTCGATTCTTATCATAATTATGTACTAAAAGTAGGCATTTAATTTTACACCAGAAATCCCTATGATTAAATAAAGAGACCTTACTACACTTTTCCCGACGCGCCGCCTCAGTCAACATACACACAGCAGTGTTCCCGCAACACGCACACCAATACCCCCTAAGTAGGTAGGTATCTATTGCATTACGCTTATGTAACCTTGCGTTTTGTAATGAATTTTGTAACTTTCGGTTAAGTTTACTCAGTAAATAATTAATATTTATTTTTATTTTATTCTTCTCTTCATGTATGATTTCAGACTATCACGTCCTGGTATTTCGAAAATGACCCACCAGTCACCCTGTATCGATAAACACCCAGAACCGGAACTTCATTTTTTTGTTCCGTGCGAACCCGCGACCTCGTAATAGCATCCTAGACCGCTGCGCTACGGAGGCCGTCTAAATAACACATACTACAGAGGCACGAGTTCAGTATTATCTAACAGTTAAGCACCACAAGTATGTAGTTAGGTATATGTCAACCGCTCAGTTAAACGGTAATGAAACAGTATGAACGCTGTCGCCCTTTACAAAGTATAATTAGGAAACCATAGAGCATTAAATGATCCTTGTATCGCCAGACTGTGTTATTATCGCAAACGCAGCTTATACTACAAATTATAATAATATAGAAGATCGAAAATAGATCTTTGTTTCAGTCATCGATAAATAATTAGAAACATAACTTTTAATTCGCTTAATTCGCTTATCAATGAGTTTTTGTGTAAAGTGCTATTTGTGTAGAACGTAATTTATCGATCATACCGGTATTATATATTTTTTCGGGATAAAAAGTAGTGTGGTGCCCAGGATATTAAAGAATAATTATACCAAGTTACGTCGTAATCGAATCAGTAGTTTTTGCGTGATGCCTGAACAAACTGACAGACAGACAGACAAATATTTTTCTTATCACATTTGTGGGTTCGGTGTCGCTCTAGCACCCTTCCTATTTATTTTTTTGATATTTTCAATGCATAGATTTATATAGATATTATTGTGTTTATGTTTCAATTTTTCATACATTAGAATCGCCAAACTGTTTCACATCTAATATACTTACTTAAAATGTAATGACTTATTTTATTTATATTCAATATAAAACTCTTATATATTTTATTTGAGAACCTTTTGTGTAGTCTACATTATTGAGATCAAATTGTTAGCAGGTGCAATGCTTTCGCTACAGTATGATTAGATACCGTGACTGTCTTCATTTCAAATTATTTAATTACCCAAAGAGGTACGAATTCAAAATAAAATAACATTTGATTATGGTTTTTATTTTTACTACCCTAAGCTATGTTTTTGTATAATTAATGCCCGCAAGATACCAATTTTATGAAAGGTATGGATCGAGCATTAAATGTGTTTCTTGAATCCTATCTAAACAATGAGAAATAAACTTCTTCAAATTCAACTTTCTTTTACATTCTGTTGTTATATATTTTTGGACGGATCTGTCGAGCATTGTTCTAGGGAGCTTAGTTTAAAAATAATACTTTTTGACTTTCTTTTAAGCAAACTTTATTACAAATTAACCTTACTTTATAACCTTAAATTAAAGTTACCTTTTATTGTTTGACATCAGGACAAATTCAAAATCAAGCCTTTTTTTAATTAAGTAAGGTAATTTTCATCGTGCTGAAAATAAAAAAAGCGTGTTGTGGAACTAACTTTATTTTTTAAGACCTACAATGCAAAAACTTCCTGGCAAATAAAGATATTTCATGTATTCATTCACACATAGAGTGTACCTTCTTGCGGAAGGCGAATGCGGAATGCAAAGTCCTTGCTATTTTTGCTTCTTTCTTTGAAATCCTTGCTAGGACTTGAGAAATGAAACAGTTCTAAACTAACTCCGGTCGGCGTATACTTAAATACCTATTTGGATACTCCCTAGTTCCGCTATATCTCCATAGAACAGCTCAATATTTCGTGCGTGACCTACTGCAGGGTACGAAACTTAAACTTATCCTTGTACTAGACTCGCGTGTCGTTTGTTTTATGTTAAAATGAGTTTTGCGCGGTTTAACGATCCAGAAGTTTTCAGTTGTTTAGTCACAAACAAAACTACAAACGTTTTCTCTTCGTTCTAGTTATTTATTGTTAATGTAACCTTCTTAGATCTTAGAGTAGATCTTGAGGCTTATTATACATATTGTATAGTATAGCATATCCTTGATACTTATGGGAAATAATATAAGTTTTATTTGTCACAACGTCCAGGTTCTATTCCCGCACTGAGAATGCTCTTTGATTTTATTGTCACTTCACATTTTTTTCTCTTTCTGTCAAGGCTATAAGAGACACTTAAAATAAGAGAATTCAATGTCCTATCGGGTCCATTGGATAGGATGGACGGCATTTTTGGTGCAGTGGTAATGATGCTGGCTTTTATAACAGAGGACCTTTTTCGATTCCTGATAGAAGTGTGATCAATTTATGGATATTTATATTTAAGTTTATTATTACTGCAAATGCATTTTGGTCATTTAGGTAAATGCCATGTTATCGCAAATAAAGGATTGATACGGCACTTGATACTTATCTGCGATTTAATTTGAAAAACGATTTTTTACACGTTCTCCATCTTTATAATTTAATTCGGTTAATTAATGAATAAGTAATTATACTTAAAAGGCGTTACGTACATGTCACGATCGTATGTCTAAATTACAGATATTAAAAAGTGTGCGTACACGCATTGCCAGCGCAGTGTGTGCAATTATTATGCTGACCACTCAAAACGTGTGTATTTATTTATACGCTCATAGAGCTGTGTGACCTTTTAAATTTCACCTGTTTTTGTGGTTCACGCCAGTGTTAAGCTACATAATAAAATTAATCGCTTAAGGGTGACTATTTCATAGGCGGGCACATTTGTTTTGTCTTTTAAGTTGCTTTCTGATAATCTATAGGTATAAAGTTTTTTAAATTGCCATAAAATTGATAAATAGGTAACTACGTTAAAATACGTAATATTAATGTTTTCCTTATTATTCGCTGCTCGCAAAGGGCTATTTTTGACACCCTTGGGAAGGGATGAGGAAGTGTCCTTCGTAAGAAAGGACACGCCAATAGCTACACGTGGAGTTTCTTATTGATGATTCAAAATTATTTTGCTATGAAATATCAATACATTCATTCCATATATCTATATTTACGAATGTTGTATTAGATATTTACTCCTCGGTGGTCATTGTTCATTCAATGTTTTATGGAGGGCTAGTTAATTTTCAAACTTATGTTTGTGTTAGACTTTTTAAATAGTAGGCAAATTACTAAGTGTATACTTACCAGATGCTGTGTGAATAAATATCGTCAATTGACAGCTGTATTGGGGACTACCGGTGGACTACCCACAGTTTACCCTGCTCTTCTACGCAAAATATTTTAGAAAGCAGATAGCTAGCGATAGGTAAGCGATATTTAGATGTACGTATATAACAGTATAGGAAGTTATAATGTTATAGAGGGGGCTAAATGCAATGCGTGTCTAATTGTTATTCGATTCTAGCGCCGCCGCAACGGTTAAATCTTGAAGTAGGATGATGGCAAGTGACGGTGATGACACAGAGACAGATAGGAAGGCTAGACGCGCGGGTGCATTTCAAACAATAGAAGCTCATTTATCATATTAATATTATAATTGTGAAAGTGAGGATGAAAAAAAGTAATCTTCTGAGTTAATATGGCTAAGTAATTTATAACTCTTCATGCGCGATTTTATTGACGTACAGCGACATCTATCGAATAAAAGCAAACTAAAATTTTGTATATTATAAATATGAAAGTTTGGATGGATGGATGTATGCATGTCTGGATGTTTGTTCCTCTATCACGGCAAAACGGCTCAATGGATTTGGATGAAATTTGGCATAGTGATAGTCTACAGTCTGGAATAGCAAATAGGCTTTTTATCTCGATTTTTCGGCGGGATTTGAAATGGCACAGGTAAACCACGCGAAAAAGCTAGTAATTGTAAACAGTACTAAGTAACCACCCTGTAATTAATTCTATGGGCCTTATAAACAAGCTTAAAGTCGCTCAACGGGAAATGGAAATGGGAAGGGTTTCCCTGCGGGATCGAATCAGGAATGAAGCAGGCGAACCAAAGTCACCGACATAGCCAGAAGGATTGCAAAGCTGAAGTGGCAATGGGCCGTTGGGGCAGAAAAGTTCTCCAGTGGCGGCCATGTACTGGGAGACGCAGTGTAGGCAGGCCCCCCGCAAGATGGACCGACGCGACGACGGTCTGGTCAAAGTCGCCAGAAAACGCTGGATGAGGGCGGCGCCGGACCGAGCGACGTGGAAGACCTTGTGGGACGTCTACAGGCTGATGATGATGATGATGAATTAATTCTATCGTGTTTCAGAAACTCATTTCTTACAAATACGGTGGTTTCGGACTCGCTTTACAAAGTGGTACTCTACAAATAAAAATCATTGTCAGTTACCATCAGGTGAGATTTATGTTAGACGTAGAGTTAGTCTTCGATAAATAAAAACCTTCCAGTGAATCTTTAGTCGTTAAACATGATAAATTAACCTTGGATTTCCTTTAAGGGTGTTTATAAATCTACTGAATTAGATTACACTAAAGAGGTAAAGGGTAAACACTACAGGTATATAAATATTTAAGTAAACAAATGGGCCTTTATTTCTTACGTAAACTGTAAGTCCAGTTGAAAAGATTGTTCTATAAGTTATGTAATTTTTATGTTTTTCTACTAGGATACTAAAAATTAAGAAATTTTAACAATTTTATTCAAAAGCAAAATAAATATTGAAAGTAAAAGTTACAGTTAATTGTTAAAACGGTTTGGTATCACATTTGTGATAAGCTAAAGACTGTTCAAGGCTAACCACCAAAATTAGAATAAATAGATTTACGTTTTGGTACAGTAAGTACCCACAGTAAAGGGAATAAAAACACCGAGTGGATAAAAAGTAGATTGTCTAATCATCTCTTATATCTGCTACACCTGGCGCGTGCGCCGAGACGGCTGATCCTTCCTTTTCAGTAACAGGCAGAAAAATATGTATTTCAATGTTGAAAACCCTAAGTCTTTACCGATCATTCACTGCCTCATAATTTATGTAATCACTTAGTCATATTTAATTAAGGGAATCATGTATGTATAAAAAGGCGGCGAAAAAAAACTGTTAAGCTGCCTACACATTGGTGTAATGTAACATGCAATGCAACCATACATACATACATGACTACACGCTTGTATGTTATGGGGTAGAAAGACGGAGAGAGACTATTGCAAGGCTGTCACTGTGGGGTCAGACTATCGCCCACAAAAACGCCAGCAAAACCTCTGTCCCTTAACTGACTTTTACACTTTGCCCGGGAAGAGAAGCAGCTGGCACATTCTATGCAATAATGCAACCAATACTTAACAAAAAAGGCGCAGGCGCGCGACGCGCGAGTAGTCCAAATCATGAAAATTGGTTGCAAATCATGAGAATTGGTTACACCAATGTGTATCCTCCTTAACAGCTTATAATAAAAATAGAATAATACTTCTATAGGTAGGTACATAATTTATTAAGTATCCTTGATACTAAATACTTAGCATATGTATTCCGATATGTTTTGTAACATTACACTAATTAGCTGGAGTTAGGTAAATTGGAACAAATTGTTTCGTGTCTTGTAAGTACAGTCAACATGAAAAGAAGCCTTCGATGTGAAGTGAGTGACTCATTAAAAAATAAGAAACAGCCAAGTGCTTTACATTAAAATGCTTTTACGAAAACATTTTACGACGAAAAAAACACACAATTGCGATATCGTGAAATTTAATCACTTAGATCAGTTCAATTATTTGAATTGAGTCTGTACGAATTTAATCTTCGATTTTCGAAAAAAGGTTTTGTACGTTTATCCTTACATTTTATTTTCTATACTACCTTTTGAATTAAATCCAGTTCCTATTATATAATATATCTACCTATTTGTTATAAGGTTTTTTATTTATCAATGGTTTTACCATTTGACTGTGTTAAGTTTCCCTACACAAAACTAATTACGCCTCATTAATTTCGTATGTACATAGTACAGTAGGTAATACGTAATTATTTCAGTATATTCTTGAATAATTAGATGTAGTAAGAAGCTTATTTCACCGCAGGTCAAATACCTCCGCTACTGATTAAAGTTCACGTTTAAATTGTGATCTATAGACATAGACATAAGGCACGCTAAGAATAACTTTACCATTTCAAGATAAGCGTGTCAAATGAGACAACTGATCTAAGTGATCCCTACTTGGTAGGACCCTTTGGGATCGCCCTAGCTTGTAACTAACTCTAACCGGATCAAAAGTTGCAAAAACAAAACCGCGCGAGCTCCTAGTATAAATATAATCATCTTCATCACAAAGAATGAAGGTCAATCACGACCTGTCAACTGATTGATGTGATTGATAGCAGGAAGACGGCGTCTTGTTTCAAATATATCACAAAAAGAAGTAGATTTTTTACTGATTTTAAAGTAATCAAAACCTTCATAAGACGGTCTGTGGAAAAAAAGAAAATAATTTTTAAATATTTACGAGAAATATTGTTTTTGAATGCAGCCAATCTAATGTTTTAAGTCTTACAGAAAGCAACCTAATGAAGGGCAGAAACTAAAAAGATTATTAGAGTAAAGATCATATAGAAATAAAAATAATATAACGTCAGTAAATACATACTTATAATGATTGTTATAAAATATTGAAGCTGAACGTAGCCATAAGATATGACAATACGGGTTTTGTCACTCATTTCATATACATCAATCAGACCTCACTCACCGTCAACCGTTTGCTTGTTGTTAATATGTTGGCAAATTGTAAAGGGATTTATATAGGTGTATAATATGACCAAATCTCTGCATATCTCTTGTTTTGAACTATGCAGGCAAGATCTCTTATATTTCATGTCATGACATTAAAGGAGGTCTCAAAACTACTCGAAGAAATCAATTACATTGGCACGTAATTCCCTCTCGCAACAAATGATGAAATAACTAGGTTATTATGATATCATTTACAACAATATATAACAAGGCGCTTTTGTTATGTTAAAAGGGTGTTTTCAGCTTGATTTGCCTTGTTTATATGTTAATTCTTTTTACATTGCAAAAGCCACTTACTATTTCGCAAGGGTTAAGCTAATATCCTGATATTTGAGACTATTTGGCTGAGCATCTAACACAAATTGTTATTTCTAAAAGTCCGAGTCTGAATTACCGTCTGACATTGACAGCCAGTTTATGTATTTATTTTATGAAATAATTTTATTTCTGCGTCGAATTTTTAAATATTGATAATAGATATAGATATGTATTACAATAAACAACTGTTTAGAGCAACAACGTATTCAAGACGGGGTCGATAAAAGAATTTAAGTGACAGGTTTTTGAGTGTATGGACCTTGACCAGCGTTCTTTCTACCATGCTGGACTGGGAGCGAAAGAAAAACATAGAATGTGCCAGCTGCTTCTCATCCCGGGCATAATGTAAAAGTCAGTTAAAGGACAGAGGTTTTAAGGGCGTTTTTGTGGGCGATAGGCTGACCCCCTGTCACTACAATAGTCTCTCTCCATCTTTATAATACCTCCAAATTTGTCAAACGTGACATCAGATGGTCTTGTAACCTCTGGTGTTCTGCCTACCCCATAAGGGATACAGGCGTGACGTTATGTATGTATGTATCATCACAAATCTTTGTAATGAGCCCACTGCTGAGCTATGAGAATCTCCCCTGACCTGTTTACTGTTTAGGCGTTAAGCCACCAAGCTGGCCCAGTGCTGGTAAATACTTATAATTACGATTGAGGTCACCATTAGAAATAAAAATACAAAAACTAATAAGCTTTATAAATATTGGTGAAACCGCTATGTTACCTGATGGTAGTGTTTTGGCCCCGTATAAAATAAAACGCAATGAAAGAACAATGCTAGTACGTTTCATAAGTTTAAAATAAGTTGCATTCTTATTTATATTAATCTTACATATCTTAAAGTCCTATCTTAAAACATACATACATACATAACTTCACGCCTGTATCCTTTCATGAGGTAGGGACCAGAGGTTATAAAAATATCTGATGTCACGTTTGACAAATTCGGAGGCATTATAACGGTGGAGAGATACTATTGCTATTGCACTGACAGGGTGTCAGCCTATCGCCCACAAAAAAAGCTCCAAAAGCATCTCTTTCCCTTAACTGACTTTTACAATATGCCCGGGAAGTGGAGCAGCTGGCACATACTATGTTTTTCCTTTGCTCCCAGTCCGGCATGGAAATCTTATTGATATTGATATAATAGGGCTTGTTGTTTGTTTGTTTCAACCTTTTTCCTTGTTTGAATAAACTAATGTCTGAAACAGCTAGTCGGACTTGAAAATCTTTTTGCATTTGGTAGCCTGTCAGCAGAAGTCTTTGTAATGAGCTTACTGCAGGGCTACGAGACTCTGCCCTGGGTGACGAGGTTTTAGGCCATAATCCACCAAGCTGGCCCAATTCTGGTTGGTGGATGTCAGAATTTTCTGAGACGGAAGTCGCTGAGAGAAATGAAAGGTCGGCGGTCACCCATAATTTTACCAACCGCGCGAACGTTGCTTTACCTGTGTAATCGGTTGTTATATACTGGAGACAATGCGCCACGACGACGAGATGGTAGCCTACCTCACTCTAATGTTAATTATATTTTATATATTTTAAGGAATTACTGATATCGAAGACGAATCACGTGGGTTCAGGAAGCAACTTGCTAAGCATAAAATGCTGGAACACAACATCGCTGACTGATTGCCCTCATTTGCATAAAATAAAAGACTCAGACTTGTAGACACCATGGTCACGAGTGATTGAGGTGGAGTGACGTCAGGTTGACAGGTACAAAGTTATCAATCAATACCGTCATCTGTTTCTCAGTCTACGAGAATAGCGCTCATTATTGACACAAAACGAGCTGACGGTATCTTGATTTAAGGTCTTGCAGCTGATAAAAATTTTTATTTTTAGAATAGGATATAGAATACGTTAAAAAATATTTTAACGTGTTGTAAAAACTTAAGACAATTATTATTTTATTAAATTAGGGTAGGAGGCTTGCCATCACACCTGGTGGTCACCATGAAAACCAAGGTGGTACACGTTCAGACGAAACCTATTCACTGGACGTGTAAAAAGTAGGACTTAACGTCAGGAAAAATAGACTCAGGCCATTAATTCCTCACCTTAGCGACCTGTATCAAAAAATACCTAACTATCAAAGCACTTAGTATCATCATCATCATCGCAACTCCGTGCAATGAGCCCACAGCAGGGCTATGAGCCGCTCCTCTGGGTGACGAGGAGGTTTCGGCCGTAATCCACCAAGCTGGTCCAGTGCTGGTTGGTGGATGTCAGAATTTTCAGGTTGCCGAAATGGCTTCTGAATAACCCTAACGTTTAGTTTGGCTTTTTAGAATTATTTCACTAGGTAAATTATTATGCGGATTATCCATGGCCGTTAAATGAGTATCTTAATAAACTCTTACGCATTTGCATGAAATTTTGACACCTACAAGTTACTTGTTATAAGTAACAGTTCGATGCGATTTGGCCCAAGAAGGTGCTAATAGGGTTACTGAAATAAATATGTCGAAGTGTATTATTATTTTAAACTACTTTATTCTATTATTATACGTTATACTACTTTGGTAATGTTTAACAAAGCTAGGTACTTTACGAAGTTGTTGTTAAAGTTTCATGGCACTAAAAATATTTCTTACTCGCTAACTAAAAATCTTTTGGTGACACTACAGTGAGAGGTTTATAATGATATATTCTTGAAATGTTTGATTTTTGAATTAATTTTACAAATGTTTTTCACACGGCAATAGTAGTACCTATTTAGATTTGAAAAATGATGTTTCCTAAATGGATTATTAAATAAACAGTTGACTAGAATATGAGTAAACAATTACGCTTTAATGTAAGTAAGTAAATGGTAAACAACGTGCAAGGTCATCTTCATTTAACAGATTCACTGTCAAACTAGTCTTTTCGTTAAACTCTTTTCCTTCGTTCAAAGCTGTAACAATGGAGTTGTTATATTTTTGAAAATCTTATGTTTTTTTAATATGAGATTTAACTGAAACTGATTGATCACTTTATATTGGTACCCCAATATAAATTATCCATTAATACCCCACTTAATTACTGTGTGTATCATACGATATTAAGCAACGTTCACAGGTTAAGCAACGTTCGGCGGGGTCGGTACTTGGATGGGTGACCGCCGACCATTCATTTCTTACTACGACTTCCGTGCTTCGGAGGGCACGTTAAGAAGTCGGTCCCGGGAGCTGTATAATTGTATACAGTAGTTGTTAGGGTATGTCAGAAGCCATCTTGGCGCCCTGAAAATTCTGGCATCCACCACCCAGCACTGGCCCAGCTTGGTGGATTATGGCCTATACCTCCTCTTCACCCAGGGGAGAGACTCATGCCCTTTTTTAAAATTGGAAACTATTTTTGCTAATGAAATATTTATTGTTAATTCTGTTTGTAGTAATATTGTAAGCTGTTTGTTTCTATAATAAATAAATAAATAAAAATAAATAATATCCCATTAAAAGGAATCATCTCCTTTGACACATAATTTCTACGTCTAATATGAAGAAAACAACCCCTTTGGCCTATTTTACTTATCCCCAAATATGGTATGTGAAACACTCTGTATATAGTTAGGTTGGAGGGCTGACTCGTCGTAACATTCTCGAAATAGTTCCTAACATATATTGAAATTGTAGTCCCTAATTCAAATGTAGACACAGACCTATATTAAAGGAAATTACTCAACCAGCTCGAAATGTGTAAAAATGAATCGTGTATAGTGTAACGGGTTTTTAATGGGATTTTACATACATACATACATAGCTTCTCGCCTGTGTCCCTTATGGGGTAGGCAGAACACCATAGGCTGTAAAACCATCTGATGTCACGTTTGGAAAATTCGGAGGCATTATAATGATGGAAAGAGACTATTACAGTGACAGGGGGTCAGCCTATCGCCCGCAAAAATGTCAATAAAACCTCCGTCCCTCAATTGACTTTTACAGTATGCCCGAGAAGAGAAGCAGCTGGCACATTCTATGTTTTTCTTTCGCTCCCAGTCCAGGATGGAAGATGGGATTTTATCGTGTATTATATTTTACGTTTTAACTGCACTTTTCAGTGTCTTTACAGAGTCCGTCGTCTCGGGTATTATATAATTAACGAGTTGTTTCCCGCAACTTCGCACACGCTTAACTACCCTTCCTTATAAAACTGTACCTTTTTATAAAACTGTTCCGTTACTGACTGAGTGACTGAGGTACTGAGTGACTGAGTGACTGAGTGACTGAGTGACTGAGGTACTGAGTGACTGAGTGACTGACAGACAACGTACAGCCGTAACTACTGGTTGTAGAGTGCTGAAATTTGGAACATACATTCTTTAGGGGATGTAGGGGTGCACTAAGGAAGGAATTCCCAAAATTCCCACGGAAACAGGAAATATAGGACTTTTTAGTTTGTATGAAAAATCTTATTCCTTGAGTGCACCGATGTGAAACTTGGTGTAAAGGTTTTTCAATGTGTGTCTGGTTGTGTTATAAAAGGAATTCCCGAAATTCCCACGGGAAGGGGTTGGACTTTTTAGTTTGTATGAAAAATCGAGTGTACGGATGTGATACTTGGCATGAAGGTTCTTCAAAGAGTGACTGGTTGTGCTACGAAAAAAATTCCCGAAATTCCCACGGGCACGGGAAATATATGATTTTTAGTTTGTATGAAAAAAACTTATTCCTTGAGTGCATGGGTGTGATATTTGGTATAAAGGTTCTTTGAGTGGGTGTCTGGTTGTATAGTTTCTGAAATTTCCACGAGATGGGTAGTTAAGCGCATACGAAGTTGCGGGATAAAGCTAGTAGCTTTATATAACTCGGATTTAAATTCTATTTAGGTGAGTCTACATGGTTAAGGTTTGCTATGGCATCCATAAAAAAAATCTTACTAAGGTACAACTATAGTTTCTAAAAATATAGTTGAGGTCGACTTGTAGAGTCTACTTTAAAAAGGTCTGTGTTTAAAAGTTAATATTCGCAACAAACTTTTTAATCAGTTTCATCGTACATCAACCTTCCAGAAATCAATAGCTTTAATTATAACTACACCAAACTAACCCAACACTTCCCACATTGCGGTCTCCTATATACCCCTCCAACATTACAATCGCTACTTTCGTTAGGAAACGGTTGATTTAACCCATCGCTTGACGCGCCGGGGTAAGGTTTCCCATGGGGGGCGTAGTAAAACTCTTGTTTTAAGGTTTCCCGGTGGTTGGGTTAAAAATAACAACTAGTTAAATTGCAAAGTTAGCAATTGAAATTGAATGTGACTCGCGAGTAGTCGCGAGGTTACAAATTATGAATTGTTATTGATGTGAAAGAAGTTAAACTGTAATTACTTCTTTCGACGACCGGCTGGTGTAGTGGTAACATACATTGCCTTCTATGCCAGAGGTCCTGGGTTCGAATCCCGGCGGCGGCGGATATTTGTGTGATGGACACAGATATTAGTCGGCAAGTCATGGATGTTTATATGTTTATTTAAGTTTATTCTAATAAAAATATGTATTTATTCAATATGTATGTTTATATATTTCTTAAGTATATCAGTTATCTAGTATCCATAACACAAGTTCTTTAAGAAACTAAATTTGAGCTAGATAATGTTGTGTGAGTGTCAGGAACATTTATTTATTTATTATTTATTTAATGTTATTTTACCTTTAAGTTTCGGTGTCTTTGTAGACATTATGAAAGCTTTATTGAATATAATGAGTCGTAAAACTGAAATCAACTATGGGTTAACAGATATTTCCCTATTAAAATTTAAGTCTATCTAATTTCCATTCTTCCATGCTGGATTGGGAGCGATAGAAAAACATAGAATGTGCCAGCTGCTTCTCTTCCCAGGCAAACTGTAAAAGTCAGTTAAGGGACGGAGGTTTTATTGTTGTTTTTGCGGGCGATAGGCTGATCAGTAGTCTCTCACTGCAATAGGTATATAAATTTGGAGGTATATCATGATAATACCTCCAAATTTGTCAAACGTGACATCAGATGGTTTTATAGTCTCTAGTGTTCTGCCTACCCCTTTAGGGATACAGGCGTGAAGTTGTTTGTCTATCTAATTTCAAACTGTTATAATGTCAAAATGTGCAATGTTGAAGTATCTACCTTAATTTGACACATGAAAACTTAAAAACTATGAATTATTAAAACTTTGAATGTTTATGTATTGGTAGGTTGTATGTACCTACCTACTCATAATATTTATTTCAATTATATTGTAGAGTTTTTGTGAGTCTATCCATCTGTTTGTATGAAATTAGTCACGATAGATCTGCGTTGTATGACTAGTCCGAAATAAATATATTTATTTATATCCGATTGTTGTGGTAGTGTTTCAATAGACAATTGTATAAAATTAAAACAAAATACTATTAATAATGAATTCTTCAAACGTTTATTATTTCACTTATTTTAGAAGTTCCATCTCTTCATTTGCTATTAAAATGTAGGTAATCTAATTTAGTACAGATAATGCTAGATCATGCTTCTCCCATGATGGACTGGGAGCGAAAGAAAAACGTAGAATGTGCCAGTTGCTTCTCTTCCCGGGCATACTGTAAAAGTAAGTTAAGGGACAGAGGTTTTAAAGGCGTTTTTGTGGGCGACAGGCTGACCCCCTGTCACTACAATAGTCTCTCTCCATCTTTATAATACCTCCAAATTTGTTAAACGTGACATCAGATGGTCTTGTAACCTCTGGTGTTCTGCCTACCCCATAAGGGATACAGGCGTGACGTTATGTATGTATGTATGTATAATGCTAGACTAAAGATTATTTCCTATTTTTTTAAAATCTTAAAGTAATTTTTTTTGACATGGCTCTACACTTTGAACTCTATATTATGTAAGCACGACTCTTTCTGTGAAGAAATCACTTTCAATAAGTATATTAATTTAATGAAAATTAAATTATATTTAGGTGCAAGAAATTCCATGTTTAATGCTATGTCGATAAAATAATGCTGGACTAGGAGCGAAAGAAAAACATAGAATGTGCCAGCTGTTTCTCTTCCCGGGCATACTGTAAAAGTCAGTTAAGGGACAGAGGTTTTATTGGAGGCTTTTTTGGGGGCGATTGGCTGACCCCTTATCACTGCAGTAGTCTCTCTCCACCATTATTATGCCTCCAAATTTGTCAAACGTGACATCGGATGGTTTTATAACCTCTGGTGTTTTGCCTACCCTATAATGGATACAGGCGTGACAATGTTTTACGCGGGAAATCTCATATAGACGGGTTTAACTTTATTATTTTAGATTGTGATTAGCTTTTTATAAACTTAAACCGTTACAAATATTAACAGAGTCAAAAAAATATATCACAGTTATTTTATAGGCCTTTTTGGTCATAGCTCAGTAGATACTAAGATCAATTATCTGGAAAGCAAGAGAATTGAGTTCAATTCCTGGTGCGACAACCTTTTCATGTTTTTAATACTGAATACCTACTCATTTTTCTTGTCTATTAAACAATTAATTTCGTATTATAAATTTTTGCATCATATTTTATTGTTTAATAATTTTGTGAATAACTATTGTAAGTATTATTTATTTACATAGCATCAAATATATCATGAAATTTACGAAAGAAACTTGTAACTGCATCGTTAAATGGAGCATTAAAACACCTATACAAATAACCTAAAATATTTATACTTAATCATTACTCGAACACATAACTTACCAAACAACTCAGTTGAAATTGAAATCCTTTTACGCAACAAAAACACAAACTCACAGAAAAATCAAGGCCAGAATTACACATGCTGTGCGTACATTAATCTGACCCATTAACACTTATAACCACAGCAATAAAGTTCAATATTGTTTACAAACAACACACCGCATTGTAAATACGACACATTTCGATGGCGGTCAGACAGCAACTGAATTGTATATGAGTCATACATTTAGAATTACCTCGGTTTTTCTTGAGTTGTTTTCCTTTATGACGAAGTGGCCAGTACTTGTAAGGATATATCACCACAAAGGTTATTAAAGGAGTTAAAGAAAAATAATTACTCAGTTTTTCTTCAGCTGTTTTTGTTTACTGAAAGATGAAATGTACAGTTTTTGTTCGTGTTTTTCACAGGAAAATAACTCAGTTTTTCGAGAGCTATTTTTATTTACCAAAATAAATAGGCCTGTGCTGAAGGATGTATCGATTTCTAGGTTAATAAGGAAAAAAACTTATCGAAAATTGGGTATATGGATAAAATTATACATATAAACTCATCTTTCGGTTTATATTAGATTTATTACTCTTTTTGAAGTCAATTCAGACATAATAGTTTTGATATAATAGCATATAGGTACCTAACATAACATATTTGACAGCCCCATTACAAAATATGATCTCTTCCAGGCAACTTTTAATGTTCGTTTGCTTAGATAACTAAGGAAATTAACTATTTTACGCAGGTTGGGGTTTTTGTTTAGGTATGTAGAAATAATCATTAAGTTCCCTAGTCTCCTCAACATACAAATAATATTAGCTCATATTTGCTCCCGTGAAACGCCAATCGGCCATTACAATTTTTAATTGCCTACGCTCTTCCTAATTATGCACTTAATAGGAAGTATCTACAGTCAGATTACAGTTGAGTATTCTTCACAAACCAACATTATTAACTTCAAATTCTTAATGTTGAAGTTAATTTCTTTAAAAAACTAAACTTCTTTATGTAGGTTGCGTTCAAATATTGAATAAATCAATGAGTTTGTATATTTATTTCAATTAGATTTTGCAACGGGTTGTGCTAACTTAGAGCCTTACCGCCTCTGTGGGGCCAGCATGCAACTATCGACAACGATAAATCGAGCTTTTTATCGATATTTACTTAGAATTTGGCACTTACAGTATGTATTTTTTTAAGAATATGGCATCTTTAATTCTGTGGGCTTAGTCATGGTATCAAATCGAGTAATTCTATCTATTATGGTGCTCATGTAAGCTAACAAAATAGGATAAAATAACAAAATAATATTTATCTTGTCGATTCGAGTATTTATCGATGGTCGCATGCTAGCCCTGCTGAATGAACGCGTCGAAAAAGGTAGTTTATCCAAGTGACCGCCGCTTGTGGTAGAACTCGTCCGTCTGGCTTCCGACCACCCAAAAAGCTTGCCAGCTTCTACGATGTTGTGTTCCGGCGATGTTTTACGAAGAGCTAGTTTTTTCCCAAGCCTATGCTGTCATCTTTGACCTTAAGTTCATTTACCATGAGGTCGGTGGAGGATAAATAAAATGCATATTTAATCACATATAAAAAAATAAACACCAATTGCAACCAATTATTACTAGAATATAATTGATTGAATCTGGCGTTACTTTGCGGAAATCAATGACAACTACTATAACAAAGTTACCTTGCTGATTCCGCGACTTGTACTTGCACTAGTGATGCAGGATTCCCGTGCGTTGGTTCACCGCCCTCCCTTCCTCACACAAGAATTAAGAAATGCAATGAACACACACTTGGAATACTGTAACCCACACCACAAGCTATCACCAATACGTGTTTCGTTTCAACCAGAAGCATCTTCAGGGTGCAACGGCCACCATCGGTGGTGCTTGTGTCGGGTTACAGTATTCCAAGTGTGTGTTCTTTGCATTGCTTGCTTCTTGCTTGAGGGAGGGAGGGCGGTGAATAACGCACGAAAATCCTGCATCACTAGTACAAGTACGAGTCGCGGAATCAGCGAGGTAACTTTGTTATAGTAGTATTACTAGAATAATAATTATTCATTCATTCATCATACAGGATTGTATGATACAAAAAGGTGAGCCAAAGGTAAAAGAAATGATTCTTATCAATTTCTTTATTAATTTAATCTCTGATCAACTTGCATATCCGATATTTGCTCGGCAGATCTAAGATTATGATTAGATAAGATTTCACAGTCACATACTTAAGTATCTGTTGCCATTAGAGTTTTATAATTCGTATTTGTTCGAATTTTTCCTTCTGCTCAAGAGCCAATAGATCTAAGTTTGCAGTCGTAAGCCAGGTTTGCTGGATAATATCTAGTAATACGTTCAGTTGATCTGACTGCTAGATCTTACTCACTCAACAAAAAGTATTGTATATAAAGATTTTAGAACGGTAATGTAGATTTGTAAATTTTATTATAATTAATGTAGTCCAAATCTAGAGCCATAATCAATATATACAAAACTGTTCCGTTACTGACTGAGTGACTGAGTTACTGACAACAACGTACAGCCGTAACTACTGGGCGCAGAGAGCTGAAATTTGGAACATACATTCTTTAGGGGATGTAGGGGTGCAATAAGGAAGGAATTCCCGAAATTCCCACGGGAACGGGAATTATTGAACTTTTTAGTTTGTGTGAAAAATCTTATTCCTTGAGTGCACGGAAGTGATACTTGGCATAAAGGTTCTTAAATGAGTGACTGGTTGTGCTATGAAAGGAATTCCCGAAATTGTTTTAGTTTGTATGAAAAAATCTTATTCCTGGAGTGCACGGATGTGATACTTGGTATAAAGGTATAAAATGTATGTCTGGTTTTATTGTGGAAGAAATTCCCGAAATTTCCACGTGGTCAGGAATAATAAGACTTTTATGTTTATGCGCGTACGAAACTACGAAGTTGCGGAAAAAAGCTCGTTTATTAATAATCTTATGAAACCCAAAATAAACGCAATAAATAGGCCCCCAATTAAGTATTGTATTAATAAGCTTGTATTCTGAAAACTACGTAGCAGAACTAAGGATATTAACAGACAACTCCTTTTTTGTTTTCCTTGAAAACCCAAACCTACGACCTTCCATATCGAAGGCGAGCCAACATGCGATCAAAGTTCTACAAAAACCTTCAAAACTACATACATACATAACGTCACGCCTGTATCCCTAATGGAGTAGGCAGAACAACAGAGGCTATAAAACCATCTGATGTCACGTTTGACAAATTCGGAGGTATCAAAATGATGAAGAGAGACTTGCAGTGATAGGGGGTCAGCCTATCGCCCACAAAAACGTCATTAAAACCTCCGTCCCTTGACTGACTTTTACAGTATGCCCGGGAAGAGAAGCAGCTGGCACATTCTATGTTTTTCTTTCACTCCCAGTCCAGCATGGAAGCATCTTTCACTCCCAGTCGAGCATGGAAGACTCTTTCACTCCCAGTCCAGCATGGAAAACTGAATGTGGAACTTCAAAACTACGAGAATGTAAGTAAATAAATAACAATACGTTTTAAAGTAGAGTGATCCATGTTTGTACCGTAATTTTTTAAGACACGGTTTTCACTATTATTCAAAAGTGACATTTCGAAACGAAAAGGATCTTGACATAAATATTTATGTATTCTTTAAAACAATTCTTCACATATTTCTTTACATATGGCATCACAAGTATTGTTTACATACAAAATAAAATCTCCATATTGTCAAGAGCGAAAACCAGTGGTCCAAGGTTTCGTGACGTCATTTAATAAGTACCTTATAGAATAGAGCCTTCTTTAAAACCTATATCTATATCTCTATAGATGGCACTTTTAAAAAGCCGAAGGCGTTAAGTCTGTAAACTATAATATAGGTAAGTGGTATCTACCATCTATGGTTATTTATAAGTTCAATTTCTAAATTATTTACTGTTAAAAACGCAGTGTGGAATAAATGGCTATATGACAGACAAGACTTCGCCTTTTGTAAAGCGCCATCTATCGAAGCCTTTTGTACCATTTTTGTACCTTTTTGTTTTTTTAATAAGCTGTCAGAAAACCTCTCATTGTCAGGAACTTTTCTCTAGGATTTTATCGATCTTAAAATTTAGCGACCTGAAAATTCTAGAATGAATGTAGGTACCTCGGCAAGAAATAAAATAGCCGTCAAATGTCACTTGAGATATTTACTTATGATATGAGTATATGATAGCAGAGTCTAAACCAAGATGAGATGCCAAAAAACTTAGAAATTAGCGACTTAGACTGCGTTTGCAAATTTCTTTATAAAACTAAAGGATTGAGAAGCTTAATAATTTTGGTGACCGTCGTCGAGGCACTGAAGTAAGACTTTATCTACCCCAGACATCAGTGGTCATGGGTTCATTTCTGTGCCAGTTTGTATACACTGATATGAGTGTTGTTTCTTTAGTATGGATTTACTATGGATGGAATATAAGCTTAAGTTTTTTGAGATGTAATAAAAAGCTACATATAAATGCTAATTAAATTTTCTTTATTAATACTGCAAATAAAAACTACTAACAGGGCTAAGCTTAATTAATTTCAGACGAAAGACCACTCTTTTGGTAAATGCCTGCAGAGAAATTGGTATATATAAGTTTTTACTATAAAGTATGCCTTAAGAAAGATAACAAACTAAAAGTAATATAGATTTTTATCTATTAAAGTATGTAATATTCTTTTTGCAGCTTGCAGCTCGTATTTATAGCATATCCTACGATATGCGGCCAACGCCTATATACGTAACTCACCTCTAAGACATTGTAATGATATTCTTAATTTAAAATAAATTTTATCTTTAAAGCTTCGTATCCGCTAGAGGCAGCCTCGGGCCGAGCGGGCGCCTCGACCCGCGCGGCAGATCTAATGTAGACGTTGCCGCGAGTCGAGGCGAAGCAAAAAGTGCTGCCGCGCTGTGAGCCAAATTTTGTAAAAAAGGTCGTGCTCAAAGGCACCTCACTATGAGGCGTGCGTTCAGTGGAGACCTTTGTGCGTATGCTCGGCACGGGGCAAGATGAAAAAATTTGATAGAAGTGTATACAATTAAATAAGTTGTATAAAAAGCTCAGAAATTTGTTTTCAATTTTCAATTTCAATCAATTTTAATCAATCAATTTTAATCGAATCATTATAATAACCAAGTAAAAGAGGATCCCTTGAAAATTATAAGCAATTAAATGAAACTGCCCGTTCCCGAATAAAAAAGAAAATGACTTCTCTTTCTACACCTTCAAAGGTCATATCTGACAACAGCTGTTTAGTATGATAATTTCGCTGATGATATATTTCCTTAATCCACCATAGATCTTTTCGTTTCTGACGTTGTGTCCTTCTGTAGTACCCAATCACTACCAGTGCGACTTTACGTGCGTCAGCCATGGTGAAAAAGAGAAACTGAGAAAATTTTGGCTCGGGCTGGGCTCAAGTGGAGACGCATTAACTTTCCTAATGCCGCGGCACGCTCAGGGCGAGGCTGCTCGGCGCGAAGCTGCTCAAGTGGAGACCCAGCTTAATGATATTAAATTGATAATAAATTGTATGTGACAACTCTTTCCATTTTGTTATTTTTTTCAAACTCAGTTATTCTTTTGTGTCAGTTTTTATTGCGCCCTAGCTACATTTTTAACTACGGACTGGAACAAAAATCGTGTTTTTTAATTATAAGTTCCGGCGTGCCAACAATGGGTCTCAAACGGCCCGCAATATAAATGACTTTTATGAATCTAGCACATATACGAACAAACTTATGCATAGAAATATTCAATAGCATTTTTTTCTAGAAGCTAAAACTTTGACTTGTGACTTTGACTCCGAACTTGTTAAAAGTTTCTGTCTCCGCTTTCCGGACTTTGAAAGTGCTGCAGATGTATGAAATCGATAATTGTGATCATTATCATTTCCACTTACGCCTAGGTCGAGAATATTCTGTAACAGGGTACTTTTTAGCCTTAGCTTTAGACTTTAAGATGGATGAATTTGAAATGAATAAATCTAGCCTAACAAATAAAAAAATCTTACATACCTACAGTCAAGTTATCTTGGATTAAGTAATACATATTAACACTTAAAAAAAGGTCGTATAAACAGAAAACTCTTTGTAAATAATCAACGAATGCAGAGCATTAAAAAAACCGACTTCAAGTCAACACTTTGGCCGACTAATTATGTCATCCACGTAAACATTCTCCGAACCATACATATTGTTTAAAAAATTTGAAATTTTCAATGAAGTACTCAACCGATTTCGATGTAATTTATATGGGACCAACTATGAAGTAGCCTCTATCATATGAATTAAGAATTTTTAAAATCGATTCATAATTTTCTGAAAATGTCGTGTAACAAAAAAAACATACAGTGTATTGAGAAACTCCTCCTTTTTTGGAAGTCGCTTGAAGAAGACGAGAATGTTCTAGACTCCGCCGACATTTAGTTTCGCATTTCCGTTCGTTACTAATATCTCAATAGTCCTTATCTAAAACTAGATCTAGATATACAATCTACTACTAAAACAAAAGAAAGCGTTCACTAAATAATGCGTAATGTAATTTCTAAGTAAGTACGTCCGTATCTACATACTCTATCGATAGTTATCGGAAGAAAACGCACGGTGCTGATAAGGGAGCACTCAACAAATTACAGGTAAGTTAATCATCTATTTACAAGGAAATAGATAATTTCATAATCAATGTTTCTTTCTATGATAATAATTATTTCTAGCTTATGTAGGTATGTCTATTTCTTTGGTATTTTAACAAATGTGGTATCATATTTATTGTGACTCTTCTTCAATGGACGCGACTATGGATCAAGAAATGATTTCCGAATTCCATTTCAGTTTATATTTCGAAGGCTGTAATCTTTAAGGTTAATACTTAATCAGCTTCAACGTTTAGAATTAAAAAAAAAGTAAAATACTAAGATCACTATTTTTTTTTAAATGTTTAATCATGATGTTACTTTATATACTGTTGGTGTACAATAAAGAATTATTATTATTATTTCAAAGCGGTACCTATTGATGATGAAAGCGAATGACTCATTTGTACTTATAAGATACCTTTCCAAACAGGATTTTAAATATAAAGATTGAGAAGAAATTTTCTTCCCATAGTTCCATTAGTTCACCATAGAAAGGGTACATTATTAAAAGATATTGTGAAATCAATCAAATTTACAAAAGTAGGTATATTTTTATTTAAAAAAAAATATGATTTACTAGGTACATTTTAAAAATAGATTAGACCAAGACACTAGACAACAAAATTTTAATAATATTATAAATGTGAATGTTAGGATGTATGGATGTTTATTCTTCAATCACAGCTCAACGGATTTTAATGAAATTTGGCATAGTAATAGAGTACATAGTATCTTGAAAAAAGCCTATGTGCTATTTGGACTGGGAACGAAAGAAAAACATAGAATGTGCCAGCTGTATCTCTTCCCGGGCATACTGTAAAAGTCGGTTAAAGGACAGAGGTTTAATTGGCATTTTTGTGGGCGTTAGGCTGACCCCCTGTCACTGCAATAACCTCTCGCCATCATTATAATACCTCATTAGTCAAACGTGACATGAGATGGTCTTATAACCTCTGATATTCTGTCTACCCCTAAAGGGACACAGGCGTGAAGTTATGTATGTATGTATCCCCGCGGGAATCGAAATTGGGCGGGTAAAACCGCGCGCAACAGCTAGTTAGATGAATAACTTGATAAAATTTAAATTTTCTATTTATTTATTAAGAATTATATGCGTATTACCACGCTCTACCCTTATATAGGATTAGGTGCTGTGCTGTAAAAGCTGCATGAAATTGCTAGTCAGTATCTACATAACAAAACAGAAACTGTAACCTACTTTTTGAACTTTAGTACTTAAAAATTCTATCTCCGTAATCGTAGTGTAGATCATACCCTAGAGCACTCTATGCCCATAGGCATTCTCTCTGTAAGAAGCAATTGATCCGGATTAACGCCATCTAGGTCGAGCAACTGAGTCCTTTGAAATTAAAAACCCCGGAAGCGTAAATTAAGGACTACAAAAAGATAAAACTGAGGCAACTGAGTTGAGTATCAATATCTGTTTTTCAGGTTTGAATCACTGATATAATAAATTGAATGTCTGTGATCTACGCAGAGTGTATGTTCCAAACGTAGCTTGCAAAATGGATGGCCGTAGGGTTATAGGGCAGATGGATTCTCGAGTAGCAACCACGTACTCGAAGACGAAATGTAGGCAGGCCCAGAAAACTAACAAAGCAGTCAAGGTCGCCGGTAAACGATGATGATATATTTATAGCCTTTTAAAATTAATTAGACTTGAAACCGCCAATATATCTACGCCTAGATACAATCGTCAAAAATACCCAGTAGGGTATTTGATTTTATGGCATTTATTCCATTGAACTCTTTCCGAACCAAAGAAATGGCGTTTGCTCAGGAACCGCCAGCATTGAGAAGGGCTCGGCAAGTATCGGTTATCGACTACGCCTACATCGCCCTTGTTAACCATCGACAAGGTAGATCCCTGAAACCCCCTTTATAACATTAAATAGAGAGCTTCACCTTAAGAATCTGTGGGATTTGTGAGTGTCACGTCTATTAGAACTTACTGTTTTGTAAAGTGTAAGTAGTCTACCTACAATTGGTATGGTATAGCGACAAAATGAATACCAATGTAGATAATAATTTCTAATGGCATGACCGCGTTTGAAGTATCATGGGAAAACCTTTTAATGGGTAAGTGTGCCTCAAGGCAGCACGTTTGGCTCGAGTGCTGGCAACTTCGTCCCGAGGGACCTATCGTATACTCCAACAGCATTAATTAGGTCCAAGTAACGTGACTAACCTTTGCTTTATACAGAGTTTATAATAACAGGGTCAGTAACAGCCACAGATACTAAAAAAAAATCAATTTCAATCAAGTATAAGATGCTCAATTTTTTTTTATATTCTAAGGATAGGACGTTTGTCTTCCATACCACCTGAAATTTTGGGACTTGATAGTGAAGATAAAAAGGCGTGGAACACATTAAAAAAGGGAACAGACATTTTCATTTAACAGTACTCTATTTACGAAACTAAGTCAAAAAGAGGCTACATTGAAATATGGAAAAACCTCTCAGATATTCATAATGGATATACTTATGGGATGGCGTATTTTACATAACGACCTTGACGCGGTGCGATTTAACAAGTATGTTCCTATGTTATTTACGAAAGTATATTTCATTCGTGAAAGTTAATATAGTTTTTATGACAACAGACTACGTGATCTGTATTCAAAATGACAGCTGACGTTGTCATCATCTTTGTGTACTGAGTAGAGTATATGGGCAAGTCCCTTTCTTCTCATTGAAATGTGTTGAAGTGAAATGTAGTCTGTCTGGCTAGCGACCACCCCGCATATAAAATCTGCAGTCAAATACGGATCAGCTCTAGAGGAGATGTGTTCCGCAATATTTAATGAAGAGCCAGTTCCTACTTAAACCCTGACATCTTTAACTTCATGTTCAGGTGAGATATAAATATTCTTATATTCATATCACATTATCTGGTCTAAATTAAATTTCTTAGAGAACTGAATACTACATAACGGTAAAAACCTTTACCGTTATGTATACGGTATGTATTTACTGATAGTCACTAATTCACTCGATCATAGGTATAACTCTAGTTCATCAGAAGGTTGCTAATATGTAGACTGGGTGTGTGAAATTAAATTCAATTAAATATAATATTCACTGTATTAAAACATTACGTGTGTGATACAATATATAAAAGACTAGCGTTACAGAGCGGGTGAGGGACACGACTGCCCACTGTAGACGCTTTAGTTAGGTTTTACAAAATATGCTGATGTCGCATGTCGCTACAAACCTTAACAAAAGTAGACATATTTCTAGACATGAGCGGGGCTAGCATGCGACTATCTACAACGATAAATCGGCCTTTACATCGATATTTTCTTAAAATATGGCACTTATAAATGATAATAAATAAATATTTCTGACACTCACACAATATTATCTAGCCCTTTATGTTGACGACTGTGTTCATCACACAAATATCCGCCGCCGCCGGGATTCAAACCCAGGACCTCTGGCATAGAAGGCAATGTATGTTACCGCTACGCCAGCCGGTCGTCATCTTAGAGTATGTATTTTTTAGAATATGACAGTTTTGGTTCCGTGGGCTTTATCATGCTATCGAATTGAGTAATTCTATCTATCATGGTGCGCATGCGCATGCTAGCTATAGAATAAAATAATTCGGTAATATTTATCTTGTCGATTCGAGTCTTCATCGATGGTCGATTGCTAGCCCTACTGATCTTACAATTACCGACATATTATGAAAAACTATCAAGCTCGTATCAGCTTCGGTCTTATCCGTGTAACCTTCAATTAGATCCCACGGGAATTTCTGGATAAATTTCTTCCAAAATTTATAACCTTTCTCAAGAAATAATTAATAATTAAATACAACTGACAAACAAAAAAACCCTTCAGCTTATTTTATTAGTATTATCAAATAAAATAATATGCAAGCCTTTATGTAATCATTAAATAATCCAAATAAAACATAAGGAAATCACTACGTTATAAGTTTCTAGGCAAGGTCAGAGCCACGAGGTCATGTAGGTACCTATTTATAAAGTTGACAAGTAACTAGATGGATGTAGTCTCAAACAAACTGGAGTGGATTGGTTCTGCGCAGCGTTATCTGATTAACGTATAGAAAACTATAAATAAATACCTTTTATCTGATGTTTTTACGGAAGTCTACTTTTTGGAAGGTATTTACGAGAAATAGGTACCACATCGCTCGTGTATTGATAATTATTGTATAGTTATTGATATTAATAATATTGTTATTAATATTAAGTTATTTCGGTTTTAAAATCAAAAAAAAATTAATTAATGGTTATCTATTGTTATAAACTATTGTTATAAATTATTATTATTTTTACTTGTATTGTATTATTTTTTCGTATGCTTAATTTGATTCTTTGGTGTAAGTACTCTTGTTCGTTTAATTCTACCTAAGTACTCTAAAAAAGTTTTACTGTGTAAAAATAGTGAACCTGTTATTGGCAATATGTATTTAACCTAATTCTTCCTGTTGTAATAGTCATAAGTGCTGTTGGTTCTGTGAACATTAAATAAATAAATTAATTAATTGAAGATACATTTTTCATGCTTGTTTTTTTAGTGTTTGCTTGTGTTTTAGTTGAATAACAGCGTGAAGTTAATTTAAATTTGAATGTTTATTAAGTGTGAAGAAAGCTGCGTTATACCTCAATCTAAACCTAAAGATGAGCTAAAACATGACAGCATTCGGGTTTAGGGAAGGCTCCCGCGTTTGAGCTTTAACATGAAACACAAAGGTGTAAAGCAAAAATGCCAGAAAAAGATAAAAAATTACCAGGCGGACCTAGGGTCCTAGGTCAGCTTTTATGGTATGTGCAATTAGAGACGATAGGACTTTAATTCATAGCCGACTCTACACGGAATGAGAGGTTTTCTGACAGCTCATTAAAAAAACAAAACGATACAAAAATGGTACAAAAGGCATCGATAGATGGCGCTTTACAAAAGGCGAAGTCTTGTCTGGCATATAGCCATTTATTCCACACGGCGCGGCGTTTTTAAAATTAAAATAAATTAATTGACGTCTGTATCAGATACAGAACTTATAAATAACCATAGATGGTACACAACACTTACCTACATTATAGTACCTATACAGACTTAACGCCTTCGGCTTTTTAAAAGTGCCATCTACAGTGGTTTTTTGAACTTATTTTTATGTCAGAAAACTCCTCATTATTCCAAAATCTCTCTTTGGTCTCTTAAAAAATCCATATCCATTGCCGAATTTGTGAGTTTATTCCGAATGCTATGTATTAAATGTAATATTATGTTGTTAGTTTTCGACGCTAAATGACACATTGGCTACTTTTATATGTATCGTAATATTCTCAATAGGTGACCTCTCAAAATCTCCCACAAACCTACATACTTATGTACCTACTTAGTTTAACCACGAAAACAGCGAGTACAGAATACTTATTGTGCCTAATTTGTGTGCCTACATAATTATTTTCTTTGTTATTACATAAATTTCGGTTATTCCATTATGGTTTTTTGACCTTGACTGTACGTACACGTTGGCTACGTTCTTGAGACAGTTGCGTAACACAATTTTCAATCCATTATAATAAGTGTGAGAATGACCTAATCTTAATCGCATAGTGATTTTTTGATAAAAAATTTCGTCCATTATTTTTTTATTTCATGGTAACTTACACTGATAAGTAGGGTTAAGAACTCTTAAATAATCTAAAAATAACGACGCAACGATTTTATTAATGTTTCTAATTCTGGGAAAGGCGGTAGGTACAACGAACGCAGAGTTAAAAATACCGACATTTTTACTACCGTAGACCGATAAATTATTAAAGCTTAACTGACCGACTGACCGACAAATACTTCGCATTAAAACTAGTTCCAGTCTCGGTGAAATGAGTAAAAGAAAGCACTTACATTCTACCTACTGCAGACGTATTGAGTCTTCTTTTTTATTTATAAGGCTATGGTTAGCATTCGAATCCAAGCGGTGTGCATTCTTGCATTCCTATAAATATGGATGGGCAAGGAATTTTTTTTTACAAATATAGTCCTACATAGTAAAATCGAAAAATAAAACTTTATCTGTGTTATTATTAAGGAATGTGTCATGAACGAATCATTAACAATTTATTATGAAAAAAAAGTTAAAGTTGAAAAAAAGAACCGATACTCACAAGTATAAAAAAAACATTTAAAAATATCAGTGTTTTAAATATATACCTAATATGGAAAAAATAAAAAAGATTTAATGCATCCCTGGTGGGGATCGAACCCACGACCTTTGGATTAGAAGTCCAACGCGCTATCCTCTGCGCCACAGGGACGATGAGAGACTAGTCGAAATTACTATACATTTGCTGTAGAGTCACTCGAATCAAATTCAAGGTGATGTTTTCGATCGTGTAAAACGAAGTTTTAATTTACTATGGAATTGAACATATTTCTCGCAGTTATTAAACTAAGCTTTTATTAAACCGATTATAAATCAATAATTTACTTAATGAATAATTTTTATCTTTTTTATAGATTGATTAAATCTTGCTTAAAGACAAGTTATTAAATTAGTAGCTATGCTATACCTCAGTACTTCTTTATAAAACGAAACAGGAGGCACGATCTTATTAAATTATAACTTCATTATTTTAAAATAAGAAAATCTATGTTATCGAACTGAAGATCAGAGACTACCACAAAACTCTGTGAACAATAAAAATCTTTGAGAGGTTCATATCTAAATACATTACTTTTATATTTTAACAGCACAATGCTATCTGAACTAGATTTGCCTATTGTATTGAGGACGTATAGGTACTTTGTTACTTCGCATTCGACACGTTTATGAAGGTACGTGTGGGCAAAATGGGTCGAAGGCCTAGCTGTACCTAACAAAAGAGTTATAGAACAAAAAAAACAAAAACGCAGTGATAGGAACTGAGGTAGAATAAGTTTCCTAGGTTTGGTCTAAATCTTTCATTGTCATTTTTTAGAATAACCAAAATAAGTCTCTCTTATTTTGGATTACCATAGGTATGCTATTTAAAACCCCTTTTATTTAAGCTACACTATAATTTAGGATAATAGCACACATGTGACTAACACAAGCAGTACTTTGTTTATATCGACTTTGCTTGCTCACTTGCCCCCTCTTCCCCTTACTATTAAATCAAATTTAGAAAGTTATGATTATTGACTTTTATTCTAGCATACAGAATATCTTGACTTTGAATTAACTTTTTTTTTTTAATAAAGGATCGTTTAAAGTGTAAGTTTTAATAAACATTGGTCCAGCATAAACGTACACCACACGTTTTCGATGGTGTACTAGCTTCTCTTTAAGTTACGTTCTGGAGATATCATAAATTGTCTAATTATAAAGGTACGTTATTTTTTTAACGTTAACCTTGAGGGAGGAAGGCGCGGTCGCAGACTGACATTTTGGGGGGGTCACAACAAAATTTTTAATCACAAATCTCTTTTTCTAACTATAACCTCTTTTCAGGAGTTCATCTTTTCATGATTTTGGGGGTGATCATGTCCCCTGTGACACCCCCCTGGGACCGCAACTTGGGGGAGGCCTATGTCCCGCAGTGGACGTCTACTGATTTTTTTGTGCTAAGCTAGAGAAGGTGAACCCTTTGTCCATATAGGTATTATATGAATTGTTTCATAACGTAGAGGAATCCCATGGTACCAGAGGTGTTCCCATATAAATTTCATCGAAATCGATTGAGCAATTACGTCTTCAAATTTTTAAATATGTATGGAGGATTTTGACGACCATATACTTCAGCCAAAGTTTTGACATGAATTTGTTTTTTGCATTTGTTAATTATTGTATCTACTGTCGCTTTGTCACTTGCATTGACATGTGTAATTATTCCTATTAATTAATCCCCCATTACATGGTACGTTTTACTGGATACCTTTTAATGGATACGTTTTTTTTCATCGATGGCGAATCTTTCCGAATGTAAGTATGGACGACTTCACATATCGATATAAAAAAGGTATCCATTAAAACGTATCATGTGTGAACGGGCTGTAACAGAACGAAGTCTGGACACTCCAACTATGTTACTTTAATATGAGGTATGGAGAACGCACAGCGAATTTTGAATGTAACCTAGTATTAGCTCGGACCTAAGCCAAGGTTAGTAAAGTTATGAAATTTATTTCGAAAACTGGCGCGGTTGGGACCCGAACTTAGGACCTTGTACTACCAGCGATCACTCAACCAATGCTCCATAATGAACTCCCAGCTTAATAATACTTACATTAGGTAATACTTACAGTAGGTATTTAAGTTGCTAACTTATCTTAATTTTACTTTTGAAAATGATCTGTCTAAAGTTTTTGTTAAGCAATCCGTTTTTGGGAACATTTTAGTTTCACACACTCTCATTACATATAGGTAACACATACCTGCTTACTTTACATGTTATACTACTATTCTTTAGTACCTGTTTTCAATTTAAGAAATGATAATAATAATAAATACTCTTTATTGCCATGAAACTTAAAAATAATGATGTTCACAATAACAAAAAACTAAAAGAGATGACAATTTAGGCGGCCTTATTGCTTTAAGCAATTTCTTCCAGGCAACCAAATAAGTTGCGAAATAAGTAAGAGGTCTCTTCTTTTCTCAAGAGTAAAAAGTTATGTTACCCACACTGCTGTCTAAAATTTAAAATATGAGGTAGTATAAGTAGGCAATGTTCTGTGTGTTTCATTATGACCAAATATTAATGAATACCTATCTAGGTATTTAAGTAAGTTCAGGAGGTCTGCTCGAAGAAATTTCATAGCGAGTAATCTGTGTCTCTGTAAGTGGGTATACCTACTTACTTTAAGTTCATTAATGCATTCCTTAATTGTTATTGTAATGTAATGTACCATGTGTAACTATAAATAATCTACGAATGCAGAGCATTAAAAAAGCGACTTCACGTCAAAACTTTGGCGGAGTTGAGAATGTCATCAACGTAAACATTCTCTGAAATCATACATATTTTTTCAAAAGTTTGAAATTTTCAATGAAGTACCCGACCGATTTCGATGAAATTTATATGGGACCAACTATGAAGTATCCTCTATAATATGAAACAACAATTTTTAAAATCGATTCACAATTGTCTGAACTATCGTGTAAAACAAAGACAAAAAAAACATACAGACGAACTGAGAACCTCCTCTTTTTTGGAAGTCGGTTGAAAAAGTGATATGAAACAAAGAAATAATATCTAAAATCTAAACATAAGTATAAGTAGGTACTTAAAACGCACTTAATTTTTTTAAATGTTTCGTTACTGATAACAATCGCTATACCTACTACCTTACTAGATAGGTACTCACCATTCAATACATTAAACAAAACAAACTGTATCTAAAAAAACAAAACTCAATAAAAATCCACAGATAGTTCAAAATACACTCGTAACCATAGCAACGCGTAATAAACAAGATGGCAGCGCTATGACGCATGCGCTCTGGGCTTCGAACTCGCGGTGACTGCTGGGTTTTGTTTGGCGGCAAAATATCGTGAGCCTCGCTCTCGCGTGAATTAAAAGTAATAAGAAAAGAAATGATCTCTCTTCCATCTAGTGCCGGAAAAGTAGTTTTTGTTTACAACGCAAAGGTAAAGTTGCGTTGTGACACCTCTTTATTTATAATTACGCTCTACATTTTCAAGTAGGCGTCTTTTTCATAGGGAAATAGAAAATTACTGTCGTACGTAATGTGTAGGTACCGAGTATCTAAAAAGTAAAGGATACCTATCTAGCATAGGCAAACCCTATTTTAACGGAATGATCTTAGGTTTATCGAGATAGTAGAATTTAATACCTAGTTACTTATGGTTATATTTCAAATAAAAGGAACCTTTAGACATAATAAAATTAAATCAGCTTGGATGTGAGTTGACATAAATTTTTCTACTTCTCTGCCTTTAATAAGTGTGTCTATATCTATGTATGACTATTTCATATACCTAGGTAGGTAGGCACTTAAATATCGCTCTATCTAACCTGTCAAAAATTCAACTTTCCTATTTATTATGAATGCTCTACAAAGCTACATATGAGGTCCATCGTTTGCTTAAACATGCTACAGATATTTTACATGGTTCTTAACTAATGAATAAATATAGGTAGATAGATATATTTACATAACGAAATGCCACCCACTTGTTTACTCCCGGGAAATCAAGCGTGGGAAGTACCAAGAAAGAATTACACTTCGTTGAAAATCGGGAATTATTACGTATTTTGAAATATCCTCCCACATCAACTTTCAGAATAAAGTAGGGACCTCTCGCTTCCCAGCGTGGGAACAGTTATTTTGGGAAGTCGGAAGGTTTGGGCGGCCATGACCTACTTCTGCGCGGAGGCAATTTCCCGAAAGGAGGTGGCGGAGCGGTGCCTCCTCGCCATTGATCCGCCAGAGGTGGTAGGGGATGTCGAAGGAAATGCGCTCTTCTTCCCTTATGATAGCCAGCAGTAGCGGGTGAGGGGACCTAGTGCGGCTACAAAGGCTATGGGTGGGGAAATAGTCTCGTTTTCTGGACCATTTCCAACGTGGGGACGCTCGGCTCAAGCTGAGCGCAATCCGCTGGCGTTCACAGGTAATGCCATTGCGATACCGCGGCCTACACTTCGGGCGGATAAGGTAGACCTGGAGGTTTTTAGTCGGTGCCGGATCATCTTCATTTACCCCACCGCTACCCCTTGGATGGAAGGGGACTTGACTGATGACTGCACGTTTTCCTTTAAATAGCGCGCGGCTGCAGCGCGATTGCTGCGCGACAGCCAATTGTCGTTAAATCCACGCCGCACCATAGCTAAGGTAAGATATAAAATTAAGTGAAGATTATTAATTACAGTGTTATATAACGACACTAATAAAGATAAAATACATTTATAACACTAACGAGGACATAGACGCCTATAAAAGTAACTAAACGTGCCGTAAAATTTCTCTTGCATCTAGTTTAGTCTTTCTAAGAGTGAGTATACTTACGAGTAGTTAAGTACTTACTTATATTAGACTTAATACGAAGACCTTTAAGAGTAGTAAGAAAATAGGTTTCATAGATGAAATACCTAAATATAGAAGCAAACACGATTCTCCATTTATATTATAATATTTATAAGAATTCATGGTTACTCTAAATTCTCTCACGAAAATCGTAAACAAGTCACAGTATCGTTGCTATAAAGGAACTCAGTTGGACTCCCATTGATGCGCTGAGCTCTGTAACTTATGGTCCATTATAGACTGTAACTGTTTCCTAAGAAATCACAAAAATAAACTTTGAGGCTAAGAAAATTGAGTTGAGATTTAAACAAAGCAAAAGATCTAGAAATACGATACGATTGGGGAAATAAATTAGTTAACAGTGAGTTTGGTGTTGTTGAATTTAGTTTAGAATTTGTTTTCTGTTTGTCTTTTAAATAGTTTTGGGATTCTTAAGTAAATCTTACAAACATTGTTGCTTATAAACTTAAGTGACTCTTAAGATTGAAGGTCTCTGTGGCGTGTTGGGTAAGTGTTTGCTTCTGATAGGTTCCAGTTTCGTTTCCCAGCCAAGAGAGTTTGTTTGGGAAACTATTTTTGTTTGTCCCCTTATAATTCTGTTGTCTATTGAATTGAAATATAAGTTTAATATAAGGTTGTTTCAGGGCTACAAAGCTGTTGCATCGGTTTTAAGCCCTTTAGGGTATGTGTCGAATTTTTTAATTTTTAATTATTCTTTTTTTCATAGAACAACACCAACTTATTCTTCCGACAATTTGTTTCAGTGCTACGGGAGATTGACTGACAATAAAAGTAAGCTAAAAACAGCAATGTTTTTTTTTTTTTTTGTAAATTTACAGTGAGTTGAACGCAGCAACTTCACACGTATTTTTCTTACGGTATTAACATTACAATTCTAAAGGTAATATTATTTTTATCAGAAATCACAGCCCAAAAATCTGGGGGCGGTGAATACCTGCTTCCCACACAAATCATGGAGTTCCCACAAGCGCCATATTTACCTTTGTTGTCTTATTTTATTCTGAATGGAGGACACCCTACTCTAATTGAAATTCTAATAAATTCTACCCATGAATGGTATGTAACTTGTTTTTGAAGATAACATTAATTTACTTAAGTAAGTTTATAGATACGTAGTTTTCTGTAGACATTATATATGTCTATGATGTGCTAGTAAAATTTAGGTTAATACGTAAGTAGATAGATAACCAATATCTTTCTTAAAGGTTGTTTTTATTATATATTTTTATTCTTATTTTGTAAAGCATGGCGTGTATGTATGTTTATCATTTATAATCTAAATATTAGGTATTACTTTACGTCTATGGTATTATATAAAATAGTATTTTTGTGTACAATTTGACAGTTTTTAATTTTCTGTATTCCTCTGCTATTTTACAAAGGCGGGAAATGCGGTTTTAGGTCGATAAAAGAATGACTCAATGGGGAATGAACCCAGTACTTTTAAAACACCATTCAAACCAAACTTCAGAACACGACTACTTAAAAAAGATAACTCAATTAGAAACATAGCAACACCTATAATTTAAGGCTAAAATATTAAAAGCGTACTCACGAATTTTCGCCGAAAAGGACAGAATGACAGAGTTACAACAAGCCAGAGCGCGACAGTCAGAGTTACAACTTAAAACGCACTTAATACGGTTACATAACTCTTTAAGTAATTCCCACGGTGTAAGCAACAATTTGACGGTATTACCGTGGTTAACTATCATTTAATATGGCTATAAAAAGGTGAAGTACTTACATCACTTAAGAAGTATCTTAACCTACTCAAGTTATGGTCGTGAAAGATTGTATGGATGATTGTTCCTCGTCGAAATGACTTGATAGATTGAGCTGAAATTTTGCTCATCGGCAGGTTAGAATAACAAAAACGATATTTTTTTGAATTAAGGTACACCTCCTTGCTTCGGTGGGCACGTTAAGCAGTCGTCGGTCCCGGGTGCTGTATAGGTAGGTTGTAGGCACAGGTACCAGTAGTCGTTAGGGTTTGTCAGAAGCCATTTCGGCATTCGAAAGTTCTGACATCCGGCCTGAACCTCCTCGTCACCCAGGGGAGAGACTCATAGCCCTACAGTGGACTCATTACACGGAGTTGTGATGATGATGGAATGAGGGACGTGCGGAACAGTGATATTTTTTTTGAATTACGTTCGTCTCCATATTGTCAATTAAAATAAGTATATCTCAGAACCTATAGGTACTTACCTAATATATGAAGATAACTTTAACGGTCACTTTGACTATTTAACATCATCGCAGTTCCTTCTATGGGTGTAGGTGATTACTGAACAACAACCCAAAGATTATTTTCTCCACAATGTTCCACAAAAAAGGAGAAAACCGACACTTTCCAAAATTCGATAGTAGTTTAGTCTAGACTTATAAAACCTTTAATTCGCAATAAAAATATTAAATTATTTATTTTTAAGGAAAATCAAAGGCATATTTACAAATATATGATACACAATTAATATTAAATCTAGAATGTAAACACTGATAATTATAGGTTTTCACAGATATAATAACTATTACTTATCTAACACCTCGTTGTCAAGTGAAATTATTACCACTTCCAAGACCACCAAGGATCTCTCTTATTAATCCTTTACATAACCCTCTTTTGAAGCCGACTCTACACAGCTTTACCTCTAATAAAAACCTTTACTTAATAGCTAAGCTATAAAATTTACAAAGCCCTCACTGATCTCGACAGTCATTTCTTTATCCGTGTTAATTTCCGAAATCATAATAAATCTACCATGACTGACATACAAGCAGCTTTTGTTCATAGAAATTAGGACAGTCCCTTAACGAATAAACCAATGAAGTGATTGAAAGAAAATTAGTTACACTACCAAATTAGTTTTTAGTTGGAAATATGTTTTTGGGCTACTGCACACAGGTCTTTTGTTATTTTTTTTTTTTTTATAAGTGACTAAACCCGCGTTTGACCTCAATCTCACCTGATGGTAAGTGACGATGAGGTCGAAGATGAAAGCACACGGGTTTAGGAAGGAACTGGCTCTTTATAAAATATTGCCGGAACACATTACCGCCGGAGCGGTAACATTTGGCGGCAGACTTTATATAAAGGGTGGTCGCTAGCCAGGCGGACCCAGAAGGGATCCTACCACCAAGCAAGTTAATATGTGAAACTGTATTATGTTTTCAATTATACCTATGTATCTTTAGATCTTTTTTGAATGGTAAGCAACTATTTAAATTTAAATTAGTTAATACGTGTAAGAATGTGTTGGAGTCGTTGTAAGAAGCATTGGTCACAAATATATGGGTCACAATTTATCGTTCTTCCAGCGTTTTTGTTCCCAAATTTTTCACTGACGCCGATGTGTTAGACTACCCTTATTTTCCAGTCGTTTGTTTTGTTTTGTTTTGGACCCAACAACATAATATTCTGACGTCATATTATGGCCAGCTTTTTTTTCCGCCAAGGAAGCGTTTGGTACCTACTAAAGCAAGCTCTAGCAGGAGGAGGATGAATCCTGTTAGGGACGAATGTCATTCTATATTCTGTTAACCCCAGTGGCTTACTGATATAGAGTGCCCAGACAGTGTGGGGACCGAAAGTTCGGCCACGAGACTCACTCAGATCCGGCTGAGTATACCCACTAAACATCCCCCTTGATGGCCAGCCTAAATAAAGGCTCATTATCGGAGCGACAGCCAATCGGTAGTAGAGGCTGCGCAGCGAGCGGCATCCTGACGGCTGCCACCAAAAGGAACTGAAAGTGAAAAATTCAGAAGCTAAGACTAGCAGAAATGACAAAGCTGAAACTAAGAGATTATCTAGAGTGGTGAGACTCACTCTGAGATAGGAATGCTGGAAAAAAGGGACTACGTTTAGAAACGTTGAGCTTGCTGGAGTTTCCTTTTTTATGGCCAGCTAGAGAAGCTTAGGTTCTTAAAGCTTATGCTGGAGAACTTCCATGCATTTTTGGAACCTGCATAGACTTTGAAATGGGAACATTTAGCGGTCAGGCCGCACCGAGAGAGGATACAAGCTCATTGAATAAAGAATGAATTAATTATGCGTTGCTGAATCGTAACTTGCAGTTTTTTGTTGTGTATGACCATTCGAGTTGTTCCGGTCCGATCCACCTTGTCGTGCTCCACCTTTCGTTATTATTATTAACAATTTCCGGATTGATCCCCCTTATGTTTTGTTCGTCCGGATTGATCCACCTACATTTTTACAAATTAAATACGTATATGGGTACAGTCAGAAAAACACATATCATTAGAAATCAACATTTTTATTTGAGTTATTATTAATAATAATAATAATATAATATTACAGATATACAGATATAAGTAGATAGAATCGTCACCAACACCGTTCCAATATGAATATTAAGGACTAGATACAAATCAACCTTTCTATTTTTCTTTCATATAGGTACAATTTCATTCCATTCATCTCCACGTCTTTTTTTGGTAACTTGTAACCAGCTCGCATTAGAACTGCACCACCATTCCTCTGAATAATTGTTAGCTGCACAGTTATTTTGTGAGGTAGATAGCGTATAATTCTTTTCTGACATTCTAAAAAATACATATTCTTTCAATAACGTTAAAAAATCAAAGCGCTCGGAGGAAGGTCACAAACAAAATATATGCTCTTTTAACTGTTTTTATAAAACAAGTCAATCAATTATAAATGAAACTAATGTATCATGCTTTTGTAAAAAAGACAGTATGAAATAATTCTATCGCTATTATGAATATTACAAGGCATATAGGTTCTTACTTAACTGGTTATGCACTACAACACATCACACCATAAATACAATACAAAGATAACCCTATCTCTACATAAACTAGTTTTAAATAGAAAATAATCAACTCAAAAAATCGACTTCACGTCAAATCTCTGGCTGAGTCATAAGTCATAATGTCATCAACGTAAACATTCTCCAAAATCATAAATATTTTTTCAAATTTTTAAATTTCACATAAAGTACTCAACTGATTTCGATAAAATTCATATGGGACTAAATATGAAGTATCTTCTATCATATGAGTCATGAATTTTCAAAATCGATTCATAATTGTGTAACAATGACGCAAAAAAAAAACATACAGACGAATGTCGAATGTGACTCCTCCTTTTTTGGAACTTTTGGAAGTCGGTTGAAAAATCCTGGAAAAAGCATCAGTACCCGTCGGTGATTGCATCGAAAATCGCGCCGACAACGCGCCGTTTTGCAGGTAGACAAAGCGTCATGTGCGTAGGGGCTGTTGCCGACGCAGTGATTATTATTAAATAGTACAAATTGTTAGTTTCATGTGCAGTTAAGGTTATTTAAAAAAATCTAATAAATGTAAGTGGATGTTTAACCTACGTTGCTGACTGTACGGAATTATGTTTAACGACTAGGTGGATCTATAGAGCAAGGGGGATCAGACCAGAATAGAAAATGATTAAAAATAAAAGGGATGCCACTGGTGGATCAACAAGGTGGATCGGTCCGGAACAACTCTACCATTCGGGTCATGTTATGTTAAGTAGATGAGACTCCACGCAACGAATTTTACTGTTTTTAAAACATTACTGAAGCGGTGATATCTGGTGGAAGAATTCATATAAAGGGTGGTCGACTGTCAGGTGAATATACCAAGTGGGGGTAGCCCGGAATAGTCGTTTCATAACAGCAAGTTCAGTTTAGGAAGTAAACTTTTTAATTTAGGTATAGGTATGTTTGCAGCGCATATCCTTAAATTTGGATAAGAGTTAGCCTTATTGATTGGGATCTCTCTTTTTGTTAAATCGTTAAGAAATAGTAAAACACAGATAAATGTGAAGGCAGAGCCATGTTTGAATTTAAAAATATGCGTCTTTGTGCACTTCGCTCATAAAATAATGAAGCCCTACCTATATGGGTGCCAAGTGTTTTGTACAAGTCCTATTTTTATTTTATTTAAAATGTTCAGGAAATCAAATTTTAAAAGACAGTACAGGCATTATATCAACCGCATGAGTACAATACTGACAAACAGAAAATAATTAACTTACGTGTCTGTATACCTTTGACTGTACAATATAAATTTATCTATATCAATACTAATATATAAAGCTGAAGAGTTTGTTTTTTTGTTTTTTGAACGCGCTAATCTCAGAAACTACATGTGGGATTTGAAAAATTATTTTTGCATTTGATAGCCCAACTCTTGAGGAAGGTTATAGGCTATATTTTATCCCGAAATTCCAACGGGGTCAAAAGTTACGCGGGTAAAACCGCGCGCGGTGGCTAGTCAAATATATAATCAGTACTTATTTTTCATTGAACTTGGCTCTACAAGTTGCGTGTTGCGCTTTCTTCATACACAACTAACTATAAACTTGGTTCCTTTTAACCCAATTTAATCCCCTAGGTGCCGACAAAAGATTGAACTAGAATTACCGAAACCTGCATCATTACATCATTCATTATCATTCCTAGCATTCTCCAGGGAGATTCGGCATTTAGGAACCAGGGCTGAGCAATTTGCTTAATGACCGGTGAGATTAGATGTTACGGTGGAATTCGAAACAAATGATAATCTGTGGATGTTTTATTTACTAGTTCAGTTAATTTTATTAGATTATGTTGTTTGTTTACGCTGCTTGCTTATTGAACCTCCCATATTTATAGTTAACACAAAAATTAATGAATACTGGGTTCTATTTATCATAGCGCAGCCTAATCCCAAATTCAGTTACTATGGATACAGAATTATAGGAACCAGATAAGTAGGTAAGTGACTTTTTGCTTGGTGGTAGGATCCCTTCTGGGTCCGCCTGGCTAGCGACCACCCTTTATATAAAGTCTGCCGCCAAATGTTACCGCTCCGGCGGTAATGTGTTCCGGCAATATTGTATAAAGAGCCAGTTCCTTCCTAAACCCGTGTGCTTTCATCTTCGACCTCATCGTCACTTACCATCAGGTGAGATTGAGGTCAAAGTCACTTATAAAAAAAAAAAAAAAAACAAAATTATAAAATATTTTTATGTTGATCGCTATAGGTGGTGCTATCTGCTCCTACTGAACAGTCACGTCTTTTCGATTTCAAGATAGAATAAAACAGGCTATGTGTCAGATATTAACGAAATTTATATTTTATTTGAAAGACACATTCAGGCCATTTTGTTTTGAATAGAAAATAATTCAAATCTACGCCGCAGTTTCGCACGGATCCGGGAAGACCAATTTTCAATGACTCCGCTGCATTATTTCTACTGAAACTGAGTGATGGCCTAGGTTATATCGACTTTCAGGCTACCTATCAATTTATTGCGGCTTATTGGTAATTTCAATTGATCACTGCAGACTTCAAAAACCCCCACAAGAAAATATCATATCCATATGGTTCAATTTAGGCTTAAAATTGGATTAAAATGGATCTGCCTGTTGATTGTTGTCTATCTATTGAAAATTTAACCTCCCAGTTTGTGCTACCATTCGAAGACGGGGTGGACAGTTGAATGATGTCATATTCAAAACAAAATGGCATGGATGGATCTTTCGAATAACAGAAAAAGTCGTTAATATCTCATACACAGCCTGTTTTTTTTTCATTTTGAAATCGACCCGTCCTTTTTGAAACACCCTATAGAATGTAGATCTATTACCTCTACTCTAAAAGAGGCTAAAGCTGTCACCCGCCGTGCCATGAAAGCTGGCAATGGAGATTTATAGTTGACTACATGGAATACACAATGTGGCTTTAAAATTAATTTTATCTGAAAAGGTTTACACGTATGTTTTTTGATTCGTAAACATCGCGTGACACGAGTCAAAGACCATTACTTTCTTATTGTTCTTATCTTACAACTTTTATATGTTTTGGAAGTCAGCACGTAGTCTTGGTCTACGGGAGGCCAAATCAACATTCAGGGCCAAGGAAATCTTTAGAAAGATAATACGTTTCCAAAATTTCAATAAGTAAGTTACTCCAAGTAAGTATACAAATTGTTACTGGCTGATCATTCCTGCCTGCAACAATTTAACCGCCTACTATTCCCAACGCTTAGTTGATTCAAACTTTTTAGATATCTACGTTTTTCCCGCGTAAACAATGCTTTCTCTCCGCGAAACCTAAGCTTGACCTTTCACCATCAGTTAAGTACCTACATAAAGTTAAATCCTAGACGTCACTTTGACACCGTCACGTATTATTCCAAACCCACTGGAAGTTCTGACATGTCGGCGCGGCGGCGGCAAGACAAAAGCGCCTAGGCACCTTTTTAATCGACCCCTATGATCCCATCTCCTTGGGGAACCATTACCATTCCTGCGTACTTGACGGATAAATGAAAAGGGCCTGGTAAGTTTAAATCAGAGTAACTTTTAACCTACGTGTGGAAAAGGATAACATTGCGTTCGTGACCTAGGACATACAATACAGGATTCTTGCTTTGTATCTTGTTTGTAGATGTTTTAAATCGTGTTTTGGTAGTATTTAAAAACATAGCTATAGGTACGTATACTCATACCTTAATTCGAGGCCTCTAGTCGCTTTGGTGCATTTAGTAGATTGTATACACTATACAGGGTTAATTTCAGTCGTTGCTTGGTTTATTAAACCGAAACGAATCGAATAAAAATAGCTGCTTCACAAATAGGTTTTATCATGATTTTCAAAATACTATTCCTTGAAAATTAAATTGCTAGTTATCTTAACAAACTCTCACAACCTCCCGTTCACTAAAGATTCAAAAAAATAAATCCAAATTAACGTTTCTCTATCCTATACAAAAGCTAAAACAAATATCTCCCACGCGATAGCATTTCTCATCGATGTTTCCGACTACAATGACGGTTGCATTTGAGAAATGTGCTTTCATCATAATCCTTGTGCGCGTGAGTGCCAGACGGCAAATAATCCGTCAAAATCAACAACGTTGTTTGTTATTAAGGCATTATGCGCCGGCGCAGTGCGTGAGTTATGAATTTTAGGTGTTTTCTTTGTAAGACCATGCTTGGAGGCATATTTATAATTTACTTCCATTTTAGTAGATATATGTATATACGTGTAATAAAAAATACCAAAACACTTAACAACTTAAATAAATGTTTTATAATTAGACAAGAATAACTTTAACTTTTGTTATTTTGTGACCTATCGAAAATAACCAGATAAGTAGGTAGGTACGTAGAATGAGGAAAATGTATGAGTTGGAAGAAAACATAACTTAGGTATATAATTTAAATCAGAACAATTATTCAGCAAAAGATTTTTCTTTTGAGAATATGAGAAACAAAATAACAAAAACCTACAATAAAGTCATCCGTCGAGCTGGGTGCGCAGTTTGGCTAAAACGGTCTGACTGGGGCTTAAACAGACCGTTTTTGGATAATACGTCTTAAGTTTAAAAAATACTTTCCTGACCGGATTTTATTCATATTTTACATTTAAACTCGACATCACGGAAACCGAAACATCAAGTTATAAATATATAGTCTAAAATATAACTACGCGATGAAATCCGGTTACAAAAAGTAGGTATTTCATTAACCGGCCTAGACCGGAATCGCCCCAGACATTATTCCCACGGTGAGTCGGCGTGTCTTATCCCTGCGATCATTATCTGTCTGTCTGTCCGCGGCTTTTCCGACAGCGATGTACTAAACTTTGGTATCTTCCTACATTCAGAGTTTGTTTCTGATACTATAATAGCCTGAGGCTGTATTTTACAAACGAAATGCAGGATATGAAACATTATTCTACCTATTTAGTAAAAAAATAAAATTTCATAATTATGCTTGGCTCGAGCTTAAAGAAGTTTAGATCTTCTGTTACAGAAACTCTGTCGGCTAGGTACTAATTTGCTTTACCGAGTAGTCATTATTCTTTCTTCTAAAGGTACTTAATTTGATTGCAACGGTAATTGCAGTTGCAGTATTTCGGTAGATATCATTATCAAGAAATAGATTATTTCAGTCTATTAATTTATTTAAGCCATTGTTGTTGAGAGGGAGCAATATCATAATGAAATACTTCCGAGTAAATACAAAAATATATTTTATGAGATGAGTGCCATCTATGCACAGTTGGGTAAACTAAAATGCCACATGCAGAAGAGCCATCTACCGTAAAACATGTAAACAAAATATCACTAAAACAAAAATGCGGCACATTACAAAAAAGTACATGAGTAAATGGACAGACGGCGTTGTCCTAAATACTTGACTAGATTTTCAGAAGAAAAAGTAATAACATTAAAATAAAACACTTTTTAACCCTATACTTTTTTGACCTTATAATTTACATTTAACGTCGAGTTAAAATGTAAATTATACGCAATAAATCCGGTTTAAAAAGTGTTTATTTTAAATTATGAATCGCGAAAACTTAAGACAATATTTTGTGCATATTATTTTAAACATTATTATTAATCTAGTAAACTGGTAATAAATATATTGAAAATTTACAAACCTAATTTAGCATTTATAATCGAACGTTAAATTAATAACTTTAGTGACAGATAAATAACATAATATGTTAAGTAATACCTGGTTTTACTCTTTTATTCAGATGAAAAAAAAAGAGTATCAGCAGGTAAAGATACCTACATATTTTTTTATGCCATTTGTATTGCAACGATTTAAAGTTTGATCAATGACCATGTAAAATAGAAATCTTATTAAAAATACCAATAAATTCAAATTTCCGCAAGTTCAAGATTTCTTTGAAAGCCGATTAACCTAAGTGCCTACCTATTTATAATTACACAAAAAAGATCTGTGACAGGAGCAGATTAGGAGCAGGAAAGTCATAATAATTTTGCCATTAAATTCGTCTTCTTACATCTTCCCTTTTGTTATATTCCATGATAAGATATCTCATATAGCTTGGAAATGGATAGAAGAAGAAGTAGTAGTAGACAACACCAAGACATTGGTGGATAATGGGCGATCATTATCTTCATGAGCCGAGAGATGCACACTTCTCGACGGAGGCCTCCCCCAGGTTTCGTCATGTCGTCCGGACCCGCACCGCCCTCATCCAGTGTTTGACGTTCGTAATAGTATATTATGTAACAAGTGAGCGAAGTTGCTAATTACAGTCGAGGCTGTGATTTGAGCCCGAGCCGCAGGCGAGGGCTTAATAATGAGCCGAGACTGTAATTAGCAACGCTCACGAGTCACATACGACGTTTTTCAACACACTTGTGAGTAAAAGACAGACATACGTGGTCATAAAATAACAAACACACTTCATAACAAAGCTGTGAATTGTGATTGAAAAATGGCGCCGAACCTCACGCATGCGCGTAGGTTTTTTTTTTCTGCCAAATGTGTCAATGTCTGTATAGCATATACAGCCTATTTTACGTGAAAATGTTTAATTTGGAGTGGTAAATGCAAATATTTTAATATTTAATAACAAATTATTGTAAATTGTGAACAATTTGTTTGATATACATATTTGTTTTACTAATATAAGGCGCAAACATTTCAAAAATGTATATGGATTTGAAGTGGTATAAAACCTCTTTGTTGTTTCTGAAAATATTTAATGTATAACCCGAATCAATAAAATATGCTCTGTTTACTCGCGTGTAATTTGCACAAAGGTACAATTCAACTTTGTAGGATTCATTTTATTATGCACTAGGGTATAAAATATTATGCACGCGTGACTTATAGCCCAGTTTATAGTTCTAAATTCAATAGAATAAGGCTCACTTTACGAGCAAGTGTGTTGAAAAGTGTATTATAAAATTACCTACGAATAAAAAGTTTTCATTTTCATTTTTTTCATTTTCATTCTACCGTCGCCCATGGACGGATAAGCGTTTTTTAAAAAGCGACTAAACCGAGCGAGCCCCGCTTGGTTGTAGTCTCGACCCAAGCCTACTCCGATATTACAAACAGATAGACGTTTCCTTCCATGCTGGACTGGGAGTGAAAGAAAAACTTAGAATTTGCCAGCTGCGTCTCTTCCCGGGCATACTGTAAAAATCAGTTAAGGGATTGAGGTTTTATTGGAGGCTTTTTGTGGGCGATAGGCTGACCCCCTGTCACTGCAATAGTCTCTATCCATCACTATAATACCTCAAAATGTGTCAAACGTGACATCAGCTGGTTTAATAACCTCTGGTGTTCTGCCTACCCCATAAGGGATACAGGCGTGAAGTAATGTATGTATGTATGTATGTATAGACGTCACCTTTTCAACCAACTTCCAAAAGGAGGAGGTCTGAATTCGACTGTATTTTTTTTTTGTATGTGTATAATAATTTCGTCAGTAAAATTATGAACCGATTTTGATGATTCTCATTTTAATTGTTAGGACATACTTCGGAAATAATCTAATATACGTTTCATAAAAATTGGAATAGAACTTAAAGAAAAATTTTCTACTTTTCCAAAACTTTTTTGGAAAGAACGTGAAGAAGGTTTTTCAACCGACTTCGTAAAAAAAAGAAGGAGGAGTTTCTAAATTCGTCTGTATGTTTTTTTTTTGTGTCTTTGTTACACGATATTTCGGACAATTATGAATTGATTTTGAAAATTGTTGTTTCATATGATAGAGGATACTTTATAGTTGGTCCCATTTAAATTTCAAGCTTATGAAAAAATATGTATGATTTCGGAGAATGTAATATTGATGACATTCTCAACTCAGCCAAAGTTTTGACGGAAAGTCGGTTTTTTAATGCTCTGCATTCGTTGATTTTTAATGCTCTGCATTCAGTGATTATACATTAAGATGTAGATAAGAGAATAGATAAAAGTTAATAGCCCTAAGCGATGCTTTATTGTAGACTTCTGTAGTTGAAACTTCTGTAGCTTGTCTTCTTGCCTTCTTGTATTGCAACTTGCCCGTGCGGTATCTTACCTATAATGCTTACATCCATCGACAAAAATACTTCAGGAATTACTTATTTTATTAAAACAATATCGAGTGCATTTTCGTATTTTCATAAAGTAAGTCGTTTTTTGTATTTTTAAATATTGATTAATGGCGAACAACTTAGAACAGGCGTAGGTAAGATCTGCTCATAATCCAGTACTTTCATAACAACCTACAGTACTTACCTACATTGCTACAGTAAACAGCAAGCTTATTATTTTTCACTAAACTATTTAAGTAGTGCATATTGGTAGGTCCACCATAGCACGACCCAGCGCACATCACTCAGGACTTAGCCCTAAAGTCAGAAACCGTTTCAAAGAAAATTATGCAAATCTCTACCATAGTAAATATTCAACAAATTGAAAATAAATTAATACTAGTTTCGCCATCTTTTTTTGCATTTGACTCTAATATCTTCAGATTAGCGTATAATCCGGACATATCAATAAATGGCGAACCCTAAAATTATTGTTTATAGAAAAAATACGAGCATTTTAATCTTTGTTTATTAGCATTTTTAACAATACTTCGGTAGTATAAAAAGAGGATAATGACCTATTTCACTTTTTTTCTTTTCATCGGTACGTGACGTAGCATAGACTATACAGGGCATTGTTGGTTATTTGACCGGAACAATAGATGGCGTTGCTGTCATTTTGTATGTTTGTATAAAATATTACCCATCGGAGCATGGGGGATGATGATCGTCGGATTAATGATGAAACGAAGCGTGACGTGTTATTTTGATACTTGATAATGGGTTATGCAATACGATCATGATAAAATAATATGAGAGTTTGGGTAGGCATAATGGATTTTAATCTTAGCTTAGGTCAGAGCTCACTAAATGTGAGGCCGGTACGTGCAAAGGTCTTTTCTGTAAATAATAATTTGATAATTTATACAACGTGTCCATAAAACTTAGAGTAAGAGTTGTCGCAATTTATAATAACAATTTAAGATATAACTACAAAGTTATTTGATGCTTAACCCAAAATTCACAAAAAGGATCATCCCCTTTTGATGAAATCAGCTCAAATTCATAAATTCCTACATACAGACCACATACATACCGTGTTAATCACATACATATTCACACCCACCAAGGTTTTAACACATTGTTACCGCTACGATAGCCTGTTAAATTGTGCTAAGAATCTACACAGATAAGAGGTAATAGCTTGTTTGACTTATTTCAAATGTATATAAATACTTACGAAATAAAGATTCTTTTGACTTTGACTTTGCGCTAAGTATTCATCTGTAAAGCTGGATACAGACAGATTAGTGTAATGTAACATGCAATGCAACCAATTCCTCATGATTTAGGGCACGTTAAGGACAGGCGTTGCGTCGCATGGGACGTCGCGTCTTGCGTTTTTACTAGATCGCCTGGCTTTACTATATAGTAGGGGCTGGTGTAGGGGTAACGTACATTGCCTTCTATGCCAGAGGTCCTGGGTTCGAATTCCGGCGGCGACGGAAATTTGTGTGATGAACACAGATATTAGTCGCCAAGTCATGGACATTTATATGTTTATTTAAGTTTATTTTCTAATAAATAATATCTATTTATTCAATATGTATGTTTATATATTTCTTAAGTATATCAGTTATCTAGTATCCATAACTCAAGTTCTTTAAGAAACTTAATTTTGGCTAGATAATGTTGTGTGAGTGTCAGAAATATTTATTTTATTTATTTATTATTTACTATGGAACTATATGTAGAGTAAAGCCGGCGATGTAAAAAAAACAAGCGAAGCACTTAAACGTGCCATTAGACGTCTCGCGCGCACGCACTACTCCTGAGCCAACCAACTGAGCTACCGGGGCCTGGTTCTTGACCATCAAAATTATTTGATATATTGGATTTTTTCCCTTACATGCTAACGTAGCTCCATCTTGTTGAACATTCTTTACAGCTTTACCTTTTTATGTTGAGAATTGCTCGCATTGCTTGTTACATTACTTACACCAATGTTTACCCAGCTTTAACTTCCTTATCAGGATTGGATTTCTACTCTTGCGTTCCTATTGTCAAAGACGACATGTTGACCATAATTTCAAGCTTGATTAAAAACGGCGAGTAACTGGAGCAAGGAGTTATATGGAGCTATTTGGTGAAGTTCCTTTCAGTGTAGTCTGAGTAGAGTTGCCAACTTTTTCTCTAGAAATAAAGTAGGTATATTTGAGTCTGAAAAGAATATCAAACAGTATTTTAGAAAAATAAACAGTTTTCAATTTATTTAGTGTTTGAAACACATATTTTTACAGCTTCGTGCACAAATTATTAATTAAAGTCTAGCATATACAGTATTTAGCTTCTTATGCTATGATTTTTTTAAGTAAAGATGGAATTGTAAAATTTACTTCTTATTCCAAACTGTAATCTTTGAATTATGCTATGGAAGGTCGGGGTCTCGTTGCACAGGCTCTTCGAGCTTAAAAGGAGGCTCTTGACCTATATGTTCAAATGTACTTTTTGATGATGAAATAAATGATTAGGCTGAATTATTATTAGTACGCTGAAAACAGTATTTTGTATACTTTATTTTTGTTTAACAGTAAACAGTATGATCTAGTGAAAAACAGTATAATACTGTTAAAACAGTATGGTTGCCAAACCTTATTCTGAGTTAGGGTTTAGGGAATTATTCTTCTTGTAAGTTACGGCTGAACAGCCCGCATCGGTTTGGTTGCAGTGTTTTCGCCCTCAATTTCGGTAATGCTGGCTCCACACTCCACAAGGCCGCGACAACCGCGAACAGCGAAGTGTGGATTGGATGTCGTTCACGCTTCTCGTTCGCGCTTCGCACAAGAATTGACGCATCGGATGTAGCCAATGAAAGACGCCGTAGATGAATGGCACCAATATTACTGAGTAGGTGAGGAGATCCATTATTGAGAAAAAAGAACATTACAGAATCAGAAGCAAATACAAGAAACATAAAAATAGAACAATAATAACAGATTTAATATGTAGGTATGCTGTAGCAGTGCAAAGGGCCAAATCTCAGCGACATTATTGTTCAATGAACAAAACGCTGATTTTCAGCTAAAGCCTTACCGAGACCTTTTTTCATTTTCTTTAATTTTTTTTTAAATATCCGAAATCGCTTCATGTAACTTTCAATTCTTTTTCAGTTCATTTCGAGTTTAATTCAATTGAATTCTCTGGACGAAATGGCAACCAGCCGCCGATACTAAGCGAATTTCGAGTTTAAAAGTACAAATTTAGCGTCAATCTATCCGTGGGGCTTAGCTACTGGACTATAAATTAAACGATCATATTCTAACCTACCCCACAACTTACTATGTTACCAAAATTTTACATCTACGCTAAATAGCAGGAAAAAAATATAATGCAACAATCCCCAAAAGGGTTTCGGATTATGTCGTCATATGAAAATATTCCATTGCCAGACAATACACCGCATTGGTGTAGGGTAGTTTTAAGGGTTCCTTAGAGTTTTAAGGGTTGTTTAAATATAAGATAGTAAATTTTCAGTTTATTTTAGCATATTTTTATTAGTTAATAAATTTCATGATGGTACAGAAGGCGTTGCATTATCTGTCAAATTTCCCCAACCAATTTCAACTTGATATCGAGGGCATAGAGTTCAGATTGTAATACCGTTTTTTGGTGGGTGTGGGCGCTAGGGTCCTTACAGGCCACTTGTCACCAGCTGAGATTGAACCCACGGCAGATAGAGGTGCCTGAGATAGTTGGTCGGCTAGCTCTTTCTCAGGTCGTGGGACCGTTTTGGCTCAGTGATGGGAGAGAGGACAAAATTTATGAATAATGAGCGCCAGTCCCTCTCCACATACAAACGAGAAGACAGATATACTAAGAAATCAAACAACGAATACAGAACACAGTTGTTTATTGAAAATTACATTCAGTCACTAAGTAGCACTTATTGAAAATCAATTATACTAGATTAACACTAGATAATGGTGAGAGGTTACATTATAGGCATAGTTGTTCTAACGGTAAAAAGAAGGATGACGAGGGCATACCTTTGTTTCCTTTTGGGTTAGATGTTTGTTAGGGAATATGGACCTGCTTCCGATAAAAGTTTGAGAGCTCGGCAAAGGCGTCGTCAGGCCGAGATTTTATGAACTTTTCCACAGAACATTCACGAAGACATTGTAGGCTGCAGATTCAGGAAACCATCCATGTTCACAAGAAGGAAATACTGTAGAGGAACACTGTAGGTGAAGTTGAAAGTACTCCAGAGAATATTGTATTATATTGTATTAGAAAACCATCACAGGAAACATTGTAGGTGTAATAGAAAACCCTGTAACAAAATAAATGTAATCAACACCCTATGTTACAGCTCAAAAACATGAAAACTAAGATAAATATGACCACGTGAGGGTCAGACACGATGAGACTTACCAACGAAGTGGGTTTCCTTCTCACTTTATAGCACCATGGGGAAGATGGCGACGGATCGCTCCTGTGGGAAACGAGGCTGGAAGAAGAGAAACAATATCCATTTAATTACGGTCCGCCATTACGCTTACCAAGAGAAAGCCAAACTCAATAACAACAATACTTACGAAAGGTTACCCATGCATAATGCATTAAATTAATGGAAAAGATAGCCCACTGGCTAATGAGGACCGAATTTCCTCACATAACGGGGTTACTCCGGCACTCCTCCTTGCTCCAATCTTGCGAGCCGAAAAAGAAAGCCAAATGGCCGCGACCGATATCTATCGAACGCTCCCAAGTCTCGTTCACTCCCGCTCACTCAGGAGGAGAGATTCGGAACTAAAGCCCAAAAGGTGGCATAGATTATATAAAAAACTAACAATCAATAACAAGGGAACGAGGGCCCTAAAAAAAAAGTGTTACAAGATTCAAGTAAAATTTTTTGACAGATTTGTAACGCTTGATGTGCTGCCTTCTGTACCTGACGATCAAGTCAACGATGATAGCACACGGTTCTGAACTGGCTCTTCATTAAATTACCACATTTCATTATTTGACGATCACTTTGGCGATGGGGTGAACCTGTCTGCCTCAGACGCCAGTGGTTGCGGGTTCGATTCCCGCCCGGAACAAGAAAAAAAAGGTTGAGGGTCTGGGTGTTTATCTATATGTATTTAGATTCTAGGTTCCCCCCTCGTTCGCTACATGGTATCCCATAACTACGCTTACTTTGAGCCCATGTAGTTGGTGTCTGGGGATTTGTTTTGTTATTATTTATTTATATTATACTAGCCACCGCGCGCGAGATCCCGTGGAAATTTCAGGATAAAATATAGCCTATAACCTTCCTCAAGAGTTGGGCTATCAAATGCAAAAAGAATTTTTCAAATCCCACTTGTAGTTTCTGAGATTAACGCGTTCAAACAAACAAACAAACAAACAAACAAACAAACAAACAAACAAAAAAACAAAAAAACAAACTCATCAGCTTTATATATTAGTGTAGAAGTATAGATTACCACCGCCATGATATTGGCATGCAAATTTTATATGGAGACTGATCGGTAGCGTGGTTGATCCTAAAAGGGCCGTACTACTAAGTGGGGGTCACATGACACGCTCATCCAGAGGATGCAGTGGTATTCTAAGTCTATCCTATAGGTACGGCAAGTGAGCTTATAGGTTCTATGACGTCAATCAACACACGCAATGGACAATAACGTGTTGCCTTCTATACATATTATAAATAAAATAAATAAATAAATATTTCTGACACTCACACATCATTATCTACACATCTAGCCCAAATTAAGTTTCTTAAAGAACTTGTGTTATGGATATTAGATAACTGATATACTTAAGACATATATAAACATACATATTGAATAAATACATATTTTTTATTGGAATAAACATATAAACATCCATGACTTGACGACTAATATCTGTGTTCATCACACAAATATCCGCCGCCGCCGGGATTCGAACCCAGGACCTCTGGCATAGAAGGCAATGTATGTTACCGCTACACCAGCCGGTCCTCGGGAATTTACGTAATGGTATACTTACATACACAACATCATTTAATTAGGCACACGTGGCTATTTAATACTACTCGACATAATCCTATCAATTGACGCATGTGTGCCTGTTGCATGCTAAAGAGATTTGACTAAATTTTGGATAGCTAATCAATATATATATAAAACTGTTCCGTTTTATATATATTTATATATATTAAATTCTAATTTAAATTAAATTCTTCGGATTATTAAACTGCCAATGGTAATAATGTCTTATTGAAGTGCCTCTCCATTACTGAACATAAAATAATTTTATTGCTCGGGGATTATTAATATTCCCAAACCCTTTCGGAATATTAAAAGTCCCATAACTAAACAAGTGGCTTAATATGTTAAAAACCCAATAAAGTAACCCAATATTTTTGACATATTTATTTATTAGATTTTATTGTTTATGGTTTTAGCTATGCTAAATCCATTTCGTAAATTGTATTGTCATTTATAATAATTTTATTTTGTATTCTAAGTATTGTGAAAAATAAATTAAATTACAGGCCTATTCTTATTCAACCCTAGACACAGATGCTTGCATAGGTACTTTATAAAAATTGTACAAAAAATGCACTTTATGTATGTATGTATAAGCGGTGCAAGCACAGATCTTAATCGACACGTATGTTTACGAATGTTCGTATAATATGGAGACGGTTTTCCAAGCAATAATTGAAATTTATCCATTGCCACACGGCTAGCTTAAATAAATGTGTGCCTTGTTAATTCTTAATGGTTGTAAACATGTTGTTATCTTAAAAAACTTGCAACCGACTCCATACTATACGAACATTCGTAAATATGCGAGTCGACAAAGTTCTGTGCTCGCACCGCAGCAGGTACGGAACCCAAACCGTGTATCTGACTCTAGCGTGACCCGTTTTGAACCTTGACTGTTTATTTTTCTAATGTTTAGGAAAGGGATGATCTGATCGGGGTTGCAGTGATCATCAAATGAGTGGTTTTTGGAAAATCATTGTTGGATCATCATTGAGGAAGTTAAGTTGTTTTCATTATTTTTGGATGAACGTATTTGTTAAAGGGTATTAGTAACGGCCATTGGGCGGATTAATGTCTAGTTTATTTAAGGATATCCAGAGAAAATTTGGTTTTTGAATCTTCTAGTTACTCGTATCGATAACAAAGCGATACCCCGTGGTAGAGATGCATAATATAGATATTTCGACTTTTGTTTCAAATGAACGTAAAGATTAAAGGAAAATAAATGAGTTATTCAGTATTTACTCTACATTTTGGTTTCCAGGATTTTTTTTTATACTAATGTTGAAAGTTTTCAGTGCTCTGGATGCATTTGAAAGCAAGTGGAATCCGGACTCATAGTCATCTTAAATACAATACCTTTAGAGGATTAATAATGTGTTACCAACCCATTGTTTTCCTTTAGTTTTTTGTAACAGAATGGTATCTTGATAAAAAAGGCGTTCTCTCTTTCTTGCTCTAATATTATAAAGAGAAAGTTTGTATTACCTATTTATTTAACAATTTATGTACACACTAGTAAACAAATCAAATTACTTAACATTTTAAAAGAAAACAAAAGTACAAAGGTACATCTTATTTCAACAGAAATCTCTTCCAGCAGACCTAACGATTGGAGAGTTGGATAAAAATACAATGTTAGTATGCACACTAACAATAAAAGAAATATAATATAATACACTACTAAATATTTATATAAATATATACAAATAAATATATTATACATATACATACTTACACAAATACATATAATACTAAAATATAATGTTACTTTTGTAAACAATCGACTAAAAGTTGAGAAAAGAAGTGTTCTCGGACTCTTTTTCTAAAAACAGGCAATGATTTAGACTCGCGAATATCGTGGGGAAGTGCATTACACAATCTGACTGCATGGAAGGAAAAGGAGTATGACAAGTAATTAGTCTTATGCGTAGGCATCTTCAGGAAAGTACGCTTGTGTGCATTCGGAGGATGAGCGAATGAAAATATTTCACGCAAATAGGGAGGGGCCGATGGATTGTACAGGATGTTATAAAGAAGACATAAAATTCTAGTATCACGACGTTGCCGTATTGGAAGCCAACGCAGTTGCTTGCGATGGACGGACACATGATTGTACTTTTTAAGTCCGAAGATGTAACGTATAGATGTAACGTATATTAATGGATGTTTTTTACTCTTTCACGCCAAAACTCGATGTGTATTTTTTATCCCGACGTTCTCGTGGGATCGGTAAAATTGCGTTAAGCAGCTTGTAGTTGATAAGTTGCAATTCCAATTGTATTTACTACAATAAAGCCATATTAATTAAATTATCTCTTAGATACTAACACCCACAGACCAAGTATTATCTCTCTGCTACTTACCCCCAAAGTACGGATATACGGATGTGAAATGTCAAGGATTTTTGTTGTGGTTAGAAAATTAAACAAATAAATAAATAAACACTATAAACTGTCTTGTAGATATGCAATGCATGACTTATGTAATTACAACATCATCATCATTCAGCCAGGAGATGTCCACTGCTGGACATAGGCCTCGCCCAAGGTTTTCCACGTCGCTTGGTCCCACGCCGCCCTCATCCAGCTTTTACCGGCGGCTTTGACCAGGTCGTCGGTCCATCTTCCGGGGGGCCTGCCTACGCTGCGTCTCCCAGTACGATCTTTTCTGCCCCAACGGCCATCTGTTCTGCGAGCTATGTGCGCTGCCCATTGCCATTTCAACTTAGCAATGCTTCTCTACTTCCATGCTGGACTGGGAGCGAAAGAAAAATATAGAATGTGCCAGCTGCTACTCTTCCCAGGCATACTGTAAAAGTCAGTTAAGGGACAGAGGTTTTAAAGGCGTTTTTGTGGGTGATAGGCTGACTCCCTGTCACTACAATAGTGTCTCTCCATCTTTATAATACCTCCAAATTTGTCAAACGTGACATCAGATGGTCTTGTAACCTCTGGTGTTCTGCCTACCCCATAAGGGATACAGGCGTGACGTTATGTATGTGTATATATCCTGCGCTGTGCCATTGGTCATGAGCCGCCTTCCAGTTAAATAAAACACTTCTTAACCAGATTTATCGCGTATATTTACATTTTAAATTTTAACTCGACATTTCGGTGTCTTTGCAGACCCAGTTGCTCGTGACCACGGGGTCTGCAGACACCAAAACCTCGATCGGTTTAAAAATGTTTTATTCAATAGTATGAATCGCCTTCCAGTTCTTCCATTGCTCTCTATTTTTAAACAATTTCTTAGGCTTTAATCGGCTTATCTTGCCGTGGTATAATTAATTTAACATAATTATACTGAAATAGAACTGATTGTAAAAGTGCCAGGTAATTAAAAATCTTCATCTTTTTGAAAGATGTAGTTCAAATTGTTGTTCAACTTGCTGAACTACATAATATGCAGCACCTTGAGAAATAATAAAATTATAAATAAATAAATAAAATCCCCACAACCACACCAACTACATAGCCGCAAGGACAGCATAGCTTCAGTTATGGGGTACTATTTAGCGAACTACTATGTTACTATCAACTAAGATAAGTACAAAATTGAATACAATATTATTATACTAGTATAACACAGTAAAATTATTTAATACCTTCTTTAATAAACATAGGTATTTTTAGATTACACAGATTACAAAATAAGTTAATAAATATGCTCAAAATAATTTCAAATATAAAAATGTTGGGATCTATAATCTCCTGCGGCCATGAAGGTAAAAAAAAACTTAGCAAAAGCAGCACATTTAACATTAGCACACAGAAAACTGTCAGCTGAAGGACATAAATAAGCTATAACATGGATATAGCTATCATTTTGACCGCTCACCAGTAAGGGACTTCTAAATCAGTCTCGCATTTTAGTCACGCGACGTGTCAATGTCAATGAATGACATTTATTGACAAGTTCACGGTGAGATCACTATTAGCGAGGGACTGGATGTCCAGTGTCAATGATCAGTTACAGATTGGAAATTATACGGTACATTTTGTGAGACGGTAATGTGCTAAAAGCGATTTATAAGGTTGTAATTTATTTAGATTCGATCAATTCAATTCGCTCTTCGCGATGCTATAAAGCCATATTCTATAGATTCTACGAATTAGGCTATAATAATAATAATAATATCTTTATTTAAAATAAACAATTTCACATTTGAACACAAGAAATACACACAATTTAGATATAGGATATGAAAATAATAATAATAATTTACATATAAGTTTTAGTGTACAAATTGTGCACGAAATTGCCAGGGGTTCTCAAATTAGGGTTAAGGTGCCTGTGACTTGAGAAACCAATAGTAGGTAATATTTACATGTGATTATGTTAACAACTAGTGTTTTCAGGTGAATATATTAACAAGTAATGTTTACAGGTGATTTTATATTAACAAATATATGAGGATACATACAAAAATATATTACTAAATAGAAGTTATATCTAAGTATGTATTTATGTAGGTATTTAGAGTAAGGAGGAAATATAATGAATAGTTAGGGAAGTTACTTTGAGTTTATGTTGGTGTTGGTTTTTATAAGTGTTTTAATACTTTCGATTTCATGCTGACCGGAATAAATAAAGGACTCTGTGTGATCGTCAAGGCTTCGGAGCAAGGTTGTGATAATCGTTTTAGCTTTTTTCACGAATAATTGAAAAAAGTTAAGTTTAGTTTCAGAGAGTTTTAATCAAACTGGTTTGTTATATTAGTAGATACCTATGGATTTTACATCGTAGCTTCAGAATAAACAAAACGCAATTTTCACCGTTTTTAACGATTTATTTAGTAGCTTCTCTATGAATACTTAGAAATTATTTAAAACAATATGTGCCAAGCAGCCCCAACGGTCAAAAGAAAGGGTTGACGCCAAAATTTCTTAATTAGTTTTTAACGTTTTGTCTATTACCCAACTTTTCTAGAGGGAGGTCATTGTGGCTTTTGACCACTTTAGTAAGTTTTACGGTCACTGCGTTCGTCTTTAATTGAAACTAGTATTAGACTTAGGGGTGTAATAGGGTTTTAAGAACTAGAAGTGACAATTTATGTTGTTTATTTTTTCATTAGCTTTAGGTATGTGTGTTTTTCGTGTGACTAAGGAAAGTTAAATTTTCAAGCGTTTACATTATATGGGACACGTAAAAAAAGGAATTCATTTGGAAAAACAAAAGACTTATTTGAGAAACTACCAGTATGATTTTAAAATAATTTTCTGCATTGGATAGTCAACTTGAGAAATTATATAGGGATCAAAAGTTACGCGTGTAAAAAACTAGTATAAGTAAGAAAAATAAATATAAATTTTACATTTTTAGTAGACGTCTCATTTTATACCTATACAGGACAGGGTGATATTTCGGTTAAAAACCTCTTTTTTATCTTCCTAAGCCCTTCCTAAGCGGGTAGAAAAATAAAACGAAAAATAATGCCACTTCCAGAAATCTAGCTCTCTTACAAAGTTGGGCGCCTTATGGGATCGTATTAGTTTCTTGATACCCCAGATAAGAAATAGACATTACTGATAATGTGTAATTACCCGATTATGGGACCCTTGAGGGACCCGTGTGGTCTCATGCAGGTGCTGGTGGGTTATTGGTGCTACATGTGGTGTAGAGTTAAGTCAATTAAATTAACCAGTCATTAGAAATAAAAAACATTAAATATTATTTAAAAGTAGTCTGTTATAGAACTGAAATTAAAGGAGAAATTGAATTTATTGATTTGAAAAGTAAACGTGTTATAATTATTTGAATATATTTCTAAGCAAATCGTGAAAATGTGTAAAGTATAACTATGTTATGAAACATACTTTATAAAATAAATCCCTTTTTAACCAGATATTAATAATAATTCTCCACGAAGAGCTCGCTCTGAAATACAGTCTCATCAATCAGAAACTGCCTTATTACCAGAAAACGCCGGAGCCCGTTCTAGCGAATAAACCTGATATCGTGTTAATGGACCTATTGTCGTCCATCCAAGGTGTTTTTGGTGGACATTACTATCCCACATGACGAGAACCTCGTGAAGGCCGACACCGAAAAGCAACGCAAGTACACACTGGTCAGACACCTTGAAAGGCTGGGATTTGGCGGTGGTTCGCTTCCAGCACGCATGCAGAGAGCGGTATTGCTCGATACTGCACGAACCGTTCGCCGGTTTCTTTCTTTCTTGCCCTGATACCCGACCGACTGGTCCGATTGTCGGGTCTTTTCCGCCGAAAAGCGTGTAGTTATAAGTATGCGAAATAATAATAATAATGATTTATTGTACATTCCACAATTTTTTGCTTACAAATATATTACAAGTTGTATATTATGTCACACACTTATCAATAATAGTTGCCTTTAAACTAAGTAAAAACTTGTATTTTAGAGGTAGGAGTTCTTCTAACTCGCTAGTCTAACAACACAGAAAAATAACGATGTATCTTCCTAAACCCGTATGCTTTCATCTTCGACGTCATCGTCACTTACCATCAGGTGAGATTGAGGTCAAACGCGGGTAAAGTCACTTATAAAAAAAAAATATATATTTTAAATTAAGCTCGAAGTTTCAAGGTCTTTGGTCACCCCGTGGTCACGAGAGACTGAGTTGTCAGGCATCTGGGTAGCAAAAGTTATACAACTTCACCTCCATCTGTTTTTCAGTCTTCGAGCGTAGCGTTCAGTGTCTTGAGTTTAAGGTCATGAAGCTTATTCCTTCTCGAACCGGGGTTCCTCATTATCTCTTACCATTTGTTGTAATTTCGGCTGTAATTAAGGTCAAAAGTGAGTAAAGTCATTCTTCAAAATAGCTATGTCTTAGCAAACGCTGTGTCTATCTATGTTACAACTAACGTGCCCCCCATTTCAGCGGCTTTTATTATTGACTGTATTACCCTGATTGATTTTAAAAGTAAACATAATTAAACATCGTGTCGTCTGCAGTTTTTTACTGCATAGTCTAAGCTGGTACATCTGTTCCGCAACGGTATAGGTAGCCAATGAAGTGTGACAAGGGTGGACTGTATACAGTATACTGTATGTCATTACATACCGTTTGTTGCGAACTATTGAAAACTAATGAATTTAACATAAATACGCTTCGTGGGATGTTTTTTTAGGTGCTTATAAATATTAACGATGGCAAGCTCTCGACAAGGGCGATTGGTTTTTACTTTGTCCTTGTCATAAAATACATATTAGCAGTTTTTTTTTGTAAACGAACTCGACCTTAGACTGTTTAGTCATGGCTGATTAAAATATGAGAGGAATTTTTAAGAAATGATTAGTTTATTTGAAGTGATTATAGTACTGAAGAGTTTTTATTTGTTTAAACTCTATGAAACTATGAAAATTATTTTCATTGATTCTGTAACATGAGGTTCTAGTCTTTATTATATCAAGATAATCATGAAGTTATACGGGTAATACCGCTAATACATACATACATATCTTCACGCCTGTATCCCATATGGTGTAGGCAGAACACCAGAGGTTATGAAACCATCTGATGTCACGTTTGACAAATTTGAAGGCATTACAATAGTGGAGAGAGACTATTGCAGTGACAGTCAGCATATCACTCACAAAAAGCCTCCCATAACACCTCGGTCCCTTAACTGACCTTTTACAGTATGCCCGGGAAGAGAAGCAGCTGGCACATTCTATGTTTTTCTTTCGCTCCTAGTCCAGCATAGAAAAAACCGCATAGAAGAATTATATACGCTAATAGTCAAGTAAAGCTATTGCTTTTTTTCTGGAAATCTTCAATAATCATAGTGCTCCTTATTCACAATAAGTTATGAATAATAAGGAAAAACTTACGTAATACTTATTATACTTTCTGCAAAGCGACAATATTCCCACAATACCATAGAAGGTGGCTTATTTCATAGATTATATGCGCATAATTTTAAATGCTTTTTTGCTATGGTAAGCTTCATAATATTATTAAGTACCTGTCAACCGCGGCTTTGCTTCGTGAATCTCAAGATATTCCCACCGGGATAAAAGTATTCTATATGTTATTCCAGGATACAGCTTACCTGTGTGCCAAATTAAGATAAAATTATTCTCTCGAGAAGGAATATTAAATAAAATAAGAAAAAAATATGTTAGTTATGACCTAATGTCACAGAAAGTACAATAAAAAAACACGATTTATAAAATTATGTAGGTATAAACTTCCCGAATCGTTCGCCGATTTCTGTCTCTCCTTCATTGATCCCTGATCGACTGGTCAGGGATACTATTGGCTTGAAAAGGCGTGTAAATTTTTAGATAGGTAACTACTCACATAAAAATAGTAGTCTGTTCCAGTAACTATTTGCTAATAAGTAAACTTTGCAGGGAAAGCATTGCGAGGATCCTATGACGTTGGTTTTTTAGGGGAACCAGGTTGTAAAAGAGATGAAAACTTATCTGAAACTTTACTTGAAACACCGATTTTAATAGCAAGATAAAAATAATTTTGTCTTACTCTAGACTCATATTAATTAGGTCTTTGAGCCAATTTCATCTCAAACTCATCCAAATAACCAACATTTGTCCAGTGAATAGGATTCTCAGAGATGGACTTGTACCATTTAATCTTCATTCTCAATTTTCACCAGGTGGCATAAAAACATCCATTCAGCAACCCAGCCACCCTCACAAACTTTAGATAGGTAAACATGAAAGAAAGTCGTAGCATTTGTCTGTCTGAATAAGCGCGATAATAACTACCGAAAATACATATCCTTTTCAACAATGTATGAAGTAATTCACGGAAAGTTTCAGTGGATATTTCATGCCGACACTAAAAAAGATAGCGGAAATATGACGCTCACTTTTTAACCCCGATGCAGAAACTATAAACAGTATTAACACATACTTGTTTTTTTTTAAGAATAAGAGTGTGATTTAATGTGAAAATAAAATAAGAAATAGTTTATTTTCACATTAAAAATATTATATCTATTTACAATTTTGTTTTTATTATTTATTATTTGTTATATTTTGTTAATACAATTAGTTTAATACATTGTAATTTTATAGTTAAGATTACATGTGAAAAAAGGCAACCGTCTCAGCATAATGTCCTAGCTAAGCTATGACGCTGGTTTTCAGACTGCGCCCCTGTCCTTTTTGATGGGATGGACAGCAGTTATTATTGTTAAATAACAAAAAAGTAAATGAAGAATGAAAAATTATATAAAAAAAAAAACATATATTTATACATATACATACACACGTATAATATATATCAATACACACGCATATATACACACAAATAATACACAAAATTGTTACAATTTGATACATAGAGTTGAAAGTAGTGATTTATCTTAAAACCCATACTATTGATAACTTATAGAATACATGGTTATACTAAGAGCGATATACAATATGAAAGTAAATTATTATTTATTTATTTATTCATATGTACATAGTATGTAGGTAGGTTACGATAAGGATTTTTATAATAATAATTTTAATTAGCTTTCTTAACTATACATATAATAAAATGGTAGGAAAGTCAAAACTGTACATTGAATATTTTTTAAAAGAATACTTGGGGTATGATCTACAATCGAAACAGAAACAAAAAATATAGTTTTTAGAATTTTTGTCTGTTTGTCTTTCCGGGATAAACTCAAAAAGTACTGCATGGATTTACTTCAAATTTGGCATGAAGATAGTTAAGAAGTCGGGTCAACATATAGGCTACATATTATCACGCTAGCAGTGTTATAATCGTAGGTGCGTTTGGTGCTGCATAGCGTTCACGCAGACGACGTCGCGGGCAGCAGCTAGTATTAAATAAAATATCACACTTTAGGGAGTGTCAACCCGTCTTTTCTTTCAAATATTAATCTTTTGTATTTACTTTTAAATGAATTTACAGACATCTGCTCATGGAGTGGAGGAGGGAGATCGTTCCAAATTTTAGAAGCGGAATATTTGAAACTTCCCTTATACCCCTCGCTGTAGTGTTTTGGTATACACATCGCCCTTAAGTTTTTGCTACGGGTGTTTACATTGTGACTTTCACTTGCCCACGAGAAACTTGAATACAAATAACTAGGTCTGCGTTTAAAAATAGTTTTCTGAACAAGGGTTACCAAGTGAAGGTTCCTACGCTCCTCCATATTTAAAATCTTTAACTTGCGTAGATATGGCGTGATATTTGATCTTTTTGGGACATCGTAGCAAAATCGTATACATGCGTTTTGCACCCTTTGTATGACTTTGCTTGTTTTTGAAAATATGCGAGGGCCATATACCGTGTCACAGTAGTTGAAGTTGGATAGAATTAACGATTCAACTAGCATTGTCCTAACCTTTTCCGACATATAATCTCGAAGCTGGTATAATGTTTTAAGTCTGTAAAAGCAATTTCTAGATTTTAAATTTATGTATTCTTGAAAGCGCAACTCCTCGTCCATAACCAAGCCTAAGTTTTTTGAGGTAACTGTCTGTGCCACTATGGAATTATTTATTTTGATTTCAGGATTAAATTTTTTTATATTTTTTATTTGGTTTTTGGTTCCTATAATTAGATACTTCGACTTTAAAGGATTTAAAATTAAGTTGTTATTGCTTGCTTTAAACTATCGCGGTTATTTTCACTATGATTTAATGTAGGTATTTACGGGATTCTTACCACGATTTTGGTGCTTGTAACAGCATCGAAATATCGGACGTGCGAGAATAAAATCAAAAATCGTGGTAAGAATCCCGTAAATACATTAAATCACAGTATTAACACAGTTTTTCCGTATGTATCATTGTTTGTTGTTGAAGACCTATTTTTCTGAAATATTTTCGTTGTTTTTGGAACTCTAGTCAGCTTCCCGGGCAAAACAGGGGCGTGTGATTAGTTTATACCAATATAATAGTTAACTAGTAAGACAATAGTACTAGTAAGAGACCAATAACGTTTCCTGGTCACGATAAGTCAGCTTTTATTTTATGCCACGAATCACTGGAATGTCTTATTGTTGTGTGCCGGATAAAATGTTATATACGTGATGCTCTTGTGACATGTCTACTGGAATTTATTGGAATTCCATTATAGGACGTTAATATGAAAATATAATCTGGATTGTGTTCAGGATTTTATTATAAGAATAGGAACATGTTTAATTAAATAACAATCTGTGCTGAAGAGTTTAGTTAGACGCACAATATTAAAATAACTTTTGGTGCCTATAATTTTTTTATAAGACTTTATCTTTCCTTTCAAATAAGTAGTTTTAGAGATGGTCGTGTTTAAATAATAAACAATCAAAGAAACTAAATCTCTAGTTGTATTATTTTAGTACCAATATGAAGGAACACGTTACCAGGGAGATATGCTGGAAGAATTTGTAGTTTATTCGCTAGCTATGCGGATCCAGATGGGGTAATTCTAAGCCCGATTCACTCATACTTTCATCCATCTTCAAGCTCTACACTAACATCAGATGAGAACGAAATCAAAGCAAGTTCATCATTTATATTATTATAGGTTTTCAGGTAAACAGCTGAAAATTTTCTATAAATAAATACAATTTTAGACAAAAACGCAAAGGTGTAAAGTACTTTCCAAAATTGCCTAAAATGCATCGATTTCGAATATTTTCAATTCCATGATATAGTCACTGTTAACTATCATAATTTATAACAAAAACAAAGGGCATACACCGCGGGCACGCACTACGACCACTATTTTGGTGGCTCGCCGGTGCGGCCGCGACATACGCTAACCCCTTACCTGTATTTAAATTAACTAGTGAAATACTAGCATCTGTTCACGATGTACAGTTGAGTATAGAAGTCTTTTAAAATTTTTAAATTTCTTGCTGTTAAGGATAACATAAAATAAATGCAATTTATATCTGGCTTTTATAGAGGCAATCTTTAATAAAATTTTAGAAAATAAGTGTTGGCGTTTCAGAATAAATGGATGAAGTGTATTTTATTTAAGCAACAAAATTCGAAGGTGACAAAGTTTCTACTGACTACATTTCTACATTTACTGTTAAAAAATTGCGATATTGATTTGGATTATCCTGGAAATCCTTGGATTTTGGAATCCTAAACACTTGCCATTTTGACTGGTAGTTGAATTTGTTTATTAGTGTTACGGTGCTAGGAAATTACATATTCTCTTTTAGAAAAGTTAATTGAAAGTGTTTTATTTAAAAACAACGCTGATGTAGATTGAACTTAAGCTCTTATCATTGTGTTGTCTAATGCTTTAAAAAGAGTGATTAATTTTATTCTTCTTCTTGCGAGTCGATACAAATTAAATTTTTTTGGAGTGCAAGAAAGGAGCCTCCGCGCGGCGCACTCTGGAAGTAGCTAGGTCCGGTAACGCAGGGCCTAGGCTGACTAATCCTCTTAACACGGTGGCAAATTCAAATTAATTTAATTAAACTATGTCAACATTAACAAGAGTCACTTTAAAAAATATATTTTTAATACTCTAATTGATGTGCCTACTTTTTATTTGTCTGAAATCTTCCAAAAACACAGAACTTAGATCTTGGTCAAATATAAATAGTGCCCTAAAATATTATTAGATTTTTTATAATTGTATTACTTTCGATAAAATGTACATAGTTCTACTTATTTGCTTCGAATATTTTATCAGGAAGTCAAATAAGCAAATAGGTATTTTGTAACCATAACTTACAATCTGTTACCTATCAACTATTTTCTAATTTTATTACTGTGCTATTTAAATTTGATATGTTGTAGAGGAAATAAAGTTTTTTTTATATAATTTTGATCAAAGTATTTCTGATTTTTTATTCCTAAATTGAAAATTAAAACACTAAAAATTAACGCTTTTCGAACCACTAGTACTAAACAAAAAACGGCGCACGCGGCGTTTTGATCCCACTTAAGATATTCATCATTTGCATACAAAATTATCGTTTTATTTCGATTCGTGTGTTATTCCTTTGTATTTCTGACATAACGAACTATATCGGTTTCGTGGTTTCGTACGGTTTTACGATTTTGAGGGTACACGCACCATTAACCGCGTTTACTCAAGAAGCTATATTTAAATTGTTTATATGGTTATTTTGGAAAGGTAATTGATAAATTTGAATTTAATGTGGTATCAAAAGAGTTTTATACGGTTTTTTCTTTTAAATTGATAAAGTATTGGCCGGCATCAACATAACGGCCTATATTTTTTCGAGAAATAGGTTTGTACTTTAAAAGTCTTGTTTTTTCATTTCATTTAAAGTTTCAATTAGACTTGCTTTACTAACATATGAACCCTTAAGCATATATATTTAAGCAGTAGGTGATGGTGAGGATGCCAAAACTCTCATAAGCGCGTAAGTTACCTGTTTTTTTTTTTACTTGGGGAAATCCTGCATGGATATGATGACGCTCGGGGGAGCGACAAAGTTATGTCTGGACTGTAACCGGCTAAAGCCCCAAGGTCTGGACTGTAACCGAATAAAGTCCTCCGCACCTAGTGGCGGGATCACGGGCAAGCCGAAGCATCCAACCGCGGAACCGCCGGCGCCATCCGCTTGCGCGGAACCCGCAACATGCAGCGTGCCGAGAACAACGGACACGCGGCACCTTCGCGAACTCCCTTGAGCAGGCGGCAGATACCCCCGTATCCACCGCCCAGGGACTTCACCATGGCCGGAAAGGGTTAGGGACCGGTGAAATCGTGTCGCGTTAGATCACCAGAATCTAATACCCCCCCCAGCCGCGCCTCAATCTGGTGGAATCGAGAGAAGTGAGACCACCACCAGCATCCGGTTATCTGGCCTGCCATCATGCGGGGAAATCGCTCACGCGTTAGATCCCCAAAATCCGGATGTCCGCAAAGGGGATTCGAAAAGGTGGACGGCCCTTTCGCTTCCCCTCGGTAGGTGGACTGACCCCCACAGCCATCCATCCCACGGATGAGGCACCTCGGGCACCCGGGGATTGGGGTAATTATTTACAGAGGTTGTCTTAAATAACCGAAAAAATGTGATAAATAGATAAAAGGTTCTGTCTTCCTCGCAGCTGTTAGGCCCTCGCTCCTGTTTTTGCCCAGGATTACCGGTTGGCCGACAGTTCGGAAGCCGAAACAATCCAAGCCTACCATCCGTCCGAACAGCTGGTGACTCAAACCAGCGCTCCCTTCCCCCATGCCCTCATCGGTTCCCCAAAGTGAGCCGCTGATACTCCTTTGGGGAATCGAAGAGAGAATCCGCAGCTGATTTTGGTCCGCGCCGTCGAAACGGTATCCCCGTAAAAGTTGTACTGATGTTTTATCTTTTATGGAGCGTACACATTGCTAGTAATGCAACTAGTAATGTAATCTGCAAAAAAAAGTTCCCATGATTTGTACGCCTCTCGAGCGCGAACTGAGCCGCAGTAGAGCGCGCTCGTGACCTGCTCTAAGCTATCCGTACATTTTCTGTTTTTTGAATAACATTAAAAAATGCATGATGCTCAATGTGGACGGGCGTTCGCGCGCCCGTTCACATTGCGCGAGCACCGGTCGCGAACAGGAATTGCGCCTGTGTGCGTGAGACTTGCTCCTGTGTAGTGACGCTCGAAGCGTGCTCTACGCTATCCGTAAATTGTCGGTTTTTTGGACAACATCAAAGGGACGTGGATTGCAATTCATTTTTAATTATTTTTTATTGTTTTGCATTTCATAAATATTGGATAATTACGAGAGCAACTTCAAAGTGTGATATTTTGTTTATTAAGTTATCTTAATTATTATGATGTCAAATGAAAGCTCTAGGCATAAAACCAATTTATCCATTTGAATGATGTTAATCAGTTTAATCATTTAGGAGATAAATTATAATTATTTTTTATGGTAAAGATGTAAACAAACCAGAACTTGTAAAGTTTTTTTTTTATCAACTGTAAGCAATTCTCTGTCTTTTCTCCTTTTATAAAATGTGGTGCGCCGCAACCAACGTCTAGGTCTTCAGCATTTTTTTAATGAATTGATGTATTATCATTATATATTGATGTATTTAAAAAACCGACTTCAATAACATTTTTAAATCCTCGTGTAAACTTTAGCTGTGGTGAAACTTCATATATGTAGGGTGACTGGTAGATCACTTTCCAAATGCGAGGACGTGATAGTTCAATATCATACTTACACCACAGTACAGATATCTACAGTAATTCAACTCGGCCGCATCATTGAAATAAATGCCTTCAGCGCCGCGGTCCGTTCACATGTGACAGGGCTGTACGCCTTCAGCGTTTAAATTACATTTGCCTACTTTGTGTTTACTTCCATTTAATGTTGTGACTGCAAAATACTTTTTTTTATATAAACAAATAAAATACTTTGTGAATTGAATAGGTCAAATTCATGGTCTTATGAATCGACCTTTTCACAAAAAAAATCTTCATGGCCGCGCTATCGAAACGGACGCTGAAAATAGATGTAGTACCAGAGTCAAACACATTTTTTTAATATCAACAAGGGTTGCAATAAGGTGTCGGCGACGTATCAAAGTTTAATGTGTACAGAAATATACCTACAATGTTTCATATTGGAAATCTTAGAAAGTTTGATTGTATTTTTGAAGCTCTCGTCAGTAGGTATTCAGTTAGGTAGCGTTCTGACGCCGTGCAAGAACGTGATAGAGCATTTTCAGTTTCTCGACCTGAGATAGTGATAGTTATTGTACAGGTATAAAATTTCGAAAATTGTCATTATATTATGAATCTACCGACCCGCAATCTTTTTGAATAATGCTTTTTAGGTAAAACTAGAATATTCTCGTTAAAACCACAGAACTACAGTACCTACAGATATCTATTATATTATAGATGTCTGTACTGTGACAGAACGGTGTTAAGAAATTTGAGATACCTAGTAGAAATTTCGAGAAGCCAATGTTGTATGAACCTATGGGTATATTTTTAGTTATAATGTGATAGCTGTAAAGCTGTAAATTGAGTTCTTTTTAATATTGTTTGATATATCTAGAATATTCTTGTTAAATCTTATGGCCGACGCGGTAAAATCTTATTACTAGGTATGTTATTAGTTAGGTACCTACGTTGTTCTTGAAACAATTACCGATGTAGGTAGATGGTTATATGTCTTATTTTGATTGAAGGTATGTAGGTACCTACTTGATATTGTTTTATCGTGTCGAGTTGTTATGTACGTTATTACGATAGAAAGGTATTGTGATTATTTCATATTTATAATGTTCCAATAGTGTATCTCTAAATAAATGTGAGAGTTAACCTTTATACCTACCTATTGAGAGAAAATTAATAAGTAGGTATCTTGTTTTACGTTTGGATTTAAATCGATTGAATTGTTTCATTTGACAAGAATTATGATTTGTTATAAATCTGTATTTCGAATATGTTTGTTATTAAGTAATAGAAATTCATCTATTAGCGCAAACTTTAGGTATTAAGTATTTAGAAGTTTATGTTCTTTATGTTTTTTTTTAGAAATTTGCGTATATTTGGACTAGGTACTTACTACAACTTATAAAAGGTTTTTTGTAAGTAAAACACCCGCGCGAAACTCCTCGCAATAACTTCAGAGGGGATTAGATGTTTGGCGCGATGTCTCGCGGACAGAAAAGAACGCGTGTCGACGGACCGTGCTCGCGACGAAATACGGAAACATTTTGTCTCAGGATGCTCGCAGTGTATGTTCAGTTCGTGCGAAATACACGTACAAATACACCGAGCGCAGCATCGAGCGCTGGTTATTACATTACAGGTTCCATTACAAGCAATGTGTACGCACCATTAGAGACACAATTAGAGAGATGTTTTGAAGGCCTTCCGAAGATTGTCTCCTGCTTGCAACGTAGGTATGCCAGAAGTTCACTCAAAATTAAATCCCTTGAAAGCCAAAATATACAATCTCAACTTTAATTTACAAATAGCAGCTTGTTTACTCGCTGGTAAGTTACGTACTTGCGATCCCGACAGAATATCTTGATAAAATATTACTTCAAGAGTTGCTCTTCAAAAATATGTTATCTAATCTAAGAAGCGCATTCAAATAAATAAACTCTTTTGTTTTATAATGAACTTACTAATACAACTGATTTTGGTACGCAAATTTCAAATACATAGAATTAAAAACAAATGATTCATCAATGAAAAACTCATTACATGTGTTTCTTTATGTTTTGAATAGAGATACAATTAATGTTGACAAAACAAGCATACAAATACCAACTTAGGTTTGTACGTAGGTATGTACACTGGCAATAATAAACATACATACATAACATCACGCCTGTATCCCTTATGGGGTAGGCAGAACACCAGAGGTTACACGACCATCTGATGTCACGTTTGACAAATTTGAAGTATTATAAAGATGGAGAGAGACTATTGTAGTGATAGGGGGTCAGCCTATCGCCCACAAAAATGCCTTTAAACCTTCTGTCCCTTAACTGACTTTTACAGTATGCCCGGGAAGAGAAGCAGCTGGCACATTCTAAGTTTTTCTTTCGCTCCCAGTCCAGCATGGAAGCAGTTATATAAAAACGGTAATTTCCAGGCAGTCTAGTGTTCAAATAGGTAAAAGACGAAGCACATTACGTAGGATAAGAAGCACTTAAACTTTATTCGACAGGTATTTAAAAAATTGCCAAATTAATAGATCTTAAACCATTTATACGTCTTCTCGTATTTTATGCTCCATGCATACTCCACATTGCACTGCAGTATTTCGTGGCAGTTTCAGACACTCTATCACTTTTCATCTCGAAAACTTTTGAAATCTTAATATATCTTTTGAAATCTTAATATACATATATCTTCCGTTACTGACTGAGTGACTGACAGACAACGCACAGCTACTGGCCGCAGAGAGCTGAAATTTGGAACATACAATCTTTAGAGGGTTTAGAGGAGCACTAAGGAAGGAATTCCTGAAATTCCCACGGAAACGGGAATTATTAGAATGTTTAGTTTGTATGAAAAATCTTATTCCTTGAGTGCACGGATGTGATACTTGGCATAAGGGTTCTTCAATAAGTGACTAGTTGTGTTATTAAAGAAATTCCCAAAATTGTTTTATTTTGTATGAAAAAATCTTATTCCTTGAGTGCACGGATGTGATACTTAGTATAAACGTTCCTCAATAAGTGTCTGTTTGTATTATGGAAGTAATTCCCGAAATTTCCAAGGGAACGGAAGTAGAAGGAAGGGAAGGGAAGTATACTTTTGAGTTTATGGGTGTACAAAGTCGCGGGCAAACGCTCCTAGTATAAAACCGTCACTAAAACACAGTCAATCGACTATTATTTTCAAATTTAATTTACTGAAAACATATTTAAATAATATTAAATTAAATTTAAATATTTATGTTTTGTGTGAGCATGGGCAGATTATGTTAAATGCCTTTTTGCAAACAAATAAAGTCCAGCTTTTTATATTTTTTTTTAAAGAGAGAGGTGTGTAGGTGTATATCTTGAGCTAGTTTTGTTTTATTTGGATTTTTAGAAGATATTTTTAGCAGTAAATGCCTAGACGCTAACCTGTGTCTCATACTGTCTAAGGTCTAATACTGCCATATTATAATTTAGTACGAAACTTTTTGACCTTATTTTATCGTTCATCATCACACCTCCGTGTAATGAGCCCACTGCAGGGCTTTGAGTCTCTCCTCTGGGCCACGAGGAGGTTTAGGCCGTAATCCACCAAGTTGGCCCAGTGCTGGTTGGTGGATGTCAGATATTTCAGGGTGCCGAAATAGCTTCTGACAAACCCTAACGACTACTGTATACAAGTATACAGTACCCGGGACCGAGCGCGCTTAACCTGCGATATCGTTTGATATGCACAGTAACCACGGCGCCACGACGACTTCAATTTATCGTTGTTCATTATATTTTTCTCTCGAAGTTTGGAGTTTTTTCAGTAACCACTTATAATGTCTCAACTTCTCAAGTGCTAACAGAAACAATTTAAGACGAGTATTTTTTAAAACTAAACTAGCCATCACAAATTACTACATTTAGCATATATTTAAACCCAACAAAAAGAACCATAATTGTTAAATATTACAGTTTTAAATCGCCGAAATATAAATCACAATAATCTAACATGTAGATTTCAACCCTTTATTGCCACGATGGTACGGAATGACCATACCCCGCACAAAAATACCCACCTCACGCACCACATAATCCAACAAAAATCATATAATTATCTTAACAAAATAATTAGCCCATACTTAATGCGAAAATGGTCAAGCAACGTTCATAAAACATGATTCTATTGTTACGAATACAAATAATTTAACTCGTTTAACAATGGGCACGTGGTAGTAAAAACTAATGTGATTGGGATAAAAACCGGGAATCGAAGGGTGGACTTTTACATCTGCTTGTTTGTGTGCATCCGAGTGGACATATCAGACAGTTAAAGTTAAATTTGGTCTCTTGTACCCCGTGGAAAGATTTAACTAGGGCGGAGACGGATCGTCAATTTGTAGGTTTGATTTCTAAAACGCAGCGAAAGTTTGAAGGGAACTTTTTTTATGAATCGTGTCTATTTATTGTACTCTAGCCACCGCGCGCGGTTTTACCCGCGTAACTATTGATCCCGTGGGAATTTCGGGATAAAATATAGCCTATAACCTTCCTCAAGAGTTGAGCTATCAAATGCAAAAAGAATTTCCCAAATCCCACTTGTAGTTTCTGAGATTAGCGCGTTCAAACAAACAAACTCTTCAGCTTTATATATTAGTATAGATGAAATTTTGTGAGGTTTACTTCAAAATAGCTGAGTAGATTAAGCTGAAACTTGAACATCTAGGGCACAATCTGAGAGGTGATATAGAGTCCTTGGCATTATCAGGATAAAGTTTATAGAACATGCTATTGCCAAGGAATCTAAATTGACGAGGGTGAAGTCAGTGCGAGCTTCAAATTTATATTAAAATACTCAACGAATGCAGAGCATTAAAAAAACCGACTCTACGTCAACACTTTGGCCGACTAATAGTGTCATCCACGTAAACATTCTCCGAAATCATACAAATTGTTTCAAAAATTTGAAAGTTTCAATGAAGTACCCAACCGATTTCGATAAAATTTATATGGGACCAAGTATCCTCTATCAAGTATCTAGTACTACTCACAATAATAAAAGCATAGAAATGCTTTAAAATATCAAAACCGACATGGAATTCAAATTAAATTAATAAAAGTCATAGAAAACAGTTCGTTTGTCCAAGTTTTAAAGCAAACAGACAACATTAATAGAAACTTTTTTGAAAACGATATTCCCTCTCTTTACAAAACCGCCCTAGCGTTAGTTCAATGTTTAGTAAAATGGTTCCGTAGCATATATTTTAATAAGATTGTTCTGTTTTAACCTTCTTAAAATAAATTAAGCTTATAGTGATATAAACATAAATTGGAAAACTCACGTTGATACAGTCAGACTAAAACTAGCTAGATTCGCATATGCGCTCCGTGAAGTAAAAAAATGACTAACTTTAAAACAGCACTAATAGCTTATTATGCCTATGCTTACTCTTGGCTTTCCTATGGCGTAATCCTCTGGGGAAATAGTGTTAATGCCACTGCTTTTTATAGCGCAAAAGAGGTTACTTAGAATACTGTCAAATATCGAAAATACTGAAAGCTGTAAATCCTATTTTAAAAACCATAAAATTGTTACCCTTCCTTGCATATACATTCTAGAAATTTGTAAATTTTCAAAAACAGAGAAAATGTACCTAACAAATATCAGCTCAGATCCTCTAGGAAAAACAAACCAATTCAGCCAACATCCCGACTAAATATACACTCAACTGGCCCTCAGTCATCTATGAAATTGTACAATCATCTTCCCACACACATACGCAATGAAGAAACAGATAAACATTTTATACATTTATTAAAACAACTTTTACTGACAAAGTGCTACTGCTCTGTGAATGAATATTTAATTGATAAATTTTAATAAGAAAGTATTAATCAATAATAATTAGATTTATAATAAAATTGATATAAAAATAATATAAGACTTAAATCAAATGTTCACTGACGAATCCTCTCTTGCATTGCAGTATCTATACTAGGTCCATAATTTTACGTATTATTTAAATACCACAACAATGTATACCTACCACCTGTAAAATTTGGAAAGCAATAAAGAATTGATTGATTGATTGATATTTTTTAATGTTTATATGAACTCGTTGATCGTGTATATTGAATGACTGAGTTTATGTTGAAAATATGAGTTCAAGCAAATTCGTTCACTAATCACCTCACGTTGATTACGACAGCTCATTAGTATAGCTTAGCAGAGTTTCCAGGGACTAATTCTAATCCATTCGTTGATCAACCTTTTTGGTACAGAGGCTGACCTATTTCACTCTGTATACATTGGAGCTATAACTACCTATCTTATACTAACAGGGTAGTTATAGAAGATTTGTTTGGTGAACCCTAAAATTGAGTTAACTATATTCAAATAATTTCAGCTATTGTCTGTCCATATACAGCATACAATTCAAATATCAAATTGAACTAGTTTTTACTTTTGTTCAATTTTTTTTAATAAACAATTGTATTCACTTATTTAAACATAACTTTTTGTTCAGTCTACTTTGGCTTTAATTTCTAATAGACACTAGCAATGGTCACGAAATTTTTACAATATAACATAAATAGATAGATAGATACAACATTTATTTGCATCAGACAATAGGTACAATAAGAGTTACAAAACGAAAACAAAGAGACATAGAGAAAAAAAATACAGGAAATTACACACATTAGAAAAAAAAAATGTTTGCAACCCAAAGCACCCAAGTATGCCGATGCAAAATGGCGATATCTCAGTGAATCGTTTGCTCTGAGACAAACCACTGATTTTCAGTTATCGCCTAAGGTGTGCGCAGAAGTTCGAGCTTGAATTTAGTTTAGAGTTTCGAGGTTGAATTTAGTCTCATCTAGGTAATGGGAAGTGAATATGAAAGCACAAGCGTTAAACACCGCCAGATCGTGATATTTGGTAGCAGCCTTGGAAAAAACAGGAAAGTAACATCAATATCCTACAACTATGATTTCATCACTTGTTTGACGACTGCTCAAATCCATCGTCCATCCATATTAGAGATTAGGTCAGGGTAACCTTGGCAAGCCATTATATAAAAAAGGCCGTCATATATGACCGCAAGATTAAGGTCTAACATGGCCTTAGTTTTCAATCATAAAAAAAAACCAATTTGGATTTAAAGATTTACTATTTACATTTTTTTTAATAAATCGAATTAGAACGAACCTACTTAAATAAATAAGCCATACATAACAGTAAAAATAAACAAGAACAATAGTTTAAATAACGCAAGCTATAAAAGAATCTCTGGAAGTAACTAAACACTAGAAAATCATTACTTTATTTCACAGCCGCGAAAATATTAAAGCTTGTATTCACTCCCACCATTAAGATGATTTATAAAACAATTATATGTCCTAATATATCAAGTGGTTTGGCCTGTAGTATGCGTTAATGAAATAGACATAAAAACTTCAAAATTTCTTAAGGATCTGTTGGAAGGTATTTCCACGGAAATAAGCAGTACTTTTGTACCTCATTTCATATGTTATTTTTCAAATATTTGAATGTGATGTGCATTTGTTAATTTTCAAATATTAGAATGTGATGTGCATTTGTTAATTTTCAAATATTTGAATGTGATGTGCATTCATTGTAAATAAATACCTATATAAGACACACTAAAAAACGTAATTCTACAAAATACACAAATTAAAGCTCGATTTCAATCACCGTCTCTAAGAAGTCCAACTACGGTGCCGGCAAATTAAAAATCTCGCATTACATTCAAAATTTGGGATGAATATGAATATCTCCTTACCGGTTCTCTAAAAGTAAAGTATAATTGTGAAAATTTCAACTTAACCACAGATTGAAGGCAAACAATATTTGTTAAAAAATCGATATTAAATTGGAAATTAAATTATTTTTTTATATACTTAATATTACATTACAATATCGTAAACAAATAATAAAAAAAGAAACAAAAGCTTGTCCACTCTCAAAAAATAGCCGTTAAAAAGCCAACGCACTCCAAACTCAAAAAAGATACTTGACAAAAAAACTGCGTACACGCATCTGCCGCCCGCATCCCTCTTAATTCTAAAATAACTATGTACGCGTTAATTTTACTTCAATAATACAAAATTATAAACACTCGATACACCCAATAAATGCAGAATAATGAATAGATACGTACACCTGAGGGGTTAAGTTTGGATGGGAATTATGAATTGTTATTAGTCCATTGGTGGGTTTGTTCCTTTGCATTGAAGTTTTACAATGGCGTCTCAACATTGCATGGTGAACTTTTTTATATAGATTTAACTACAAAGAGCGAAAAATTATTCTAGATACCGTTTCATTCGACTATTGCGAATTAATATAAATAAATATAATATAAATATATCTGACACTCACACAACATTATCTAGGCCAAATTCAGTTTCTTAAAGAACTTGTGTTATGGATACTACATAACTGAAATACTTAAGAAATATATAAACATACAAATATTGGATAAGTACATATTTTTTATTAGAATAAACTTAAATAAACATATAAAAATCCATTACTTGACGACTAATATCTGTGTTCATCACACCAATATCCGCCGCCGACGGGATTCGAACCCAGGACCTCTGGCATAGAAGGCAATATATGTTACAAGTACACCAGCCGGTCGTCAAAAATAAAATTGAATAATTTCTTGAACATAGTCTGGTTTTTCATCAGCAATAGTAACTAAATACTTGTAGCTCTACTTGAAGGAAAATCAATAAAGCTACTTAAAGAAAAGAAGATTCTATTTAACTGATACTTTCTTTTGACTGCAAACATAAACAGCTAGGGTTGCTACTTATAAAAAGCTTTTAGCTTAAGAGATTATCTCTTCGTTTTGAAAAAGGAATTTGCTTTTAAATAGACACAACTGAACTGTTATAAAAATAAAATAAATTTGTTTCAGCAGTGTTGAAGATACAATCATTTCTCACTGCTTTTTTGGCGACATTGTCACAAAAAATTGGAAGAGGTATCAGAGAAACCCATGTTTTGTTGATTCAAGTGCTAAAATATTCCTAGTAAAAATTAAGCTAAAATATTCCAAGGACGTTCAGCTTCAGCTGCATATCAGGATAGTCTCAATAAAATCTAAGGTTCTTGTACTAATGATTGTCTTTCATGACTTATTTAAACGGAAATACTATAACTACTTCTACAAAATCCTACATACCTACATAACGTCTCGCCTGTATCCCTTATTGGGTAGGCAGAACACTAGAGGTTAAAAACCATCTGATGTCACATTTGACAAACTTGGAGGTATTATAATGATGGAGAGAGAGACTTGCAGTGATCGCACGCTCATTCTATGTTTTGCTTTTCTCCCAGTCCAGCATGGAAGAATCCTCTGTAAATAATTTTAAGTTGTGTGGTTGAACTAAAATAAACACTTACATTTATTTATCCTTCATAATACGAAATAATTAGAGTAAGAAATAATCTGATAACAATATTATAGGTTCAGAGCACAATATTTAATCATTTAACGGCGATCTCTTCACTCAAAATCATTAAAATACATACGCAACTATTATATTCTAATTTAAAAAAAATAGCTTTCTTTTTTTTCAATACAATACTAGCAATGTATGCCATACAATATTCAACAATCCTATACTCTTAGAATAGGTACACCGTTGGGCAGCGTATGCGCACATTAAATCGTGACGTCATTACTGTCAAATGCTGGATAAGAGGGTGAAATATTTGTTGTATTAATACGCCAGCTACAATGTACCACTAGCCTGTAATTTCACTTATTTTGAGGTATTTGTTTGATAGAAAAATTATAGGTTGCTTATTGATTAGGGTCATTGTCCAGTGGTCCGCTAATGTAGTATTTTGGGACTTAGTTTAAAATGTGGTATTTTTGTATTGTTGTGAACGTTTTAATTTTAACAATGGTTTTATATATTTTGTTCCTTACGTAAAGTTATAACTAGGTCTTAAAAACTAAAGTTTCTTATTACTTACGATTGCTTTGTGCTTTCAGAAATATTTTCCCCTTTAAAATGTAACTATCAAATTATTACTTAACTTAATCAAAAGAAGTATAACCATTATTATCACTAGCAATGATTTAGCAAAGATGGTTATAGAAGGAGGAAATGAAGTTTTTTCAATTACAAATACCTTGATGTTATAAAAAAGCTACAAAAAAACAAAAGACGACGTATAAAAAATACTGCTTTTCGAAAAGCATCAAATTAAATTCGATTTAAATTAAGAATGTAAATACACGCTCCATTATAATCGCAGACCGCAGAAACAATCTAACCAAATCAATCCATCCATAAAGGATAAAGCCAACCACAACAGAGAAACCCGGTAGTAGCAACCCTAGGGTGTAATTTCGTAAGTCGTTCACTAATTGCCCGGTTTCACTCGAAGAGACAAGAGCTTAACTGTCAAAATGTCGAAAAAAACGTGGGAAACACAACGCCCGTCTTTAATTGACCAAAATGTCTCGTAAAATGTCGCAAGGACGCCTTGGAAGGACTTAAACACGTAGGGTTGACAGTTTTTAAAACCTAAATAGATTAGGAAGCAAACAAAAAAATAATTCCCTTTTTTTATGAGGAAAATAGCAGTCTAGGTTAAGTATGTTAGCATTAATTGTACATGGGACACGCCACATACAAATTTTTAATCTACCTAACGGCTGAAAAATGTGTAAAGAGTTTTTATCGCATGCTTCATTAATAATATTTTCAAATCTAGGAGTAATCTCTATTAGGTATGGCTAAAAACACTAAAAGAATTTTGTGTAAAAGACTACTTGAATTTTGAAGTTTATATAATACACTGTTGTGTTATAAAAACTTGAAACTGAGTGAGGGAGCTAAAAACACAATCCTTATATTCAACCGACTTACAAAAAAGGAGGAGGTTCTCAATTCGTCTGTATGTTTTTTTTTGTGTCTTTGTTACGATATTTCAGACAACTATGAATCGATTTTCTTATTCATAGTTTGTCCCATATACATTTTATCGAAATCGTTTGGGTACTTCATTGAAAATTAAAAATTTTTGAAACAATATGTGTGATTTCGGAGAATGTTTACGTGGATGACACTATTAGTCGGCTAAAGTGTTAACGTGAAGTCGGTTTTTTAATGCTCTGCATTTGTTGATATTATAAATCTTTATTTTATTTTTTGGACTTAGATCAGTTCTAGTCGCTTTATTAATAAAGTTCCAACTTCATGTAAAACTATGTGTATATCTTCTCATACTCATATTTTTTAATACAATTCGTTTAAAAAAATGTCACATTGACAACCCTGTGAACTTCCTTAAGCGACAAAATGAAGTAAGCTCTCTTCAAAACTATTGTAGGTTACATCGAACATGTAATTTAGTTTAAAACTATTTTTATACACCTAATTGCGTTTGTACAGAATCGCTTGGGTGCTCTGAATAAGTAGTTTTGTTTCATATTATTGAACTCTCTAAAAGTTAAACTGCTGAGCTGAGATATTAACATTGCGATAGTTTAATTAGTACTGTACCTTCTTAGTTTGTTTTCACGTTAATTAATCTCAGAGATAATAATAATAGGATTCAAAAATCATTTGCTGTCTTTATAAAAACACGTGAAACATTGATATACCAATTTAGGTAATATAAGCTTCCATGCTGGACTGGGAGCGAAAGAAAAACATAGAATGTACCAGCTGCTTCTCTTCCCGGGCATACTGTAAAAGTCAGTTAAGGTACAGAGGTTTTATTGGCTTTTTTGCGGGCGATAGGCTGACTCCCTATACTGACTGTCACTGCAATAGTCTCTCTTCATCATTATAATACCTCATTTCTCAAACGTGACATCAGACGGTCTTATAACCACTGGTGTTCTGCCTACACTGAAAAAATTTCGCATGTAAAAATAACTAAGTTTCGGTTGATTTTAACAAAGCGTGTTTGTCAATATACAACCTGCAAAGTTTGTTGCTAAACATAAATAAGTCAAGTTTGCTATTCTTACTTGATCAGAATCAACCGAGTAAATCGGTTAAAATTGTTTGCTTAGAAATAACAAAGTAAGCTTGATTATTATTACAAACAAAATGTTTGCAAACGTAGCCAACTTTACTGTTTATATTGACAAACTTTCTTGGATAGTTATAGCCAACCTCCTTGGTATTTGTAACCGTTTTGCTAGGTAGCCACAACAGACTTTCTCTGCAATGTGAGTCGTTTAACTCTGTAGCCACAGCCAACCTACTTGGTATCTACAATCGTTTTGCTAGGTAGCCACAACAGACTTTCTCTGCAATGTTAGTCATTTAACTCTGTAGCCACAGCCAACCTACTTGGTATCTGTAATTATTTTGCTAGGTAGCCACAACAGACTTTCTCTGCAATGCGAGTCATTTAACTCTGTAGCCACAGCCAACCTACTTGGTATCTGCAATCGTTTTGCTAGGTAGCCACAACAGACTTTCTCTGCAATGCGAGTCATTTAACTCTGTAGCCATAGCAGACTTTCTTTGCAATGTGGGTAAAAAAAACTAAAAAAAATACTGTTATTGTTCACTTACTATTTATTGTCATATATCTGAAAATCATAAAAGAACAGTCTCAAAGTTTACAATACTAAACCCAAATTACAAAGTAGGCACAGTCAGCATTAGCACAGTACAGCAGCATAGGAACAGTAGGCACACAGGATTTGATCAGGCAACTTTCCTGCCAACCTGGTGATTAAACCTCGTGAAGATTCCACAATCTTGCTATGGAAGTACACCGATGCCTTTTCCTGTGGGAATACTCTAATAATTTCGTGTACCCAATTTGCATAAATGGTACTCCTTATTGCATTTGACGGATGATTGCTCAAAATGTAGATTTCGATGAGCCTTACCAATCTTATTCTTGCCGTATTATCCAACGGAATATGTGTATCTAAATTTAATAAACCTCTTCCTTCAAGGGTACTATTTAAAAGTAACGGTAAATCCTGAAAAACAGAAATAAATAAATTATAATTTCTACCTATTTTATAATAATTTTTCTATTAAAAACGAGGCACTGTCTGCCAACATACAGGCATCTAACCTGGTTCGGCTGCAGATTATATAACTTGACACAACTTTTTGTAACATCTAACTTGTAAACTGTTGTATATGTTATATTATTTTGGTACAATAGATCCGTTGATCCATGACTTACGGGACACCCTGTATATAAGAAAAATCTGTTTGAATTTTTTTCAACAAATATGGAACAGTAGATTTTTTTCAGGATTCAAAGTTGATTCAAAGTGGTATACCCTTCATTTATTTTTAATTGACTTTTTACATCTTGTATGAATGATGATAAATAGAGATATATGTATAGATAGTACCTAATTATAGCTCTGAAGAAATATTACAATACATACGATAATGTTAATTTTGTTCTCTGATGGAATGGTTATTGCGATAGGTGTCTAGGGTGCGGTGAGCTTGAAGCTTGAGGACGTGCATCAGGGTCAACCGGATATGTCAGCAAGTCAGACATATATAAGTTAAAGCTTGAAACATCACACGCCTGTAAATTGAAGGATTAATTAAGACAACAGTATACAGATAATTAAAGCAGATACAATTTTTGAATTGTTAGTGACTTACTTATCATCGGTAATAGGATGCATAGTCTTTTTATGTATTTCAAATTTTTTTGAGAATATGGCATGATGGCCAATTTTAGGAAATAGCTCCTTTAGGTCAGATTCCTGGAGTAGTGGAAGTGATAAGAGATGTAATTGCATTTTCTGTAATTAAATAACTGATTTAAGAAAAATTATCATCAAATGTATCAAATGAACAAAATGTATAGTTCAAATGTATATTAATAAAAACTACTTTCCTCCTCTTTTTTGAAGTCTTTACTAATATTATAAAGAGGAAAGATTTGTATTTTTGTATGTTTGTAATGAATAAACTCAAAAACTACTAGAACGATTCAAAGATTCTTTCACCATTAGATGGCTACATTAACCAGAAGTAACATATTTTGCTAAGAAACTCCCACGGGATCAAGAGCTACGCGGGTCAAACCGCGCAAAGCCGCTAGTCAGCTGTAAATTAAAGACACAACGGCATATCAGTGGCAATAAACCAGTATAAGCTAGTCTCACATAGAAGGTATTGAAACCCTCTACGGCGGCGCTACCTTGGCTCAAGATCACGCGTTCACTGGTCACTGGTGTGCGATTGTACGGTCTCTGTCTAATAAAATATATAAGATAAAAATTAAATACATAAACGAACTTACCTTTGAACACTTCTATATATTCTTCCAGACTCAAGGCTTTCAGCAGATTTTGTACTTCTTCATCCATTTACATTAAATCACCTGACTATAAAAAAATACGACGCTGTCGGGGCCGCCGCTGGCAGTGTCTTTAGGAATAAACAGTAGGTTCAGGCACAAAGCAATAGCATATTGGTACCTAATCAATCAACTACGTTTTATAGGTAACACACTCCTTTATGCGTCGTCGCACTCACTTAATTAAATTATTAAACGTTCGAACGAAAGACGGTTAGTTTGCGGCACGCACATAACTCTAGCGCTGACCGAAACGTGGAGGGGATATCTGCGCATCAGCGGCTCCACCGGCAGCCGGAATATTTACTTATGAATATTTAAACAAGTACTCTGTTAAAAATAACTAACTAAATAGCAAACAAAATAGCTAACTCCACCCTGCTACCAATAAATAAGTGTACTCGGTTAAATACTAATGAGCGTTCTTTTGTATTAGCAAAGCTAAGTGGTTATTAGTAGTCAAGTACTAGTTATTTAAGTTTAACCGTGAGTGGTAACGGTTAATATTACACGAATTACTCTGTTAAAGCTTATTGAGTGAACTTATTAAAATTTAAACAATTTTGTAAACTGTAAAATTTGTAGATTGAGTTATTTGTATTTAATGAGCAGTATGGTGTTAATAAACAAGTGAATTTAGCCATGTTTACGTATATATTATTTACCAAGTTTACTTCCATCATTTTCCACGAGTCTTAATTAAAAATAAACAAGATCCTTTTAACAAAGCCAAAAAGGTACTTTGCTAACTCCTCATTTTTTCAGTGTACTCCATAAGGGATGCAGGCGTGAAGTTATGTATGTATGTTGGTAATATAAAATGTTAAGAAAAGTGTTTTCCATACAGTAAAACCTAAATTTTGAAAAATAATCTTAAGTGAAACTGAAACCTCATATATCCCTCTGTTAGAGAAAAAAGAACATTTAAGCTTTTATAAAATTTTTGCGAAATCCTAATCGTCATTCATTACTTATGTTTGCTCGGCCTGCGGTAGCAGTTCAATAATAATTCTAAGTTTAACCTACACGGACAATTCTGTAGTTTACGTCGCCAGGTCCCGTGCCGCCCTCATCCAGAGTTTGACATTACAAAATGTACTTACTAACAGTAGAGATCGCGCTTAACATTTAGTTCCCTCTGAAGTTCTTGCAAGATGTTATGCGCAGGAGTTTTGTAAGTAACACACCTGCGCGAAACAGCTTGCAACAACTAACTTCAGAGAGGACTTGATTTTTGGCGCGATCTATACCAACTCTGAGTCATTTTGAAGGTTTAGTTGAAAAAAAGTTTGTTAGTTCCAAACAAGAGTGTTAACTCATTGGAGTAAGCAATTTAAAACTTATCATAGAATTGATTAGATACAATTCCCTTCGAATTTAATAAATTCAATAGAGATGATCCATTAAGACGAAATAGGTAGATTACAATAACCATTAAAGCTCAGCTCTGAAATTGGCAAACATTGCTTAGAACTGTAATTGTAGTTTGACTTTTTTATATTTAACAATAAAATTAACGATGTTTGCTTAGCTTAAATAATTTTAAATGCGATTGCTTTCGTGCAAATAATAATAAATAACTGTAATGACAAATATTGAAAACAAAATAACATACCTTAGTATTATTTTATTGATTAAATTCAGAGAGTAGGGTTCCGTACATTTGATTTAATATTTTTAAGTTAATTCCTTTTAATATAAGAGTAAAATTGTTCCTAAATAAATATCATTATACACGTAAGTAAAAAACCCCTAAAATAAAAAATAAAAAACCTTTTTCATGGGTAAAATATCATAATATTAAAGGAACATTGGCATCTAGTTTTAGTTACCATGGGTAGGTAGCAGAAATATACTACATACCTAATTCATATTTCAATACTAATTTCGACTAGAAACTCTTAGCCAGTTGAAAATACAATCTGCAAAAAAACAATAACAAAATCCAAAACTCTATGTTGCCGATTTAAAAATAGCGCGATACTTTAAAAATAAGCAATTAACCCAACAAAAGGTACGGCACACGCCGCGACATGTGTTGCCATTTAATGACATTTTTTAATAATGACAGAAATAATGATCGAAGCGCGATCCGTGATGTTCTTTTAAACGCGAGCGCATGCTTTCGTAATTATTTAATTTGTTTACAATTGCTCTACATTGGTTATGACATATGTCACGGTAATAGTAATTGAATGATGCGTGTTTGTTGTTTTGGTAATTTCATTGTTTTTGCTCTGAAACTGCTTTAAATTTTTAGTAGAAACTATGTTAAATATTTTGAAGATAATAGTGGTGTTTTATTGGTGAATTAACCTGTATTTTACCTCTATCTCTCTTAGTTGTCAGTAAATCTGGTAGAGCTTGGCGGAAGTTCAACAAAATAATAACCGTAAGAAAATATAGTTACAGCAATGATTCTTCATCATCATCATTACAACTCTTTGTAATGAGCCCGCTGCAGGCTATTAGTCTCTCCCCTGGGTGATGAGGAGGTTTAGGCCATAATCCACCAAGGTGGCCCAGTGCTGGGTGGTGGATATCAGAATTTTCAGGGTGCCGATAGGGCTTCTAACAAACCCTAACGACTACTGTATACAAGTATACAGCGCCCGGGGCCGACAGCTTAACGTGCCCTCCGAAGCACGGAAGTCGCCGTGAGAAATGAATGGTCGGCGGTCACCCATCCAAGTACCGACCGCGCCGAACGTGCTTAACCTGTGATATCGTATGATACACACAGTAACCACGGCGCCACGACGACTTCCTTAACTGCAGCTATACTACAGTTTTAAATAACTTTATCGCATTTAGTTGTATTATACACTTCAGCTCGACGTTTCGGTATCTCTTCAAACATAATATGCATCGTGAAAACTTAGATAACATTAAATCCTTCATATTTCTACGTAAAGCTCTGGCAGTGCCACAGGGCAGTTCTTATAAAGAACCAGTCACTTCGTGAGCCCAGAAAAATATAAGGTGTTGTCGTTACATACCACCAGTTAAACTTAAAGTTGATGTTTTATTTTTCAGCGAAAACAAGAATGATGCATCATCATTATTCCGCCAGGAGACGCTCACAGCTGGACGAGGGCGTCCCTTAGCGTAGGACTGAACAATGCGGATCAGTCCTGCACTGCCCACATCGTCGGTCCACCTTGCGAGGGTCCAGCCTATTCTGCGTCTTTCAGTACGTGGTCTCCTTAAGAAAACCTTACCGCCCCAAAGTCCATGCCTTCTGCACGCTATGTGCCCTGCTCATTGCATCTACAGATTTGCATCTTTTCTAGCTATTTCGGTAACTTTGGTTTGACTGCGAATGATGCATGCGAGATGTAAAATAATAATCACTGCCATCCTTAAAGAGAAACAGCTTAAAGAGAAAATCTTTTCAGGTGACGAAATTGGCGATTGTCTCCGATGACAGGTTTTTTCTTATTCAAATAAAAAATGTATAACAAGACACAAAGACATTGATTTTAACGATTTGTCCTTATCATTCTGTACCGAATAATTTATTGAACTCGACGCTATTTTCATTTCAGTTCTAATTTCACTCAATATGAAGTACTTTATAGAGCTCATAATGTTTGCATCAAGTAACCATAGCAACAAAAATATTTTAATATTTTTTTAATTCATTCCCTATAATTATATCCCTTTGCTAAAAATACAGAATTGCAACGCGTGCGAGATCTATCGATAAACGAATTCTATTATTTTCGCTACAGCAGTTTTTGCAATAATTTCGAAAGTGTTGTTATCGGTCATAAATCACAGATTTTGGGAATTATAGTACTGAGGGTGATATTATCAAGTGAAATTAATAATTTATGCACTGCGGGAAAACAAGTAATTGCTAGTTGTAACGTAAACAACAGCTAAACTATCGAATCAAATGCCTCAGATGCTGTGTGACCTAACTTTCTTATTCTTATTTCGTTCATAGACTGAAGATCTTTGTATTATCCGTAATAAATGTCTTTGTACGAAAATTAATTAAGTTTTAATTCCATTTACCTATGTGGCCCTCACTACCAGCCACGGCGGTTTTAACAGCGTGACTGCAGGTACAATATTAAATTCATATACCTATGCAGCAGGTACAATGTATTCTTTGCGCCAAGCTAAAAAAGTAGATTCATCAAGCAAAAAAGTAAACTAGCATAAGCAAACCCATCATTCTACTTTATTATATTACTAAAGAAACTTTTTTTATGTTAGGTGTTTCAAAATAAAACTGATAGAGGGCATTTAATGAACTCACTAACTAAGAATCTTCTTAGTTAGTATTAATTAGTATAGCTCTTCTGTTTTCAGATAAGTTGCCTTGTAGGATAAACTTAGGTATTGGCAAGGCAATACCTAAGGAGGTTTTTGCTGGGAATCATTTAAAACACCGCACCATTTAGACTCAAATTAAAAATGTGATATGGGACCTGATAAAGAATAATACAAACTTTTTAGTAACAACAACCAAAACCTTGACAAATATCTGTAGATCATACAATCATTAATCACGCAGTGCAACTGAAATCGCGACCTTTCGCGTAAAATTCGTCTGTTCAACTCTGTTCCACTGAATCATGTCAGCTGTCAAAATAATGCCATAAGCTTACATCATTTATTAGGATAGGCCAAGATCTAAGTCATACAGCCATAGTTTTTGTTGTTATCGATTGTCATTATCAATTATCATTGCATTGAATATAATAGACCCATGGGGAGCCATCTGAGGTCAGAGTACTAACGATGTTTCCTATAAGGAAAGTAGGAATGTTTCTTCGATAACGTGTTACTCAATGAAGCGTGAACCAGGATACAGGTGCCACCTAGCGTGGCTGTTTAAACTAACCTAAGGCGATGAATGCATGGCGCTGTACGTCTTATCAATATATTTTTGGTTAAGGATTTCAGGGCTTAGTGTTTTTGTCAGGAAACTTTTATAGATACTATAAATAATATTTGGACAATATTTCGTTATAGAAGCTACAATAAACAAACATAATATGAGGTGATCACAGAAACAGTTCAAAAGACTTGGCGATATGCTAGAAATGCAAAAGATTCCTTTTATTACATATTAATCTAGTCAAAATGTTTGTGTTAACTTAATTAAATCATTTAGTTAAGTTAACACAAATTAATTAATAAAAACTTTAGATAAAAAACAAATGCGTCATGTACGAGTAGAAGAAAAAAAATTAATAATTAATAATGTGATTATTATTTTGAATCACGCGTGTCATGTGTAAACACCCTTATATGGCGAAAGCTAATAAGAATTGTATGAAAAAAGCGCTTTAGCTATTAATCAAAGAGTTGATAAATTATTTATTTACGAACAGGTGTGATGGTGATGATTTTTTTGGTTTATCGATTATTTTGAAATATAGCGCTTTTGATACTTAGAACGATTATTTTTAACATACAACACATGAATAGAAAGTTAGATAATAGCTTGAGGTATTTTATTGGTATCAAAGTTAACTTCTATAAGAATTTTCCGTAAATCAAAGTTATTAAGACAATTCTTTTTTCTATACTTCTATTTTAGGTTGTTGATGTCGACAACGATTTCTGCAGCTATTTGAAATTATAACGGACAGCAACCGCTATTTAAACACTCACCTAGAATATTGTATTGTCTCGGTAACATAATATCATTTAAAACCATCCCTTACAATGAACTGCCCTCATCACTACAATAAATATGCTACATAAAACTGTAAACATCATTAAATTAATACACTGACGTGTGTACAATAATTGCAGTATTAACTGCGGTAGGAATAGGGGCGGCAGATGTAGCTTCACTATCGAGTGACGGGACATATTTGAAAAAAGAAAACAAGTGACATATCTGTCATGGACAAAAAAAAATGTAGACCAGCCTCTTTTCCGCGGACTTTTTGGCGGACTAATTTTTATGACAACACTTACTTAAATTTTGTTGGGATTGATGTGGAGAGGCTGCCGGCAAGAGTTGATGCGTTAATTAAAATTAACCCTGTATACAACATTCACAGCTTTGTTGTCATTAGACAATATAAACATGTTTTCTCTACAGGTTACTCTTGAAAGAGTTACATACAGTTGGCCATGTGAAAAACAGTGCCAACACTGCGTCACAAGTTCGAACGCGCGTTTCATACAAAACTGCAACGTCCGTACCATACTCGCGTTCGATATGGACGTTCGGAATGCTCCAAGCGCCGCGTATGATACGGAAAATGTTATGAAAGTTTGTATGTTTGAATCTCTCTTAGTGTGTAGGTGTTATATAAATCTATGGGTAGGTGTGCCTATTTGAAGATACGGACGTACGGTACGTGCGTTAGAACGCGTACCGCAGCGTTAGCACTCAACGCTCAAATATAAGCCAGCAACGTTGAGGGTTGGATCCTGCGATTTATTAATGGTCATTGCAAAAAAAAAACAAAATGTTTTATTCATCTTAGGAATTTCACAAAACACGTGATGAAGTGTCATCACATACTTCGGCTTTGACTAATTGTTGACAGTTGTTGAATAAGATATTACAGTAGACCAAGAGAAAAAAAAGCCCGTGGAAAAAACTCTTGGCACTCTTTTTAAATTAATACAAAGGTACAGTACAAATTGACCGTGACATGAACAAACAACAAACACAAGACGGCTAATTGTGAGAGCCAATGTCATGCCACAACCAAATTGCTTACATAGTTGGTGCAATGAGCTATGGATGCAAAAGATGTTTTTTATCAGAAACTGTAAACGTTTAAATTGAAAGGGTAAATCTGATGGTATCAGAGGGATTCGGGGAATCAATACATCTTTTTCGGTACCACATCGTGTAAGTATTGTGCACTTTATTATGAAAGGTTTATAGGCACGCTCCCGCCGCCGCCGCTCCGGCCGGCCGGTACCGCCGCAAACGCTACGTCCCGCAATTTTTAAATCTGTAATATCTTCTAAAATATTCATTTAAATCATATGCTGTAAAGAGCCATATAGATCTATATTAAATCAACGATGTATTTAAAGTATTTAATTGGATAAGGATAAATGCTGTATTGGTTAAAATTGCTTTGAAAATTAGCCATTAAAAAATGTTATTGCAGGATATCCATGGATACCCATAAGAGTAAGACTGCTTAAGAGAACCGCACCACAAATACCATCGGGGAGTTTTCTGTAGACCTTTTCAATGTGTACAATACTAAGTACATTATTTTGATAAATCTCGTAGCCTGCGTTTGCAATAAAAGTGGAAAAAAATAAGTTATTTACGAAATCACATTAGAAACCTCAAAAGCAACAGTATTTACTATTTAATGGATACATATAAATCTTCCTCTTTGATCACTCTATCTATTTAAAAAAACCGCATCAAAATCCGTTGCGTAATTTTAAAGATTTAAGCATACAGAGGGATATAGGGACAGAAAAAGCGACTTTATTTTATACTATGTAGTGATAAGAATCGCCACAATTATTATTTTGCTAGAGATGTGATTTTATAACGATGTCTATTATTTAGTCTAAAATAATAACTGACTCGTACTCTCTCATTGTTCATAGTATTTTTTTTATTTAGAAACAGTTTTTCGTTTACTTATCAACTCTTTATTCTGCTTGTATAACAAGTGGAATCGAGCAGATGTTAGAAATAGGCCGTAAATAATAGTCGTTAAATAAAAAGGAACCTTTTTTAAATTGATGCAGAACTGCACTACAACAATCGAACTAAACTGAAAATGAAAAAAAAAAAACATTTTGTTATAAAATGTGTTGCTACTGTGCAAGAAATGCAGTGTTTTTGTTTACTTAATTCTAAAGTGAAAGTGTCCATAATAGGCTGTTAGGCTAGGTTTCTTACTTGCTCTAATTGACGAATAAATTACATATTAACAGACTATGCATACACTATTATCTACTATTTTGATACTAATTAATTACCATAAAAACATTCAGAGCACAAGAGATAATTATTTTATAAATATCCTGTTCTCTCTAGGTAAAAAGGTAACATTTCTTTAATTTCTACTATAATTTCTAACAAGTCAACATTAAAGTCCTCATATTATACAAATATTTTCTTATTTTCTTAGTTACTTAATTTAACCAATAATTCTTCCAAAGCAAGTTCTAAACTATCGTACTTAAGTGTGATTAAGGAAGTCTATATACGCAAACAATTATAAAGTTTACCAATTCTACATAGGATATTTCAATAGATAGGTTCACTTTGTCCTTATGCTCCTTAAATTTTAAAGATTTATTTAGTACGAGCTTTTTCCCACGACTTCGTACGCACATAAACAGAAAAGGCTTATTTTTCCCGACACCGTACGAATTTCGGCAATTCCTTCCATAATACACTTATTGAGACACTTATTGAGGAACTTTTATACCAAGTATCATATCCGTGCACTCAAGGAATAAGGTTTTTCATACAAACTAAAAAGTCCTATATTTCCCGTTCCCGTGGGAATTTCGGGAATTCCTTCCTTAGTGCACCACTACATACCCTAAAGAATGTATGTTCCAAATTTCAGCTCTCTAAGCTCTATATTGATTATTAAAGATCCCCCATGTAATTGCTATCTATTGAACGATCTTGCAATTTGGTGTTGAGTAAAATTTAAAATTAATTGGTGGTCCAGTAAGAAATGTTCAGTTATACAAAGAATTTCTATATGCTCAGCATTCAAAAATAATTCAATTTCAGGACTTTCTCTGAGCCTTCTATATTCTGGGGTTTATACGATTTTTATTACATAAAGCACTTGACATATTGCTAGATGCTTTAACATCTGTTGTCTTATTTACTAATTTTAATATTTTGGAATTTATAATAAAAAATATTTCTTTTGAACCAATAATTGAGTATGTCATTTATAGATCCCTAAAACGATTCGATCGCATATCGATACATAAATTATTACATCATGAATAAAGTTAAATGAAACTCAAATAGTAATATTTCTTTTGTAGAGCGATTATCACTTATTGTATTTATTTGTTGTTTTTTGCGCACGCGCAAGCTGCAAAAAAATTAGCCGATAGCAGCTTCTTAAATTACTCTTTTGAAAGAAAAAGCAGCTGCCACGTGCCAAAAACTTTTGCTCCAGAAACCATTGTTATGTCAAACTTTGTTTTCAATGAAGATACACCCACTCGGTTTTAGGGGTATCGTGACTCGTGAAATTAAACCTTTCATAGCTACTGGCAGGAAATTAATAACAGAGGTTTCGGAATTGAATCTCGTAAGGATATTTGTGTAATTATTACTTTTCTAATGTCTTTTAATAATTTAAATTAACTTTAGAAACGGGGTAGTACCGTCGTGATCATGGCGCTTGTAACAGTGCCGAAATATCGAGAACTCAAAATAAATGAAAAACATGGTAAATATCCCGTTTCTAAAGTTAATTTAAATGTTAATGACCATGTCAGTTTAAAAACTTATATTGTATTTTAATAAATTTTAATAATATTTTATTACCCCTAGTTAATGTGTGGTGATTGTAAAAAATATTTATTAATTTTTTATACAGATCCTTATGTATTGTTTTAGAAAGTTAACTCAGTTAATTAGTTGTGACAACACACGTCATCCTTCAACAGCTCAAATCTTTAGTCGGTAAGAAGAGATTTAGTTTACATGTGAATTTGAGAATTTTCTAGTTAAGTACGTTTCTTTAACATATTTTATTAGTTAGGTGCTACAATGAATCACTGCACATGATTGTTTGTACATCGAAGTATTTCATACATACGGAACCCTATTTACCTATGAAAGATAACTCGCACTTGACTAGATTTTTTTCACAATAACTGTCAAGGTTTTCATTCGATTCAAAAGTATAACGAAGGCGTGTTTTTTTTTCTATTCGCAAAGTCCGAGAATTTGAGCTAATACAAAATTGCATGTTTTTTCCGAGTCTTGTTGCTCTTGTCCATATTGTAATAGTTGTAAGAGACTGCCATTTCTACATTCTGATATAATGTTATTATTTGAGTATCAAAAGTCTTGGTCACAGATTTGGTCACAGACATACATCTACATAGACAACGCAAGTACTGAGTACATTGACTGTTCGACAATGACAATTTTTGTTTTGCATGTCACTGTCACATTTAGTCAAACGTCAGCCTGTTCAATCAACAATCTGTCAAAGTTATTCTGGCTTCGTTCTAAAATTTTATTTTTAATATTTTAATCGAGTGTATTTTTTTTTTTGTTTTTGTTTATTCTGGTAGGTAACGTAATGCGTTTTGTTTTGTTTTAAACTTGAACTTTATAAATATTATTACTGTATATCACATATCTATCTTATTATATATAATATGACTTCTTCAGACGATTCTGATAACTCTGACTCTTTAGATTTTCTGTCTTGTTCTTCAGATGGATTGAACAGTTCTGGTAGTTATAACAGTACCCTTCTTCCTATATCGAAGAAACTTGATTCACTATTCTCAGGCTATCTGAAAAATTTTAATGTTGTTCACATAAATGCCCAAAGTATTCCGGCACACTATCCTGATTTGCTAGCATCCTTTGAATGTAATAAAGTTCACGCAATTCTTGTGTCCGAAACTTGGTTTAAACCATGTCTTCCATCACTCTCCTATTCCCTACCTGGGTTCAATCTGCTTCGCAATGACCACGTAAATCGCACTGGAGGTGGAGTTGCAATCTATCTTCGATCACACATACCGTATAAAATATTAAAGACTTCGAATTCAACGCCAAATTCAAACGCTGCTGAGTATATGTTTATCGAGGCTTCATTAGCACACACCAAGCTTCTCTTAGGAGTATTATATAGTCCACATTGTACGGTCAACTATTTCGAAACCCTTGAAAGCATACTCGATGAAATGGTACCGGTGTACGAACACACGGTGGTTATGGGTGATTTTAACACATGTTTGATAAAAAATGACACACGTGCTTACAAACTAACGTCCATTATTAAGAGTTGCAACCTGAATTTACTTCCATCTGGCGCCACTCATTATTTCCCCGATTCTGTTCCTTCTCTCTTAGATCTTAAGATTGTGTCCTCCCTAGATCACGTTGCCACACATGGACAAGTCGAAGCAGAGGCTTTTTCGTATCACAATCTGATCTACTTGTCCTACAAGTTAAAAATTCCTAAAATTAAGCCAAAAACACTTCTGCAACGAAATTTTGGTAGCATTAACTTTAACAACCTACTTAAAGACGCGCGTGAGGTTGACTGGTCTGCGGTTATAGATACTGATGACTTTGACGAACAGATTTCCATTTTTAACTCCTTGCTGATTCAGCTATATGACCGTCACGCCCCAGTTCGACCAGTTAAAATCAAACATCTTCCAGCTCCATGGCTCACCGAAGAAATTAAAGCTGTTATGAGAAAAAGAAATAGGGCACGAGTTAAGTATAGAAAATTGCCTAATACAGAAAACCTTGAGAGATATCGCCAACTTCGCAATCGCTGCAGTACTATGTGTAGGGATGCACAACGACGCCATATCCATAACTCAGTCACAAATGGGAATCCCGCTAAAGTGTGGAATTTCCTAAAAACTTTAGGTGTGGGCAAAAACAAAAGTAATTTTCCAAAAGATACCTTCGACATTCATCAGATGAATCTCCATTTCTCTACATCTAGCTCACTCGAAGCTTCAATTAAATCCAAGACGATTAAACAAGTTTCTTCTTTGCCTACACCTACGTATGAATCGTTCACTTTTAGTCAATTCACTGAATGTGGTGTTAAGAAAGCAATTGAATCCATTGCCTCTAATGCTATCGGAACGGATTACGTAAGTCGGAAAATGATTTTAATTCTCCTTGATTTCCTTCTCCCTTTAATCACTATTATTCTTAATAATTCAATAAGTTCTAAAAAGTTTCCAACTTTATGGAAGGATGCCGAGGTTATTCCGTTGCCAAAAACCAAAACTCCTGCTTCTTTCAAAGATATCCGACCCATTTCTATTCTCCCTTTCATGTCTAAAACTCTCGAGCGTCTTGTCCAACAACAACTTAGCGAATTTCTCCACAAAAACAATATACTCAATCCATATCAATCAGGTTTTCGACCCGGACATAGTACCGTCACTGCATTGGTCAACATTACTGATAGTATTAGAATGGGCATGGAAAATAAACAACTTACCATCCTGATATTACTTGATTTTAGTAACGCCTTCAATACCGTAGATTTTGATATTCTCCTACAACTCCTCAGCTCTCTTAACATATCTCCATCAGTGGTTGACTGGTTTCAAAGTTACTTGTACGGTCGCCGGCAGCGCATAATCCTGGATGGTTCGACCTCAACCTGGGCTGATATCAAAGCTGGCGTCCCGCAAGGTGGCGTGTTGTCCCCTCTACTGTTTTCGATTTTTATCAATACTATATCTCGTGATTTAACTTCTTCCTACCATATGTACGCAGATGACTTGCAAATTTTCTCTCAATCTAGGCTGGAAGATTTAGCAAAGACCATTGACGTAGTTAACAGCGACTTGTCTAAAATACTCGATTGGAGCAAAAGACACGGTCTACTTGTCAACCCGGCCAAAACACAAGGCATTATTATTGGTAGCACAACAATGATTAACAGAATTGAACTGACTAATCTTCCAAATTTAACTTTCGACGGTGTCAAAATACAACTCCGGGAGACTGTTAAAAACCTCGGTGTCATTTTCGACCGCACTTTTAGCTGGAAGCCACAAATTGATGAAGTGAGCAGGAAGATGTTTGCCGCTACAATTTCTCTAAAACGCTTGCGCAATCTATTGCCTTTGCCTACCAAAATTTCCATTGCCCATTCTCTCTTTCTCCCATTACTTGATTATGCGGATGCGTGCTATTTGGATATCACTGTTGACCAACTTAATAAACTTGAGCGCCTCCAAAATCTCTGCATACGATTTATATATGGTTTGCGGAAATATGATCATATCTCTGAGTATCGCACTAAGCTCAAGTGGCTTCCAATTCGCTTTCGCCGGAATATTCACGTTCTTTGTCTACTGTACCGAATACTGTTCAATCCTACTGTCCCTAGCTATTTTCAAAATTACTTTAGCTATCGTCATGAGCAACATAGTCGTGATTTACGATCTTCTGACAATTTAATGCTCAGTACACCGGCTCATTCAACCGATCTTTTCGGCGATGCATTTAAAATTCGCGCAGTATCCTTATGGAATCAGTTACCACTTTGTATTAAGTCAGCTAAGACCATCGTCACATTTAAAAAGCTTTTAAAAAAACACTACTTATCCTTAACTGAAGAAGTCAATGTGTAGTATATGTATGTATATCTTGTATTCGTATGTATGTATGTTTATATACCTATAAATTAAGAATGTCTAAATGTCTGTAACAAATATTCGACATGTTTTTGGTTTTTTTTTTGTTATTTTTTTTAGTTCTTTTTTGTTTTGTAAGTAAACCCCATTTGTTATAATTTACTTTATCATGTTATTTTGGTTGCCTGGTAGAGATCGCTTTCTAGCGATAAGGCCGCCGATTGTGTTTTCTTTTTTTTATTGTCCTTTTTTTTATATTTTGTGTTTGTACAATGAAGAGTAAATAAATAAATAAATACTTAGTAGACTGTACTTGGTAGAGCGTTTCGTAAAGCTCTCTTTTGCATAGGTTACGGTCCTGCTTTTCTATTAAAGACCCGTAGCCCGCGTTTGAATAAGTGCACACGGGCCTAGGACTGAACTGGCTCTACATAAAATGTTGCTGAGACACATCGTCGGACGTCGGAGCGGTAATATTTGGCGGCTGATTTTATACGAAGGCTGGTTGTTAGCCAGTCTCCTACTATTAAGCGCGGATTACTCGGAAAGACGACCGCAAGCGGACTGCTTATCGCCATTGCTTAATAGCTTCGTAGGAGGGCAGGATGGTAATGGCGATTACAATCTAATGAGGTAGCAACAAATCTGTCAATTGGTGGAAATGATTTTGAAGAACTAAGAAGAACTAATAGAAAATAAACTAAGCAATGACCCCATAAGGGTCAAGGATGATAATTACTAGGACCATGTGACGCTTTCCAACAATCTTCTGACCCTTTGAATATTATAATGTCTAAAGGAGAAACCCACCTTCCCATACAGGCCTGGGCCCAGGCCTTTTGTTATACAGGCATAATATATAATGAATAACATAATAGAGAAAGTTTTAGATTCTTTTTCAATCTGAAAACATAGTTATAAATACATGAAATATAGCAAGAAAAATGAACAGAAAAGGTAGTAAGTACTAAGGCTATAGAGATTTTGTTGAGAAAATTAACTAATGCAAACAATTTATTAGCACATCTTTCGTCAGTTAGTTTAAAGAAGGAAAATAAATAATTGGTTCACATCCTGTTAATTGATATTGCATGGTGAGATATTACTGCGACCAGTAGCAATACCACAGTTCACACAACGATGCATCGTTTTGATCGGTGCCGGGTATGAGAGCAAAAGTATCAGATGAAACAGGTAATCGAAAGTCCGTATGTGAAAGTCAAGTTAGTATAAAATCACAAGAAATGCAGAAAAACACACTGGGAGCACTCGTAACGCACTAAAGGAAACGAAACGAATGAAGGTTGGAGTTTTGTCAATTTTGACAATGTTTATAGCGTACAGTGTGATGCCAAAATAAAAATGAAAAATCCAAAATATTTTTTAATTGTTTTTATTAATGTTCTTAAAAAAATGTGTAAAAATGTTTGAATATTCATGTGAAATAATCAAAGGTGTATTTCATTTTTATTTTCGAATGAATTCTTGATGTTTCCAAAACAATAATCATAAAAATGTGAAGTTGCCGTCATCATAGTTCGTCATTTATCATTTATTTTGTTTCATAGGTCCAATATTTTTGTAGCTTTTTTTATGCAAATACAGAATAATTTTATGAATTTTTTAACATACATTTCGTTTTGTTAACCGAAAAGCCTACGACTGGGATCCTCCTTTGCACATTGAATTAAAAAGTCGTCCTAAAACTGTATTAAATTCGCTCAAGCTTAATAATTGCAAAGATGATTGACGGTACCGTGGAAGTTATCAAAATGTTACCGTGATGGTGCCCAAGTTTTCTACTGCATTCTTCTTTGCGCATATATCACCAGCAAAATGCGTTACAACATATATTTTTTTCAAAACATTATAATTTATTAGGTAGGTACAGCAAAAACTTATATCAAACTCTAAAAAGCGTATAGGTTCATAATACGTTCATATCATTTTTTTCAAATCTTTTTCAACAATGAACCTTTATGCATATATCGCATCACAAACTTTATACTAAACTTAATCTTGAATTAGTTTTTTTTTAAATCGTAAATATTCTCTTGGCGACTAGCACGTGCGCCACCTGGAGCGTAGTGATGTGGTCGGATGCGGTCAAAACTATCGATAGGTTAGGCTTATCGATGATTTTAAGATTTTTGGAGTCCACTTAAACACTAATTATTTTATTGAATAAAAAATACTATGGAACTATGAACATATTAAAATTGCGTTTCAAAATTATTGTACATTAAAGACTTAGTTATCTATCACATATTTTATGTTTCTAACTTGTCGTTTCCTTTCATCAGGCTTGCGTTACCAAGGTGTCCGTAAAGAGTTTTCCATAACGTTGAGTTTTAATGCAAAATATATTTAATTATAAATCATACCCGAAAACAACACATTTAAAAAGTGTTTTATTAAGTTAATTGAAGAATTGTTATTGTTAAATATATATGGATGAATGCTTTCGATTTGTTATTTCACATAAAGTGTTTTTTTTTTCAAAAGTTTTTTTAAATTTCAATTTTGTTGTCCTACTTTTGATTTTAGTAATTGCAGCTTCTGCAAAAAACCATATGGACATATCGAGTGGAAACTGTAAAAAAGCTATTATATAAAAGTTTGTTTAGAACTGAAAGCAATGCAAAAATATTCAATGATTATAACTCTATATTTATAAATCTAACTCACAATAAATCACTACAATTCTATCGAAATAAAAACAGATTACTCTCTCACATCACTACGTTTTTTACAAAATAGTCAACCGCATTGCGTCTCGCGAATTCCAACAAAACTTCTTAAGAAATGTATATTCTATTCGATTGCAAACTTAAAGGGACCGACAGAGCAGCTGATTCAGTTTTTTTACTCCTCAAAAACTTATATTAGCGAAAGAGAAACTTACGAACGACGGCAATAAAGTCCAAAACAGCTTGCATAATCTGTATGCATATGAACGTAAGTTCTTTACGAATGTCAATTATTTCAGTGGTACTCAAATTACTTGACTCTATGTTTAATTTTCGTTCCTTGTTCGGAGGGTAGATGCAAATTGTTTTCGTAATTTGAACACCGCGTAGGCTTAATTCAAATAGTTTGATTTTTTTTTTCTTCAAGGAACTAACAAAGACATATGCTGTTTATATTTTAATTAGTAGTTTAATTTAGTTTTAATTGTAGTATCGTGTAAGAGAAGGTGTGAATATTGCGAAGGTGTCGAATTTATAATATTCATATTATTTTGTGATATCTTAGAAATGTTATTATACGCTTTCAGAGTAGAGCTGTAACTTAGAATATAGAGACGTTTTTATAGCGAATTTGCTTTTTTATTCTATTTAAAATTTTGTACATATAAATATCTTAATAAACACTTTATTTATATTTAGTCTTTAATCGAGTTTGGGTCTCTCAATGAAGTTTTCAAGTAAATAAGTATAGGGAATTTCATACGGAAGGTCTTAGTGCATAGTGTTTTTATTAATAGTCTTTTTGGTATATCGGTATAAGTCTACGTGTGATAAGTAGTTCATAAGTTCCATTTGCAGTTTTGGTTAAAAAAATAGGTACATTATTTCATTCTTGTGAGTTTTTAAGTGTGAACACCACCTACTCGTAGATCCGTTCCATTGCTGGTCCAATTAAAAATTAAAAACAAATTGTTTTCCGGGAGTAGTTTGTGAAGAGCCAGTTCTTTCCTACGACCGATTGATTTCATCTTCGACCACATTTTCACAAAGGCACCATAATGCGAGATTTAGGTCCAACGCGGACTTAGATTAAGAAAAAAAACGCGTAAGTAAAAGAGTTCTTGATTATATTTTTAACTCGACGTTTCTTTTATTTAATGCAGTTAATCGTTAAAAATATAAAATAATATAACATGATGATACAGTTACAGAGTTGATGTGATTATTCAGGTTTGACTTTGATTATAAGGTATATTAAATTTATAAATGCAAAATCCAACAATGCAAAAACCAGGGCGGACACTGGTTTATTAACAAAATATATGTTCATACTTTCGTTTAAAAGTACGTTTGATTCCCTTGTGTCTGCCCAGTGATGCTTGCGCAGCATTTTTGTGAGTGACATCAATGTGACAGCGCGTCAGAGCAATGTCATTTTTAATGACAGCTGGCGAAACATCAACGCCCTTGTTGTGTAATTATTTTTTGAGATGTCTTTGATGATGTCATTACGGACATATCAAAGTCATATCAATGATTGACATTTACAGAGTTTGTTGTGTTTTTAATTTGTAGACTTTTTTTGTATGGGGAGTTGGATTTAGGTGTTTGATGAAGGACACACTTTTAATAACGACTAGTTAAAAAAAAATTGTTCCATCTGAGAAATATCCTAAAAAGTTCACCAAAAATTATTTTCAATAGAATTTTGAAATAACTAAAGACAACATCAGATTGGTGTTCTGTCACTACCCCATAAGGGATGCAAGCGTGAAGTTATGTATGAATGTGTGATAAATACAATCTTACTATTTTATCAATGGATTTTAATATTATTTTCCTGTTTATATTGAATCATATTACAATCTTATCAGAAAAATAAATACTTGCTAGTTTTATAATCCTTTTATCCTTATAACCCTTTTAAATTTTTATCAAAACTCAGCCTAGTAAATAGATTCTTATAAATTTTGTCGTCATTTCTACGTATGATATTATCATAGCTATAAATTAGATTAACTATGATTTAAAAATACGACTCAATTGAACACAGTTGAGTTTCAGAAGTCCTTCAAACTCTACCTTTGAACTGAAACTTATCGCCAAATATCATGGCATGGACGCAGATTTATTTCCCTCGGCTTATGTTTCATGTTCGAACGCATTGCCACTTGCCATCATGAGGTAAGGTAAGGTTTAGGTCAAGAACAAATTATCACCTAACTACAACTAAAACTTAAACAAAAAATCGACATAGAACTGTCGCATACATAAGACATGTCGTACATTTTCACCAATATCTATACTAATATATACCTAAAGCTGAAGAGTTTGTTTTTTGTTTGTTTGTTTGTTTGAACGCGCTAATCTCAGAAAATACACGTGGCATTTGAAAAATATCAAATTGCATTTGATAGCCCAACTCTCGAGGAAGGTTATAGGCTATATTTTATCCCGAAATTCCCACGAGATCAAAAGTTACGCGGGTAAAACCGCGCGCGGTGGCTAGTTATTTAATGAAAGTTACTTTAAACCACGTTATTTTATAAGGCACTGAATGTCGAGTTTTAATGTAGCGTAATTAAATGCAATAAAACATATTTTATTTAATATTATCGACTTTTAAGTCCTGGGCAATAAAAGTAATCTCTATTAGACGAATAAGAGCTTTAAGTATCAACATTAGCCATAAAAATGCAGTAACTACCCTTCACGCACACGTTAACCGTTAGTTCAAAAATGGGGTTAATATGCTAATTTGTTAATGTCACTGTCAATCAGAGTGCGTGCGTGTCATAAACATATGATTTTTTATGAAATTTTGGCGGAAACTTGTCGATATTAGGGTATTTTGTCTGTTGTTTTATCACCTGCCGATTGTGATTGTTAATTTATGACACGACAAAAATGTGCATGTTTTTTTTTAAAGTTTATATTACTTTCGTAGACTGGAGGCAAAAGTAATAAGGGGGCAATTAAAATATTGAACATATCTACAATACCGTTTGTCATTTTAATGCGTATATGCGTGTACTAACGGATCGAGGAACGCTTGACACGTGTCAGCCGAGCGAGCGTGGGTGTGCGTAGTGTTAGCAAGTTAATCGCCATAATTTGTGTTTTGGACGCTCAAGGTAAGAATTTCCGTAATTTTCAAAGTGTTAAAAAGTGTATTTTTAGGCGAAATATTTTATATTAAAGTGAAAAATTGGGGATCTAGAAAAAATTGTTTAAAAAGACATTGTTATGCACTGAAAATAACTCATAGTGGGGCTCTCATAAGCACGTCAAAACATTTAAAATTAATTGTGGTAACAGATGTCACATCTTTTTAAACGTCCAAGACTAAGACTGGCCACAAATCTCAATTAAAAAAGTTAATCCATCATTTAAGTAAATAAGTCACCAAAATAGAAGCGTCATTCGTAACCCACAATCCCTGGTATTCCCTATCAGCCCCTCGGTGGACTAACTCCGGTCTTCCAGGATCCTGTTCGGCATAAATCAAAGCTGTTTTGACCTTTAGCCCCGCAGTTGGGTTTTGGGGATTACACCCTGGTCGGTCTCACGACGTTAACGACTATCCGATGACGTTTTACTTTTTTAATTATTTTTATTTTTCAATTCAGCCAGTATTGGTTTTTAATAAAAAGGTTGTTTAGGTTTTGTTTCTTGAACTCTTTATAGGTTTTTAGCTATGATAATTTAGCTAGATTTGAATTTAAGCCATGCCAATAACTTATTGATGTTTGGTTCCAATAGTTGGTTAAAAGGAAAAAAAAATAAGTAGATACCTAGTTTCTTTGCTGTAGCAGTTATTAAGGGAACTATATTTGGGTTTCGAATTCGTATTTATGAACAGTGTTCATATTAAAAATTAAGTATAGTTACAAAATATAACTAACACTTAAACACTAACTATGTAGCCAAGGTAAGGTTTTATAAACTTGAAATATTAATCTCTCAACGGAGCTAGAGGTTGAGTCAAGAAAATTTTCCAAACCAGACCCGCTGAAAACTAAACCTAGGGCTTGTAGACTTTTCTGAGAATTTTACAAAATCTGTTCTTTACTTTTAACTAACGTTTCGTTTTAAATATAAATAGTGCTATAATACTGATCTGGGCCTAAAGTGCCTTTTGTATCAGTTGATATTTTGTTTCACTTAGAGTATTTATTTTTACATTACGCATTACAAATACATGCATGTTTTGGGTGCTATGGTAACACTGGTTCTTTCAAAAACCCCTTCGATAACACAGGTTTTTTAATCGTCACTGTAATTCCCTCAAAGTTTTCTTGGCAAGCCGTCAAACAAATCAAAGTCAACGACTTCGAACAAATAGAAGGTAAACTAGTTCTAACTCCAACATGGCACCTAATTTCGCGTCATTGTCATTTCATTATCTACACATATAAAGCTTTGAACACAATCAAGTATCAAGACTAACACATTGCGCTCGCCCCCAGCGACATAAACTAGCTTTCAAGTACTAAGTGTATGCCCCGTAAATTCCCATACCGAAACTCATTGTTGACTGAAATAAATCAACATTTACATGAAAAAACCAGTTCCTTGGACGTAGAAAAAATATATTTGAAGGGCGAATCGGCGTCTATTGTGTCACGTCTTAGGGTTTTCGCACACGGAAGTTCCCGTTTGAATAAACTGCATTTTTAGGTTAACAATAGTTGACAATAGCAACACTGACAATAGGGTAGTTGGAACGAGAGCAGCTTATTGTCTGTGAACGCAGCTGATCTTGAAGATTGCGCAGTTCTTAATTTTTGAAAAGGGAATGTCTCGTAACGGTGTTTTAATTTTTCCAATGTGCCAGTGTTTCCCTTTCAGATGTTCCAATTTTGACTGAATTATGTTACTGGCCAGTTGCAAATAGATGCAGTCAGCTGTTGATGATGTGTCTGGACTTTTATAAATTCGAATTTGCCCCTTATTTAGGGAAATTAACATTTTAAAATTTCGAACGTGCAGCTTACACGTTTCATTTATTTCTATACTAGTATTAAGGGATTAACAGATTTACTCATAGAAGAGTGGTTAAGAGTAAGACCATAAAGTTTAGGTTACAGGGATATAAACGCTCTCATATACATCAAAACAATCTAAGGGCGCGGCTAAAGGTATTTTTGTGGTCACATCATGACAAATATGTAAAAATTTATTGCAGGTTATGTTTAAAATCAATAATCTATTATTATTCATAATACTGTTTCAAACGAATTGGAGAAAGCTACCAATTTAAAGCGTACCTCTATCTATGATTCTATTCGTATGATAGATAGTTGAATTATTACATCAAAAAGCATAAATTGCTATATTTTTTTGTAGTATTGATATACGATAGATATACTTGATCTCAAAGTAGGTAAGGTACTGATTGTAAAAAGAGATCTCGCAAAGAAGTAAAGTCACGTGGATAGACTTTTATGGACAGATAGTTGTTGCTTTCCACCAAATGAGCTGAAGAACAAACATTCAACCATTATTGTACGAAACGTGTTGAATACAGAATAGAATTTTTTCTCACTTCGCCTTATGAAAAATGACGATGAAAATAAATATGAAACATATCAGCTATATGTAATGTGGCAATGTGGTATCTAATCACACTCCCTTCAAACAGCCACCGCCGTGCCGGTCTTCATTCCACCATCGTACCAAAAATAAATAAATAAATAAAATCCCCAGACAATCACACCAACTACATGGCCCCAATCACACCAACTACATAGCTTGTGTTATGGGATACCATATAGCGAACTAGTGGGGAACCTGGAATATAAATACATAAATAGATAAACACCCAGACACGGAACATTTTTTTTTCTCATTCCGTGCGGGGATAGAACCCGCAACCACACTGGCGTCTGAGGCAGATAGGTTTACTCCATCGCCAAAGTGGTCGTCAAAAAATGGAACTCTACAAGTATTTATTTCGATTCTTGTTATATCCACTGTTTAAGGGTGGTGGGATCGTTTGAGGACTCCAATCCCATGGAAAAAGGGTGAGGGCTAAATGTAAGCCTGTTTGGAATGAGCATTCACGAATACATTTTCCTAGTTTGATATCCTAAGCTAAACTTTCAAGTTTCAAAATGTCACGATTACAAAAACTTATACAAAACAACAAAAAACTTATTTCTTATACTTTCGAATAAAACAAATTTCAGTTTTGCATAATTTTACTTTAAAAGTGTTTTAAAATTTACTCTCAGGACATTTTTTAAATAGTGGTTTTAATCGATTCTACATTAAAGGATGATTTTTACATTCGGACGCTACAGTTGTCAATTCAATATGACTACAATGGATTTTATCATACAATTAATTTAATTAAAACATACATTTTTAATTAAATGCCTGACACTTCAGTCACTCACTTGTGATCAAGGAATCTGAAAAAAATAGATTAACTAAATTATATATGCTGGACTGGAAGCGAAAGAAAACCATAGAATGTACCAGCTGCTTATTTTCCCGGGTATACTGTAAAAGTTAGTTAAGGGTTTAATTGGAATTTTTGTGGGCAATAGGCTGGCCCTCATATGTAACTGTAATAGTCTCTATCCATCATTATAATACCTACCTCCAAAGTCAAACGTGACATCAGGTGGTCATATAACCACTGGTGTTCTGCCTCTGAACTTAAATTTTCAACACTTATTGACAGGCGTTAAGTTACAATAACTGGTCAAAGTTTAAAATAGACTGTTATCGATTTTTTCTAGTCTAAGTACAAGGTGTACTTCTAGTAATTATTGATAAACGGTTGGCAGATGTCAAATGCTGGTGGCACGTGCGCAGCGCAACCTGACATTTGAGAAATGTCAATATCAAACACCTTTCAACTGACCATTTATTTCCGCTATTTTTGCACTATTGCAAAAGGTGTAAACTTATACTTACTAGAAATTTCTCTTCATTTTAATAGAAGCCTAGATATTTTATGAGGTTTTCGAAAGTTGATCTTTTCTTAATAACCTTTTTAATCCTCAATAATTTTGATTTCTAATGGGGGGAAGCTTTCTGAAAAACGATCAAATAGTGTCGAGTTTATTCTATCCAGAAATATTACTTTACTTTCATCTTTATAAATAAGCATAGATTTATAGCTTGACCCCTCATTTTTGAACGATGGTTTGTAACCATTTATCGCAAAAGGGCGGATAAGGATATCGCTAGCTATGAACGTGTCCTTAACGGTGACTAATCTGAGTGACCCTTGGTGGTTGGGCTCGTTTAGACTTAACACCCTTTATGTAAGGGATGCCGCTCAATATAAACATTTAGGTGATGATGTTTTTGGGCAGAATTTTATATAGAGGCAATTCACATAGATTTTTCTAGATTTATAAGGTCATAGATCTTCTGCAGAGATTTAACCTCAAAGCCGCTTAGCATCAGAAGCATTACGTGGGTTAAAGATAGGATTTGGGCAATCATTTCATTTGAGTTGTTTGGTTGTCATAATGGTTGTCTTGTTAACCAACCATTGTGGCAATCGAGGAACAACATCTGACTCAGATGTCACTGGTCCCAGGTATGATGCTGTGTTTTGCGTAGTATGTAAAAAAAAGTATATTCCATGTGCTTACTTAAAGTCTAGATGGCGTTGTGTGAATCAACGTTAATTTTCAGGCATTTAAAACCAAAAAAACAGACAGAGAACTTTTCGACGACCGGCTGGTGTAGTGGTTACATACATTGCCTTCTATGCCAGAGGTCCTGGGTTCGAATCCCGGCGGCGGCGGATATTTGTGTGATGAACACAGATATTAGTTGTCAAGCCATGGATGTTTGTAAGTTTATTTACGTTTATTCTAATAAAAAATATGTATTTATTCAATATGTATGTTAATATATTTCTTAAGTATATCAGTTATCTAGTATCCATAACACAAGTTCTTTAAGAAACTTAATTTGGGCTCGATAATGTTGTGTGAGTGTCAGAAATATTTATTTATTTATTTTAGGGAACGCGTCAGTCAATTTTGGGGTAGAGTAAAAAAAGTGTAAGTAAGTAATTAAATTTTTAAACAAAATTATAGTTTTTTGAACCTACATTATAATTTCACATATCGTACTAAGTTGAGATAGAATTAGTTAAATGTGCTTCTATGGTTTTTTTAATTCAAGCAATACTGAGATGCAGTGACTTAGTTCTGCGAACGAATTAACTTTGTTGACCCAATCTTGACCGTCACATGTCTTCACTTTCAGTTAATACTGCGGATTGTCTTAGTTATGTATTTTTTGGGTGGAAAATAGTCAAGGTGGCCAGTATAATTACGAACCGTACTTAAAAGCATCATCATCATCATCACGACTCTTTGTAATGAGCCCACTGCAGGGCTATGAGTCTCTCCCCTGGGCGACGAGGAGGTATAGGCCATAATCCACCAAGCGGGCCCAGTGCTGGGTGGTGGATCTCAGAATTTTCAGGGCGCAGAAAATGGCTTCTGACAAACCCTAATGACTACTGTATACAAGAATACAGCACCCGAGACCGACTGCTTAACGTGCCCTCCGAAGCACGGAAGTCGCCGTGAGAAATGAATGGTCGGCGGTCACCCATCCAAGTACCGACCGCGCCGAACGTTGCTTAACCTGTGATATCGTAAGATACACACAGTAGGTAACCACGGCGCCACGACGACTCCGTTAAAATACTTAGGCTGTAATCACTGACCTCTATATTTACCACTGGACTGGCTGTTCCGTAAGTTTGACAGCTATTTTTTTGTGCCTATTTGAAGCGCCACTAGCGAGTAGCGAGTGTCCGCAGAACTAATTTTGACGTATATTGCAAGTGGCCGCCAGAGAAGTGCTTGCTTATTGTTAAGTGATTTTATATTTTTTAAATATTAATTCGAATTTTATGTTGTTATTGTTATAAGCATTATATAAAAGTTATCAAGAATGAGGACATGTGTATATTGTAAGCGACTAGTTTTAGTACCACGGACACTCGCTACGCCCGACAGCGCCAAAATGGCGATTATCAAACGGGCACAAAAGCACTTTGACAGCCGCCAGTCCAGTGGTAAATATAGAGGTCAGTGGCTGTAATATATGAAATGCAAGATCTTTAAAAAAAAATTGCTCTATATATATCCTATGTATATCATTGCTCAGTACAAAGCAACAGTTGCTTATTTCTATATAGATTAGAGACCTTTATGCCAACTTGCTTCAATAAACTACCTATTTACTTCTCGAGGAAGAATGTCAAGAAGAGATAGAATAAGCACGTACGGTCTATACAATATTTTTTATTTCCCACTAACACGCGTAACAACCAAATTAACGGTTTATACACATCAGCGCAATTATTAAAGTGCCAAGTAAAACAGATTTGTGCAAATCAAATTATCGTATCAATAAAAATGCTAAAATCTTTGCATAGTAATTATTTTACAATTGCAATAATTTAATTGAAAACTACTTATAATATTATCAGCGTAGAGCTTCTTTTACCGTAACACAGAAATGATGGTGTATTCATAAAAGTATATCGTAGGGGCGTTTTCTAAGATTCCAAATACAAAAGAAAAAGATTTCTGCTCTAAATAGATAACTGTCAAATTAATTCATTTTTTAAATGTCTATCACCCCTCTTTGACAGGAACCTTTTTTTAATGTTTTCTTTCTTTAAATTTCTTATGCTTGAATAAAAAACGTGGGTAACGATTTTTTAGGGTGGTAATGTTTTTTTTTATTTGTAGTTTTGCAGTGATTTACGTGATTTCATTCTAATAGGGAATTGTATTGAAGATTTAGTAGAAGGCAGTTCTATAGATATTGCTTGCCTGGTTACTTTCGTAAATTATTATCTTTTAGATAAGTAAGAAGTCAGAGGATGTTTTTTTTTGGATATGGCAATGAAATTGCAAGCATCATTGAACTCTTGATTGTCTTGATTTGAAATATATAGAATTTAACCCTTTGTTATACAGGGTTGATTTGCAGTCTCCGGTCAAATTTTTTTTACACAATAAATATTATTTAAAAAGTATTTTTTTTTACAAAGAAATAAATATATCCGCTAACATATTAAGCAAACCATGGTCTCTCTAAATTGCCATTAAAATAAAGACGACTACGTGCTACTACAAAACATCTTGTAGTACTACGTCATAGTATTATCAATGTAATGCCGCTTCGTAGTAGCTATTTTCATCAACAGCCACTATTTTAAAAAAGTTTGTGGTTCCATATTCATACTTTTTTGTACTGAGCGACGCTAAAATAAATAAATATGCAGGTACGTTTATAACTTTATATCGTATCAAAGAAACTAACATTTAAATTTGGCTGGTGACTACAAATCAACCCTGTACAACGCATTCACTGTGTCCTCTCCTAAAAAAAGTCCATTTCAGCTTTCCAGGTGACAAAATAAACCAATTATGAGTGAACCTGATTGCCAATTAAAAGATTACGCTCAGATACTCGCTACACATGACAGACATGATATAAATTCAATTTCAGGTAAAAAGGATATTGGGAAAAAATACCAGAGAAAAAAACTCGATAAATGCAAGCTATAAAAATATTGTACCCTGGTCAAAAATCAATTAAGCAAATTGAGAAAATAATATAATCCAGAGTATTTAGGTAATTTTCTCGATGGGACCTGATACGGCTACAAGGGCTATGGTGGGGAAATGGACTTGAGTACCATTTCCGACGTTGGAGGGCGCTCGGCTCAGACTGAGCGCAGCGCAACCCGCTGGAGCTCTCGGGTAATGCCAATGGCGATACCGTGAGCTCCATCTGCTCATCTTGCTGTTGAGTGTCTTGCCACTTCTTATCAACAGATCGACTTTCCGAAGTGGTGGTAGATTCAGTTCAATTTGTAAATTGTGTGACGTATTTCAAATGTATTTAAATACTTACGAAATAAAGATTCTTTTGACTTTGACTTTGATCTAAAGCGGATGAGGTACACCTGTAGGTTTTTAGAGGGTCGGTTCGGCCTTCAGCCGTATCATCCCCACATACCTCGCCGTTCCCCCTTGGGTGGTCGGGGACGTGATAGCACGTTTTCCTCCAGTCAAAAAAAATGTATTTTTCTCGATAATGCTGCCCTGTAATTATGGACATAGGTATAGTATAAATCTTAAGTATTAAGCTTTACGACTTTTTAGTCCATTAATTTATTTGAATCTACTAGATGCTTTACGTGGTTGACCTCACGTAACTTTTGATCCTGTTATAATTTCTTCATAATTTAGTTATTACCTACAACGGCCTCAATAGTAGATTCAGAGGTACGTAAATTCAAACAAACCAACTTTATTTAAAAAGCATAGATAAGTATACCTATATACTCTAGTAAAATATTCCTAACATTTATACTACATTATCATACCGTTTTAATAACGTTTCTTATGAACTGAATAAACTTAAAAATCAATCAAACATCGAAGACTTGAAATAATCAACTATGTCGATCACAGCAATATCCTTCTCTTTCAAAATTCGAAGTCGGAACCTCTGGCATATAAGACAGCATTATACCAAGAAGTTCGAATATGAATTTTAAAAATGGACTTATGTAGAATTGGGATTGCACTACTAATACTAAGCCCTATTGATTCATTCAATGAAAGGTCTTTGTACAATAGATATACTGCCGATGGATAAGCTTTTCATCAAAGGCGACTAATCCGGGTGACAACCGAGAAGTGACCACCCAAACGAAAAGTTTTGTCCAATAATAAGTAATAGCATCGTTTTGGAATTATTTGTATCGACGATGAAAAGCCTAGACTACTCTGAAACGATGATTGCTTTAGAGTTTTTTGACAGTTTTTGATACTCGACTTTCTTTAGTGTTCCTAGTTTCAATATGTAAATAAGTGTATTTATTAATATACCTTAATCGGCACACAAAAACCTTCTAAAGGTTCCGTTGCATTCCTGGCCGCAACCTGTGCCAAATCTTAGGATCGTGGAAATTATTCACAATTCAAACCAAAATACAATATTTAAAGTTGAATCAGTAATTTAGGTGTACAAACGAAAAAACAAAACGATGGTATTGCCATAAATCTCCACAGTTATCCAAAATGGCCGGAAGTACTTACTGTATGTACGAACTCAATCTGTCAACAAAATGTGTTTGTTGATTTGTCTTTTGTTCTTAGAATGTATAAAAAAATAACAAAAACTTAAAAAAATATGTTATTACTTCGAAGCATACGAGTTTTAAAACAAAAAGTTAGAAAACTGTTACTGAGAGATGATCTTGAAAGGAAGTGAAATTTCACCACTACTAATATCTATCAAAAATACACAATATTTTATGAATTCAATTTGCTTTTCTAGTTTTTTTTTATTGAAATCATATTTTACGTGCAGGCAGAAATAAAAAATATAGGAATGTCAGTAAAAATATGACTTCAATATGGCGTCGTCACATACCTGTGGACATTTACTATTCAAGTAGATTTTCTCAATGTACACGTAAAGTAACGAACAATTTAATTAACAGTTATTTTAAGTGTTTTCATAATGGTATTCCACAACTATTTTCTTTGGCACAGGTGCTGGCCAGACGTCCATATTAAAATGAAACGTGTTATTTGCGGCAGTCAACACGGCTTCCGTCGATCATTCAGTCTTAATTATATGCCCTGTCCATTGTCACTTCAAAGTTGATATCATAGATGAATATAAGTACTAAAGTATAGATGACCGTCTCGCGGTTTTTGCACTTTAGCGCCACACAGTATCCACTCTAGGAACCTTTTTGACCAAAACAACCCTAGAATGCAGCCCGGCCGTACCACCACTTTCAAATTTTCAGAAATTCGTAGTACCAGTTATTACTATTGTGCAAACTGCGCAATACTAATAAGTTGAAATAAACTGCACAAAGTACGATGCTAGGCGAGTTGGGGGTAATAAAAAAATATGCATCTCAGACAATTATTTATTTTTTCTTAATTATTTGTGTTTGATATAATAATTATAGGCCATAGATTTGTTCGGGTCGTTTTCGTCAAACTCAATGCTTTTGAGACACAAATTGTTCACCTCCTTGCACCAGTCATTCAAAATCAATGCAATTCCTTTTCTTAACTCACTATCTCACTAGAAAGTCAGCATCCTATGTTAAAAATATTACTTCACAAAAGTAAAATCTTTGGTTTGAGATCGTAAAAACGTGAGGATTGAACACTCTACTCAACGTACTTTGTAGAAAACACTAACAAAAGAATTCAGCGACAAAAAACACACAGAAAAATAAGCAAATGCAACGAGTGCAAAAATTTTATTGGTTGAATACTATACTATAAATACGCTGCCTGGTACTATAGATATATAGATATCGAACGCAGAAAAAAAATACAAAAGTTCCAGTAGTGCCCGGCGCGTAGCGCTAGTAGTAATAGAATTTTGGTATTTGTATGGAAGACAAACTAGCATGGTTGATATTTTTCGGACTGAGTCGGTCGATTAGGATCGCCTGCAATTTTGCTTTGATCCCGCATATCCCTCATAATTACCAGTTGAGTTACTCATATCTTCTTGATTACAGACATCTAAGTTTTATAAGGCAATACTGCCTTCGATTATTCATAATTAATAAACATGTACTCTAATTAAACCAATCTACATGTAAAATAGATAAAATTACCAAACCCATAAAATTGATTCCGGGCGGGCACTCTAGCAACTGAGCTATACTATATAGGATGTTTTCGTCATATTCTATAGTGGGTATGGTATGGGATTTTTTTGGTATTTTTATCTATAAAAATAGGTATATCTCTAAAAATATTTGTCAATCTACATGTGTGTATGTTTCAAATTCACAAAGCAACTATGTATACCTAGATAGTACAACTTTTATTAATATAGCTTATTTTTAATGCACTAGCAACATTAATTAATTTGATATCTAGTTTTAATTGCTAATATGAGAAGGTGCGGCGCGTGGGCAACCTAAAGGTCAACTTCGACGTTACATTCTTTTCTTGACCTTTGTTTTTTTATAATGGCAACTCTTAAAGGATTAGTGTGCCATAGCAGAAATAAATAATGTTTAGTGGACTGTCTGCACGATATATTTCAATAACCGTTGTGAGGCAGTGGTAAAGTAAAACGATGCTTCTTTCATTTTTAAGGTTTTACCTAGTAACTATGCAGTATTTTCCAAGGGACTTTTCAGAGCGAATATAGGGTTCCTACCAAATTAAATTTTATTCGGTATTTAGCGTAATAAATATAAATCATATATAGGGTCCTCCTATAATAGTCAACTTAATTTTAATAGCATATTAAGAATGATGAGTGGGTCTAAATTACGGAAGAAAAAAAAATATTACAAATATTTTTCATTCAATAAAATTCAAAATTTTTTCGAAATGATTAAAATTTAAGTTTAATCTTTTTTTTATGAAACGTTTTATTACTTGCTACACAGCAAGTAATAAAACGTTTCCATCTAATTGTATGTAGTCATAAAATGTAGATTAAACTTAAATTTTACTCAATAAGAAGAATTATGAAATACTAATTTATGACAAAAATTAATAAAAAAATGTTATTGAATTTCATACCCACTCATTATTCTTAATCTGCTATTAAAATATAATTGACTATTACCCTTGGACCCTTTATAATTTTTAGGCTATAAAGCCCATATGAAAAGCCAAAAAACAGCGAATAAATACAAAAAGAAAAACAATGGTGACGTTATTAATAATTATTACATAGCATCTACATTCAGTTGGTTGTTGCCGATGGTTGTTGTTGATATTATTATAATTACTTAAGCTGTTGAAAGCTTTACTTTTGAAAAAATGGTTTCCTCCTTAATGAAGTTTTATTCAAATCATCGGAAAAAACAATTGCATTGCAAAGCCGGATGAGACTGTTCGACTCTTAGACTTTTATTAAAATGATAAAACTGAAAACGATTGAAAAGTAAGGGGATTAAAATCCTTGTTATAATTTCTCTTTACTAAACAAGTTATGACAGCTGCCTTTAAAAAAAAATGACAAGCAAAAAAAATCTTTTTTAACATATCTCGTTATAATCGTTTAAAATGCAACATAATAATTAAACCATCAACATTAACATAACAGAATTCCCATCCATCAGCTCGTAATAATTAACCCAACACTCGCCTACATTATCCCGTTACTAAAATAAAGTCCAACGCACAATAATGAACAGCTATTGAAAAATTTCATTCAATTATTTTTGTTAACCCTTTGTCCTAGGCGAGGGTGGGGACGGCCCACTGTGCGCGGTAAGAGGTCTTTACACATTCATTGTAGCTGCACGGTGGTACGGCTGGACAATGGATATGGATGAATTGACATGTAATGAGCACACGGTGGGTTATTTTGTCAAATTTTCGACACGCGTTATTATGAGTGTTTTTGCGCCTGAGGCGTGTAAATAGAGAGCTGGGCACTTCAAATGTTGGACGTGGTTTCGTTGTCGGGTAAATGATACCCAAGTACAGCTAAGGATTGTAGGGTACCAAAAAAGGGTTAATTATTATTCTTGTAAAGCCGGATTGTAGAGCGCTTATATGATACATTTTACCTCAGAGTTTCAGTGCCTTTTCACACACTGTACTCACAACACGATAAATTCGAATTACTTAATACTACTTAACTGTTTTCTCGCAGTTATTTCTAAAAATATCAGAGCATAAAATCCTATCTTTAATATTGAAATGGGCGCGTTTCAGCTGAATCCATTTCCGCGTAAGGATTAACAATATCCATCCATCTATCACATTGTGAAACAAATTGAAGACTAGGACTGGAACCAAGGACATTTCATGCTTATTACATTTCATACATGCTGAGCAGTACAATACTTTATTATTAATACAAATTTTAAAACGGCATTTAGTGTTTTGTATTTGTATTTTATAATGCTGAAATATTTTAAATACATAACCTCGCCCCTGTCTCCCTTTGGGGTAGGCAGAGACAAGGGAATACCTAAATGCGATCCTGGCATACCTCTTTCGCTTCCTCCACGTTCATCAATCTTTTCGTACTTTTGACTAGGCCCTTTTTCGAAATGTCGCTAATTAGATCGGCATACGTTTGCCTAGGCTGGCCCTTTCCGACAACACCATCCATTCTTGCTCTGTACACCTCCTTCGTAAATCTACTTCCACTCACTTTCAAATGCCCAAACCACCGTAGCATAACCTATTCAATCGTGGTCACTTCATCTTCTTTAAATCCGCATCTCTTTCTTATTTCACTGTTGCGCACCCTATCACTCAATTTCAGTCCACACATGCTCCTTAAAGCTCTCATCTCCACAGCATTAATCCTGCTTTCATGTCTCTTCTGCCACACCCAAGATTCACTACCATACATAAGGATTGGCGCCAAAACTCCCTCAAGTACAGCCAGACGAGTCTTATTCGGTATAATTTTGCTTGCCATATCGATAATTTTAAATACCTATATGAAAAACACTGAAATCGCCCGCTGTGGGCAGGATTAGAATCCACGTCTCCAACTTGCTACCCTTTTATTTCATGTGTTTCAGATTTAAAAAATGAAGCGTTAAAAAATTACGAAATCTAGAGAGGTATTCCATATTTAGTTTTGTATGAGACTGATGTCCCTTTACACTTGATGGGCTTGTACCGATTAGGCGTACAGATAAGAGGCATGAGTCTTTTTTTTGGAAAATAATTCACTACCTTCCATTTATTATGTATTTTTTTGCACGCAGCTAATCATTACTAAAATGCAAATATTTATTATAAAAAAGTGAATTACAAGCTTCCACATATTATTGTCTTAATTTAAAAATGAATGCAAATGTGAATTACATTCACCACAACTCTTTGTAACTCACTCACTGCAGGGAATGGGTCTCTCCCCTGGGTGACGAAGAGGTATAGGCCATAATCCACCAAGCTGGCCTAGTGCTGGGTGGTGGATGTCAGAATTTTCAAGGCGCCGCAATGGCATCTTACAAACCCTAACGACTACTGTATACAAGTATACAGCACCCGGGACCGACTGCTTAACGTGCCCTCCGAACTCCGAAGCACGAAAGTCGCGCCGCGCCGTGAGAAATGAATGGTCGGCGGTCACCCATCCAAGTACCGGCCGCGCCGAACGTTGCTTTGCCTGTGATATCGTATGATACACACAGTAACCACGGCGCCACGACGACTTCGGAATTACATTGTTGAAGGTTAATTACAGGATAAGACATTACATAAGTGTAGATTGCCTGATTAGAACTTAACGCACTGTATTTTTTTAATTAATTTTTGTATGGATATTAATTCGCCCTTAAAACCGTTTCAAATTAATCTGTCCACCCACACTAATCTATCAGTTAAATTGTAAACAACCTCTTAAATCCTAAGTGCAATAATTGTGAAGTGAGTTCGTTGCTTTCCTAGTGACAAACTTGTAGATATTAAATTATGTCTTCTGTGGTTCGATAATTAACTGGTCATCAGGTTTATCTGGTTCGGGGCATCGAAATTTAAGGCGACGTGTTGAAAAAATGCATTGACTTTCATCGCAAAAGATAAAAATATTCATATCTTTATTTATACTTTGATTGTTTAAAAACACGATTTAATAATTTTGACTCGATAGTTTTTTTTTTTTCGAAAACACGTCTTAAAAATACTTTTTCTTAGATCACCATGTAGTTATGAAATCAATATGCCTAGAAATAACTTGAATACAATCTTCACATTATTGTTCGAACTTTAGTTGATCAAAATTTACATTATTTTTTTACCATTATTTACCATTATTTTGTCACCGATTTTTGAAAGGATTTCAATATCTGAACGGTGTCGTATATTGCAAATTCTATGCAATACGCGACCTTATGCCAGGGTGTTAGCGTACTAAGATATTAAGAAAAAACATTTCAATGTGGCACCTTCATAACAGTGCCACGTCATCAGTACGCTTAAGATCACGCACGACTGGACCGGACTGCGGGGCTATTGTCGACAACGATAAATCGGGCCTTTTATCGATATTTTCTTAGAATATGGTATTTAGTGTATGTAATTTATTAAGATTATGACATATTTGGTTCTTTGATCTTAATCATGGCATCAAATCGAGTAATTCTATCTTCTCTTCTATTATGGTGCGCATATTGGCTTACATAATAGGATAAAATAACAAAATAATATTTATCTTGTCGATTCGACTATTTATCGATGGTTGCTGGACTGACCGACTGGACCGGACTGTGCTGCGGATCGTACGCGTTTTCCACCAGTCCGTGTTCCGAAAGAAAATTAAAATGATTTTAATTACTTGTTCTATTTATCTGTCAATTTTGGTAAGTATACGCATCAGTTAAAATAACATACTAAAATATCTGTCTCTGGTTAGGTTATTTACTGGAATATCTACTCGTACTTCCGAATTCTGCAGTTTGCTTTTCATATCACAAACTTTTAAAAGCGCACTTTAAAGTCATAAAGTTCATCCGTTAGTTTAAAAGCAAAGTTTGTTTTGGTAACGAATTTGTTATTGAGTTTAGTACCTTTTATAAATAAACTAGATGACGTTTTTGCACAAGACTATATGCTATACAGTGGCATTATAATGACATCGAAGGGAAATAAAAAACAAGTCATACTAAACGGACGTCATACTAAGCATAGTATACGACGTCATACTTCCTAAAATAAGTAAATAAATAGGTACTGCAAGAATAAATAAACTGTTTAAGTTAGTATGTGATTTATTTTAATAGAAAGGAATAAAATAGAGATAAATCAAAGTAGATATTAATAAGTAGACTCAATAAGTAAATCTAGGCTCTGAGACTCAAATCAAAAAAGCCTTTCTCGCGCCGAAAGTCTTTGGGTATTACGTGACTCTCCCGAACACTGCCAAAGGTGTTAGAAATCATACGGTCGGTCACTATAAGCGGACCAAATATGATAAAAAAGGGTTACAATAAGCGATATGTCACTATAGGCGAAGTCATTATATCCGACTTAGTCATATAATTTATATGAAAACCAAACTTCACTGTGTAAACACGTCATAATAAGCGGTTGGTCAATATAAGCGGAGTCATGAATAACGGATTCTAATGTACATTGTTTTTAATTGTTTTATTAAGTGGTGTACAATAAAGTGTTCATAAATAAATAAATATACAGGGTTAATTTTAATTAACTCATCACCTCTTGCATGCAACCTCTTCACATCAATCCCAACATTTGTTCTACGACCTTTTAAAACTAAAACTTTTTTAAATTTTAGTTTTCCCATAAAAAAGAATTATAGCCTCGGTTTAGAGGAGTAACTCTATTTACTCTGAGCGTAGGTATGCCACGAACCTTGCGTAGTAAAATATCGCTTCATAATAATAATAGGTACTTCTTACAAAATGTAGAGTAAAGAACAATATTTTTTTGTTTTTATATTTTGTGTTATTTATCAAGATTTGTAAAATGTCGTAAAACAAATGTTGTTGGGATTGATGTGGGAGGCGACCTGATGCGCTAATTAAAATTAACCCTTTATAGTATAGAGATTAACATGATATCGAATTACTAATAAGGTGATTTTGGGTTCCGTAGTCTGATACAAGTTATCCTTTTAAAAGTCAAAGTTGGCAACATCGAAAAATTATTGGAGTACGCTGCATTTCAAATGGATACTACGCCGACTATGGCGTCTTTCTCATACCTCTAGTTGTCTATACTTAATTCACACAACGATACTGGGTAAGCATTCTTGGAGCTATAAAATATTTGATAGGACTGTAACTAATTTACTAATAGTAACTAATTGTTATTACTTAATACGTTGCTTAAGTTGCTATAATATAATGTGTAATATAGTAAATATAATTATTTAGGCCATAAATAAGTATATACAAGAACTTAACTGTGATTGCACATCAGACAAATCTTAATGATTTATGATGTGTTATAAACTGTAATAGATTAAGTGTTTTTTAAATAAATAAATTGAAAAAAATAAGCTCTCTGTAGTCATATCATTAGTAAATTAGGGTAACTTAAGAAAACTAAGAAAAAAATTGCTTCACAAACTTAATATGAGCATATGTACAGAAGGGGTGCGGTCTATTTGGTAGAAACTTGATACTCCGAAACCTATTTGGGATAACTGACTTCGCAGAAACTTCTTTAGTCGATCATTAATTAGGCATAAAAAATATTTGACATAAATATTTTTAGGCATAATGTGCTTATGACCGAATTTAGAATGGCATACATTTAAGATAGTAGAATTTTTATTGGCATATTTACCTTTGGCATAGTTAAAATTTTGTATAATATCATTTAGCATAACGTTCATTTAGAGTACAGATTATTTGGCATACTTTGACTAGGCATACTATGTGGCTAAACCTAGGTGTAGCCTAATCACAACCCCCTTAACCACGACCCCTTAACCTGGCTTTGCCATAGTTACCATCGACTCAAGAGTGTATATAAAAAGCCGAGCGTAGCGAGGCGACGATCATCCGAGCGCAGCGAGGTGATCGGCCACCACAACCCCGAAATGGATACACCTAGGTTTAACCACATGTGGCCGGCTGCACCTAGTTTTAGCCGGCTAAAAGTATAAAAGATGATTCTTGCTGTAAGCATTATGCGAAATGATGGTTCTACTTTTAAATTGTTATGGATAAGAAATATATGCCATAAGATGAATCTGGTTTTGAACTTTCTGCGATGTGATGATTATACATTGTGATTATTATGGATACCAAAATTATGCGTACAGATAATTCTGACTTACAGAATTATGGGTTTCAATGTATGCTAAATGAGTTAATGCCCAACGATATTCTGCGAAAAGAGGTTTATGCTATTAGTTGTTATGCAATAAAAAATTATTACTTAAAAAGTTCTACTATAATAGGTGTACCCGTACAGAAGGCAGCAGATCAAGCGTTACAAATTTGTTATATTTTCCCCAACGTATTTTAAACTTAATATCAAACGCATAGAGTTCAGATTCAATTACATTATTTTACAGTTTTGGAAAGCTTGGTCAGGCTTCTGTACCTACCTACATACATACGGTCAACTTTGATGAAAATCGACCCTTCATAAGTTGTAGGAATAAAATTTAATCAATAAAAGATACGTTTGATCCTGATTTCAAAGAAAAATTCTAAGAGCTTACCCGAAAACCTTTCGTCTTACATCGCGGAGCCCGGTTTCTCTGAAGCTTATGTATTTCCACATATTGTAATGTATTATAATATGTATTACGCAAATACGAACACATATCTGATTTCCGCAATAACATCAAGTGGCTTCCAATTCGCCTTCGCTGGAGTACGCACATTCTTTCTCTAGTCTACCGTATTCTGTACGATAAAGCGATACCTTGGTACCTAAAAGACCGCTTAAATTATCTGTATACCAATAACGACCGAACCTTGCGTTCTTCATCAAATTTGCACCTGGTGACACCATCGCACACATCCACATTTTTAGGTAAATCCTTTTTCATTCGATCGGTGTCGTTATGGAACGATCTCCCGATTGAAATCCGCTTGGCGCGCACACCGCGCATTTTTAAACGTAAGCTGAAACGGTCTCGGTCACTGTCCATTTTAACTATCTTTATATATTTATGTGATGTATGTATTTTATTTATATGTACTAACTTAGGTATATATGTAAATATAGATATGTATGCTAACATTATGTATGTGTATGTAATGATTCGTATGTAGTTTGTTTACGAGCCGTACACCTCGCCCACATTCTTCTCCACCAATGCCTGGGTTGCCTAGCAGAAATCTCGTTTCGGCGATAAAACCGCCCTTTGTATGTAAATTACAATTATTGTTTCGTTTAAACTATGTAACCATGTTGGTGTACGATAATAGTATATTATGTAACAAGTGAGCGAAGTTGCTAATTACAGTCGAGGCTGTGATTTGAGCCCGAGCCGCAGGCGAGGGCTTAATAATGAGCCGAGACTGTAATTAGTAACGCTCACGAGTTACATACGACGTTTTTCAACACACTTGTGAGTAAAAGACAGACATACGTGATCATAAAATAACAAACACACTTGATAACAAAGCTGTGAATTGTGATTGAAAAATGGCGCCGAACCTCGCGCATGCGCGTAGGTTTTTTTTTCCGTCAAATGTGTCAATGTCTGTATAGCATATACAGCCTATTTTAAGTGAAAATGTTTAATTTGGAGTGGTAAATGCAAATATTTTAATATTTTATGACAAATGATTGTAAATAATTTGTTTAATATACAAATTTATTTTACTAATATAAGGCGCAAACATTTAAAAATGTATATGGATTTGAAGTGGTATAAAACCTCTTTGTTGTTTCTGAAAATATTTAGTGTATAAGCCGGACCAATAAAATATGCTCTGTTTTCTCGCATGTTATTTGCACAAAGTTACAATTCAACTTTGTAGGATTCATTATATTATGCACTAGGGTATAATATATTAATGCACGCGTGACTTATAGCCCAGTTTATAGTTCCAAACTCAATAGAATAACGCTCACTTTACGAGCAAGTGTGTTGAAAAGAGTTTTATTATTATTATAATGTACCGGTTATATGGTTATACAGAATGTATTATTAAATCCAACGTGTCCTGTTCAATCCTGTTTAATCAATGCAAACAATATTCGAATTTCGAACGTTAAAGTAGAAAGTTTATACAAATCTAACAGGCTTAAGTCCTCTATAAGTTTGTATAAGCCCATCTGCGCCCACGCCGCCAGCGCATCTGTTCGTCGATAGATAATCTAATTTGTACAAATCGCTTTAGCGTCTATAAAAATAAATAAAATTATTGCTCGCCGCCAAATGGTGCGGAAGTTACGGAAAAAACTTAAATTTATATCGTTGTTATATTATGTTATGGTTGAAAGTTATTGTCTTGTTTTAATATTAGTTTTGGCTTTGTGTTCGGTAGAGTAATCTAGTTGACGATGGATCGTGGTAGGATTATTTTGGATCATACATACATACAAAACTTCACGCCTGTATCCCTTATGGGGTAGGCAAAACACCAGAGTCCATCAAAACATCTGATGTCACGTTTGACAAATTTCGAGGTATTATAATGAAGGAAAGAGACTATTGCAGTGACAGTGAGTCAGTCTATCGCCCGCAAAAAATTCCAATAAAACCTCTGTCCCATAACTGACTTTTACAGTATGCCCGGGAAGAGAAGCAGCTGGCAATTTCTATGCTTTTCTTTCGCTCCCAGTCCAGCATGGAAATATTTTGGATCACTTAAATACATATACATGGCACATAGTTAAATAGAGTGGTAAGTTTTTAAACAGCATCCACACAACTACATAGGTTGTACTTGAAGACGAAACGTGGGAAAATCAAGCCCTCTTGATTCTTGTCAAAGTCGTCTCTAAAAGTTAGATATAGGCAACGTGGAACCCAGTGGCTTAGATTTGGATACACAGGAGATAACCTGATGGAAACACCTGATCACCTGAACACCTGATGGAAAGTGCGCATGAAGACTATGGTGTTACACGTCCATCCACGAGAAACCTATTCACTCGACACTTAAAAGTTCCAGGACTGTAGTGGTCAGGAAAAACAGACGCAGGCAGATTATTCCACACCTTGGCAATTCGTACCAAAAAGTAACTATCGAAGCGTTTTGTTCGACTTCTTGGTAGATCCACTATATAGGGATGGAAGTTCTGTCTGCATCTGGTAGTCCGGTGGTAAAAAGGAGTGGGTTCAATTTGGTCAAAAAGAACAAAGAACTTGAAGTCAGCATGATATTGCGCTTTACTGGATGTGCGCAGAAACGTGATTTTTATTTTGATTGTTTTTCTTTTGGTCGTCGTACCCGCGTTTCACCCCAATCTAACCTGACACTAGATTACGATGAAGTTGAAACAAAAGCTAGAGCTTTCAGGTGTTATCTGGCTCTTTTGACAAACATGTTTCACAGATCACTGACAGACTTTGTTCAGAGCTAGCTTGGATCATTAGCCCGTGTAATAGCCCTACCGCCTCTGGATAAGTGTGTCGTAAAAGGAGACTTACCCGAGTGACCTCCGCTTAGTGTTAGTGTAGTGTGCGACGCGCCTCCTCTTGACAATGATTTTGTATAGTATCTTTTCACCACCAATATATTTTTAGTGTAAGGAGGTGCGTCCTTCCTGTGTCCGACTGACAGCGACCTTCCGTCATCTCCGGTGGTGATGTGTTCCGGCAATACTTTATGAACATTCAGTTCTGACGACCACTTTGTCGATGGGGTATCACTGTCTGCCTCAGACGCCAGAGATCACGGGTTTGATTCCCGCACGGATCAAGAAAACAAAATGTTCCGGGTCTGGGTGTTTATTTACAACGTGTAACAAAATGGAGAAAAAAACACAGTAAAAAAATGAGCATGATCAGTGCTGGTAAAGACTTTCATACAAATTTATTTCATTATTTTGACAACCCACAAAAAAAATCCTAGTCAACCTAATAAGCTAAAAAAGACTTGTGCCGCAGTCAGTGACCTTATGACCTTTCCCGCACCGGCTGAACTTTGTAGTATCTGTCTTAATTACCCATCATTTTATTTTTACGCTATCTGTTATCAAATAGATTTCATCAAAAGCTAACAGCTGTTTTTTGGGTTGACACTTAGATATTTTGATCTAAACTTTGAACATGTTTTTCGGACGAACCGTAAGGATAACAAATTTATGTTACTGTTACTAATAAACAACATCATCAAACATACAATCCCTTTAAGTAATATCTCTTCATTATGTTACACTTTGTATAATATATGTATTTATATTCTAGGTTCCCCCCTAGTTCGCTACATGGTATCCCATATCGCAAGCTCTGCTTAGTTTGGGTCCATGTAGTTAGTGTGATTGTCTGGGGATTTTATTTCTTTATTTAGCATCAGGTGCGATTTAATAGATTTTAAATGGGGGTATAGTCATTAATAAATAAAAGTCACACCTACGAATAACCTTTGATTATTCATCTTCATAGCACGTTTATTCAAAGTCGAGAGGGTTATTCTTAGCCTACCTACTCCACACAGTCAATAAATTTGTTTTGTATTAACCGTGATCATGCATAAGATAATGAATTTTAGACGGTTTCCAATAAAGCTGATATTCATGTCATGCTGCTGTCATGCTGCTGAAAGTAACTATAAGTATTTCTAAATGAAGTCATTCAATACAAACATTGCGGTGTTCACTGACAAATAACAATGTGCTCCCTGGAGGCAGATTTCATTTGACACTGTCCTCAATTTGCCACTTCATCAATAAACTATTTATTTCTCTACCTAGATCTTAATACCAGAGCATAAAGTTGAAATTTGTTTCAGAAGAATTTTTGGTGCTTTTTGGAAAATGTCCAATCATTATTTTTAATAGTTCTGGAGTATCGAGGGTTTGCCCGCTATGCAGTTGTCAACGATTCTCTTTGTTGGTGTAGTACACATTTTATAGGAGCACACCTGCAGGAATTTTAGGTCTGCCTAGCTAGGGGTGTGATCTACATAGTCAAAACTTCAATTTCAATTTTATAGTAACAGCAAAGTCAAGGGCAAATTATTCATTATTTCGCAGGCGTAATGAAATCAGTCAAAATTGTTCACATATTGAAATGAATCTACCACGTCGATCTGTCAATAAGATATTTACTAGATTTAGTAGAGTTCAATTGGATATTAAAGCCAAACGCGGAATTAGCCTTCGGTGAAATTAAAATAATTTTAAAAAGGACGGAATCCTTAATTCAATAAACATTTGAAAGTTTGTGAAAATTGATAGATGTTTGTTTTGGGCAGCTAGCATGATTTTGATGTCACAAATAGGTCCACTTTTCATCCATTCTAGGTACCTATTATACTTGGATATCTATAGTAAAATTTAAATGTAGATATTCTGTGCTGGTTCAGATAAATGTGTATGTATCCATATACATGTGTCCATATACTTATGTCTGCTATAGTGATATTAAAGCTAAGAAAGCTTACATTGTAAATAAATAATCAATATATATAAAACTGTTCCGTTACTGACTGAGTGACTGAGTGACTGAGGTACTGAGTGACAGAGTGACTGACAGACAACGTACAGCAGTAACTACTGGGCGTAGAGTTTGTATGAAAAATCTTATTCTTAAGAGCAAAACAAACATCTCCAAGAGACTGTTGACTTCACAGCCGCAAAATATGATGAAATATTAGTAAAGATGTCGCAACTCGAAAAAGAAAAGCTGGAGGATAAAATTCAAATCAGTTTAATGCAAGAGAAAATTGAACAACTGGAAAAACGAAACAGGAATACAAGCATAGAAATCAGAAACATACCTAAAAAGGATATGGAATCTAAGCAGGATTTGGTAAATATAATTTTAGACACATGCCGCATTATAAATGTCCCCTACTGCCGTCTGATATAAGGGATATCTTTCGAGTATCGAGCAATAGACCTAACAAAACAATTATTGTTGATTTCATGACAGTTTTATTGAAGGAAAGAATCTTGGCAAACTTTAAAACGTACAATAAAAATAATAAGGAAAATAAATTCAACACAGAATCCCTAAAGATAAAGGGAAAACTTACCCCAATTTACATTTCAGAAAACTTATCTCCTAGCACTAAAATACTTTTCTATAAGGCACGAGAATTTGCTAGTAGACAGAAATATAAATTTTGTTGGACATCTTTTGGCAAAGTTTTCTTGAGAAGATTAGAAGGTTCTCAACATATATTGATCAAGACTGAGGATGACTTAAAAAAACTTGAAGAATCTTCAAAATGACTATATTTTTTCATCTTTTGTTTTACTGCCAATATGATCTATTTTTTTAAAATTATTTTAGATGCATGTTCTCACTATAAATTGAATTTTGTAATATTTAATATACACACAATTCATCTATCACTTTTAAATAAACACATAAACACAATACACACACACGCTCAAGCCAAAATCTCTACTACTTTCACTGTCTTATTCCTATATTCGATATGTTTGCAAAGGAATGATTGCGACTTTCTGTACAACTTCGAAGTACGATATCAACTTACATCAATCCAATACAACTTCTTAAAGTGCTACAATACCTTAAATATTTTCATATGTTCATATAAAAAGCTTCACTTGTATTCTTTTCTGATTTATTATGAATAAGATCGATAATATGGATGAAGTATTGACTGATATAGAAGGACATATGTTTGATGGTTCCCATTTCTGCGATCCCGAAAAAACCTCCATGTTCCTTGTTGGCAACGTAAAGTCGCTTAATATATTCCATATGAATATTCGAAGTATCAACAAGAATATGAACGGTCTGCTTCTCTTGCTTCATCGTATTCCCATATCATTCGACGTTATTGTTCTTACAGAATGTTGGCTGAGTAAAGTAACCAATCTTCCTAACATAGATGGATACTATAGCCACTGTTCGAAAACTAACCGTAACCAAAATGATGGCATCGCACTTTACATAAAAATAGGTTTACCTTGTTTTGTCACAGAACCGAATTTCACAGATGGAAACTGTTTAGTATGTGACCTAAATAATGAAACCTCTATAATTGCTATTTATCGTTCACCATCCTATAGGTCAAAAAACAACTTACAAAATTTTTTTGATAGTCTTGATGATATATTAACACTAAAATCTTCTTATACCACAATATCAATAGTAGGCGATATAAACATAGACATCAAGAACAATAACACAGATCCCAATTCAAACAACTATCTAATGCTAATTGCTTCTCATGGTCTATATCCAAAACATCAGTGTCCGACTCATGACAAAAACTGCTTGGATCATGTGTTCTTAAAAGGAAACCGACAAGCTACCACATTGGTACTCGACACCGTAGTGACAGATCATCTTCCCACAATTTTATCGATTGATTTGAAAATTAAGTTTGATAAGCCTCAAAAGTTTACCACTAAGACAGATTTTAACACACTGAATCAAGAACTTAATACAACGGACCTAAGTCGAGTATATCGTTGCTCTAGTGCTCACGAAGCTACTGACACCTTCATATCTATTGTTAGTAAGGCCATCGACAATAACACTAAAATCGTAAAAATCCCAAAAAAACAAAGAAACATAAAACCATGGATAACAGTTGGCTTATTGAGGTGTATTCGACATCGCGACAAATTATACCAAAGCCATAAGAAAAATCCGAGCAACGCAACCCTAAGACTTACCTTCACTAGGTACCGTAATTTCTGTAATACATTACTCAAAAAGGTAAAATATGAACATGAAAAAAAGCTATTAACGAACGCAAAAAATAATCCAAAGGCTACATGGAAAGCTATAAAAAGTATCACCAACCTCACTAAAACAAACGCACACCCTAATGATTTGCTAACTTCGAGTAAAAATTATACCATAGATCATATAAATCGTTTTTTTGTAAATATAGGCGACAAATTTGCCTCTAAAGTCCAGTCCCAAAAATCAAAATGTAATGCTTCTCGTAATTTTAAATTTAAATCCAATGTATCCCCTATTGACTCCCTAGCCCTGCATGCTGTAGATGAGCCAGACGTCCACGCCATTATCTCCTCCCTTCGTAGTGATTGCTCCGTGGGTTGGGATGGCATTTCCTCGCGTGTACTAAAATACTGCGCTGAATTGCTAGTTCCTCCTATTACATTCATTTGCAATCTATCCATTCAAAATGCTGAGTTTCCAAATGCCTTTAAAAAAGCGTTAGTTCTTCCTATTCACAAGGGTGGAGACAAAAATGATGTCAACAATTATAGGCCAATTTCAATTCTTACTTCCATGTCTAAGGTACTTGAAAGAATCTTAAAAAACTATCTTGTCAAATATCTAGAAGGCCATGATTTAATTGCGAAAAATCAATATGGATTTCGTGCCGGAGTTTCAACAGAAGACGCAGTTATGAATTTAACTAACTCCGTGGCGGAAAAGTTGGATAAAAAACAGAAATGCATCGGTTTATTTTTGGATCTGGCGAAAGCTTTTGATACCGTCTCCATTTCCCACTTACTGCGTAAATTAGAACATATGGGAGTGAGAGGGAGGGCTTTGGAACTCTTCACAGATTATTTAAAAAATCGTACCCAAAGGGTGAAAATGGGTGGTGTGCTAAGCAATGAGGAAAATATCACTTTCGGAATTCCACAGGGAAGCATATTAGGGCCAACCCTTTTCCTTATATACATAAACCAGCTTTGTAATTTATCCTTGATGGATTCCCAAATAATATCTTATGCTGATGACACAGTTATACTTACACACGGATTAGACTGGCGAAGTGTCCAATATAAAGCTGAGCAGTCCCTGGCCGTGGTCATGGATTGGCTACATAATAATCTCCTAACATTGAATCTCCATAAAACCACATTCATGTCTTTTTCACATCACTAAAAAAACCGAACCTCCTATATCCTTCTCAGTTAAAGCACATGTATGTGGGAATGCCGATCCGCAAAATGAATGCGCATGTCTCTCTCTCTCACGCTCCCCAGTGGTCAAATATCTAGGAGTTCATTTGGATGAAAAGTTCGACTGGCATGCTCAAATTGATGCCTTGACTACCAGGCTAAGAAAAACGATCCATATATTTAAATTGCTAAGGAACTCAGCTGATATACATACGCTGAAATGTGTTTACTTTGCTCTGTGTCATTCACTACTGAATTACTGCATTACCGTGTGGGGTGGAGCTGCAAGTACACAACTTTTGAAATTGTAGAGAGCACAAAGAATTATCCTAAAAGTCATGACCTTCAGACCCTTCAGATATCCTACCGTCGAATTGTATGCCGATACCAAGGTCCTAACTGTAAGGCAGCAATTTATTCTTCGAGCTATGTTACGGCACCATACTCTTGTACCTCCTATCCCAGACCCAAATCAAAGGGCGTATCGTAAAATTTGCCCTGTAGTAGTCCGCTCTACTGCCTTTGCTGAACGACACTTTTATGTTTTAGGTACTACCCTTTATAACAATATTAATTGCAAACTTGCGAAGCTCCAAACACTCAGTAAGCATGATCTAAATAATAAGCTTAAAGCTTGGCTTGCAACCCTGAATTATTCAGAAACTGAGGAACTTCTAGTCTGTTCGTAGAGCTTAGCGTGAACATGAAAACGTACATAAAAACAAATAAACTTTTACACATTATACACACACACACTCACATATACCCACATACACTCACACTCATGCACACATTCCTTTTAAATTCATTTTTAATCTTATTTTTTGTTAACATTTCATTTTTATTTTATTTTTCACTGTATTTTTATAACCTTATTTTTTTTTTTTGCTTAAATGCTAATGTTTTGTATATAAAGCAAGCAAACCAATGATAATTATGTAATAATATTTCACCAAGTTATTGTCAATGTTATCCCAAATAACGAAAGATCACTGACTCCCGAGGCACAGGTTTTAACCTATTTCGGGTGTCTAGAGTTTTTCATTAAGTTTTTTGTATTTCTTACAGATAAACTGCTCTAATGTTTTTTTTATATAATATTGCATATAAGTACTATTCTGTAAGAACTTTGTGTTGTTTGATAATAAAGATTATTATTATTATTATATTATTATTATATTCCTTGAGTGTTGTGATGTGATACTTGGCATGAAGGTTCTTCAAAAAGTGACTGGTTGTGCTACGAAAAAAATTCCCAAAATTCCCACGGGCACGGGAAATATATGATTTTTAGTTTGTATGAAAAAAACTTATTCCTTGAGTGCATGGGCGTGATACTTGGTATAAAGGTTATTTCAGTGGGTGTCTGGTTGTATAGTTTCTGAAATTTCCACGAGAAGGGTAGTTAAGCGCATACGAAGTTGCGGGATAAAGCTAGTAAAGAAATAAAATAAAATCCCCAGACAATCAAACCAACTACATGGCCCCAAAGTAAGCATAGCTTGTGTTATGGGATACCATATAGTGAAATAGGGGGGGACCTAGAATATAAATACATAAATAGATAAACACCCAGACACGGAACATTTTTTTTTCCTTGTTCCATGCGGGAATCGAACCCGCAACCACTGGTGTCTGAGGCAGACAGGTTTAGCCCATCGCCAAAGTGGTAGTCGAATTGTAGGTCGAGAGTTGGTTTGTCAACAAATGTCTGCGGTTGTTAACTATTTTGAATAGATTATGGCTATGGAGCCATTTCATAAACAGACCGTCCTTTCGTTTAAAAAAAATGTTACTTAAAAGTATTTCAAGGTTATGCAAAGTTAGGTCCTTACGAAACGTAGAAAATATTTTGAATTAACTTTGATGACTTGAATTGATAAGTAGGAGCTCAAAACTGGATGTGTTCTCGTAATTTACGACTAAAAAGGATGAAATAAAAGCGTTTTTAAGACTATTTCTATTAAAAAATACGTTAAGCCCCGATTTTTCAATAGTCACATAAATTTGGTCAAATTTGGTTATAAATTTCAATAAAAAAAATATATATTTTTTTTTTGTCATAAATTGAATCCACACATCATTCTTTGCCTTTCCCTGAAATATTTTGATCTTCATAAAAAAGACCCTATGTTTTTCTAATTGTAATTTTCAGAATCTTTTTTTCACTTGAGTTTTTATTGTGAGTCTGATGATAATAAATTAATTATCTAGGTATGTAAGTATCTACTAAATAACGTTAAAAAAGTTTTTTATGTCACTTCCACAGATTCAAAACAACATATTGTTTAACAGGTGCATAATCTCACTGCAACGGTGTTGTTTGAGATCTTATCTCGTAAATTTAATTTCCACGCTGTTACCAAACACGCAATGTAACGATGACAGAAGGTATAATTACGTAGTTTAGCGTTAAATTCGGTTAGACTGCTTTATGGGAGCAATCGTTAAGAGTTGAGATTTCGATTAGTCTGTTTAACTGTTCTAAATGAATGAATGTGTTTGTTTATAGTAAAGACATGGAAGTGAGCATGAAGACTATGTGGACGTCTATCCACGAAGAACCTATTCATTCGACACTTAAATTTATCCATAATATTTTGAGGAGTGAATAGGGAGGAGGATAGAATTGTTTTAAATTATCGCGGTTATTTTCACCATGATTCAATGAATTTACGGGATTTTTACCACGATTTTTGATTTTATTTTCGCACGTCCGATATTTCGATGCTGTTACAAGCACTATGATCGCGGACTGACGAGCGAAAATAAAATCAAAAAATCGTGGTAAGAATCCCGTAAATTCATTGAATGAGGAGGATAGAAGTTGAGTACTTCACTCCGAGTACGAAGCTGCAAATGGAACCATGAAACCAAGTGTTTTCTCGAGTACCTACCTATGAGAATTCCTGGGTGGAAATCTAAGCTGGGCCAGTATGTAAAACAAACTTTTTGAAACTATCTCTGGTTATGTAGGAAACGTGCGCTAGTGCCCCTGTGTTTGTAACCCGAGCTTATTTAAGCTTACATCGGGGCAGAATTTTGTACAGAATTTATTGAATTCCAGAATATTTGGGAGTACTTTGGCAGTTAAACTTATTCAAAATCGATATTTCTACCGTCTATGTTGTCAAAAACTGTAATAACTCATCTCGTAGGTAATGTATCGTGATGTTTAATAGGATTTATTTCTCCAAGCGGTTTTCTAAAACCAAGGTTGTATTTTTTTTCCGCCCAGGAAAATTCTTTGGCACCCACTAAAGCAAGCTTTAGCAGGAGGAGGATGAATCCTGTTACGGACGAAAGGGAATTCTAAAGAGCTGCTAACCCCAGTGGCTAACAGATATAGATTACCGAGACAGTGTGGAACCGCAAGAGCGGCCACGAGACTCCTCAGAACGCCTGAGTATACCCACTGAACATCCCCCTTTAATGATCAGCCTTAACAAAGGCTATTGATCATAGTCGGAGCGACAGCCAATCGGTAGCTAGAAGCTGCGCAGTAAGGTTGTAATATTTCAAGAATTGCTTAAGTATGTGTTGGTTAGTGAATTTCGAGAGCTACTCTGAGGCTGGTGAAGAAACCAAAATCAGTGCAGTAGTTTCGAAGATATACCCCAAGTATACAGTCAGACAAAATTTCCATCTTATAAGATACTAGCTTTTTCGCGAAATCTTACCGCGCAATTTCGAATCCGTTGGGAATATCGGGATAAATATGTATGCCTTTGTGCTATTGCAGACTGTACACTATAACTATACCAAATTTTATCAAAATCCATTGATCCGTTTTGCCGTGATTGAGGAACAAATATCCAAACATCCATACATCCAAACTTTCTTTATAATATTAGTAAGAAGTAAGATAGTGATGAATGGGTGTCTAGTGCAAAAGAGAGTTTTTGACTGGACATCGAAGCCGTAAAACCAACTTTTCTATCTGACTCTGGGCTGAGATACCCTAGTCTGCAGTCTTCTCCATAACCTTAGCTTGTTAAAGATTACTTTGAGGCTACTGGAATGTCAGTTTGACAGTGACAACAATTTATCACAGCTTTGCAATTTAGAGCAGACGGAAACTCTAATAATAATCTAAAATGAACTTATTGACCCCTAAACAAGATTATAAAGCTCCATAAGTACGTATTATAACAAGGCTTTTGACATTCACGAGAATAATCAAAATGACAGAAGGCTTACACTTTTACGACCATATACCCCTCAAACTTCAAATCTAATTACGTGTCATACCCATGAAAACTACGCAATAAAGTAAAATGACACAAATGAGCCAAATAAATACGTAAATTGATGATTTTCTCACGCGGGACCGTTAATTAGAGGTCGCACCTGTATGTGTGCGCCTGCGCACCGGAACTGAATGACGTATTACGCGAACCTGTCAAGTTATACTTTACAGGAATGTATTAGATAGAACTAGTTTTTTTCTTTTTTAAATGGCAAAGAGGTTAATTGCAATGCTGCCGTTATGTTAACTGAGTGGGTGGTTGCTTTTACTGTTTAAAGAAGTTAATGATTTGTGTATAATGGGTAAGTAAGGCGGTGCATACTCTTTAGGTTAACCTGCAGTGCTAGCACGGATCTTATGTCGATCGTAAGTTTACGAATGCTCGTATAGTATGGAGACGGTTTTGCAAGCAATAATTGAAATCTATCCATTGCCGCACGGTCAGCTTAAATAAATGTGTTCCTTGTTAATTTTGAATGTTTGTTAACAGGTTCTACTCTTAAATAACTGTAAAATAAAAAATTACATTGTTACTAAAAACTTGCAACCGACTCCATACTATACGAGCATTCGTAAACTTACGATCGACAAAAGATCCGCGCTAGCACTGCTGAGTAGAGATAAAAGGATATACATGGATGCATAAACAGTTAAGTATAAGTGTTGTCAATGATGCGTTCAAACTCTGACACATAAGTATATGGTGTTATTAAAAAAATGGTTGTTTAAGTTACAAATACCTTTGGCTAATACTAGATGTAGTCCTCAGCCACACTCGACTGCTGGTTTGCTTTACTCAACTGCAGTTGACTTCTTTTAAAATTCTTTTCTACCGACTTCTTTGTCAAAAGCTGTAATAAAAAAACTCGTAAGTAACTTATCGTGATGTTTAATAGCCTAAAGTAAGTCCCAAAAATACTTTTACATTGGTGCTAACTACTTTTATTTAAAAACGTTCAGTAGTTCTGGAAATTACCACTGACATACGGACGTTATAAGACCTAGAGAGGATGAATCATGATTCCTTAAAGGCACAATTCACCAATACAGTACAACTATGCGAATTCACTGGGAAGTGTACAATTTGTCATAAATGAACGACTCTTCGCTAGACTGAAGAGTAATTTAAAGTTTCTACTAAAGTTAAGACAGTTCATTTATCACTACATGTTATTCGAAAAGCCTAAAGCTGCATAGCATATTTTCAAACAGTTTTCACACTAATAAAGTAAAAATATACTTTTGTTAAACTCACACCACGTTATCTAGCCCAAATTAAGATTATCAAAGAACTTGTATTATGAATGTATAAATAAACTTAAATTACTTATAAGTTTATTATTATCAGAAGTCGTTGTGGCGCCGTGGTTACTGTGTGTATCATACGATATCACAGGTTAAGCAACGTTCGGCGCGGTCGGTACTTGGATGAGTGACCGCCGACCATTCATTTCTCACGGCGACTTCCGTGCTTCGGAGGGCACGTTAAGCTGTCAGTCCCGGGTGCTGTATACTGGTATACAGTAGTCGTTAGGGTTTGTCAGAAGAAGTACCTGATAATTCTGACATCCACCACCCAGCACTGGGCCAGCTTGATGGATTACGGCCTAAACCTCCTCATCACCCAGGGGAGAGACTCTTACCCTGCAGTGGGCTCATTACAAAGACTTGTGATGATGATGATGATGATATTACTTATCTGTTATCTACTATATATCCATAACACAAATCCTTAAGAAACTTAATTTGAGCTAGCTTATGTGCTTTTTTATTATACCAACAAATAAATATCGCTAAGCAAATCAATAAAGTTGTATCAAATAAAATTAATTCAAGAACCGTGTCAAAATTTGTGTATAATTAACTTTAATTTTACAATCGTTGTTTACGTGAACAAAAAGCTATGCCTGTTCATTTTTTACTGAGTTTCTCAAACTTTATTTATTATAACAATAAAAAGTATTAGCATACAAACGATAGACATGCATTAAAGTAAACTGTTCCACCTGTCTCATGCTCTATAATTAGGAGTTCGTATAAATACATCGAAATAACAGATACATTAGGGAACTAAAAAGTTGGTCCAGTGGTTTTCAAAGTTTTGTATGGTACATATAAAAATAAACAATTGAACATGTCTGTCAACGTCGTTCGATGTGGGGGGAAAAGCATAGCAAAGTAAGCTGCTACATTGGGTCGATAGTGAAGAGCTCCACTGCCCCTGGTTAATGATGTCATAAATAGCGACTGCTAAGAGACTATTGTCTTTTTACTTTTTAAAACCTCCACATCCAAACGGGCCTGCACTAAGAATATATATTTCATACTTACGTACAGTAAATAAAGCTTTTTAATTTCATTTAACCTCCGCTTTATTTAATATCTATTTCTGTATACGTCTGGAAAGATAACCCTTTTAGCTAAACTTCGCTAAAATATTCGTCACTTACCATAAGATAAAATTGAGCATAAAAACGACTTTAGTCACTGAAAAAAAAAATTAATATTCTGTTCCATGGCATACACAAAATAAGTAGGTACATTAGATTTTTTTTATGACAGCCTGATATACCTCACCTCAAACCTTAACAAACCCTATCTTTCAATTCCAAAGGTTTTAAAGTAAAACTTTGACAACCATTTTGTTATTAAAATGGCAGGTGCAAAACAGGCGCACGAGTCGATTGACAGTAAAAAGATCTTCCGACAAGTTCCTAATTTCTGTTGTCCTTTCAACGTGTTAATTTCCAGTTGAAGATTTTTGAGATATATTTAAACTATTCTATTTTATATCTGGAAATGGGTTAACAATGGTTTTGAACAATTTTGTCGACACCTATGAAATTTATTTATCTTGTTTAAATTATAATTAATAGGCAAGATGTGTTCATTTAATGACTTGCATTAATAAATAAATCCTAACTACTTACTTAAAAAAAAGAATAGAAAAAAAGACTTTTCACGGACAAATACAATACATTACATTTCGTAAGAAGTACCTATTATTATTATGAAGCGATATTTTACTGCGCAAGGTGCGTGGCATACCTACGCTCAGAGTAAATAGAGTTACGCCTCTAAACAACTTTAAGTATTTTTTGTATGGGAAAACTAAAATTTTTAAAACTATTAATTTAAAAAAGTTGTAGAACAAATGTTGTTGGGATGTAGAGAGGTAGAGAGGTAGAGAGGCTATCTGCGAGAGGTGATGCGCTAATTAAAATAACTTTAAAAAATGAAAAATGTGATAAATAAAAAATTTGCAAAGAAATTTAAAATTCAAAATTAAAAAAAAAAAGATGGAGCTACGTTAACAATATAACGTAAAAACAAAAATGTGGTAAGTAATTTCGAGGCGTACCGCCAGGCCCGGGTAGCTCAGTGGAATAGCACTCGTCCGGTAAACGAGAGGTCCCAGGTTTATTTATCACATTTTTTATTTATTTAAGAATAATTGAGCATTTTAAATGCAGAAACTTAAAAACATCACTACATAGTATAAAACAAAGTCGCTTTCTCTGTCCCTATGTCCCTTTGTATGCTTAAATCTTTGAAACTACGCAACGGATTTTGATGCGGTTTTTTTTAATAGATAGAGTGATTCAAGAGGAAGGTTTATATGTATAATAACATCCATCAAATAGTGGAGAAGTGCTGTTATTTTTGAGGTTTCTAATGTGATGTCGTAAATAATTACATTTTTTCCGCTTACATTGCAAACGCAGGCTGAACCCTACGAGTTTTATCAAAATAATGTACTAAGTATTGTACACATTGAAAAGGTCTACAGAAAAGTCCGTGATGGTATATGTCTATCTCTTATGGATAACCCACAATAACTTTTTTTTGTCATTTACTTTTTACGACAAATAATGGCTAATTTTCGAAGCGATTTTAACCAATACAGCATTAATCCTCAACCAATTAAATACCTTGAATACATTGTTCATTTAATATAGATCTATATGGCCCTTTACACCATATGATTTAAGTGAATATTTTCGAAGATATTACAGATTTAAAAATTGCGGGACGTAGCGTTTGCGGCAGTACCGGCCGGCCGCCCGGTGCGGCAAGAGCGTGTATCAGCATTGCACCCGTGCGAAGACGGGGCGGGTCGCTAGTTATTAAAATAACTTTGTATAATAATTTTTAAAGTTCTTATTTTATAAGTTCTTCTCGTTAAAACTTAAACTTCCATAGTTAATCCAGAATTCGGTCCAGTCATGAACCTGTCAAAAAACTGTCAAATCAATATGAGAGTAACAAACATCAAAATCAAAATTGAATTCTCACATCTATATACTAATACCTATATAAAGCTGAAGAGTTTATTTGTTTGTTTGTTTGAACGCGCTAATCTCAGAAACTACAAGTGGGATTTGAAAAATTCTTTTTGCATTTGATAGCCCAACTCTTGAGAAAGTTTATAGGCTATATTTTATCCCGAAATTCTCACGGGATCAAAAGTTACGCGGGTAAAACCGCGCGCGGTGACTAGTTTATAATATTAGTTCTATTGAGCTCGATCTAGATAAAGTGAATTGCGCAGTCTCTACATTTCATTCCTAGAGATTGCAAAAATATGTACTGGATACTAATTAGACATAATTAACTAGAAATAACGTCGCATAAAAACATTTAAGTACGAGGCGATGGCTAATTATTTGCAGTTAATCGTTTTAGTGACAAACTTTATTGACTCTACTAGAATTTATTATATGAAATGTCTCGTAAATAAACGATCTGATTTAAAGCAATAGTTTCATAAGCGACATTAAATATAAGTGGACTATTTATTAATTTAATATTGTCTTAAAATTTCCCGATTCATAATTTAAAATAAAACACTTTATATTTTACTGGCCACGGCGCGCGGTTTTACCCGCGTAACTTTTGATCCCGTGGAAATGTCGGGATAAAATATAGCCCATAACCTTCCTCAAGAGTTGGGCTATCAAATGCAAATCCCACTTGTACTTTCTGAGATTAGCGCGTTCAAACAAACAAACAAACTCTTCAGCTTTATATATTAGTATAGATATGGCCTATAATTTATATATTACATTATAACTTAGTCACTTGTGACCACGGGGTCTGCAAAGACACCGAAATGTCGACTCAAAATGTAAAATATAAATTATACGCGCTAAATCTGCTTTTAATGTATTTTATCTTATTTATTAATTTAAATATAAGGCGTAATTGTGAATCTGCACTCTACAATAGAGCTCCTCACAAGTTTCCACTGGATGCGCAGGCGCCACTACTCAACAACAAAGACTTCTAGTCAAATTATTACGGAGAATGTTTGTGAGATCCGCAAATATTTGTCATAAATTAGAATGTGTTTGCGCAGTCATTACAGAAAATCTATTCGTTGCTTTGCACGAGTTTAGATTGAGTCTTAGTATTATTTCAGTTTTTTCGATTCCTTATCGGATCGTGAATAAAATAGAATAAAAGAGATTTTTATTTGTGTGAATGCTGCAATCTCTGAAACATCTGAAAGCTTAGTTTATTGATCTTACTGGAAAAATACCTCCCCCAATATTCTTTATAACGAGAATATTCTCCTGTGCTACCTACATCAACCAGAGTTTAATTAGGATAATTTTACTAAGAAATTGCTATAGATTCCAAAGATACGCAGAAAATCTCTTGAAACGACTAGTATTAAAAAAAATTTAATGCTGTACTTTTTGAATCTACATTGCACTATGCAACGACAAACATTATTTATACTAAATTAATTCTTAAGAAACCAATTTACAACAGACTTATTAGTCTTGACATACCAAATATGAAACTCATTCATTTACGGATATGACTACAAATTTAATAAAAAAAATTCAAAAGCAATCTAGTGTGTATTTAATTAACGTTCAAAAACCCATTTTAGCCTTTTGTGCAATACTTAGCAAACTCTAAAACGTCACATAGCAAAGATAGCGGTACCCATTAATTAAATCTATAATTGATCTATAGGTATGCTGTTTGCAATAAATTTTCTTGATAAAGCTACTAAATCTAATGTTGTTACCGCGAATTTATTGAGTTTTTATATGAATAACCGTTTTTGAACTAACAAATTGCTTCACGGCATATTCAAACGGCCATTTAATTTCTTACGGATTTTTTAACACTTTTGTAGCTGTTTGTACATATTATTTTTTACTCGATAGGAAACTATTTTTTTTTAAATATTAGTCAAGGAGTTTGTTATTTATCTCTCTCGATAGCTTTGCAGCTTAAGTGTACTTTAATATTTTTACTATTGTTATTGCTTGTTACAAACATTTCGTGTTTTGAGCCAGTTGTTTTTGATATCCGTACTGAAAATTTAGATAAGGTATGCTGTGGGCAGAAAAGTTCTTGAGTGGCGGCCACGTTCTGGGAGACACAGCGTAGGCAGGCCCCCCGCAAGATGGACCGACGATCTGGTTAAAGTCGCCGGTAAACGCTGGATGAGGGCGGTGCGGGATCGAGCGACGTGGAAGACCTTGGGGGAGGCCTATGTCCAGCAGTGGATGTCTACAGGCTGTGATGATGATGATGCTGTATTTGACTTTTAAGACCCTTTTTCATATATTTGATAAATTGTATAAAAACCTACGTGAAAACGACCACTTTGGCGATGGGGTAATCCTGTCTGCCTCAGACGCCAGTGGTTGCGGGTTCGATTCCCGCATGGAACAAGAAAAAAAAAGTTCCGTGTTTGGGTGTTTATCTATTTATGCCTTTATATTCTAGGTTCCCCCTAGTTCGCTACATGGTATCCTATTGCTTACTTTGGGGCCATGTAGTTGGTGTGATTGTATGGGGATTTTATTTATTTATTTAGTCTTTTTAAATCGATACATTCACGGACTTCGTATGTATCTTGATGTTTAGTTATTTAAAGTTAGCCCCTAAAACTACTCTTACAGATTTAATCTGGTGCAAATAAGAGTGAAATCTGTTCAGAAGTACCGTAAATTACGCCAAACATACAGTGTCTCTTTATAATATGTAGAGATAGAGAAGCTTTAGAATACGTTTGTTGTGAGGTTAAAAACAACTTTACTACATTAACCCCGTTTAAAACTTCTTCACATACCTTTATGTACTTATATGTCACACTATGACCCAACTTAAATACGGAAGGTTAAACGGTGACACAATGACAATGTAACTTTAAAGTTCTTCACATATAAACTCTATGTAATAAACAGTTACCTGTATCCACAGAAACCTCTTTTCAACTTAAAACCAACTTGTCAAGTTTAGCACAGCTTTGCGACTTAACTTAACAATGACTTGTCATTAAAGCTATTATTGAAAGGAAAAGCAAAAACGCTTTCGGCAATCCTTTTGAAAATGGATTTTTAAATGACCTCCTTTTGTCTCTTTTCAACGAGACTTGCTGAATGGAATGCGAAAGAGACAACTGCAACAAGGACTGATTATTGAAAGATAAACAAAGTAAACAACTTGTTCTTCCCTCCAAAAGTGGGAAACTAAAGACAATAATTACTTTTGAATTTAGAACATAATTAAAGACGAGCCATTGTTGCATATAGTTTGTGGAGCTAGAGTTACTACCAAGACGATTTTTGATCAGATTACAAAATAGTTGTCGTTTTAGAAAGTAAATCAACCCGAATTTTATTGCGTATTTGAAACAAAAACATAGTTAAATGATAAGATTCCTTACACAAAACTAGTGATATATGAATTCTTCATAAAAGTTCATCAAACAGCAAAACACGCTTAGTTTTGGTATAATTTTGAGGACAGTTAGAATAAGCAGTCAACAAAGTTACCAGTAACATGTCAATTGCATATTTTATCTTGGTTGCAGTCCGACTAATTATCATGCAAATGAAAACAAAAAACTTTGACAAACACAGTTTCATGTGCAAACAGTTTGAGATCAACATCAAATACCTTGGACACAAATTTAACGCCTCTATCTTGTACAGTAAAACATACTTTATTGGCATTGGTAAAACATTCGTTTCATACATTGAATGTCATAAAATTGTTGTTAGTGGTATCAACAGATGAATGTCTACGAGGGTACAGTCATGACTAGTTGCGTATCATATTATTTTGAAATTATCATCATCGTCATCACAACTCCGTGTAATGAGCCCACTGCAGGGCTATGAGTCTCTCCTCTGGGTGACGAAGAGGTTCAGACCATAATCCACCAAACCCAGTGCTGGCTGGTGGATGTCAGACTTTTCAGGGTGCCGAAATGGTATAGAAGTATACAGCACCTGGGATCGACTGCTTAACGTGCCCTCCGAAGCACGAAAGTCGTCGTGAGTAATAAAATAAATGATCGGCGGTCACCCATCCTAACACTGGCCGCGCCGAACGCGCTTAACCTGCGATATCGTTTGATATGCACAATAACCACGGCGCCACAACGACTTTAAAATTACTAGGAGGCAGACATTTACCTGTTATTAAATTTACCGGATCACAAGTGTTACATACGGTTAAAAAGTTTTACTAAACAGTAAACTTTATGACACAGAATGTGGACATAAACTGTGGACTTAAACTACTTTTGAAAATACTCTAATAAAAAGGTACCTACAGGTTTTTTTATGTTCTGTACGTTCGTAACGAGATTTTTCGTCAATATTTGGCAGATCATACTTCAGAGGTGGTCCCACTTTCAATAATTAACCGCTTTTCGGAAAAAAAATAACAAAAATATACACGTTTTTTTGTTATTTTTGTCAATGTGCCGTTTTATTTGTGTTTTCCTTCATATTTTATTGCTTTCTTTCGTAATTATTTCACTTTTAAACATATTTTCTGAGTACCAGATAGGAGGGCAGTTAATCAGTAACTTGCATCGCAACTTACCAACAAATATACCAAGCGACAACCCAGGGTTGTTCCCCTTAAGGCACAGGTGTCCATGGGTCGTATTGATAACTTGGATTTAGGTATACCTTCATGCTTGTTTACACCTTTTAACATTTATTACACAGGCAACTAGAAAGCTGACTCTACGATTTTCAGATTAAGAACAAATACCAAAATAATTATATATTTCTAGTTGAAACTTACATGATTTTTGGTTTTGTTTGATGTAATTTATGTTAGTAGGTACTACCTTATTTGTGTATTCTAATATAGGTAAGCATAGTAGGTAATAATTAAGAATTGATGTTTATTTATACTGTATAGAATTAAGTTTAAATTGTTACCAGTTTTGTGAATTAAATAAAAAAAAAAAATTGGAAAAAAGCGACTTGTGTACTCGACTGTCCTGTGCTAGTTATACAGCAAACGTTGCTATTTGCCTCTTCAATCCAATTTCAATACAGTTGCTTCTGTACGGTCACTGTCAGATTTACTATTAATGTGCTTTTGATCTACATGTACCAATCCGCTATAGTATTGCTGTGTGGAGAATATATTATTCCATTCCATTTTATCACTTAACGGTTACTTTCTTTATGACATGCGAAAAAATAATCGATTTACTTTTTGCTTGGCTGACTAGACCTGCAGGGCTAGTATGCAATCATCGATAAATAGTCGAATCGACGAGATAAATATTATTTTGTTATTTTATCCTATTATGTAAGCTAATATGCGCACCATAATAGATAGAATTACTCGATTTGATACCATGATTAAGACCACAGAACCAAATATAAATTACATACGCAAATACGGTATTCTAAAAAAATATCGATAAAAGGCCCGATTTCGTCGTTGTCGACGTCGAAAAGGTCGTTGTCGACGGTAGCATGCTAGCCCCGCTGCTTACTTAAACGACACCGCTGAAGAAGGCGCACTTGGGCTCACGAAAATAATTGTTATGGTTCAAGCAATTTTGGCATATAGAAACACGCAAAATATATAAAAAATATTAATTTACTGTATTTAAAAATTATTTAATACAAATATATAATTTATTTGATACGTTGAAAAGTTTCAATAAATTTTTGGAAAAGGTGCATTTCAGTCTGTAAAATAATTAAAGTACTTTAGTCTCCGTCACTTATTCGCGGGAATTTTAAAAAACCTAATTATTACTTAGAGCCTATTAAAACCTATTTTTCATACCTATTACTTATATTACATTATAAGTAATTGGTATGAAAAAGTTTTGATTCGTAGATTTTACATTTTTTTTAAATAGGTATACTGAACAATATTTATGAAATGCCAATCACTGCCTTGTGTTCGACTAATTTAAAAAGTAGTGACACACTTCTATCTTCACCATTGCTTTTTACTTTATTTAACAAACCTAGTTCCATTTTCAAATCTTATTACTTTATTTTTAAAAGTTGTTCGTTTTTTGAATTTCACTTTTTACAGCTAATTCGAAATCGTGCCTCACAGTCATGGTTACTCAGCAAATACTTGTGTTACTTAGCTGAAATAAAACGTTGCAATCGTTATTGTTTATTTACTTTTCCCGCCATTAAACCTACTGACCGCGTTTGGTTTTGCATGTGTTTTGTTTGGGTAGTCTCCGTTATTCTCGTATGACCATAATGTGTCAAGTGATTAAGATTTTACTAAGGTGAAATTATTTTCGAACATTAGTCTGTGAATCTAGGTGTACTAAATAATTTATCAATGCAATATGGCGTACTAATTTAGCTTTCCCCTTTGATAAAGAGAGACTCTGCTTCGATTCTCAACCAAGATATAATAAAAATTACTTTGCCCCTAAACAAAAGTTTCCTATATTTTGGCAAATAATTAACTAATATAAGTAAACTGACCGGTTCGAAATGTCAAGCAGAAAAATAATGATAAGTACCAGTTCGTATTGTAAGTACTGAATGAGAATGATTGAAAACGAACGAGCCTTTGTCATTCGTTTTGCATAAAATTTTAAAGAAATTTATAATAGTATATTATGTAACAAGTGAGCTAAGTTGATAATTAATTAATGAGCCGAGACTGTAATTAGCAACGCTCACGAGTTACATACGACGTTTTTCAACACACTTGTGAGTAAAAGACAGACATACGTGTGCTCATAAAATAACAAACACACTTGATAACAAAGCTGTGAATTGTGATTGAAAAATGGCGCCGAACCTCGCGCATGTGCGTAGGTTTTTTTTTCCGCCAAATGTGTCAATGTCTGTACATATACAGCCTATTTTAAGTGAAAATGTTTAATTTGGTGTGGTAAATACAAATATTTTAATATTTTATAACAAATTATTGTAAATTGTGAATAATTTGTTTGATATACAAATTTGTTTTACTAATATAAGGCGCAAACATTTAAAAATGTATATGGATTTGAAGTGGTATAAAATCTCTTTGTTGTTTCTGAAAATATTTAATGTATAACCCGGACCAATAAAATATGCTCTGTTTACTCGCATGTAATTTGCACAAAGGTACAATTCAACTTTGTAGGATTCATTATATTATGCACTAGGGTATAATATATTATGCACGCGTGACTTATAGCCCAGTTTATAGTTCTAAATTCAATAGAATAACGCTCACTTTACGAGCAAGTGTGTTGAAAATAATTTAATTTGAGTTGTGTACTTTCATTAAAGTAACTTTAATGAAAATAATTTATTATCAAACATACTGAGTCCTCTGAAAGCAGTTACAGTAGAAGTAAAATCGACTTGATAACTTCGTTATATTTAAACACGTTTTGTCGTTAAAAATGAAATTTCAAGAATAGTTGACCTATGCTAACAGCACCATAAAAAATAAATATCTTGTAAAAGAAATATCCAAAATTTTTTTTCCATACATTGCAATATTATTACTTATTTAAAAAATAATAACGTTCATTGACTCAAACCACATCACTATTTTTTTTCTTAAATTCTGTAAAGAATTATTTGCCAGAGTATAGTAACCGCGGCATTCTACGGAACGAAGGATTTCTAAAATATTCTTATATAAAATAAGTCCTATTATAATATTATACACGTCAAAGTTTAAATGATGGATGAATATTTATCCTCTTTTTCGCGAAACAGCTTACCGGAATTGAACAAACAAGCAGTAACTTAGAATGACCCATAGAATTAGTTTTATCCCAACCAATATTTCTTCAGAATATACGAAAAATTTCGCTAATATTATCTTTTAAATTTAAACTAAGGATTGGGTTCATATTAGGGATGCTTTGCTGAGCTACGATTTACGTTGAAATATTTAAGTTCAAAGTTTTTTGAAGAGTCAGACAGAGCCTTCGTTTTAGACCTTGTCACTTAGTTTCATCAGGCGCAATTGAGGTGCAATGCGGCTTTATTACTGGAACTGATTGGTCCTTTTAATAGTTTTGTGACTTATTTATTAAGGAAGATCGTATGGCAAATTTTTATGCTCAAAAGGTAATACTTTCCGACCCATGATATAAAATTTGTTGGAAACAAGAGATAAAATTATTCAGCCATTGCAACAAATTGTTTTATTATCCTTATCACTTACGGCTTACCAACTGTTGCAGAGTCGTCTGTCAATAACCTTATTTCTGATTTTGATAAGTAATCGTTTCCAAGCCAACATAAGCCCAATGTTAAACCGATCGTTAACGGTCATCAGGTGAAGTTAAGGTCAAAAAGAGGGTTTGCTTCGAAAAAAAAAAACTAAATTTCCCAACATTCGTCGATGTCACTCTTGAAGAATTACGTGAACTGACAAACGACCACTATGGCGATGGGGTAAACCTGTCTGCCTCAGACGCCAGTGGTTGCGGGTTCGATTCCCGCACGGAACAAGAAAAAAAATGTTAAGTATCTGGGTATTTATCTATTTATGTATTTTTATTCTAGTTTCCCCACTAGTTCGCTACATGGTATACCATAACACAAGTAATGCTTACTTTGGGGCCATCTACTTGGTGTGATTGTCTGGGTGTTTTTTTTTCAAGTGATCTACATTATCTAAGAATTTTCTTTATTTAAATCATCTATTCTGTACATGGTTTAAATAAAGAACATTCTGAATAAAATATTCAGTAAAAAAAGCTCCATATGCGCAAGCGCAGTCCACCTACACTACAATCAGGCCCGCATGAAAAAAACGGAAACAGTACAAATGTAACTCTTCAATGGGTTTTTTATCAATGGTCCTTTATCAAATAGACACGCTTATCAGCAGATCACGCCGCAGAAGATAAGGCGCCAAAACAAAACACCGGTGAAATAAAAAAAGTAGCCCCATGGAACATCTTCGCGACCGTTCCGGCTTACAATGCCACTATAGCTATCCCACTCACAACCCATTTGAGGACAGGAGATCGAAAGAGACGGAGGAATCATATGGCAATTGTCGCGCATGGCCCCAGGTAGGTTGTAATCCATGGTTGAATTTATTCGAGCACGAGCTTTGCGCGGGAAAGCACGCTGTTCGACCGCAATACCGAGTTTTCGCGCGTTTCGTTTAAATTAAGTTCGCGAAATGACATTCGAAATCTAATTTGACGTTCTAAATTCAATTGTGTTGGCGTTGCTTTTTTCTGGATTTTTGAGTTTGGATACTTACATGTGACGTTTGTGAAATGTACATAGTTATGCTTGCCTGTTGGATTTTGAAAGTGACACCGGGAACATCGCTTTGTGCAATATAAAAGGATTTCTTCAAGGCAGGATCTTTGTAAACGGTGAGTCTGAGAATATATTACTATAATTCAACGTAAAAAGAATATGGCCGATTTAAAAGAATGTAATAAATAAGATAAAGTTATATTTTTTTGCAATTGATAAAAATCTTAAAAGTATGAAAATTATAATGATTGTAAGTAAGGATGATTATAAGAGTCTGTGCAAAGTATGATTTTTAAAATAAATTTCTTTATATTTTTCAATTTAATTTATGTCTCTATCTAGTTAACTAAACTTTTAAACTAAAATTAGCTCTACATTCCCAAAATTTTCAATAACTGAACAAACAAGCTTTTGATGTAAATCAAAAATTCTCGAACCCAAACTTACGGTGGCCATAAGTTTGAATAAAAACTTTAAGTAGTTCTTTAAAAACACATTTCCAATATTATGCTAAGCGTATGTACATAGTAATCCGTGTATTTTCACATTTCGGAATTTAATAGGGAATTCATTGCGACAACATGTATTTATATGCACAATTTAGAATCATTATGTGCGACCATATTTAGAATTTGGTTTTATTGACGCATTAAGCAAGAAGTAGAGTATACTTAGAATAATGCATAGTCAAATAATGCTTTAAAATTTCACGACACAAGAAGGCAGTTGATTTAAAAAATAATTATAATTATAATAATATAAATATTCCATGCTGGACTGGGAGCGAACTCTTCCATGCTGGACTGGGAGCGAAAGAAAAACTTAGATTGTGCCAGCTGCTTCTCTTCCCGGGCATACTGTAAAAGTTAGTTAAGGGGCAGAGGTTTTGAAGGCGTTTTTGTGGGCGATAGGCTGACCCCCTGTCACTACAATAGTCTCTTTCCATCTTTATAATACATCCAAATTTGTCAAACGTGACATCAGATGGTCTTGTGACCTCGGGTGTTCTGCCTACCCCATAAGGGATACAGGCGTGACGTTATGTATGTATGTATGTATTATAATGCCTTTTTTAACTCGCCAAGTCTACTAGCTCTTATTGAGAGCAACTTGACCATGGTAACGGAAATAGGAATTCTCCTACATATTCATAAAATATAGATTATCTAAAGTACCTAATCAAGATAGGACCTGAGTATGATATAAAGCTGAATCTTTTACCGTCAAATTCTCGTATGTATACATAGTAAGGCCGGCACCAACTTTTGGCTAGATGCCGAATTAAATAAAGTCTACAGAAACTCTGTCATACATTTGAGGTCAACGTCGATTTCATTAAAAAAAAAAACTTGACATAATGAAGATATGTATAATGTTATTGCATAAATTTTGCAATCTGAGGTTACCTTTCCACAGGCCGATAATATTACTGCTAGATCATCAATAGCCATTCTGTATTCATCTTCCAGGATATCAGCTTTAATTCAAAACAACATATTAAACATCATGAAAATATTCATCACCCTTCACCAAATTACATTCTATTGAAACAATTGATTGATAATTTGTATAGCTTAACAATTGTCTGACTGTGTTAAAGCTGAATAACTTCAAGAGCTTATTTCAAAACATCGTATTATAAGGCCTACAGACCTTTCAAATTACACTACTCTTGGCACTTTAGCACCAAGACTATAACAACATGAGCAATTTTATCAAATCGCCATGGCGGCAGAACCTTTGCCGACTGGTATGGTAATAAATAAAAAAAAAACATTTTTGTCTGTATCTTTTCGCATATACTCGTGAGGTCAGTCGTGACCTCAGGGCTTGTAAAGATATCGAAATGTCGAGTTAAAATGTATTATACGGTGTCTGGTTTAAGAGTAATTTTATTGTATCCTTATTTGGAGGTTTTATCTAAGACAAAAACTGTGAGATCAAATATTTTCCAAGTCCCATCAATACGTCTTTATTCACCGTGAGAATAGTAAGTCTCTTGTGCATATTTACGTTGAAAAACTCGTAAATATTCGTTCGTCAATAGGGACTACGTAACTTCGTAGCTGACGTACCTAACCGATGTTTTATGTTAGAACTTGTGTATTGTATCAAATATATGATTTAATTGTTATTCATGTTATACTAAGATATAAAATGAATTATTCTGCAACAATGTGAGCTTTAAAATCATTTACTTTAAAATCACGAAAATTACAGCTTTAAATAAATAAAACCATTAAAATGAAATGAAATGAAAAATATATAAATATTCCGTGTTTGGTATGATGAAAAAACTGCTTTATTATGACCATTAGCGATCTACTTAACCTAGCCATTATTCAAATGGTCCATTTTACTATATTAGGCAAACTCCATACATCGTATCACATCTTTCATTAAAAAAAGCAACTTACCTTCTAAACCATATTTTATGTAAAACCCTACCTCATTAATATTGATTAAGTACAAATTATGTCTCTACTTAACGGCTTACATGACGATACAACATGGCTTAGTGACAATTAATTAAAAAAGAATTCTAAAAATCTAGGTCTCCTTTTACCTAACACAGGGTGATCCAAATAACACTAAAAAGAGTGTTTGCGCCATCTATCGGATAAAATCTGAAGCTTTTGATAGAATAAAATTTTGCTTCCGTGCTACAACGGAAATAGAAGAAAAGGATTTGAGATCTAGAGATAGAATGGAGCATTTTCTAGTTCCTTTTTGAGTTTTTTGTAGTCTCTCTGTTCTGCACAGAAATGCATTATAATGTTGATGGTATATTACGAATTTTAGATATAGACAATAGATTTTTGACTTCTGTCGAACAATTGACTACATTATATATGTATAAATATTTTTTTAACATTATTTCGCTTCTATTTAGTACTTAAATGTAAATAATATGATTACTATAATTTGAGTTTATAGTTTTTTTAATAATATTTTGAATATTGTTTTGCGATTATAGGAATGTTACTAACTTTGACTAGTTAAAAAAATATTACTTTAAAAATTCGGGCATCCTTTATAGTAATCGAGTACAAGCTATTGACTTTTAATCATTCGTTCGCTCTGCAACCCTTTAATGGAATCGAATTTGTTAAGACTCCGCTATTGGGAGAGACAGCAAAAACATGTAGAGTCCGCGTTTTGTTTAATGAAAAGGAATAATAACTTGATTGATAAAGTATGATTTGATGTACGCGAAGTCAAGTAAAAGCTAATCGTGTATTTCATTAACAACTGATATTTTATACGAGAATGCCAAAAATAAATGGAATGCCTTGTTTACCTAAGTTTTATATTTAGATTGCAATTATTGTCTTCTAATTTTATGTATTTCATCAAAAATAGTGAAATAAAAACATCATATATTACTTTAAAGTTCTAGCCTATTGGTTTTTTTTAATTGAAGACAGGGTTTATTTTTTATCACCTACGAAATTATTTAAATTTTTAATTCTTTTTTTAACTTCTATTTGTAGATAGGGAATTTTGCACTTATTGTTTATTACTTATTTTGCAATTTCAAGACACAACTTAATACTTTGATAATCATCAAACTGAGAACACATAATAATAAACTAATAAGAGTACGAAAAAAAAATTAATATTCTATCCCTACAATTGAAGCACCTACCTACATTGCAGAAAATCGCAAAGCGTCGAGTGTTTAAAAGTCAATGAAATCTATACTCAACAAGAACCCTTAAAAAGCCCTTCACACAACTTTTAACGAGACCACAATAAAACAAAGAATCATAATAACCACTCTCACGAACTTTAAAATATCAGCCTTCAAGGGTCACTGAAGTCATGCCCTTAATTAATTCTAGACAAGGACGCGAGTATATTTTCCCATTGCAAAGAAAGAGACGGAGAAGAAAATAGATTATAATAAGGCACCCTTTGCAAGTCAGCGGAGCGTATGCGGATTTTTTGCGCGATTTCAACTTCTTTCCAGTTTTTTAAGGCATGAGAACTAAGCTTTACAGGCTAATGCATTTTGCCTTATTTAGGTGGCACTTGTTTTTTTTACCTGTAATTTATGATACGGAATCACGCGAGGTGAATTTGAAATTAATATGATAAGATATACCTATAAGTAAGGCTTTTTTTTATAATTTAGCTAGATTATGTTTTTTATTTCCTGTATTTCATTAATTTTAACGTTAACTTTATTTTAAATTTGGAAATTACCATATCTTTCGCTTTTAAGTTTTTTTCATTTGCTAAAAAAGTACTTGTTCTTTTAATTTTTTGTAACTTCTTTTCTACAAAAATTTAACGATTTGTTTGACTCGTCTAAAATGGGAGGGAATGTTATCAATTATCTTTTGTCAAAAGACTTATAAAGCATCAATCTACATAAGTACTAACAAACAATAATTTATAAAAAAAAAAACATAAAAACTCCAAATTGACAATCCTTTTAAAATACCCTTTGAATATTTAAATCACAGATGTCAAATGTGTTCTTAAAAAATATGAAAACAAATAGTTCCGGTGACAAAACAAAACATTCAAGTTTTGAAGATAGAACACGTTCTTATTCACGACTTACATCCTAAGGTTGGACTTTCAAGACTTTAAATAATTGATGGAAAATATTACTGATTCAACTTTAAGTACCTTCTAAAACGGTTTATTTCGAATACCGATAATACCAATTTTAAATTTCATTAAACAATCAATACTTATTTTGACATGTCAAATAAGTTTTATCTTCTTCATACGAGAATATTCGAACCCAAATGTTTGTGAATACAACGTTCGAATTTTAAATCAAAGTGAGCTTCCTTATTGCGTTAACCGAAGCATAAAATGTTTATTGTCATTTTAATTTATTTTATTGTGACAAGAAACTCGGAGTACGCTTTTAATTAAGGACACAAATATAGGGGTTGCAGCGTAGTTTTGAAGAATGCATCTTATGTCTAGGCCTATTATTATGATGTTTTTTATATCAAAGAAGCTTACTAACTAATATTCTCGTAAGGTAAATTTTACTAAGTAATTAATTACTAGGCATAACTAGGCGTTTTACAAGGTAAAACTCCTCGATATTTATATAAAAGTAATTTATAAAAATACATGGGTATCAGCATTTACATTACCACAAAATTGTATTGAAATTTATTGGATACCCAATTACTACTGACAATACTGTAAATTCAATTTATAGTCTCGTCTCGACCTTACACTTTTCTATTTAACGAGCTCTTATTGCCCTGATTACAAGGTTTATTTTACTCTATCGACTTGTTCTTTCACGGATATTCTTTCAAGTATGCAATAAATACTGTATACAGGGTGCCAAGATAACTCTTCAAAATATATTTGGGCTAACATAGTTATATAACCGCATCGATTTGATAAACTAATTTGTAGTTATTTAAAATGAATATTTAAAATATTTACGGAATTTTAAATACGATGGGGCTTTTTTGAGTTTGCAATGCTTTGTCGCTGTTACAAGTACAGAAGGCAGATCAAGCGTTACATTAGGTACGTGTCAAATTTCCCCAACCAATTTTAACTTAATGTCTACGGCGGCATAGAGTTAAGATTCAAGTGTGCTGCCTTCTGTACCATGATTAATAAGAGGAATTGTTGGTAAAAACTTTTTGTCGCTGGTTTGTGGTTCTTTTTGTTTTACAAAATATGTAGGAGTAAAACATCCGGCAGAAGTATGTGTAATTAAGCTGTGAGAACATTTGGACACAACTATAAAACAATAAAAAAATATAAAACGCTTTTTTGATACGACTATATCAGCCCTACTGGTAAACAAATAATAAATTTAGGTACCTATCTTCAAATTTTAGGGTATCTTTGCAATTTTTTTAAATGTTATACTGATTTTAAGTAAAATCAACGTGTAAAACGGTTTCAAAATACAGTGATCCTTATTTAATAACAAAAATAGTACCTTAAGTCTTTTAAAAAAAGCGGACGATAATTTTGTTACATTAATGTTTTTATAATTAATAAAAATATACATGCATAACTGTTTCTTAATATCAAATTGCTAGATATAATTCCACCATAAGCGTTTAAAAAAGGACAACGTTTTCAAGCCACCTTGTATACACGCTGTCCACAAACTTGCGACAGTTACTCGCGTCGCCCAGGTGCGCAAACGCCGTATAAATCACCTCGTGGCCTTTTCACCTTCACACTGGATTAGGGGAAAGGTTCCCAAGGAACTGTCTTGTGGACATGTATGTAAGTTTGTCTTGTAATCTGCAGACCTTGTTATATGTTATTACAAATACTTTAAAGTTATTTTTTAGTTACAGGCTGAAAGTTTGGTATTTAGGGAAACGTCTTACTTTCATTAGAAAGTTATAATAAAACGTTTTTCTTGATATATTTATTGAAGACAAGAAAGTACCATAATTTTTGTTTTTTATTAGACTAAACGATTTTAATGTGAACGCTACATAAAAACAGAAATACAAAATACTGGCCATTTTCATATCCAAGGAAACGAAATAACGGTAAGAAAATTTTCAGAAAAAACGCATTGAAGCTGGATCTTCCAACATGCGGCCAAAAAACACGTGGGTTACTTTATGTTAGGTAGATAAGCATTGACAAAATGCGTTGCGGACCCTGGAATTTATACGATAAGTTCCAGTCTTAGTAATCACACCCTTCATTTAGCCCTACTTTTAGAATACAGCAAAACAGCATAGTTAAATAATCTCCACATTTTATAAAAAGGAATGTAGTCTGTCTGTGTTCGGGACAACCTTTCACCTAAGTTGATTTAAATCTATAGTTTGCACTACTCCAAGAATGAGCCTTGTTTTGTAGGTTTACAATACATTACCTACGAACCGACTTTTTATCAACGAAATCGATACGAATATTGATTTAAAGATTTAAACTGTAAAGACAACAACATAGAGCCAAACTGCACCCGAGCAGATCCGGGTACTACAACTAGTTATATAAATTAAAATATTCTAGATTTCATATCACATGAGTAAATTTCTTCTATTAAAAATTGTTAGGTGCGCCATATTGCCGCGGAAAGTTATAAATGACCGTTATTAAGGAAATCCGCATCGTTGTTCTACAAAGCTCGAAGAGAACAGATTTTGAATTATGTGAAAAGCTTAAAGGTTTTGAATTACAAAGAGGATGAGTTACGCATTCTTCGGTGAACATAAATAAATTATTAGGTTACGTCATCTTTTCCTATTTAAAATGCCGTATTTACTACAAATATGCTTCCTTACGCTTCATTGCTATTTAGAGTAATTAATTTCCTTAAATTGTATTTAGGTATGTACTTATTCTGAAGTAGGCGAGAACCTACTTCAGAACGTTTTACCTAAATAAGTTGGAAAACTAATCTAGTAGACGAGGAAACTTTTCAGCATAACTAGTCCAAAGGTACAACATACAAAACAGGTGACATATCAGGCTAAAGGGACTGTCATTCAAATAATTCAATCATCAATCAAGATTACAACACATTTACCGTTTATTTAGCGGAACTGGTTTCAAAACCCTTTTTCTAGAAAAAGAAAACAGTGCACCTTTTTGAAAATCGAAGTCACGTTTTGCGATCGTTCTATTTTTGAAGTTGGCGTTGACAATGGTTTCTTTATTTTTGCTTTTGCGAATTGTAAAAGTACCGGTATTTTCGATGTTATGTTAACAATGAATTACGAGCATAGGTGCAAGGGTCTCAAAAATTTAAGAAAAAAAAAAGTTTTATTGAGTTTCGAACCCTGTTCGTGAACAATAAATGGCTGCTACAGATATTTTACTATCAAAAAGAGAGGATATAAAATTTTAACGGCTTTATTATTGAGTAAAGATTAACTTCCAAGTTGTGATTGTATTTGCAATCGGAGAGAGTAATGATTTTATTACTCATAAAGGTGTGTGAGCCATAAAAACACTTGAAGAAGAAGTTTATGACTTTATTTTTAAAAGTATTAAATTAATTGTATTTTTGTATCATTTCAATAATTTTTATGAAATGTAAATTATGATTATTAGAATTCATACAAATAGTGGAATAAAACCAATAAATAATTAAATAGAATTTCTTTAATAATTTACTTAGGTACCTCTAAATTACTTTCAATTTAACTATTACTTTACGATCTTCTCAAATCATTCGTAATTTTTTTATTGATCTTCATTGTAAAATAATCGATTGCAAAAGCCGTGTGAACGTACGAAAGAATATCAATTTACTTTACCTTTTTTCAAACTGTAACATAATACAAAAACCTACCCAGTCATAAAATTAATAATAACTTCACTTAATAATTTAATCAGGAACATATTGACTTCACATACTCGCCCGCCCCTCGGAATTGCTCGTAAATTTCCCACAAGTAGACACCAAGGAGCGATTGTTGTCAAAAATAAATCATTTCATTTACATGACTTATAAAAAAAAAACTAGATCGGAAAGAAAAAGTTTGACAGTTACCCGTAATAAGAAACTTTCAAACTTCGACTCTGCTTCTTAAAACCTAAGGTTGAAATTTGTTTGCTGTCTTTAATACTTAGGGTTGTCACTTCGGTTCGTAACCTTTAGATTAAAAAAAAGCGGAGCATTATACATTATTGTTAAGAAATTTTGCACACTTCCTCAAACAATAATAAAACGGAGAGTTCAAGATAACAATAGGTTCGGTAGATGCAGCCAGCCTCGATGTTCTATATAAAGATGAACCGAGATTTAATAATAAGATCACTCTACTTTAAATTTACCTTAAGGTCGGGTAAGGAACCGATATCGTTAAACTAACAATACTTTCAATTTGGGTCGCTAAGGGTTCTATAGGGACAACATCTGCTGAGTTAGTTTTTGTAAATTATTATTACGCAATAGTGTATTATTATTACATTTTATATTTCAAATCAAAAATTCTAGAATTCTAAACAGTATAAAAAGCTAATTCAAATTGCTTTTGACATTCTATTGATTTTATCATTCTACTTTGAAATTACTCCTAGCATTTGCCCACATTCCCAAACATAGTATTTTAAGCTAATAACCATGTTATGTATGACCGAGCTAATTAAAAAGTAAGCTACTTTTATTTTATTAGTTGGATTTTTGAGATAGTGCATATTTTCCCACACTCATTAATTTTGGAACACCAGTTTTTAAATTTATTGTCTTTGCTTTAGAGGGTAAAGTTTAAGGTCAGTAATTGTTTTGAAGTTATCGTCAAAAATATTTATTTCGGTACCAAAAAAGGTAATAAGCACAATTTTTGTATCCTTATAAAATAATGTTTGTACGGTATCTCGACATTTGAGGACATTTAGTACCGAAAAATAAACAAAAAATTTTGATTGGTGTCAAAACGAACAAAATACGAATTCAGAATATTTAAAAAAAATTAATAATGGGTTCTATATCCAAAATTGATTTGTGCAAAGGTGCCGATTATTTTTAAGGAAAATTCTTCCAGCAGACCCGCAAAGTAGTTTTAAAATGATGCAATACGAGTCTCCTTTCAAATGAATAATACTGTCAAATATTCAATTTTTAACAGTTTTTTTGTGCGTTTCATAAATTGTCAAATAAAGAAATGTGTACAGAGGTAACAATTATTTTAAAACCTCAAAAAAGCCAAGACACCTTTGCCTTGAAAACAGTTATTTCGATAGGCGGGACGGACGACCCGAACTAACCTAACCTAACACCATATGGCTTACTAGATCTTGTGCTGTGATAAAAAATTATAATTTATTAAATAAAACATCGTAACATATTGTTATAACGTTAACTAGGAATATGTAGAGTTTGTTGACCTGTATAATTTTACTATGACTGACAGTTTATGATCCCTAAACTGACTTTAAACTGCTTCTTACTTCGCTAAAATGTAATAATAAGTTATGTATTTAAATTTTCTACTTTTTGGACCTTACAATATAATATTATTACCAATTGCAATAAAACTTTAACTTATATTTACATACATACATACATAACGTCACGCCTGTATCCCTTATGGGGTAGGCAGAACACCAGAGGTTACAAGACCATCTGATGTCACGTTTGACAAATTTGGAGATATTATAAAGATGGAAGGAGACTATTGTAGTGACAGGGGATCAGTCTATCGATCACAAAAACGCCTTTAAAACCTCTGTCCCTGAACTGACTTTTACAGTATGCCCGGGAAGAGAAGCAGCTGGCACATTCTACGTTTTTCTTTCGCTCCCAGTCCAGCATGGAAGCAAATATTTACTTTTATTTACAGTTTATGGAAAAGAATATCCTTAAGTGATATACCAACTGAATTTTTGATTCTTTTCAAGTTAAAAAGAAATCTATTTGGCTTTTGTTACAATTAGTCATGTTGTGTAGTCAGTTATTCCATCAACCTTTAATCCTACGCTCATTATTTTTTCATGCAATAATCACTAGTTATTTACAACAAAAACATACAAACCACAATCTTACACTACGCAACCTTGCATAAAAAAACTGCTTATTACGTTTAAATGAAACCTTACCTTTATAAGAATTCTATAAGAAAGTAAATTACAATCTTATTTTCTGGTAATACGATCTACTTTGGTTTAAAAAGCTAGAATTGTACTTGTATGAGAGCAGCTGCCTACTCTACTCCCCTACAGTGCGCGGGCGCAGCGATAAGTGCTCTAATTACGATACAATTATACCTACACCCACCCTCTTTTGTTTTGGTGTGTCCGATTCAACTTATTGACCTGCGTTGCCTCTACTTGACCTGGGTTGAATCGAGAAAACAATGGATTAGAAATTACGTTCTTTTTTTAAATAGTGATGAGATATTCAGCAGGTTCGAAGGCAATTAGCTTTTTTTTGCAGTACAAAAAGGTGATTTATAAATGAGTATTTAGTTTTCATAAAATGAAATGAAACAAATGAATAGTTATTGGCTTCTTATGCAGAAGCTTTAACATTAGGTTAAGTGGTCGTTTCGAATACTTTTCTAACTGATTAAGGCTTTATACTAATTGCAAGAGCTTTAATTAAACTCGAAAATGATGTTAAATAGTTAAATGGTATTGTAATTTTTGCTTTTTGCCTTCAGATGTCTCTGTCATCGTAAGGTGCATTAAGTCGGCACGTGCGTATACGCAGATGCGATAATTCCGATCAAATACTTAATTATCTTTTTGCAAGGTGCGTCAAATTATATTAAAATGAAAGGTGCTCTATATAAAAATATAACATAATCTCGCAAGACAAGAATATTAAATATTGTGAGATAAAGGATGCTTATTTAAATTTTGTGCGTGTTTTTTTCTATATGATGGACTACATTGTTACTCGTCGATCGGATTGGCCTAGTAAAAACTATTGAACGACGTCGATTTATCCATTCTACCATCTATCAACGATCGATTTATCGGCGTGGTAACAAAGTCAAAGTCAAAGTCAAAAGAATCTTTATTTCATAAGTATTTAAAATACATTTGAAATAAGTCACAATTTACAAATTGAACTGAATCTACCACCACCTTACAAACTTCATGTGTTACTTCTACGTATGGATTGAACAACGCGAGTTGTTATTTAAACTAAAATTTTTGAATTAAGTAAAGTTTAATATAAACATAATGTTAAAGTGTTTGTTCGCTTTTAAGTCTATTTAAAAATAAAACCCTAACTCTACAAAAGATCTTTCTGGGATGCCAAAACAATACCATCTTATTATTCGACGACCACTTTGGCAATGGGGTAACTCTGTCTGCCTCTGACGCCAGTGGTCGCGGATTCGATTCGAGCACGGAACAAGAAAAATGTTCCGGGTCTGGGCGTTTATCTGTATATATGTATTTATATTCTAGGTTCCCCCCTAAAGCGCTACATGGTATCCCATATAACAAGCTCTGCTTAGTTTGGGGCCATGTAGTTGGTGTGATTGTCTGCGGTTTTTTTTTATTATCTCCCTATGATATAAAATATAAAACACAACTAAGATACCTAAATACATAGTCAACTTTTATTACAATAATCTAAGCGCAAACTTTATTACACTTACACTTTTTGGTACGGGTCAATAATGTGTGGTACGATCTGCCTGCTTCTGTTTTTCTTGACCACTACAGCCCTGATACAGGTTCCAGATCAACCGTTCCAAACCTGTCAAAATTGTAATTGAATCTGAACTCTATGTCCTTGACATTAAGTTAAAAATTGGTTGGGGAAATTTGACAGGTTTATGACACTTGCGTCTTTTTGGTGTTTTCTGTACTTTAAAGTTTCTCATGGATGGACGTGAACCATGTAAAAAAAAGTAACAAAGAATTTGTATAAATTTACATCTTTCACGTTTATATTCTAAGAATAAATTTATCATTTGATTAATTGCTAATAAAATATTATTTATAACACTGATTGAAGACGAAACAGTGCTTCAAAACGATGGATCAAAAGAACTAAATAGTATCGCAAAAGCAGGAAAAAAACAGGAAGTGTTTCTTTTAGAATAACTTAGTTGCGTCACTTTACCCCGGAGACCACGTTTCCATTAGTGGATTCCAAATTTAAATAAGTATTCCGAAATGGAAATTTGTCACCATAGCTTTTAGTGGTTCCCTGGCTACCAGGAACCAAACAGACAGACTGACGGAAAAATTTGAATAATTCATGAAATGCGTACGCCACCTGCTGCGTAACCGTCGAACTAGTGTTCGAATATCGAATCTCAATAAAAAAGTTAAATGCTGGTGAATTACTATGCTAATTGGTTTGACGTTTAGATTTTCTATTTTCAAATGGTTGATGTAATAGAAGTAACGTTAGAAAAATAATCAATGTTTTTTTTTATATCCTGCAATATCATAATACTTTTTATTTCACACTAATTTAAAGAATTGGTTTAATAATAATACCTATTTCCCAAAAATTAAATAAATAAATTACTAAAAGATTAAATAAATTGCTAAAAGAAATTAATTTCCGTAACAAACTGCGTAAGAACCTAAAGAATGCCATTCTTCTAATCAATAAAAATAAAAAACAATTTAAAATTAGCAAGGTTTCCTGTTCCCACGTAATACTCAATAAATATTCTCATTTTCCAAAATACCCTGGCAACACTTCTTTGACAAATTATTGAACTTGCTTAGTTTTGCTTTCTTCTTTAGAATTCATTCAAGAACGGTATCATGGAGCAAAATAATTTAAAATATAGTCCCTTTTGTACTCAACTTATTTGTGTTCAAACTTATAAATGAATTAAAATGATCTGCATAATGATTCATTCATCCATGGCATGGCAAATAATGTTTGGGAAAATTAGCCTTTGAATTTAGGTTCAATTTAATATGGTTCTTGTCTGTGCCCAAAAAGAACAAAGCGCTTACAAAAGCCGGTTAGAATACTTTGCCTAAAAAGATTCTTATCTTACTTTCGTACTCTTAAAATAGTTTACTCCTTAAGACACTAGCTTTAAAGTCCGTTTTGGAATGTCTTGAAAGTAAATACGTTACAGTGCAAAATTCAGATCCGCCTGACTCAATTCTGACTTTAGATACTGGCCATCTAGATTCGGACTTCCAAATTCGAAAATTGAATCCCGCTAAAACGTGTTTCGTTCTATTCAACCAACCAACGTTTTTGACATCAAGCACGTACCAAGAACATCACAAACTATAATTCACTCGATAATAGACCTTATACGTGAAGTAAAAAAACTGAATCAAAGAGTAAAATAAAGTATGTCGTTCCAATAAGAAACTTTTTTGTTTCGCGACCCCAAGTTTTGCGAGTCGAGACGTGCATTCGATATTAAAAAATGCTCCAGTAGAAATCTTAAATTCAATAGTAATTTGGTCTTGAATAGCAAGGGAAGAGGATAATGGACCAAGTCGTACGCCCTGTTTTTGCGGTGTTGTATTAGTCGGAGAAATTCGCCAGGGTCGTTTTGTGTACACACTGGTTTCTGAGCTCAGCATGTGTCTCTTTCTGTATGGAAAGCCTGAATGCTCACCAACATTCTAATTACACACTCAATTTGGCATTTACAGAGGGAAATATGAGTTATTGCCTGTGCCGTAACCAACTTCAAATCGGCCATTTTGAATCCTCACAAAAGCATGTTGAGAAATTAGGAACAATTTTGCATTATAATGCTTAGTTCTGAATATTTTGTTAGTTATTAGTTGGTGTGATTGACGCAGAATTGGAGTTAAATGACGTGTTTTGTTTGGATAATTACTCCATTTGATATTTACTGTAAAGTGATTAGTAAAAACGTAATTTACATATAAATCGGTACCGCTCACAGGGTAGCATAATGTACAGGAAACGTAATGTCAAATGACTAATATTCTGAAAACCTCCATTTTTATATCTTAGACATACTCTGACTTTCTTCCATAGATACACCAGATATTCCAGAGAGCTCACATTAATAAACTATATTCTATCTCTACTATTTCCTGCAATAAAAATTATCGCAAGAATAAATTCGCGAAGCTTTCCACAATTAAAATTATTTGTTTATGTAGCGTGAATTACATAATATTGAGACATAAATAAATGCAATTCAAATCTTCATATTAAATACATACATAACTTCACGCCTCTCTCCTTCCTTATGGCAAAATTTTCTAATAACTTAAAGAAGCATAAACAAACACTATTTCTGCACTATAAATATGCGTTATGAGTGCGATTTCATCATATTCTTTAGTTTCAGCTAACTATGCAAATCTGTCTCTGTTTCAGGATCACATTGTGAACCAAATATTTTAATTTTATGCAAGCTTAGTTGCTTTGCGTAACATTTAGAATAGGTTTTGGGCATGCCAAAGAACGTCGTTTAAGAACAATTACTTTCAAATCCACTTCGAGCACATTTGCTTGACCCAGACAGATAACGGAATCATAACTATTATTCTTTTTGTTCCAGCTCAAAATGCTGAAGTGGACTGTGTATGGAAAAAAGAATCAAGAACTTCAAACAAATAAGCCAATTGAATCTGAAATCTGTGAACCGTATAGCCAAGTATGTAATAATAAAATTAGGAGGTCACTTGATGGACAAACCGTCAAAAAAAGTAAAAAACCTAGTCGATATCAAAGAAGATCACTGGGATCAGCTGCAATAAGAAAGAATAGCGCTAGAAATAATGACAAAGAAAATATAAACTATATTGGTAACACACCAAATTATTACAAAGAAGGTTATACTAAGAAATCTGAGGGACTAGCCCTTAAAGACGTTAGCAATATTACACCTAATGCTACTCCTGTTAAAAATTTTGAAAGAAGGAAATATTTTATAAATAGTTTCAATGATGATATTCCACCAGATTTACCGCCTACTCCACCAACATACAGTCGTAGAGTAAGAGAGGCTAAGAAACGAAAACTTGAGATGGCTAGTGCGATAACAAATAAAGATGAAGCATTCCAAAGGAATAGTTGCGCTTATAAATCTGAACGAAGAATTAAACAAGACAGAAGCCACTTAAGCTTGCCAAGATTAAGTAGCAGCACATCTGAACCATCTTTAAATGAACTGTCTGACCGACTGAGTGATACTTTAAGTAGTTGTCGTAAATCTTTTAGCATAAAACATAAAGACTTAAGAAGAACGACCATAAGTACGACTAAAACAATGAGTGAAGGAATAGTAGAAATTGAATATGATCAAGATTTAGTAATTAATTGCGTTGAAAAACCCGTTTCATGTATAGAAAAGTCAACTCTACCTATTTTTGGAAATAGAATATTTACAGATAACCCCCTTTACTTCAATAAGGGTGATCTTACAAATATAAGGCCTTTAAAAAGAACTAGGAAAAAATCTAATGAATTTGAAAGCTCCTTCAAATCACCATCTGTAGATAAAAGGGATACTCATAGTCTAATTAGAGATGCATGTTCTCCCGTCTCGATAACTCCACTATCCATAAAATTAGCTGCACTTAGATTTAGCACTCTAAGCACACATAGCAAAATAAAAAAGTCGGTACCAGTGAATGAGTTAAATGTGACCCAATATTTCCCTAAAATTGATACCAAAGGACCAATTACGATGCCTTTCAAGGATGAGGAAAGCTGTATTGAGTTAGAAAACAAGTGCATTCTCAGCAAGGAATCAATTGCTGAATCCGAAGCAACAGTTTCCACAACCCAAATGGGGGATCAAACCTTAGAAAAAATGATTGAGGATATTATAAAAAGTACCAAAATAGTCAAATCTAAGCGAAGAATTTTAAATAACAATTCTGAAAAGAGTGTTGATTCAGATGATGTTATTCCATCATTAGAGTCAGTTAAAGAGCTGTTTGTTAAGTCACAGGCGGGAAATAAAGCAAATCTTATAAAAGAAGCTAGGTATGTTAATTTATCACGAGAGAACTCAATATCTCCTAAGAACTCACCAGGAAAAAAAATCCCACCAGTTCACAGAGTAAACGAAAAACTATTGAAAAATCTACCGATCGGATGCTTTATTTTGGATGACGGAGATGGTTATCATGAAAGAGAAGTCTGTACTCCAGATTGTTTTAAACAACCATATGCAAGAAGTAAAGTAGTTCGGTCTCGTTCTTTTAATCATTCTTGTATAGACACAAATAAAATAGAATTTGTTTGCTCAGAATCTACCCCGGATATATTTTCAGCGGCAAGAGATAATTCGAAATTGAAACTTAGAAGACAGAGATGTATTCGACGTAAGAAGTCTACTGTGAGCAATGAAAACTCCATAAGACAAAAGCAAACAGAATCTATTTTGACTCTTCAAATTGGATTGCCAAGTCCAGCGTCAGAATTACAAAATGTTTCTTTTTGCGAACCGCTAACATCTTCTCTATACTCTTTGAATAAATCTAGTGAAGAGAAACCGGAAGAAATCATTAATAATAATACTTCATTCAGATCAAATGTTTCCCATAGCAGCCTAAAACATAACGAGATAGTGCATAATTATAAAACGAGGGATCTTTTTGGTCTCACTTTAGAGAATGGTATCCCTAGCCCGATCACGCCTGTGCCTAATCTCAAAAGATCAAGCAATGTATTGAGTGACGATAGAGCTCATAAAACTAGTAAACTTGAAGAAGATATGTTTCCCGGTGACGCTTTAACTCCGGTGATCGAACACAAATCTTCAAGACGATGTTTAACTTTTTCACCCGAAGAATGCAGCATTAATAGCAATGAGGAGAAAAGAACAAGTGTAGCTAGCAACCGTTTAGAGAGAAGTTGTGATCGATTTCAAGCTTTAAAAAGTACCATCGATATAGAAGTCGGTACAAAGAATGATATCATTGACGTGCACGGTGAGTGGTGACTATCGAAATCCTTTTCTATTAATTATTATTATAAATGACATGGCGACAGATGAAATAAAGTTTATTTTTTATTTCAGTTATTCGATGTCGAGATCTACATCGTCTTTCGGGAAAAAGTGACGATATCAATGCATACGCCAAGGTACTACATTTTTTTTCTTTTTTAAAGTTAGTTCCGCATATTTTCTATGTCTTTAATCAAAATATTTTACTTTTTTCAGGTGGTTATAAGCGGGGTTAACGAAACCCAAACACTTTCAACGCAAAGATCAATTTTCCAGAGAACTTCAGTTCTGTATGGCAAGAAAGAACCAGAGTTTCAGCGTCATTTGAAGCTGCCACTTCCGAATGCTGTCTATGACCATCAAATGATCCATATTTCTGTTTGGCATCGAGATAAAAAATATAGGTAAGTTCATTACTTTTAATTCCTCCACTATCCCTCCAAGTATTCATGCCAAATTTCCTCTGCTAATTACTTATAAGCCAGTTCCCCTGAACGCCCAACCTCTTAACTTTCTGCAATGCTCCACCCTTGCGTTTCATGACAAAACTAGAGACGTAATTTCTAGGTTACAATGGGGACACATAAAGAAGGATTGCTTTATACAGGCTGTCCAGACAATAGTTACATATCATCGTTAGGGGAGTACCGAGCGAGCATTTTTCACTTTTCCTCCGGCGTATTCTACTCTCATACATAAGATATTGAGGGTGGAATAGCCGGCGAAATGTAAGGCTCATGCGCTATAGCATCGATTGCGGCTCAGCGCAACCCAGCCAGTCGAGTAGTGCGAGCGTACCCGTTCGTGGACCAGTTTTTCGTTCTACTAGTAAAATTTACGCAGGATATTAAATAAGAACTGTGTAGTGCCAATGTGTGTTTAAAGTGTAAAACTAGTAGTTGTTTAAATTTATTGTTTTTGGAGTATGATCGTGTGTTAGCTTAAAGTTAATTAGGTAAGGATAAGTGAACTGTTAAGTGGATCAAGTTAAAAATTAAGTTTAAATTTTATCACTGAAGCTTACTTCGTTATTTTATTATAATTAAATAAATAACAAATATATATTTTACCATTTATGTTTTAAGAAAAGAGGAAGCAAATTAATAATTTAAAACGTCGATACTATATGTCTGAATATTCAAGTTACTTTGAAGGTTACTCCAGTTCAACGATTTTACCATCTTAAAGCTTACTTAAGTAGTATATATAATTTATAACTTTAAAGTTCTATCCTGAAAACATAGAACGTAAAGACGTTGGAGCTTCTGAGTAGACGAGTTGTAAAAGAAAAATCTATTTATTTTATTTTATTTTTGCACTTGCTTTTATAGTCTTGAAGTAAGAGAATTATTGGCAAACTTACCGCATTTGTGAATGCAGTCAAATCCAGAAACTTTCTAGTCTGGCACATATCCAATTTATCTGAAGAATCGTCAGAAAACGAACTGTATCAATATTATATTTCACCCCGTCAGCTTCCATATCGCTCTATTCCAAAAAGAGATAACTGTTCGCATAATACTTAAACGTACAGTTCAATATCATACCGTACCACTAAATAGAGATATAACTAGATAGTGTGTATATCTAGATTATAAATTGAGGCTATGGAAATTTTCAGCCGAAAAAATAAATCTCAACAAGTCAATAACCCCCGTAATTTGATGACACCTACTTTAAGGTGAGATTAGTATATCCAAAAGTTTTAAAACACACAACATTAATGTTATCAAAATGGAATATCTCTTAAATAGCGTGTGTGTCGCCAGTCACGAATCCTGAACAGATCAGATAGGAACTATTTGCTATCACTCCGGAAAATTAAGAAACTTAAATTCTACCTTCGCATAAAGTTCACTAGTCGGTTCTACGTAATTTATTTCCATGCAATTACATAATGCATCATTATGGTAAAATATCTACTCCATATTCAGATACCCGCTTGCTTAAGTAATTGCTTCAAAAGTGGGTTTTAAGAGGTCACATGAAGTAACGAGAAGCTTAATGATTGATAGGAAGTATCTTATTCCTATACTTTAATAAGTTAATAAGAGTTTTTATGAAGCACAGTTTTATAAAGTACTTATAATCTTAACTTTTTTTCGGAGGGCACGTTAAGCAGTCGGTCCCGTGTGCTGTGTATACAGTAGTCGTTAGGGTTTGTCAGAAGTGTCAGGACGTCCAGGAAATTCTGACATCCACTAACCAGCATTGGTCCAGCTTGGTGGATTATGACCTATACCTCCTCGTCACCCAGGGGAGTGACTTATAGCCCTGCAGTGGGCTCATTAAAAAGAGTGGTGATGATGAGCCATTCCTTTCGATAAGTGGTTTAAAAAGGCCGCTACTCAGAATTACCTGATTAAATTAGGCCTGAACTCTTTAGGGTCCGCATTGCTAGTGACCTACCTTCACAAGTCTACAGCCAAATACCATCGCTTCGGTTACGAAGTATTTCTACGAGACAGTCTCTTCTCTAAGACCTGGTTGCTTAATTAGTTGAGTCAGTTATAGAAATCTGGTCTTTAAATGGAATGGTTTGAACTTGAGTACATCATACCAAACAGCAGCCGATCCAGAGAAGAACAATTTTCTTCTTAATCAAAAATTTTTAAAAGCAAAAATATTGTCCTTAGTGTTGGCCCTTTTCAGAACCGTCTCCTCTTTCCATCATAATTAATTTAAGTTGCTCGATTATTAACTTAAAAAGTTTATCTTCAATCGATCACTTTGACACAGATTTTAGAAATTCTTATCGAAACTTATTTAACTAGAACACATTTATTATTTTCGACAGCTATATTAGACCAATCCAATATTTCTTAAATAACTAATTTAATAATAAAAATGTCTTGACCTTTTCGTTTAGTTCGAAGTCCCAAGGTTATTAAGTTTCTGTGTTGTTTGACAACCAATTATTATTGTTGTGATTTTGATTTAAGAGTTACCAACAATTTATCATTCAAATACATATTCATAGTACCCAAAAATGATTGATATATGATGTAATACTTACAAGTGGTAGGGCGGTGTTCCAACCATGGACTCTAGGCGCCTCTGAAACGAAGAGGCTTCTACTTGCATTACATAAAGTGAATAATTGTATAAAATACAGTCTGTGGTATAATTAAGCAACTATCAGGAGCATAATCATAACAATCGTTTGATGAGCTCATCGCGGGGCGACGCTGTGATGAGCTCCACGGGGTAAAGAGTAGATTTTGCCCATTAATCGCTGACAGTGCTAGTTGAAGGTTATCAGAATTTTCCGGGTGACTTCTGACTAATCCTAAAAACTACTGTATAAAAGTAAAAAGTTTTTTGGTGCTTAAAGTGCATGAAAGTTATCTTGATAAAAATTTATGATCGGCGGTCACCCATCCTTGTATTGACCGCACTGAACGTTGCTTAACCTGCAATATCGGATGATATACACAGACGCTATGACGCCACGACGACATCTATATTTAGTCTGTACCTAACGACATCCCTAGCAAACACTTCAGGGTTTTTGTGGTGTTTGGTCATCCAGTGTAAACAGCTACCAACAGTTACTGGCAGGTTGTATCAACACTTACCAAGGCTATGTCAACGTTTCACCTGTATAGACCAACTATTATTGGACATAAACTTAGTTAAAACTAGCCGTAAAAGCGATCGTAGGTGACCTACTTTTGACGGTTCTATAGCTTATATTCTGGCAGAAAGCAGTCATTAAAAAAGTTCTAGTCTTTCTTCGGCGGTGCATAATTATGTTCGCGATAGACAGGAGTTATTATCTAATTAAAAAGACTTTTTAGCTTTATGAGATTGTCCTTTTAATAACATAGATTGAATAATTCAAATTTAATAAGAAATTTGCTTTCAATATGGCTATTAGTTACGAAATAAAATACTTGAGTGAATGTTTTTACCACTACACTAGTTTTAGGGGAACGTAAGGGTGTTACACCACACCAATTGACCGGATTTATTGGCATGGTAAAAACTGTCGATCGTTGTCGACTGTTCCATTGGTCCGCACCGTCCATACGGTTTATTGCTTGGTATGCTAACACCCTAATAAGTCTTTTTTGTCAAGAAATTCCTACTGCTAATTTCCCAATAAAAAGCCCATCTTTTAATTAACTGCTTATAGTTTGGTTTTCTGGTTTAATATTACATTATTATTTTTAAAACTGATTGATCGATTAAGAGTTAAATAAGAAATACTTTTACCACGAAGATTGTTAAATGGTATCAAAATAATAAGCTATTTATTAACTTTAAAAGTGACCGTATACCACAGGGTTCTCACTACTAGCAAATGGTTTCTTAACACGCAATGTTAGAAAGTTAAAGTAATGAACGATTTAAAATAATCGTTTTGTTTCACTTTCTTAGGTTAAGGGTAGAAAATTTAGGGGTGAAAACACATAACTTTAATAAAAACATTTTTTGAACATTACATTACATTTTATGAAAAGAATTGGTTGTACGGTTTTTGGGCAGGCTTTTAATGTCGTAAATATAATTTTTAAACACACAATTTCACATCTGTATCCCTTATGGGGTAGGAAGAACACCAGAGGCTATAAAACCATCTGATGCCACGTTTGACAAATTTGGAGGCATTATAATGGTGGATAGAGAGAGGCTATTGCAGGGACAGGGGGTCAGCCTAACGCCCACAAAAAAGAACCTCCAATAAAACCTCTGTACCTTAACTGACTTACAGTACGTCCGGGAAGAGAAGCAGTTGGCACATTCTATGTTTTTCCTTTCTCCCAGTCCAGCATGGAAGATAATTGTTACATTGTAATCGATTGTTTTTAAATAATCTAATTTCAAAGTAACTATATAGACTCAAAGTTTCACGATTCATAAATATAATACTTGGAGGAGACCGAGATTAAGACACTTGCATTAAAACAGACAAATCAGCTTTGAAACGTGCTGTATTTAAGCGTTTGTTTCAAGAGAACTAAATAACGGATATAAATTGAAAACAAAATTGAAACTCGTCGTTATCAATCGTTAAAATAATATCCAATCTAAATAACATTAACTTTTAATTATCAGCAGAAGATCTTATAAAGATTGAATAAATTACAGGGCCAACAACAAAGCGCTTATTTATTCTTATAAATAAAATGAACTCCCTGTATAAAAAAATATCGTTTCAAAATAATATAATTTATCCAAAGTCGTTTCGTTTTCTTAACCCCGTAATCCGTACACAAAAGTTGCAAACTCTTGACAATCTTCCACTGCTTTGAAGACGATGTACATATAATCTGGTATTTTTGGCTCAAAGCCAACTTGTACATACTTCTGAAGAAAACACCCTAACTTTGATACTTACCCTGTGTGATCTCTCTCTGTCGTAATAGCAATAAAAGCTATTTTCCTGTGAGAAATTAGTCATATCTAGTACAAGGCCAGAGTGGACGTGTTTAAGGGGCGATTTTTTAAGTCCATTGTCTGAATATTTGACTTGGCAGAAAATCATACAGAGATGTGAAGTGACCTTTTGCAGATCTTTTTTTCTTTGAGCGTGTCGTTTTGCGAAACAGTTGTAGAGGCTATCGTGTATATCATTGATGTATTTTTAGTTATTTATGACACACTACACAAATTAGGATTAGATTGAAAGATAGGTTGCACAAAGGCTGAAGGATATAAAAAAAACTGAGAATAAACTAACTCAGAAATAGAATACATTAACTCGTTATCCACAAACCATACCTTACTTTTCAACAAGCAATATGCAAAAAGCTTATATGGTTATTAAACTAGAAAAGCATTAAGTTACCGATGAAATCAGTTCCGAAAGCCATTTTCAATGTTGCAAAGTCATATTTTGTTAGCGTAAAGTTAAGTCTTTCATCTATTCGCGTGACTTAAGTAATGCTTAACAGGAAAATCCTTCTTGCTTCGGTTTTATGCAACTTAACTAAAAAAGGCGTCGCTTTAATAAAAAACTTTGCTTTGCTTTAACTTATCTTCACTTTGCGAGACAACAATATCGCCTCTAACGTAGGCTGGTAAAAAATACTCTTACTTGAAAATCCTAAGTATCTGCTCTGAGTCCGGTGTTAAATTTTCAGTCGATACCGATCTCAATATCATACAGTCGAAAGATGTCCTTCGTTTCACAAACCGTTGCTGGGCTGAGTCAGACTCGTCGAGACGAAATCCCTCCCAAGCAACATTGCTCTCACCAGCACGCACATCGGAATTTCCAATTGTCCAGAAAGAATAGCCTCCCAGAACGAGACCCACCAGAACCTAGAGTCAGGAAGAACAGCCTCCCAGCTGAAATTCTAGAACACACCTCGGCCCACATTTACAGTCCACCTATTATCGAAGAAGAGTGACAACCAACGCCGTAAGTGAGCCTGCTTGGTGTCCCCTCGTCACTATAGTCGCATGGACCCGCACTCAAATGTTATAGCACCAGACGAAGAAGAAAGGCTTCTTGGGACAGGCCCTCATGCATGCTTAGAAGCTTCTGTGAGACCCTAGAGGCGACCTTGCACGAATCCTATAGATGTGTGTACTCCTTAATATAAATGTTAATATTAAGAATTGAAATGTAAACAAAAACGAGGATCAGTAAACAATGTCTTAAGTGTTAAATCTTATATAGAAACAACGATTTCAGAAGTATCACCGACGAGATTATGACAGTTTAGGCGTCTCATCATCAAAAAAAAAAGAGAAAATGGCAAATAAGAAGCTATTAAGCGAAAATTCCTAATGAGAATTTCCAGCCGCGCTATATTGTGTCCGAGTTATGAGATGCATTCAGTTTGACCTAGATGAAGATTAATGGAGATTCAATGTTCTATGTCTAAATGAATGTTTAATTTAGCAGCGCTAAGTGTGGAAGATAAGAGAGGAATTCAAATGAGTTTGCAAAGAGGTTCGCAAATGTCATCTCGTATAATTGCCACATACAGTCAACCCTTATCAGGATTAAAAATTGGCAGAGAGACTTGGCAAGAATATGGCAATTGTCGATTCAGCACAACTCTGGAGCAAGGTCACCAAGCGGACTTTCCCTCGTCACGTCGCATGCTGAACGATTCCGACACGCAAAGCTATTTTTTTATTTTGCCACGAACATTGACTTCTTAGTCCGTTTAAAATCATGTCAAGTATATACGTTAAGCCAACTATCTTCACAAACTTTACAATGAAACATCATGAATTCTTGAAGACTTCACGTGATGAGATCCATTTTAATTATCTATGTAAATAACAACCACGTCTTGGATTTTATTCAGCTTTTCTACTTCTAATTTATGTTTGTCATTGGTTACAGGAGGAGCGAGTTCTTAGGATGTGTCTCGTTCCCTTTGAAAGATGCCGTTGAGGGTGATATCTCTGGTACATACTTCCTGCAGCAGGGCCCCAACCGCGGTCTCAACACTTTGGCTAATGACGGATGGTCCAGAGAAGACCGCGTGACTGAAGGCGAAAGACGAAAAATGGCGACTGATAATACTGAAACTAGTACTAATGATGGCACTAAAGAAAACCATGTTGACAAAGGTAAAAAGAAAACAAGAAACTTCTACTATAATATACCGCTTCAGCGTCATTATCATTATTGTGTTCCTTAAATATTTGTGAATAAGAGCTCTTTCTGTCAACAATCTTAGCCACGTCTTAACATTAAGATCAATTTTAAAGCTAATGCACGTTGCGTATTTGGACGTGTAGTGCGCAGAGTGTTACATTACAAGTTCCATTACAGCAATCTGTACGCACCATAACCCATTTATAACAATACAAATATTTCTTAATTATTGCTGAGCGATGTCAGACTAAAGTTCACCATCATATTTCGCATTTATGAATCACAGAAGCTAATAAAATTAATGTAAAGTACGTAACTTAATCCTCAACCTTCTACATCATTTCAGCAGTGGCAGCAAATGGGACAGCTGGAGCTCATTCGGTAGCTGCAGCATTACAGAAGGAAGCTGATGAGCACCTGTTCCTACGATACCTAGAGTTAGACCCCCCAGAAGATCCGGCTGCACCAAAACGACCACAAAGAAATGGACGCACTCCTTTTACGACCACTAGAAAGTAAGTCTGAAAACTTGCTAAAGTAACTAGAGCTATCAGAAAGTTCATGGTCTTCATATGGCTGCAGTTCGTATTTGAAATGAATGCGATTATTTTAGTTTCAACTAAATAATAAATATTGATGCAGCTTTTACTATTATTTCAATGGAATGTGTGTGTTAATCAATAAGTTTTATAAATATCATTAGTTGATACGAGTGATTCGGTATCATGATTTCTATCAAACAGAATTATTTTAATTTCATAAAATATCACATAACTACGCGTAACTTAGGCGTAGTACACCTTTTGAAGTGGGGCACTCAATACTTTAATTACAGGTATCGATTTTTATTCTGTTCCGATAACAATCGTTCTCATGTTTTTTTTTAATACAAATCGAAACGGTTGATGATATATTTCCGATACTTTAAAGGAAGTGTTCGATTTGAATCTTTTGAACACATCTGTTAAAATAAAAAGTAGAATTATTAAGTAGTTTGAAATGCTTTACTTCAATAATCGTTAATCAAGTATTTCGGCAAGATATAATTCATTTGAATACCTTAGGTATTATAAAAAATATCTCCGTTTTTTTTTCATTCAGAAGAATAAGGACTTTAATATAGATCACATGTAAAATACGTCTTTAAAATCAGACATTGTTAATTTGATGTTTTCGGATAAAACCTCATTAATTCAATGTTTGAAATACAAAGCTTTTTGATACAACGAAGGCTAAACATCTTCAGAGTGTGTCTAACAAACGCAATATTTCAATGTCTTACCTTCCACCATTTTTTCATTTACAGACTGGTTCGGAGTACTGGAGGTGGATTCGGATTCACGGTAGTCTGGACGCGACCACCTAGAGTAGAGAGGGTTGCAGCTGGAGGCTCTGCAGAAAGATCTGGTCTTCGAGCTGGAGATTATATCGTGTTTGTTGGCAATAAGAATGTTGTCATGTCCCCTGAGGAAGAAGTCCGGAGTCTTGTGAAGTGAGTGGTCCGACTTTTTTGTTATATCTATTTGGTTTAGCTGCATGAGTTTCCATTTTTCTAATGTTTCAATGATTTGATCTCAGTTTTTAGTTGCCTTTCTTTTGTTAGTCGTTTGACATTAGACAAATTTTATTTTAGTATGTTCAAAGTATTCCTTTTTGATGACGCATTGGAAAATTTATATGCATTTGTAAATTGTAATTTTTCATTTCCAAGTTTTGATACAGATGTAAATGGTGATGTTCCCTGTGCTGGTATTTTAGTTTTTATTCAAAAAATACTTTTAAACCAAAGAAATAGAAAATAGCGTATTAATTTGTTGCTCCTTCCATTCTCAGGGCTGCTGGCCAAACCCTCAACATAGAAACATTCAGAAGAGTTCCCCAAAATGGCGTCGGAGTGAAGCAACGTGCGTCACAAGTGACCATTTCTTCAATACCACCGGAATCTACGCCTCCACCTCCTCCAAGGTCACCTAGAACCACCACCGTGGCGTCTCCAGCCACAGGAGCAAGACCACCCACCGCTTGCTCTTCCACAAGCCAGTCTTTGGATAGACGCAAGCTGCATCTCCCACAAGTCACCTTCTCTAAAGAGGTTGGTAATGGTATCATTGTTTAGCTGTCGAAATCTTACAAAGATTGGGTTATTCTGTGGTAGATCTCAGGAAAGTTAGTTTTAGGATTTGTCTATGAAATAGAGTTTTTTAGAATAATTGGAATAATTGATGCTCTGTTATTTACATTTTAACTAGCTTAGCTACGGCGACCTGTACCTACGTCTCCGGTCGAAAACATTATCGTAAAAACTTTATCGTCACTTTTTTCGATTTTCCTGAGCTATGTCACAGAGTAACCAAAAAAAATGTCTCATTGTACTAGTCATCGTAGGTTTTTGATCGAATTTATTGGTATTCTAAATTAAATGAGTGGTGCTAGTTCGTTATTAGTCGTCGGTCGTTGATGTGTTAGGCTGTGGCATGAAAATATGATCGGTAAAGAGTATGTAAAGGGAATATTTTTTATAAGTCATTGGTATAATATTTGATATAGACGATGGAGGTTCGTAGTCAAAACTTTCAAAATAATCTTAGAAAAGAGTGTAGAGTGTATCTTATATTTTAGGTTTTTTTTTTATCTTTTTTTTATAACTTATAACTGTTACATTTCTGTACAGTTGCTCATGTGTATTTTTGTTATTTATTGTGTATAACTAATTCAATTTAAGTAAGGACTTCGTCATGCATTCCATTAGATGTGTACCTGTAGTTAAGTCTAATTTAAGTTTTTATTTTCATTTTGCTTATACTTGTATCAAATAATTTATAACACTTAATAATTTATACTTAATTTATTATTTTGTAAATCAAAATAAAAGGGGAAATCGTTACGTTTAAGCTTGCTGTTTTTTGTTAATATTTATTTGTTAATGTTTTAATTTATTTTTTTCTTTCTTAAATATTTTGTGTGTTATTTTTTTTAAATAAATCAACTTGTGTTAATAATTATGTATAACATAATGTATAGTGTACTTATTCTAAATTTAATTTTTTAAAATGCCACTTCTAGTTTATTATATTTTAGTTTGCACAAAATTTGGTTCCTGTTAATTTTATGTCATTTATAATTTTGTTCTATATGATTAATTAAGCGCAAATAAATTTATTGCTTTTTTTTATTTTTGTTGTTTTTTTTCCTGAGTTTTTATTCTTTCCATATTTTTATTTAGAATTTATAATTACGCTTTTGACGTTACACTTATCTTTTATGGGTAAGTAAAGTAGAAACCCAAATATTCCACAAGCACTAAATTTGATGTTATAGTACACCATAGCTGGCACCGTTATAGCACTAGGTCAAAAAAATCAAAAAACAAAAAATTGATTTTTTTTTGCACCTTTATAGCACTAATCAAAAGTTTACGAAGCTGATCTGACCCAAACATTGATAAAATAAAAAATACCATTTTGCTATCTGATGCGGTGGCTTAGGCGTCTATATCTAGATCAAAGCGTTCCAAAACTGCCAAAGAATTATAATTGAATCTCAACTCTATGCCCTCGACATTAAGTTTACAATTGTTTGGAGAACTTTGACAGATTTGTAACGCCTGATCTGTTGCCTTCTGTACCTATTTCGTTCAAACACTATGATGATTACATATCACTATGAAACCCACACGCTAATATTCCGTTGATTAAGATCAAAAAATTATGATGAGAGATGATGAAAACAAGAAATAACCAGTAACATTTCTATATGTTACATTATGATTAAGATAACAGTGTAATAGGTGTCTACGGCATTCCCTGGTTTACAGTTAAGTAATAGTTATTTTGTATTAGTTCAACGAACGCCTACCCCATACAGATAAATGTTTCACCTGACTTAAAGCAGCCTAGTTGAAGATCAAAATAAATAAATAAATAATAATAAATACTTCTGACACTCACACAACATTATCTAGTCCAAATTAAGTTTCAGAACTTGTGTTATGGATACTAGTTAACTAATACTTAAGAAATATATAAACATAAATATTGAATAAATACATATTTTTTATAAGAAAATTAACTTAAATAAACATATAAACATCCATGACTTGACGATTAATAACTGTATTCATCACACAAATATCCGTCGCCGCCGGGATTCGAACCCAGGACCTCTGGTATAGAAGGCAATGTACGTTACCTGACACCTGCCGGTCGTCAAAAATATATTGAATGAACTGAAAAACAATTATGTAAAATATTTACTTATTTAATAAGTACTAATGTTAAATCCAGCCCTTGGTCCTGGTATTCGCATACAAAACTTTTTTTCTTTGCTTTGCACTGAATGTAGGTATTATGTAATTATTATGTAACAAGTGAGCGAAGTTGCTAATTACAGTCGAGGCTGTGATTTGAGCCCGAGCCGCAGGCGAGGGCTTAATAATGAGCCGAGACTGTAATTAGCAACGCTTACGAGTTACATACGACGTTTTTCAACACACTTGTGAGTAAAAGACAGACATACGAGGTCATAAAATAACAAAAACATTTGATAACAAAGCTGTGAATTGTGATTGAAAAATGGCGCCGAACCTCGCGCATGCGCGTAGGTTTTTTTTTCTGCCAAATGTGTCAATGTCTGTATAGCATATACAGCCTATTTTAAGTGAAAATGTTTAATTTGGAGTGGTAAATGCAAATATTTTAATATTTTATAACAAATTATTGTAAATTGTGAATAATTTGTTTGATATACAAATTTGTTTTACTAATATAAGGCGCAAATATCTAAAAATGTATATGGATTTGAAGTGGTATAAAACCTCTTTGTTGTTTCTGAAAATATTTAATGTATAACCCGGACCAATAAAATATGCTCTGTTTACTCGCATGTAATTTGCACAAAGGTACAATTCAACTTTGTAGGATTCATTATATTATGCACTAGGGTATAATATATTATTGCACGCGTGACTTATAGCCCAGTTTATAGTTCTAAATTCAATAGAATAACGCTCACTTTACGAGCAAGTGTGTTGAAAAATATATAATAGACACTTCTACTTAATCGTACGTTACTGCCATTTCAACCCTCAAATGAGCTAAATGAAGTTGTGTAGACAGAGGACCATACAGAGCTAGTTGGAGAATTTTAAAATGGCACCGAATGTAGTCCTTCCATCCTACAAGGTAACTTCGCATTTTATAGTAAATTAACAACGAATGCATAGCATTAAAAAAAACCGACTTCACGTCAAAACTTTGGCTGAGTTGAGAATGTCATCAATGTAAATCTCTGAAATCATATATATTATTTCAAAAGTTTAAAATTTTCAATGAAGTTCTCAACCGATTTAACTATGCAGTATCCTCGATCATATGAAACAACAATTTTCAAATTCAATTCATCTTTGTCCGAAATATCATGTTACATAGACACAAAAAAAGAACATACAGACGAATTGAGAACCTCCTCCTGTTTGGAAGTCGGTTGAAAAGTAAGTCAGTTGGCTATAGGTGTCTTTGTCTCTGGAGATAGTGTCTTTATTTTAGAGATTAAATAGCAAAACTTCGGGGTAATGGTCAGTAGGATTTCTATATCTTCGAAATGAAACAACTCATATAATCATAATTGAACTTCAAGTTCGTTTCATTATTTATTATATTTCGTTGTTTCATTCTTCAGATACAATTAACAAAAGTAGACCTTCCAGCCTACAAGGTAACTTCGTGCCGAAATTAGTTGAGATATAAAGGTTCTAAAGACATTTACAATTTAGATTTTTTTGATTTTGCTTGGTGGTAGGATCCCTTCTGGGTCCGCCTGGCTAGCGACCACCCTTTATATAAAGTCTGCCGCCAAATGTTACCGCCCCGGCGGTAATGTGTTCCGGCAATATTGTATAAAGAGCCAGTTCCTTCCTAAACCCGTGTGCTTTCATCTTCGACCTCATCGTCACTTACCATCAGGTGAGATTGAGGTCAAACGCGGGTTTAGTCACCTATAAAAAAAAGAAAAAAAAAAAAGATATTCAAGCATCAAATACCGACAACGGCTAAAGTCACTTAAAGAGCAGGAGTCGTCGTATTAACTTAATGTTCAGTAGTCACCTGGCAGAAGTGGCTTTTAGTTAAGCTCCTGCACATTTGCCAATTACACAAAAAATAAAAAATATTTAAGTACCATAGTACCGAGATAATATGCATAATATAATACTAAGTATATGTCGTAGCTTAATTCTAGGGTCGGCAGACTAAAGCACTTAAGTCAAAAAGATAAAGTTTTCAGGAAGTAAAAAAAAACTATATTGTAAATTACTCAATAATGTTTTAATTTTTCTAATTCATAAATAAAATTCTGCCGACCCTAGAATTAATAAATACAATATGGAAAATATCCAGAATCAAGACCATACAATCTGTCATGCAGTCATGAAATAGATCCCACACCAGAGGGCTGGGCTAATTACATAATTTGATTCTTATTTACACACTAATATCTAGATCTCAAATAAAGAAATAGGCTTCCCCCAAGGTCTTTTACGTCACTCGGTCCCGCGCCGCCCTCATCCAGCGTTTACTGGCGACTTTGATCACAACCCGATCTCCTAGGTATAGATAATCGCCAACAACTTCGAGCATGGTGCCTCCAACTACCACAGGTGCAACATGGACGTTCGACATGATCTTCGTCTTATTCATGTTCATTTTAAGACCCACTCGCTGCGAGGCTCCACCAGGGACCGGAACCGCTTACCCTTAAAGAGGTTTTTGATTGGGTTTTTCATAGACTTGTTTTAAAAAACCCTATCAATTTGGTAACCGTATCGAAGACTTACCCTAATTTAAGGCTTACCATATCAATAGAGTTAGCTTCATGTAAGCAGTAAGCCTATCGAAAACCCTATTGAAGGTTACCGATTCAATAGGGTTTTATAACCTGCAGGCAAATTTAATCTCTAAGAATATCAAATTATCAAAAATATCACCATCTATTCAATCTCGCACTTCGAATTATACTTCCGAATTCAACAGCATGCGCGAAAAAGAGATAGAAATAGGCTAACCCTATCACAGGGTAAGCGCATCCGAAAGTAGTTAACTTTATTCAAAGTGTTACCACGTCGATAGGCTTACCATATCAACAGGGTTACACTTCCATATGGTAAGATTTTGATAGGGTTACCCTATCAATAGGCTTAATCAAATAAAGGGGTTTTCCGGTCCCTGGGCTCCACTGAGGTCATCGAGCATTTTACTCAGGTCCTGCAGGGTCTCAGCCATGACTTTTTCAATTTCGTCAGTTGGTTCTGGCCTCTAGACAAATCTTTTGCAAAGACCTTAGAACACTTGTTTTGCTCGATAGCCGTTTCAATACGGTCTGTATTAAACCAGCGTATGTCGCGTTTTAGGGAATCTCCAATTTGTCTACTACGCCGCCGATACTGAGAAGCATCTTCCGAGGTCTGCAGGATCATTGAGCGTCTTTCTACCATGAGTTTGAGGGTAGAGTCTGAGAATTTCCAGTTCCTTTTGCACGGCGGGTTTTAAAGAACTTAGACCCAGCCGTGGAGACAGTTTCCACAAACCTGTTATTGAAGTCGTCCACATCGACGCACTCGCCGAGGCATTCAAAGCGGTTCTGCAATTCGAGCTGAAAGCATTCGGGGTTTGGATCTGGATGGGTGCAGGATGAAGTGCACAGACTCAATGTGCCTGTTACCATGCGGTGATCGCTATCGATTTTCACGGCATTGATCATGAAAATCTGAATGACATCATTGAAAATCTGTGTTCTCGTTGACATGATAAAGTCTATCTCCTTTTTGGTGAGACCATCGGGGCTTATCCAAGTCCATTTTTCAATGTTCCAGTTTCTTGAAGAACGAACTCATTCTTCAAGAAACTGGAACACTCTTCTCCAAAAAGTCGGCCAGCATCTGGCCTCGGATGTTCCGGACTCCAACTCCAAACTGCCCCACTTTAAACTCATCGCCGCTTCGTTTGCCTAATTTTGCGTTAAAATCCCCCATAGGCAGGTTGAAATAAGTTTTGGAGATGTGTATGGCTTTGGAAATGTCCTCATACATAGCCTCCACCACATCATCGGAGTGTGTCGAGGTCGGCGCATAGACCTGTATGACCTTGAACGAATACTTACTTATCATCAGTTAAAATTATCATCTATATAGATTTTAAATAAATGTCTTGTTGGATTTTCAGTTCAGAAAAAAAAAATATTCGGAAATAACAACATCTTATAAATAAACCAGCTATAGTTACTTACCTAAGTACATTGTTGAGCGCTTTGCCTTAATCGGGCACTGAGAATATCCTACCAAATGAACTTTAAATGTTTGAATAGGCGCCAAAACTAATCAATTCAGTAACTATGCTATGGCCTATTAAGGGATAAGTTATTACTGTCGTTGCAGCTCAAGTTTTCAAATCAATATTTTCACCGAATTCGTCAACAAAAACCACGATAGCTCGCTCGGCTGTCAGGTAATGTCTCGTGATGTTGCAAAGTTTATAATAAGCCCTGAGAAGTATCCCGAGAGCAAACCAGATTAATATTTGATAAGAAGCTGCTAAGATTGACCTGAACATACAAGATGACTGGTGGGTCATTTACTAAATTTCAAGACTTGATAGTTTGAGATCATACATGAAGATAAAAAATAAAATGAAAAATAAATATTAGGTAATCATGTACTGAGTAAACATAACCGCGTAATGCAACAGATACTTAGTGGGTGGTGGTGTGCGTGCGTGAGGCGGGAACACTGCTGTGTGCGTATTGACTGAGGCAGCGCGTCGGGAAAATTATAGTAAGGTCTCTTCATTTATTCATAGGGATTTCTGGTGAAAAGTTAAATACCTACTTTTATTACATAATTATGATCACAATCGAGTTCAGAGTGCTCTCCTTCAGTTTCTAAAATTTGTCACCAGTCACCACAAAAGCATATGGGTCAAGTATACTTTGAACCATAGATTAGTAGGTGACTTTATGGAGTCTGTTATGATGGCTGGCTAGTTTAAGTCTATTATACTATTAACATTAAGTAAGTCACATTTTTTCAGAATTATAATAATAAAATAATAAATAATAATAATCTGAGAAAAAAAGACTTGAATAATAATAATAATAATAAAAATCTTACAAAATCTTTCATACATAACATTTTCTTCATAAGAACTTCCATTCTGGACTGGGAGCGAAAGAAAAATATAGAATGTGCCAGCTGTTTCTCTTCCCGGGCATACTGCGATGCATTTAAAATTCGCGCAGTATCCTTATGGAATCAGTTACCACTTTGTATTAAGTCAGCTAAGACCATCGTCACATTTAAAAAGCTTTTAAAAAAACACTACTTATCCTTAACTGAAGAAGTCAATGTGTAGTATATGTATGTATATCTTGTATTCGTATGTATGTATGTTTATATACCTATAAATTAAGAATGTCTAAATGTCTGTAACAAATATTCGACATGTTTTTGTTTTTTTTTTGTTATTTTTTTTAGTTCTTTTTTGTTTTGTAAGTAAACCCCATTTGTTATAATTTACTTTATCATGTTATTTTGGTTGCCTGGTAGAGATCGCTTTCTAGCGATAAGGCCGCCGATTGTGTTTTCTTTTTTTTATTGTCCTTTTTTTATATTTTGTGTTTGTACAATGAAGAGTAAATAAATAAATAAATAAATAAATAAATACTGTAGTCAGTTAAGGGACAGATGTTTCACTGGCGTTTTTGCGGGCGACAGTCTAACCCCCTGTCATTGCAATAGTCAATGTCCATCACTATAATACCTCCAAATTTGTCAAACTTGACGACCACTTTGGCGATGGGGTAAACCTGTCTGCCTCAGACGCCAGTGGTTGCGGTTTCGATTCCCGCACGGAACAAGGAAAAAAAATGTTCCGTGTCTGGGTGTTTATCTATTTATGTATTTATATTCTAGGTTCCCCCTAGTTCACTGCTTGGTATCCTATAACACAAGCTTTGCTTACTTTGGGGCCATGTAGTTGGTGTGATTGTCTGGGGATTTTATGATTATTATTTATTATTATTAAAACGTGACATCAGATGGTTTTACAGCCTTTGGTGTTCTGCCTAACCCATAAGGGATACAGGTGTGAAGTTATGCATGTACATAACTTCACACCTGTATCATAAATAAACGTCAGTAAGTATATTTGCAAGCATGTTTATAAAGAGCCAGCTCCTTGCTACACTCTTCGATCTCATCTCCATTTACCATCAAGTGTCAAGTATCAATACCACGAGTGTTAACAATGAAGGTTACCAACAGGCCATGGGGGTCCCCAACGATGGAAGAAGAAGAGCACTCCTGGCAGTGATCACCAGGGAGCAGCATTATTGCACCTGTCTCCAGTTCGGGCTGGTCAGATTCGTGTCTCCGCTGGCGGAACGAGCTGACCTCATCATCTCCAGTGACCATCAATTGCTGTTCCAAAATATTGAAGAGGTACATAATAAAATAGTATTTTGTTAGTTGTTATAGTTTGTTAGTAAGATAGTTCTAGTTTCATGTTACCATTTCTATTACATAACGATCGCCTTGTAGCACGTAGCACACACAATATCGGTGAATTGCTTTCTGGACCCAAACTTGCCCCCTAAATAAAAATTTGGCATTTTTTCATACTAATTTGCAACATTGATAAGATACTAACAGTAAAAAATTTTGAAATGAAATTATGAAATAATGGACTACAGAAATATATTTTTAACTGAATCAGAATGAGTAAAGTAGTAGATCAAGATTTTTTACAATTATTATCTATGCTTAAAATTAAATAATAGAAATTTTATTTAGTTAAATAGGTAAGTCACTTGTTGATAAAAAATACAGAGGGCAGTATTTGCGCTAGCAACCGTATTCACAGATATGGCAGTAGAAACAAGAAATTATTTCCCGGATTTTGTTTATCAAAAAGAAAATATTATAAACAACTCATTAATTTCTAACGTACCTACTTACTAAAAAGAACGTAGAGATGACCAGACAGAAATTCACAGATTGTATAACATTATTCAGATCCCAGTGCATTTTTAAATTATGTCTTGAGCCCCGTCTAGACTTAAAAACAAGGTTTCAAACCAAGGTGACTTTTGTTTACAACCAACGCCGAGTTTCATCCACTCTGTTGTAAACGGCGTTTTCAAACAAGCTTCAAACCAAGAAAGCCAATAAGGTCACGGGATCCAACAAGGTACCGCCAAGATTTAGCGAAATTTGGCTGCAACAGCCGTCTACACTGTTGTAAACTAGCCAAGCCACCTTGGTTTGAAGAATTGATTTAAACTGTGTAAACCGTGCTTTAACGTGCGTCATTAACCTCCACCAAATAATTTCAGATCTTCAGGCTCTCCGAAGACATACTAGACCAAGTTGTTCAAGAAGATGCTGAGATACAAACGTCAACAGTAGTGGCCGTGTACCTACAAAAAACCCCAGTGTTCCTTAGCTTATATAAAAAGTATTGCCTAGGATTAAAAAGAGCTGATTGTGTTTTGGTAAGCTAAACAAAAAAAATATTGAATTACTTAATCTATAGTTAGCGTACAGTAAATCTGGCTAAAAGCTCATTGACGCATCTCTGCCAATTAACACTATTTTAATAAACAGTACAATAAAAGAGTATAATATCACGATTACACTGTAAATTAAACAACTAAGTGCAACGTACTAGACAGCACAATTAAGAACGAAAACTTGAGTGAATCTTTATCTCCGTATACCTTTGTTTCGCTTTACTTGTCTCAGACCACAATTAAGCTATCTTCAATCTTATTAACTTGAGCCATCGATGTTTATAGGTAAAGAAATCTAAAGACCCAAGCGGAGCGTTCTCAAGATTTTGCACCAGTCCGCCTATCCCTAGAAGACGACCAGATATAACATCTTTGGTACACAAGCCTTTGGAGCAGTTCAGAGAATTGTTGAGGCTTATGAGAGCAGCAGCTGCAGCGAGCGGATCAGGGCCTTATGACCAATTGGAGAAGAAGCAGCTTCAAGTTATAGTAGAACAATTACAGGTACTCTTTACTTAGGTCTTTGTTATTTCATTTTCTATGGATCTCTGTTCATCAGTATAATCAGTGTCTCAAAATCCTTGCCTTATTCCAATATGCAGAGAGCAGTCTCGATGTCGGTTCAAATATGCAAGTTTCTTTAAGATAAATTTACCGTGGTCTGTCTTATTAGTACGGTCCAGGTAATATTCTGATTTCTCTGACACATCGAGCGATACAGACTTGACTTAAACTATATTTTTATTTTTATAGCATGGATATCAAGACGTGACTGCGGGCTCAGGTCTGATGGGATTAGCTGGTGATGGAAAACCGTTGCTTTCTGTAGCTGACTTAGAGAGCAGACTTGTATTCACAAGGTGTAAAGTACGTATGCTTAAATTTTCATACACGATTTTGTACTTATAAATAAATTGAAATTTTAACAGTACCTTTACTCTTTTCAGCCTTTCGTGCTTAGTACCGCTGGTCGACAATGGATTTTTGGTGGTGAATTGTCAAAAGTTGAAGGTCGTACAGTAAGACCATATTGGGCACTACTGTTTTCAGACCTGTTATTATTTACAACTGTATCAAGAGACCGAGTTCTTTTTGTAACCGAAGAACCTGTGGCTTTAGCGACAATTTCAGAAGCTCAGTTTAATGTTAGGAAAAAAGGTGAGCAAAAAAAGAATTAGGTACTATTACTGTAGTAAGTTTCAACTTTAAGGTCATCTTAATAACGTGCATTATGTATTTTTTCACAGCCATAGAATTTCGCCTGGTTCTTGGAAGGACTGGTGGGGAAAGTCCACTTGTGTCTTGTGCTCCTCGTACGCCGGGACGCACCCGTACGATAGTCCTCAGAGCTCCATCTATAGACTTGAAAGCAGTTTGGCAAAGTTTACTACAAAGGCAAATGTAAGGCATTCGCATATTTCTTATCCTATAATATTTTAGCGTTTCTTTCTGACGTAAAGATTAAGAGAGCCGATTTCGTAACTTTTAACATTATGTACGGTGACATGCATGTTGTTCAAAGATGGTTGTTTGACAAAATTTCACATGTTAATGCACCTTTTAGGCACATTATGTTAACATGTGATAATTACAGAATCGGAGCACTACTGAAATATTTTCAGCACTGTATAGTTAATTTATTAACGCTTTTAAGAGTCGAGACGTTAAACATTCATACGAATTGTTGATGCTAAATATATTGTTATTTGTTTTAGATATCGTGCACATACGATGTCCGGTACGCCTTTGGGTTCTCCGTTGGACTCACCGGATCCTCAACTGACTTTCTCTCTGGCAACACTGGATTCGCAGCAACGACAGGTATCTGCGTCCAGTATACAACGACACTCTAGCTTAGCTCTCTTGCCGGCCAGTTCATACCGTTCACACTTGAATATGCTTATCGAAGAACGTCCAGAAAAAGAAGTACGTGTCAGTTTTGATGTAAGGCCGAGTTCTGACTCTCCTACACCACGACCTGCCAGAGGACCTTTAAGCTCTATTTGGAGAACAGCTCCTACTCCAGATACTCCTTCTGCAAAATTATCACCTGCAGATTCCCAAACATTTTCATCACATTTTGTATCTTCATCCAGTATTGAGAAAAATGATGAAAGAGCAGCATCACCTAGTGCGGAACTGACGCCAGATGGTGGTTGTGATAATTATTCAGTAGAGTCTCCTTGCCGATGGGAGTCATTTGAGGCTGATTTAGCTTTCGCTGATTTAGACATTGATCCCTCTTATAAACACGCGGTGGAGGAGCATATATTCTTGCCTGACGACTCCTTTATACCTCGTATGGTACTTCCTGAACGACCAACACCTCCAGCGTATTTAGAACTTTGATCAGCCGAGTCAGATCCGGAGTTATTTGACCTAACCCGGATTTTGACACAAGAATGGAGATAAAATCTCCTTTGAGCATGAGTTTTAATGGTGTGTCCCCGTAGTCCTGTCATTTATATTAGGTGTTTAGAGACGGATTCTGCTGAATCAACATGTCCTTGGTAGATTGGCAGAGCTTTCGTCAAGTAGACTGGCCAGACGTGAAGGCACAAGCATTTGTTGGATTGTTATAAATTGCTTATTAAAAAATAAATTGAGATAAAGGTTGTGGTATAAATTTTTGAGAGAAGTATTTTCGAAATTAGCAATATTAAATCATGAAATTTTGATGATATAAATACAGATGCTCTTAAATCTACAAAACTAATTATAATATACCAACATTGTATTATTTGAGCATCTCGAAAATGAATGAGCTTTGGGCGAAACTGTTATTTATTGTATTTAAATTTTCCACGATTTTAATGGTGTAAATTTGCTAAAAACATACATTTTTACTATAAAAATATATACCGTAACGGTGTCGGAGTGTCAAAGTACGTGGTACCAATATAAGTAATAATATTTTTACAGTTTTAGATATGATTAATGATATGCTCTTATTTCTTACGTCTTCCGTCCTTTTCTTATTATGAACTTCAACAGAACTTCTCTAGTTAAATTATTTTGTAGTATCAAATATACTTTGATAATTATGAAAAAAGCTCTATATTTTTAATAACTATTCTTTCGTTACTATGCATTAAATATGATGTTAACAATTTAATTTATTATATTATAAATAAGAAACCACTTTGTACAGGTCATGTGGATATTTGGCGACTAAATCGCGCACTGTTTCAATGTTGCATCTGCTTTTCCTACTTTTAAGTTTTCAATCAGTTACTTTCATTTACATATAAATGTTTTAGTTACACTGAAAAATGGTAGTAAAAATTGATTAAGAAATTGAATGATACGGCCTTAGCCTCGCAAAATGTTCACATAACCTAAACTGTCCTAATGCAACAGTACTACCATTCAATTTTTTATAAATTGTATAGTTAGGATCAATGATTTTCTATGTCTTTGGCTGTGTACTATAAATTAAATTATTTAATTTTTGGGTTATCGAAATAATAATTTTGAGATAGTTATTTATTACTCTGAATGAAATCTTTGTAACACGAATGAGCAGAGTTAATTATTCAAATGTTTGTGTTTAGAAAGAAGCTAAACTAAATTAAATCTAAAAATCTATAAATAAAGTTGTTTTATCAGTGGTGCTCCAACAATTTTATTTCATACTTTATTTAACCCCTTATTTTGCGAAGCTAACAAACGATGATACAATCTACCATTTTTCACTGTCCACTTCAACATTGTTCTTTTTAAATAAAATTTTAAAATAGTGACCAGATGTAACTATATTGTATGAAATCTAAACTCCGTTAAAAGAACATGAATGTAGGTACTAGATCCTTAAAATTTGATAAAGAAAGATGACGTTTGAAATCTGGTTTAAGACAAAACTAATTTAAATAAGCTGTGATTTGCGAAAGGTAAGTCATTATCCATTTGACCTGTACTTTTATTGTATAAAATATGTATTAAAATAGTAGTTTATGAAACTGTCACATAATTAGGGGTATTATTCACGCGTGTGAGTTTAAAAAACGAGCAAAGCGAGTTTTTTAAAAGTATCACACGAGTGTATAATACCTAGTTATGTGCAGTTTCATACACTACTTTATCTAATCTCATACACTGAAGATATTAAATAAAAGATTGAGATTGAGACTTTTACAGGTAGTAAATTAAGACTGACTCCTGCCGCAGTCTCTAAAATGTCGGGTGGCGTCAAATTTTCTTCACTTTCACTATACTCACTAGACATTTTAATAAAAAAACAATAAATTATCCAGTAAAACAACGAATTGCAAGGAAATTTGTTATGGCGCCTAAATTTATTCCCGCCATTATCGCGCATGCGCCAAAACGCGCCGCGCGGCCACAGAATGTAACTTAGCGCGGCGCTCGCAGGACACAGATAAAAAAATGAAATCTATGGTCTGTTATCTGTATCGAAATGAAAAAAAAAATTATTATAACATTGTATTGTTCGAGGTAGTGTGTTATAATTTTTTTTTATTTCATTTCGTTATAATATTTTTAAAATTATGTCAATATAAATTCGTTCTGAGTTTTATATTTTGAATATTATGATATGAGAGTAGATAAACTATTATAACTAAGTTTTCTTGCTGATTCCGTGTTTATAAACACTAGTGTTGTAGGATTTTCATGTATTGCTCAACATTCCTCCTTCATAAAAGAAAGCGGTGCAAAAAATAAAAAAACACATATTCCGAACACTACAGCCCACCAAAACAAACCCAATTTGAATTGACACATAATCATCTCTGGGGGACACCCACTGCTGAAAAAAGGCCTCCCCAAGGTTCGTTGCTCAGTCCCTCGCTACCCTCATCCGGTATTTACGGGTGACCTTGTCGAGATCGACTTTGCGGGGAGCCTACTTACGCTGCGTCTCCTAGTACGATGTAACCATTCGAGAACTTTACTGCCCCAACGGTCATCTATTGTGCAAGCTATGTGCCCTGCCCATTGCCACTTCAGCTTTGTAATCCTTCTGACTATGTCAGCAGCTTTGGCAAACCTGCGAGTCTCCTCATTTCTGATTCGATCCCGCAGATAAACTTTTCGAGAATTCTTCGTCCTTAGTCTTGTGAAATCACGGATTTACCAAGATAAATTTGCTATAGCAGTTATTCATGTGTACCCCTTTACAATTAATATTTTAGATTCGACGCAGTTCAGTAGAAACTCAGACAGGTGGAGCTGGTAGCGTCACGGAAGGCTTGAAGAGCACAAAGAGTCGAGGATCCTCTCTCCACTTACAGAGGTGGATGACACAGCTTCCTGAATCCGAAGAAATGGATCCACCTGAACCTGATATGGAGGTAAAATATTGTGATTTCCTTAATTTTATTTTTTCTCATTTTGATAGTGAATGTTATGTTTTCTCTGTCAAATTATTGTGTGGAAAGTAACTCAGTAATAATTTTATTTCAACATAGATATGATACAGAGCGTTCTTGAATAAAAATGAAAGTTTTCATTTCAGATGTGGAGTGTAGAGGAATTGCGAAAACGATCAAAGGAATTGAATTTATTAGAAGTAGCAGAACTTGTATCAACTTTTTCAGAAAATAAAGGATCCTTGTCAAGTGAAAAGAAAGAAAATGAACGAAGTCCTTCTAAAAGTAGTAATTCTGGAAGTCAGGTAAAATGTTGATTATATCAATTGTAATTTTTGATAAATCTGGAGTTTTGAGATTGTAATTGTATTTTTTTCCTTAATAGATCACTGTACGAACAAGCCCAGTTGTAGTGGACACATTACCTGTTTGTCGAAAATGTCATAAAAAGTGCTTATCCAAGCCAAATAGCCCACTAATTTCTCAAAAGGAACCGCCAATACCCCCTAAGCCCAAAATTGAGGCATCGCCCAATAATTTAAATCCTGTTAAAAGCTCTAAGAATTTATGTAGTTCTAGTTGTTCGAGTCGTAAGTCAACGTTTAGTAGTTTAGAACGCAAAGGTGCTATAAGAATATGTCCTGAAGATGCTCCGAAGGCAGCTATGAAAGTTATAGACTCTATAGAGCAAAGTCAGAAAATGCTCAAATCGACCTCCTATGACCTCAAATCCGAATTGCCATTTTCAAATAGAAGTACACACATAAGTCATGCGAAAAGCCAGTTGGAGTTAAGGAAAGATTATTCAATCAGGTCACCCAGTCCTTCATCTAGTAGTAGAAATAATAGTCCGTTATCAACTAGTCATACTACATGTAGCTCAATGGTGTTCAATTCTAGCTCTAATGATCTTCGAATGTCTAATTCTAATATTGCCGGACAAGTACAATGTGTAATTGCTCAGGAAAGATATCTCAATGAAGTGCAATGTGTAGAAAATGTTACTTTATCAAAAACAAGGACTTCACCCATAAGCAATCTATCGCCTGCATCTTTAAGAAAAGATCAGATAACCAGACAAAAAGCTGAGAACGTTTTAAATAAAGTATTGGGCTTTAATGTTAACTCAAATTACAAAATATCTGACAGATTGAAAACAAGTTCAGTGTTCTTAGAAAATGACCCAGTACATGAAGATGAAACTGAATTTATAATTCAAAGAGGTATACGGAGATCCCCTCGAATGGGCATTTCAGCAGTTACTAAAATGAATGGGGACGTTACCAAAAAGACTGATGATATTAATGCTAACACAAATATAAATGAAATAGGATCCGATGATGACTTAGATCTTGGACCTCTTATGTTGATGAGCTTATCGGCGATAAATCCAGCTGCACATTTGATGCGAGTTGAGCCATTTAAGAGGTCTTCAAATGCAAACGATTCGAGTCCTAGACCTGCAAATCTCATACCATCAAAATCTGAATCTCCAGTTCCAAACATAGCAGTAGTTCCTCCAACGCCTGATTTCAACTCGATTAATAAGACTGTAAGTCATCCAATACTCAGTTTTATTACAATTATATTATTTTCATTGAGAAAATTTATTTATTGTTTTATTCCAGGATGATCTTTTAGATGATTCTCCTGACTCTCCGGATATACCCGATGATCTTCCCTATGTTACACTGAAACGGTAAATAAAACAAAATTAATATAAATATTATGAAACCAGAGCCTTTTGCTTGATCTTCGGCGTCGTAATTATTTTTATCAAGTTTCATTGAGATTGCAGTGAAGTTAACTATAACAATATTACGTTGTTTTAGATATGGAACTTTATCAAGCTTAGAGAGATTTCCATCAGATGAAACAGATGATGGTAGTGAAAAAGTAACATCTCAAGAACCCGATTTAACGAAAGTAAATACTGGTAAGTGTTTCAATGTGATCTAATGCAAATTGATCATATTGAGATTCGATGCATAAGAAGTACATCATAAGTGGGTAGATTTTTAATACCTCTATTCATTTCTTAAGTGACGAGTACAGCTGGTGGAATAATGGGATGGACTGCCAGAGCTGGATCGTTTGTTGTAGAAAAAATGAATATATTCAGTACTCCAGAAACGGTAACAAACACGCCTGTCATACAAAAGCAACCATCATTTCTCGAAAGGTAAAATTACGGCATGTTTAGTGGTTTTCTGGTTATTTTTGTTCCATTTTATGTATGTTTACTTCTAATTGAATTCTTGCAATAGGTGGAAGACAACGTTGAAAGGAGCGCAAATAATCTGATAAGGTTTTTCTAAGATTATTTCTTTACGGTTTAATTTTCCTTATGCGTTTTAAGTACAACTTATGAATTAGCTTCCCCGTATTTAGCTAGGGGTTTTACACCAGAGATAACTGTCATTTAATTTTAAATTTTGAGTACGTGTTAGTTGATTACTTAATTTAGTTTAGAAAATATTTGATATAATTACAATTTGTTTATTTAATTAAATGTCAAATAGATGACGAAAACTCAATTTTGTATTATAAGATATAGTTTCGCTAGGAAATAAATTATTTTTATAACATAGATAGTAACAAGTAGATATAAAAATGTAGTTTTGTAAACAAACATCAGAATAGTTTCTCAGATTTCATATCGTACTTGTATTTGAATTTGTTTAGAGAGTAAGTTGTTTAGATTTTTTTAGTTTACATATTGTTGTAACTACATTTTTAAATAGACGTAATAACTATATCTAGGTGCCTTGGAGTGAGTGACTGGAAGACGACAATTGGACCTGAAGATGGAACAGGGGACGTTGGAGAGGGCAGTGGAGCTAGTGGGGAAGAAGCTTGGGGAACTCCTTCATCTGGAGACCTGTCAGATAATCTACAAGATTCTGAACATGGAACCCTATCGGTTGGTTTCAAGTTTTTATTTTTTTCAAGGCTGAATACAATTCAAGTATTCAGTTTACGGTTAAGTAAATGTTTCAATATCTGAAAATTTAATTTTTTTCTATCAATTTTGCAGTCTCCAACCAAATCATCATCATCATACGCCGGCGATGATGACACGGAGTTAATGATGGATGAATTATTAATGGCAACTACTATAACTGGACCTACAACACTTAGGCCATTGCTACCTAGGTAAATAAAATTTTCAACCACTTGTAACATTAATGTCTACTTGGATTTTATATAATTATGATCAACTTTATTTTCAGGGATGTTTTTAGAAGAAGATTGGAACCACTCATGGAAGAAGACTGTTCAGACAGCGAAAGTGAAGAAAATAAGGTGACACCCACGAACTCTGAAGACCAGGTGAATATTTATACATCAGAAATTTTGGTCAATGTTACATATTTTAGCTGAAAAGTATTTAACGAAGACCAAGCATCTCCGACAATCACGTAGACCTAACACTTATAGTAAATTAAGATAGTCCTCAATTTTAAAGATGCTAAAGTTACTTGATGTTATTAAGTGTCGAAAGCATGCGGAAAAAAAAGAATGGACTAGATGATTAATGCCTGTTGCATGAGCCATCTGTATTACAAAACTTACAAAAACCTTATACAATTTAAATATTAATGTGCTTAATCAAAATCCCTGTAGTCAAAAATAACCAAGAAATTTTCTTTTACAGTTGTTTTTGTCCCATTTCTGTTATTATATGTATTTTTATTATTTTTAAATGTGACAATGTTCTTGTTAGATGTTACCCTATCTTGATTTTTTTTTTAAATTTCGTTTACCTATCTCGGGGATATTGGCAAATAGGTATAGACGATAGCTAGGTAATATCTCACATTGTGACTCGTCCGCTGGTGCGGCGCTTGGCGCAGGGCAGCGTGCATGGGGCCGATGCTGACGACTGCTGCGACGCGCCGCACCGGCCGCCCTCTGCTTCAGAAATAGGTAAGTCATAAGGTTATCATAATATATTTAGATCATATAACTACATAGTGTAGTCCTCAAATTAAATATGAACTTGAACTAAATATGCTATACAATTTACACAACTATTTAAATAAATACATTTTACAAGACTACATTATCGACTATCGAAGCTGCTATTTTTCGGCAAACAAAATACTAATACGAACACATTTTAACAGAAATATGGACACCTTGATTAATAATCAGAGGTGAGAAGCGAATAAAACTAAACCACAGACAGTTAATAAGCAAACAACACAAACTTACAATGAAAAGGAGCACGTTGCATGAACAGATTTACATGAAGCCACTATGTGTTAAGCATTTGAGAAGTCGTATTGTTTATTGACCTAGCATGTAACCCCCGTTTAAGTAGCAGACGCACTCCACAGTACCTTAAAACAGTATATAATAATTAATTCAATTATCGTAACCAAACAGAAATCAAATTTTTCCTTATTGCTTTTTAGTATTAACAACTCAAATTTAATATCCAATTAACACCAAATTTCGTATACTCACATCTTGCAACTTTAATATATTTGAATAAAATCACTTTTCTATTTAAAATAGCAAAAATGTAATAAAGGAACGTTTCTTTTCTGCCTCAATTTACATGCAGTAATTTGTTTAGAAGCAGGGGGCGGGGGTGCGGTCGTCGTCCAATTTGCGGGAAAGGAGCAAGGTGGTGGCGCCGCGTACGAGCTGAGCCCAGACCGGACGCCCACCAACGAAGCACCTTCGATGCTCTTACCATATGGTAATGTTGATGATGATATATTTTAGTGTAGTTCAAATAAGAAATCGAATATAAGGCAGCTTTTTGGACAGAGAATATAAATGTATAAATATTACTTATTATTTATTGCTTCTAACCTACCTGGTGACGATGTAGCTGAAATTACCATTTCTAATCGGCTTACGTAGAAATGTCTCTTCATAAAACATTGCTGAATCACATAACGTATCATCGCATGCTGGTAACACTGAAGGGATCTTACTTTGTAGTGGGATACCTATATTAATTTGCTTTCATGACTTTTACCATATTACCCTTTAAAGGCTTCCTATTTACATGGCAGGTCCATTATAAGCCTACCTTTAACTGTTGAATCTAATTCTTACATACATTAGTAACATATTTCAACGTTTACAGTTTTAAAAGAATTTGCCGAGGTCCGTGCTGCAGCCGGTCATCGGGACTCAGTCAGTTCGGCCAGCACACCTTCAACTCTCGACCGCACCACTATCCACCTCCCGACCACGCAGTCTTCACTAGGTAAAGAATATCACTATCATAATAAAATATTGTAGAGATATTTTTCGAAACAAGTCTTGTAAAAGATTTGAAGCTAAATATAGAATTATACCAACGTAGTATTCAGAAAGTGAAAAAAGATTGAGATGTTAAAATGGAAACAAATCATAGTCTATAATAAAAAAATGCCAGTCGTCAATAACTTAGAGCATTATTATTGTGAAAATGTTAATTCTTGTTGATGGAAATACCACCTAAGTTTTCAGTATCAATTAACATCAGGTGTTATGGAAAACAAACGTCCCATCCTTATTTTACAAAAACGAAATGAAATTTTGGTAAAACAGCATTTTAGAAGGTGAATTAACCAAGTTCTGTCTTTTAGTTTCGGACCAGCTGCCAACCGAAGTAGAATGTTCGCCGCCAGCCGTCAACGAGGTGGACCGTCTGAGCCCTCGAACGGAAATGAGGATGGCACTCGACCTTGGGAAGGACATGATGTCCGACCAAGAGGCTACCTGGGTATTGTGTTTCCCTTAATATCTATTTTATTCTGCGCTTCTATGTCGTCACTTGGATTAGAAGCCTTTTTTGCTCATCCAGAGATGATAATGTAATAAATAGCTATTATCCTATTACTAAGCAATAATTGCCAGTATTAAGTTATATTGATTGTTTTCACAGACTTCAAGTTTTCTTCAATAGTTGCCAATCCCCATTCAATATTAGTTTTTGGTAATATTTTGCCACCTGCTTTGATGTAATTGGAATCACTGCGAGCAACATAACCTGATTATATTCTGTTTATTATTTTACGATGAGCATGTACAAACAATCTGCATGTGTAAAGTTAGCGAGTTCCAATATCGTCGTTTGTTGTAATGTCAAGTGGTAGTGTAGTTAAATAAAATACACTCTCAGCCCAATCCCACCGTACATTCTCATTAATTTTTTATTTTAATTTTTACAAATATCAAAAATCAGTATCTATTTAACAGTATCTTCAGTTTTAAGTTTGTCCCCTTTTATTTAAAAGCTGTAGCAATTTCAATTTTGGAATTTGGTGTTGATGCTGATGATCGACGATCCTGTCAAGGTCGCCGGTCAACATTATATATGAGCAGCGCAGAATCGAGCGCTGTGGAGGGCTTTGGGGAATGCCTTTATCCAGCAGTAGGCCCATTGATCATACTTCAAATTTTTTGAAAGAATTACTAAATACAGGGTGGCGCGTCCGACCACTGGTCGTTTCGCGCGGCTTGTCAACGGTCACTTCTCCGGCGAGTGGCGAGCGCAGACGCAGTGACTCTGTGCCGCCCGCACCCGCGCCGCACCGCCCCGCATACTACTTCGCGCAATTCTGTATATGCTTGGAAACGTAAGTTTCGTCTGATTAAGGACGCGTTTCCGCAAATCTTCAAAATAGGGTATTTTCTGGTACATATTGTGATAAAATGGCGCAAAGTTTAGTATAATTACAAGTACTAATAGATAGATAAGACTTTCATCTCCATTTATTATATAAAAATAATATAAATAAATTTGATTTTGTGGCTTAAAAACTAATTTTGCGATGCCTCGTCGCACGAAAATGACGATTTTAAGCCAATTTACGGTACCACTTTTGGTATGAAAACACAAGTATTTATGAATAAAAAAAACACTATTCGATGGTTGACATGTTCATTTTTGATAATACGCATTTTTTTCTTTGAAATTACTACTAAAAACCCTTTAAAAAAAAATAAAACCAAACACGTAATTTTCTTCATGTTTGTATAAATGCGTAAATCTTAACACACTGTGGTAAGGGTTATTATACTTTAGCAAATAATGTCAATATCATTCCAAACAAAAACTAGATATCTTCAGTCTGCGCTCAGCCGCTGTCGAGAGTGGAGCTGTATCGCTTTTGAGTTATTTTTCGTGCTAAGAAACATCGCTGTACATACACAATTTATTACATCAAACAAGTCTCGATACTTGACGCTCTCTGAACTGAGTTGAAAAGGTAATAATATAAATTTATTGAAAAAAAAAAATTACAAAACCTTTTATGATTAGGATTGAATTTGGAAACTTGGAATCATTATGTTTTTTAGGACTAAACCTTATCTCCAGTTCTGGTAGTGGGGTCTGAAGGTATACCTCGAGGTGCTACTGGTACTCCTAGACGGGTAAAGCTAGGTATATCGAGTTTGGGCTCATTTTGATTCGAAGGAAGAGACCTTACCACCAGTTTTGGTAGTAGGAGCTGAAGGTATACCTCAAGGTGCTACTGGTACTCGTAGACCGATAGAGCTAGGCATGTCAAGTTTGGGTTCATTTTGATTCGCAGGACGAGATCTTACCACCAGTTCTAGTAGTGGGAGCTGAAGGTATACCTCGAGGTGCTACTGGTACTCCTAGACGGGTAAAGCTAGGTATTTCGAGTTTGGGCTCATTTTGATTCGAAGGAAGAGACCTTACCACCAGTTTTGGTAGTAGAAGCTGAAGGTATACCTCAAGGTGCTACTGGTACTCGTAGACCGATAGAGCTAGGCATGTCGAGTTTGGGTTCATTTTGATTCGCAGGACGAGACCTTACCACCAATTCTGGTAGTGGGAGCTGAAGGTATACCTCGAGGTGCTACTGGTACTCCTAGACGGGTAAAGCTAGATAAATCGAGTTTGGGTTCATTTTGATTCGTAGGACGAGACCTTACCACCAGTTCTGGTAGTGGGAGCTGAAGGTATACCTCGAGGTGCCATTGGTACTCCTAGACGGGTAAAGCTAGTTATATCGAGTTTGGGTTCATTTTGATGCGTAGGACGAGACCTTACCACCAGTTCTGGTAGTGGGAGCTGAAGGTATACCTCGAGGTGCCATTGGTACTCCTAGACGGGTAAAGCTAGTTATATCGAGTTTGGGTTCATTTTGATGCGTAGGACGAGACCTTACCACCAGTTCTGGTAGTGGGAGCTGAAGGTACCATATTTTAAAAGAACTGAACAGGACACAAGGAACTGAAATCTATAGGCGGTCAGATTTGGTGGAATCGGGTTTTCATATTTTAAAAGAAATAATAAAATTTATGGACAAAGAATAATGCAAGTGATTGGGCTCCAAAAAAAAAGTCATTGTGCAGAGATGAGATGAGAGTCAGATTATAGATTAGACACATGTCATTCATATTTGTTAGGACGCCAAAAAAATTAGCCCTGGGAAAAAAAAGATATGACCAAAAATACATTTTGCGTTTAATAGAATAAAAATCGTTTTCTTTTATGATACAGAAACTGAACGCCCGTAGATTTCTACGAGTGTATTCGTATAACCTTTACAGCCATTGACTACGAAACGAGTGAATATTGTAAATAAATACGATTATTGGTAAAAAAAAGTGCTTGTGTGATCCTTATAAGTACCTAATGGGTTGGCTACACAGTAGTAAACCGCGATTAGTTCGTCTCTTTTCTTAGTATAGCGACTTCCCTTCTTATTATCGTCGAGCGAGACAGCAGTGCGCTGTCACAAAAGAGATGTTATTAATCTGTCTCTTTTCTTACTATAGCGAACTTTTTGCGGCACTGGTTCGGCGACATTGGAAGCACGGTTTACAACTGTGTAGCCACCCCTTTTGATTTGATTTGTCTTTTTTCTTACTTTAGCGATGTCTCTTATACGGCACTGGTTCGGCGACATTGGAAAAGCAGTTTACAAATGTGTAAACACCCCTTATGAAATAATGGTATGTATGGTTTATCCAATACTGCCATTTAGAATAAGCTAATGTGTTGGTGTAAAATGTATTTTTGGTCATATCTTTTTTTTCCCAGGGCAAATTTTTTTAGCGTCCTAACAAATATGAATGACATGTGTCTTATCTATAATCTGACTTTCATCTCATCCCTGCACAATGACTTTTTTTTTGGAGCCCAATCACTTGCATTATCCTTTGTCCATAAATTTTATTATTTCTTTTAAAATATCTAATATCTAATATCTGACCGCCTATAGATTTCAGTTCCTAGTGTCCTGTTCAGTTCTTTTAAAATATGGTACCTTCAACTCCCACTACCAGAACTGGTAGTAAGGTCTCGTCCTACGCATCAAAATAAACCCAAACTCGATATACCTAGCTTTACCCGTCTAGGAGTACCAGTGGCACCTCGAGGTATACCTTCAGCTTCCACTACCAGAACTGGTAGTAAGGTCTCGTCCCACGAATCAAAATGAACCCAAACTCGATATACCTAGCTTTACCCGTCTAGGAGTACCAGTAGCACCTCGAGGTATACCTTCAGCTCCCACTATCAGAACTGGTGGTAAGGTCTCGTCCTAAGAATCAAAATGAACCCAAACTCGACATGCCTAGCTCTATCCGTCTAGGTGTATGTACCAGTAGCACCTCGAGGTATACCTTCAGCTTCCACTACCAGAACGGGTGGTAAGGTCTCGTCCTAAGAATCAAAATGAACCCAAACTCGACATGCCTAGCTCTACTCGTCTAGGAGTTCCAGTAGTACCTCAAGGCATACCTTCAGCTCCCACTACCAGGACTGATGGTAATGTCTCGTCTTATGAACTCGAACTTGACATGCCTAGGAATAGGAATTCCAGTAGAAGCCCTCGAGTGTACCACCAGCTCATCAGGTTCGATGGTGAGGTTTTATCGTTACGAATAAAACGAGCTCAAACTTTCCGAGCACTTTAATTAATCTTACCCAATTTAATCGTTTTAATAAAAGAATTTGCAAATATTTAAAACTAAAGTATCAAAACTGTTCAAAACCTTTCGTCTTTTTCACGGCACGCTTGTGTGCGTGAATCTTATACATGTAGTAGTAGAATTCGATACCTAGCCTTTTCGGAAACGCATCCTTAAATTTCAAAATTCCAACAACAAAACCTAAGAACCGTATAGATAATGTCGGGATTAGCAGTTTTCTTTAATCAGTCATAGTTACAGATGAGGATCAAACTAGAAGTAGCTTAATTTTGTTTTAAACAACATTAGCTATGCAATTTGTTTATAAATATTTATGAACATTTCAAAAAGTACAAGTTTGTAAGAATAACCTCCAGAAACATGACAAGTACTTTCGTTGGCTCCGCTATGGACGTCAAAAAACATTTCACTATCTTAATTTAATATAGATGCCAATTACAGATGTAAACATACCCATATACATATGTGATTTTAAATAAAATTATTCGTCCACTTCTACAGCATACCTATATTTTTATCACAGTTCCAGAAAGCGAGAAAGAGAAAGTTATGGAGATGGAGCAACTGGCACGAGTGGAAGCTCAGACGATGCGTTCGCGGACGCGCTCTCAATGCCAGAACGGGAAGATGTAAGGACGAAAATAATTTTGTTGATTATACAACTTAGTGCGGTTGGTCATTGAGATTATTAATTCATATGCATTTCGAAAAAGGCTTCTTTCTGTAAGTGTATAAGTGCAAGTATAATATAAATATGAATATTAAATCAATAAATTAGGGAGAATAAATATAAATATCGGAACTGGGTACAAGTGTGAACCTTGTGGAACGCCACACTTTATTGAATCCCCTCTAATAATATACAATCTGCGTACTTAACAGAGGTGTCCTTCAACATTGTGATTGATGTTTACCTAATAAAGATATTTGTATTTGTAATCATGATTTCAGATTGGGTTTTCTTCGACGACGCGCTTCTTCCGATAGCCCCAGAAGGGAGCCACTGATGCTTGGCACCACCGCCAGACCGTTCTCTCCTCGCCGTACCTCTGTGAGCAACAACGGATATTACAAGATATGCTTTGTGAATGGCTATGTGTGAATATGCACTGCACACATCAGCTTGTCTGTGCCAACTCAGCTGGATTTAAACGTTGCTAAAAATATGTTTCTGTTAGGAAATGAAACAATATTGTTAAAATGCGTGTCCATTATTAAATTAGAGAATGTCACTCGTGTTAGCAATTTGTAACCAATTCGAATATAACAATTAAATCGTCAATTAATTGATTTGAGAAAAATAAAAGCATGTATGGAATTTAGAAACATTATTAAACTAGTTGTAGAAAATTGTGAGATACGAAAGATACAATTGTTTTCAAATTAAATAAAGTATATTATTGCCTTATAGTTGGTCTTGATTAATATTAAGATTTATAAACATTGGAAGTTAGAGTTTTAGTATTCTCGATTAATGCATTTTTATATTTAAGTCTTTTGCTATAAAAATCTGTGAATGACTAACTTATACAAAAATGTTTTCTATAGTTGAAATTGTAAACATTAAATTAATGTGTGGTAGCGATTAAAACAAGATTTAAAATTTCAAATATTGGTCAATATGCCTTTCAAGTTTTGAAAAAAGTTACTCGATTATTGTTACTGGATAAATTGTTAATATCCAATTTGAAATATTCAATCGAATTTTTGAAATTCTTCTTGTAAAATTTTCAGTCAATTTGTCGGATAGGTAAAATTTTATAGTGAGTTTAAATTGGCACTAATAAATCTCAAAATTGTTGTTTTTTTCAAATAATTATAATGTTTAAATCCAGCTTTTAAAAATACGCTAAATTATTTTGTTGTTCAATTATTGATCTGTCCATTTTATTGGTATGAACATTTTCAAAAATATATTTTTACTAAAAACTTATGGCGCTTTTTATTTTTCATCCCTTAGCTTATGCTTTCCTTTCTATGACTGTTTTATCATTTAGATATTTAAATACTTAAGCTTTATGTAAATTCGCCATTTCTTCACGGTGATCGTTCATTGCAGGTATTCTTTAATTAGTTGACTAGCAAAAATAATACCTGAGTTTAAAAATTTATATGTTAGTTGTACATCATTATTAGTTGTGACGTCCATGCACTGCAAGATAAAAATAAGTGTTGTAAAAAATACATATTAACTTTACAAAATTGCTTTATGATTAGTTTTGCTGTGCCGAATTTTTGATTACTTTTTTAAAATTGATTTCAATAACTTGAATGATAAATGAAATATTATTTAAAATATTTTACAGGAAAAGAACTTCGAGAAAAGGTTTTGGAAACAAGTATCTCGAAGAAGACAGTCGTTAGGGTCTGTTAGTCAAATATAAGGTTTAAAACAATGTGTTCAACCAATAAATCAATAAAATAAACTATTACAACATGAAGCAGTTGTATTTTGCTGCGATGGTGTACAAACAGTATTAAAACAGTGAGTTTTGTAGATTTGGTAGAATTTTGCAGAGAATGGAATAAAACAACCTAGAAGCCAAATGAAGAAGAGTTTCATAAAGCCAAAAATAAAATTTGGGACCCTAGGCTTAACCTTCATATCTTAGATAGTTTTATAGCGTAAATGTATATAAAATTGTAAATTAATTTTCCTCTTAGAAATTTTGTTATGTAAAGAAATCCTAAAACGCATTGTTTTTTTAATATAACATGTAAATTTAAGATAAACTGTAAAGTAAAACAACATTGTAAATAAAAGAGCGGTTTAAAGTTTCTAAAACTGTAGTTGTATATTTGTAAATAATCAATTGAAATTTAATTTTGATTAATAAACAGTTGTTATCTCATTTCTAGTTCAAGCTTTACATGACTTTGTCATCATCATGAGAAATTCATAAAGTGCTTAAGTAAATAGCGTAGTACAAATTTTGTAGTAATAAAATAAACCTTTTATGATAGTTGGAGATCAAAAATCGCCTAAGTTTGATTATTAAATATACTTTTCAAAATGTATTTGCTGTATGTAACTGTTTTTAAATAAATTTAGTACTTAATACTCGTGCATTAATTGTTGTTAATTGTGATCTGTGGATCTTACAGATTTAGAGTACGCTAGATATCGCAAGCTGTCTTGTTAGCACGCATCCTATACCCTGGCATATAATTCTATGCAGTAACCTGACAGTTCGAAATGTCAAAAAGAAAAATTATGATACCAGTTAAAATCTTCGTAGTTTAAGATACTGAATGAGAATGATTTAAATTGAATGATTCTTTTTCATTCCTTTGGCATAAAATTTTAAAGCAATGTATAAATAGGTACCTACGTGAATTTAAGATGTATATTTTATATTTACAGAAACTTTAATCAAAACAATGCTTTAAAACGGTTACAGTAGATGTCAAATAATTTTTTGACAATTTATTTTAAGTCAACGAAAAAGTAAGTGACCTAAATCATACCCACTCTAGGAATGAAAAAATGAAAGTAAAAAATATTTCGTGTATCAAAATATTTTTTTCCCAACTTGACGATATTCATTAAAAAAAATTCTTTCACTTTAAGTTCACTGAGACCCATCACTATTTTTTTCCTTCCCTAAAGTGAACACCATGGAACTATTATTTTACTGCATTGAACTGCTTCCATGCTGGACTGGGAGCGAAAGAAAAACGTAGAATGTGCCAGCTGCTTCTCTTCCCGGGCATACTGTAAAAGTTAGTTAAGGGACAGAGGTTTTAAAGGCGTTTTTGTGGGCCATAGGCTGACCCCCTGTCACTACAATAGTCTCTTTCCATCTTCATAATACCTCCAAATTTGTCAAACGTGACATCAGATGGTCTTGTAACCTCTGGTGTTCTGCCTACCCCATAAGGGATAAAGGCGTGACGTTATGTATGTATGTATGTATGAATTATTTGCCAAGGTATAGGTCAACGACAAACGCGATACGAAAATATCGAATGGTATACATATTTATAGCATGTATTCAACGTTGTTTTTCTTATTAAAGACTTAGCCTGCGTTTGACCTCAATCTCATCTGATGGTAAGTCAAAATAAGGTCGAAGATAAATACACATGGGCCTAGGAAAGAACTGGCTCTTTATAACATATTGAACATGTTACTACCGCCGGAGCGGTAATATTTGGCGGCATATTTTATATGAAGGGGGGTCGCTACCCAGTCGAACATATTATCCTATGCACACGAATATTTAAATTGTGCGGGAATCGACGACCACTTTGGCGATGATTTGAAACTGTGTGCCTCAGACGCCAGTGGTTGCGGGTTCGATTCCCGCACAGAACAAGGAAAAAAAACCGTGGCTTGGTGTTTATCTATTTATGTATTTATATTCTAGGTTCCCCCCTAGTTCGCTACATGGTAGCCCATAACACAAGCTATGCTTACTTTGGGGCCATGTAGTTGGTATGATTTGTCTGGGGATTTTTTTTTTATTTTGTCAAACCCGCAACCTTTGGCGTCTGAGGCATACCCGATGACCCAGGTAGTCGTATAAAATATTTGTCGCCCTACATCTTTTGAAAGGTAGTACCTAACTAGCTAGCCGTCTGGTGTACAATGTATATTATTTATAATTTTAATAAAGATTCCGTTTATTTTTACTTAGGAGCCCGATAGTTTTATTTAGATCGGATACCGAATGTAATCAAGGAATTTAGGAATTTTTGAACTTAGCATGGGATCTTAAACTTAATCGAACTCTATACCACAGCACTTACCATAGCATTGAAATGTAATAGGTCGATTGGTTAAATAAAATTAAAATTGCGAACCAGGATCTCTTAGGGTGTTAGGTACCAACCAATCGATCGATTGGTTTGATTAAAGTCAGCAGCTTCTTTAGGAAATACAGGGTTATTTTTAGTTACCAGCCAAACTTAAATATTATGTTCCTTGATACAAACGTACCTTCATATTTATTTTAGTATCGCTCAGTAGAAAAAAAAAAAACAAAGATATGGCACCACAAACTTTTTTACAAATAGTCGCTATTGATGAACAACCTACGCACGGTAGGATACTATGACGTGGCATTTCATTGATTCCTTTGCTAATACCACGACATAGTGCTACAAGATGTTTTGTGGTAGCGCGTAGTCGTCTTTATTCATAATGGTATTCATACATAACTTAGAGTGACCGTGCTTTACGTTAAAAAAATACATTCTTGCGTCGTACGTATATACGGGCCTAATGCAAAACAAAGATGTAGGTATTTTACGTTTCAAGGACTCGGAAATTTTGATGAAGTTGTAAAGCTGCGCCAGTTTTGGAAAAAAACTTTTCAGGACAGCAGCGCCATTACAGAACTTAATCGATAGAATATTTAATACACAGGTTTTATTTAAAAAAAAAACATGTTTAGTTAATTTCGTTTATTTATTTATTACAAATCAAATGATACATTTTATAATAGGTTTTGTAAATAGGTACAAATATACAACTAAATGTACAATACAATTATTGTCTTAATTTCATAGCATCGGAGAATTATATAACACCACATTAATTAATAAGTGGCTTGTTTTTTAATCTTTAAAGACTATATTGCAAGAAAAGGTTTACCTTGAATTTAATCACACAATTAAGAAAAAAAAGATCTGATAATTTACTCCTCATAAACACTTGATAATCATTTCTCAGTGTACAACAAAATAAGACTGTCTGACTGCTTAATATAATCTATTTTCACAAATAAATCCGTTTCCAGCTATTTAGATAAACATTATATTAATTACAATAAAGTGATAAATACATCTGTTTGTGATTTCATAAAATGGCACTTATAGAGTACATTATAAGGAAGCGTTAGGTTATGGGGAACTTTACGTACACTGGCATGGATACTTAAGAGCATTTTACTGAAAGAAAACTTACATAGGAAAATATAGGGTCAACTAGTTCACCACCACTATAAAATAAATGTTTTTAAATCAATTGTTCATTAGTTAGGATAGACAAAGATCAGAGCTATACATCAACTAACAGCGAATCAAATTCGAATTTAGAATGACTTGCCACACGAAGAAAAAAATATGTGATGTAGTTTGTATCTGTGGTAATTTTGTACACATTCCATTTACGTAAATAATCAATTTTGCTAAGTATATGTATATATATCCAATGGAAGACTTTACGAAGCGTTCTTCACAGAAAAATATTAAAATTAAAACTAAGAGTTAATTGAGCATATTATGATTAATTTGCACATTCCCACGTACCAGCACCGGTTTATCCCACACTCGACATAGCAATCGAGGCAAGAATAATTGAAACTAACGCTTTTGTTGTAGACGCAGCTTTTTAGACAAAAATAATAAAAGACTTCTCTCCGAAAATCAGATTCTAAAAAAGTGACAAGACAATATGTGTAAAGTGCCTTAATTCCGAGTTTGCTACAAGAGCATCATGTGAAAAGAGCCTAAATTATTTGCTACAGAAATTTTGCCTCGACTGCTAGGTTCATTATTATCGCACTTTAAAAACATTTTGATTTATATTTACAAAAAAATATATATACTTACAAAAACATAGGTACTCTATTTATTTTTGTAAATTTTGCATTTTTGAATGATTTGTGCGCTAAAGATAAAATATTAGTAGATTTTTGTCTATTGTTCGTTGTCTAGTGAATATTTTGGCACGTTAGTATTATTATTAATAACTAAATATTATATTTTATTATTCATTACTTTAATATTATTCTTATTTAGATATCTGAAAGCTATTCTAAAAGTTTTCAAAACAGAATATCTTGCACAAAAATAAAGCACGTTTTAAAATTCAATGAAATTCCTCATTTCGAAAATATCAAATAAATGTAAGCATGCAATATATTTCACAATGTTCTTACTTAACTAAAAAAAAATAACTATATTTTTCAATTGAATTGCCATCTTTTATAAAATTAGGAAAGCAAAGATTTTTCTCATTTATCACTGGTACATTAAAATCTTATTAAACTAAATATTTAGTTTGCATATTTTAAAAATAATATACTTCTTATACATATAGTATTATAGTCATAATTATTAAATTCTTAATTATTATTATGTCACTTATACCAGGTAAATTAGTTGCAATGGGCAGGTTTGTTAAAACTTAAAACAATTTGTAAAATAGGCAGTGAAGGTAATCACTTGAGATATTTTCGACCTTATCTACGATAAGATAAAACATCTTTTACAGTACTGCAACTATTAAAAAGCTAAACATATATAAATCAAGCTTTATGTATATTTTGATTTGAAGAAATCTCCAAACGAATTCAAAATAAAATGAGTCTTAACTCGATGGAAACTGCATTGGGTTTGGAATGCATTGCACTTGCATATCTTCTCTCTATTCTCGCCATTCCCTAGTTGACGCTTGGAAGGTTCTTACTTCAGATGACGAGAAGGTTGACATGCCTTGTGGACCTGTAAAAACACCAATAATGTCATTATTTTTATTTACCTTTATTGTATACACTTCAAACTGCAGGATTCATTTTAATAAACATAAACCAATGTTATACGCCTTTGTAGAGCAGCGTCGTGAAAAACTTCCTCCTCCTCAACATATCCAGTTGTCCTTCATAAGTCAGTTTACTACTAATTAAATACATTCGAGGCGAAGACAACGTTGTTGCCGACGCCATGTCACGTATTGACGCCAATTCTCTCGAAGAAGAGTACGAGAGCTTAGCCCAATCGCAAGAGGATGATAAAGAAAAAAATCTCTGCACCAAATGTAAGACAAGTTGGGAACAGATTGAATCTAATAGATAACACTGTTTTTCTTAGAATTGCCTTAGATTCTAAATTGCAATGGGGCGCCCATATCTCACAGCTAGCGAGTAGACTTAGTTCTGTAGCGTTCGCGTTAAAGAAAATTCGCTCAATGACTGATGTTAATACGGCGAAGCTGGTTTATTTTAGTTATTTTCATAGTATAATGTCCTACGGCATCCTACTTTGGGGCAATGCCGCAGATATTGACACGATATTTACACTGCAGAAAAGGGCTATTCGTGGAATGTATAAACTTGGAAATAGAGAATCTCTTCGAGAAAACTTTAAAGAGATTGGTATCTTGACCCAATCACAATATATTTATAAAAACATTATGTATATTTATAAAAATAGTATTAAATTTACTCTGTAAAGACTAGGAACGACCATAAGTTAGCGTGTTAGTCGCATAACAAATTATTAGCTGCTTAAGTGGCTAAAAGCAGCAAATCATTTATTGGAATGTCAATACGTATTCAATCATCACTTCTTTTCATGTAATTCTTTCTGTCCCAGGCACGGATCTAACCCTCAGATAAGATGGTGGTCAAAACCACTCTAAAATTAAATAAATAAAAAAAAAAATCCCCAGACAATCACACCAACTACATGGCCCCAAAGTAAGCATAGCTTGTGTTATGGGATACCGTATAGCGAACTAGGGGGGAACCTAGAATATAAATACATAAATAGATAAACACCCAGACACGGAACATTTTTTTTTTCCTTGTTCCGTGCGGGGATCGAACCCGCAACCACTGGCGTCTGAGGCAGATAGGTTTACCCCAACGCCAAAGTGGTCGTCAATTGATAAGTCCGAAACACAAGTTTTATTATTTTCGGGATTTATGTAATATGATCAGACCATCAACCTCAATAGACCGTGAAAGTGTGATGTCACAAGTCTATTAGGGTTGTGTCCTTGCCCTTTGTCCTCATAACGGTAGGTGCGCGTTTCTTCTTACCTGTAATCCTACGTCCAGGAGTTGGCGTGATATCTCCATCTGGCGCTGACCACTGTTCCACCACCTCGCCGGTAGAGCGCGCTAGTGACGGCTGGCTCGCAGACCGGTGCAGGGAATTACGAGACCAGGACCTGGTGGTTTTAGGAGTAATAGTGTTGTGAGAGCTGTTAGATTGTCTATTTAAAAGCTTTTAACTTGCAGTGTATATAAGTATGTTCGGGTGAAATAATTCAAATCAATTTTGAAGCAGATATCTTTAGCCGATTGATCTGAAATTTTGTATACACTTTCAGTTTTGAAGACAAAGCTTAGTAAATTGTGTGACGTCATTCTAAATCTTATGTTAACAAAGAGGTTTGGAATCAAGCACGATGGAATAGTCACTAGGCCGTTACTTAGTAGTGAGATTGCGAGCTAGGTTATAATCCTGGCGTATTAGCAACACAATATTTATTCGCCGGTACGTTCCGTAAAGATGGTCTACATCACATTCAACCCAAGACTGTGCAATTTCCAACAAAATATAGGCACTACAGAACGCAGAATGCTGCCAATTATTGTATTGTAATGTTATGTTGGGCTTGCACAGTATATAAAATGCAGGGTAGTACCGTCGACCATTGTATACTTAAGTTCAAAGCTCTATGCTGCTGGTTAAGCATACGTGGCCTTGAGTAGGGTGAAATCTTTAGAAGGTCTACTTATTGAGGAGCTAAATCAAAATTAACCGGCAAACGACCGTGCATCAATGATGCATTGGATGAGTTAAACAGGCTAAGAAATATATCTATAAAAGCAACTAAAAAGTAAAACTAAAAAGTAAAAGAAAAATTGTGTTAAAAAACAAGCTTA